>JAUTXW010005399.1:0-680000 GCA_030620095.1 Kuschelorhynchus macadamiae
TGGCGCCCCCCCCCCCCCGAGGCAACTGACAGGGAAAGGGACAGTGAATAAAAAAAAAAAAAAAAAAAAAAAACTTATGTATTGCAGGTAGTAAAAGTGGTGGTTGATGGGATATATACTTAAGAACATCCACTCGACGATCATACAGTAACATTCGCTGTAATATCAGTTGTCGCTATTATTTTAACGTATAACCAAATTTTTTATCAAATAAATCGATCTAAATCCAAAGTTCCTAACAATGGCAGAAAATATGAATGGAAACGCTGTCCAAATTGAAGAAAATAATATGGAGATCGCCGCTCAAATTGAAGAAAGAGAAGAGATTTTTAATAACTTGGAAGGCGATTCCATCACTTATAAACATTCATTTTTGGACAAGTCATCTAGGCTTGTTAGAAGATCATTCTTATGTAACATCGATATTAATTATATTGAAGAGGAGGAAGAGGAAGAGATGGAGGAAGATGATCAGGAAATTGACGAAGGAGTGGATATGGATGGACAATTACTAAATTTAGGAACCGAGGGTGACGTAAAAGTAAGCAAGTTTAGGGCTAGTGAATTATTTAATAATTTTGAAGAAAAAGATGTATGTGTTATACAAAGCTACTCTAAAATTGAAAGTCGAAGACTAGGAACATTTGCTATTTGCCTTCCTTGTAGTGCAATTCACATGAGATATTTACGGAGAGGGGAATCCGATCACGCGAGCTGCCACTACAAAAGAGCCTATGTTGTTAGTGCTTCTGATTTACATTGTGCTATTTGTAGGATACATCTTTTTATACTAATTCCTGAACATGCTTGCTTTTACTGCAACAAAAATGAAAAAAAGAAATAGAAAATTATATTGTTAAATATTAATATTAAACATAGTTTGTAAATGTGATGGGTAGATTAGTTTAACAATATTAATTTTAAATATAGGTTAGGTTAGGTTAGGTTAGGTTTAATATTAAACATAGTTTGTAAATGTGATGGGTAGATTAGTTTAACAATATTAATTTTAAATATAGGTTATAAACGTAATGGATAGATAATGTCAAAAATATTAATTTTAAACTTAAATTGTAAAGATAATAAGAATACGTCAAGAATATTAATTTAAAAATGTCAAATGTTACTATAAGCGGTTATATATTTTCAGTGCTATATGCAAAATACTTCTTTTTATTCTAACATCTGACACTGTATTTGTAAATGAAATAGTTAATCATATGTAAAAAAAGTGTCGATTATGTCTACTGCCACTAGAAGCACTCATATATTAGCATAACATTTTGTTAACGCTTGTTTCTGTATTCAATTGAGTTTTCTCTTACTTGATGCAAATTATATTAATATTATTAGTATAATTAAAAAGTAGTAGATTAGGCTATGCCGGTCCGACAATCAAAACCGTCATTTTTACATGTAAATTCCCATAAGAAAATTTAAGATTCGATCTGCAAAAGTGGTGCCATTTTAGGGCGTGGCACTTTTTGTGTCAACCCATAACAATTGTTTTGTTATGTAATGTGAAAATTAGTATGTATTAAAAAACTTGTTAGATCATTGTTGTCGTTTCAATATAGGAAAAGGAAAAAATGTGTGTCAATTATTATATATATATTTACATTTACTTTTTTTACAAAATTATTTGTTACCAGAGTTTTCACAAACACAAATTATAAAAAAAATATTATCCTCTTTTTAAAATTACAACAAAATGATGTCTAATTACATCTTTGAAGATTTGTACCAAATAGTAATATCTAGTGCGACATACAGGACAATTGTTTACCATTATAGAACAACAATTTTCATCATTCCATCTTAAAATACATTTTAAACAAAAAATGTGGGAACATGTATTTGGTCTACATGAATCATAATATTCGATTATTTCAAAACAAATAGCACAAAACACTTTTTTCTCTTCACTCTCAGTTTTGTTCAAATTTTTTAAAACAATCCCATTATTTTCTTCTCGAACTAATGGTATATTTTCTTCTTGAACTCCTGGTATAATTTCTTCGAGGCTCTGAAGCGGAATGGATCGATTTCTTTCTCCAACTGATTCACTCATTTTATTTTAATATTATTATTAATAGATTTATTCAACAGATTTTTTTCTTTTAACAGTCACTCGTACCTTAACATACTAAAATGATCTTGATGCACCTATTTATAAGACTTAAGAATGCAAAATCAAATGTGGGAGAACAAAGAGAAAAAATTAAAAATATGATGCGAATGAGAATAAAAGGGGAGGAAGTTAAGAATGAGGGACATGAGAGAGAGGAAGAGGAGGAGGAGGAGGCGCTCCCATATTATAACTACTGTCGCCCATAATGTTCGCAACATATAAAACAATTTTATTATTTATTTCTCAGAAAATTGTATTCTTGATAAAAGTTGTATTAAGCTTTTGGTGAAATACACAAGGTGTTCAACGAATCAATAAAGTATTCAAAAACTAAAAATTTCACGAAATTGCATTTTTGTGACGGCAGGTTTAGAGATCACAAATAAACGCTAGGTAAAGTTTTTTCGTATAAGTTATTATTAACGAGATATTTAGATTAAAATATCGAAAAAAAAATTTTTTTTCGGTGTTTGACTTTAAATATTTCCCTAACTAAAACAAATATGGAAACATTTTTACCTATATCTTAATTTTTTGAGATTTTTAGTTTTTAACATATATTTTTTTCGTATTTTTTGAACATCCTGTATATCGGACCCAAAGTTTAAAACTACCAAAACTATTTTTTATTCAAGCGCCAACTTTTAACAAGATTAAAATTTTCTGAGAAGTTAATAATAAAAAGGATTCTCATATACTGTGAACATTACGGCCCACACTGTATACTCAGGGCAACCTAACAATCTACCGGAAAAAAATTTAAATGAAATCTTTTATGTTCTTAACTTTTTTCAAATTTTATTCTTTTTCACCTAATTTGAAAAAGAAATGAAATTGATTAAAAATACTCTTGTATCTAGCTATCTAGAACACTAGCCTCTTGGTAGCCAGAAAAATGGCTAACGTTGGTCGGTGTTTTACTGGCTTTAGTTCCTAAAATTCCTCTGAATCATTTCCATGGTTGTTGAAGCCTTCATTGTATTTAACAGCTCCATTTTCCTCATGACAATATAATACAACTTGCAGTCATCTTCATCTGCAACACAAACGATAAAAAGATATGGTTAATGTTAGATTTTGGTTAAAATCCAATATGGTGAAACAAAATGGCGGCCTAATAAAATGTAAAAAGAATCATTAAGAAACTATTTATCGAATAGAGCTGAAAAATTAGTTTAATGCATCGTTGTTCTTTATTAAACCAACAAATTTCTGTATTACATTTTCCATTAATATCTCTGTAAATATTGTCTTTGTGACCGCTTGTTTTACTAAATTCTTGTCAAACCGTCTCAAATTTCGAGTGCCTTAATAGTATCAAGAATAGGAATATAATAAAAAGAATCGTCATTACTTTTAGATAAATTAATTTTAACTGGAGCAATGTAATTAAATTCCTTATAATATTTTTCACGTAAAAATGATGTGGCTACTATGCCAATTTTAGAATTATGAGCTTTACTATACAAGTCCTCGATGATTAGTTTTTCGGGGATAATTGTCCCAATTGCATTTAATTTTTGTAAGATATATTCTGTATTCAATTTATGGATATCATGAAAAGGTTAAATTCGGGTTTGTATAGCCTTTTTACTAATAAAATGCTTTGATTATATTATAATATACAAATCTGATAGCAGTTTTAAAGACAGGCTGTCAAGATCAAAACCATCGTCCGACACGACCTATTTACTACAGGTAAAATTCGCATACTTGTCTGTCATAACGTCCATATCATCGTCTAAGTTGCCAATAGTACTGCTAGCAGCTTTATTATTACTATATTATCTTAGAAAATGATTTTTTAATGTAGGAACAGTTGTAAATAATTTATTAAAACCACAAATACTTCGAAAAGGGCAACACAAATAATCATACTTTTTAAAGTAGTTAAACAAATTACTATTAAAATCTTTTCGGTGGCAGCTTTTTCATTGACATCCAGAACAACATAAGAATATACTTTATCCGGATTAATTTTACGTCTTAACTATTTTTGATGCCGTATGTATTCGGATATATGGGAGACAAAACTTTGATAGGTTTTTAACTGCGTAAAATAGAGTGTATGTATATGCATATGAAAATATTGATATAAATCATACTGTCTTATTGTTTGTATAGTAAATCCACAAAAATTGCAGTTACACATCTCAAATAAATATATAAATAACTTCTTTGTTAGCAGTAAGTGTACATTATATTATAAAAACAAATCAAGAATGCGGAGAAGCTTAGCCAGGGGCTAATCTTCCACTTAACCATACACACACTTAACAATAAACAACAGTAAAACAGATATATGAACTTACAAAAATTAATGAATGTTGTAATGAAACTTGCACTTAAACAATTAAAAATAATCTAGCAAACTATCAAACGACACTACAATGGCGTAATTGGCATGGCGGGTGGCGAAAAGTTAACAGGACCCGGCGTCTTCATTACAATATTATTGCGACAATTTCGTTTATACTTTAGTAATTTTACATTGCGGTTTGTAAAATAACAAAAAAATGTCAAATAGGGAAACGACATTGCAATATTGGACATAAGTTGCGATTATGTATTGTAATAAACTAAAACTTTTTTGTAATTACAGTAATTGTTTATGAAAAACTTTTTTTTTTTGTAAATATATGGTATAATCACATTTTAAATTCACACAAAATATAAAAATCGCAAAAATAAAGTATTTTTCTTAATTCCAACTACGTTTTTACAATTTAGTGTTCTGAAATGCCTTAATTTTTGTGAAAATACCATCACTTTTTTCAGTGTACGGGGTGTCCGGATTTGGTTGCAAAAGCAGGGTATCTCGCTTATTTTTAAAGATAGAACCTTGCGGTTTTCACGAACCTGAGCTAATTTTTTGTGAAACTCATGAAGCCATAAACAAAATTTTCATAGCCTTCTTCGTTTATGAGATACAGGGCTAAATAGAAAATTTTGCATTTTGGGACCCCTCTCGTATCTCGGTTATCCTTTAACTTAACGCAAATAGAAAAATTGCTGCTTATGCAGTTTTTTACGCTGGATCCAGTGGCGTAGTCATATTTTTCATTTGAGTTGTTATTTTTTAGATATGACCCAAAGTTGTGTTTTTTTAAATGGGACACCCTGTATATTTGTCCAGAAATTGATTTGTCCTTTTAAAAGCTTCTCAAAAATATATAATAGTATGGGTCTATTTTAATAAACAACAAAAATCCTAATTTTTATAATTATCATCCCAAATTTTGCAGTAGGCCATGCAAAACGATGCCGTTTTCTTTTGTTTTCTTGAAAGCAAATGACATTTCTCAATTTTGTACGCGTGTATAAAATATAGCGCTAGTTTTTTGTATTTATTTATTGTGTAAAAATATATTTGTATTATTATGGAAGAAAACCAAACTTTCGAACATTATGAAAAGTATGATATGTTAGCTTGTTTTATACTAAGTAATGAAAATGTTGAAGCGGCTTCTGAGATGTATTTTAACAGGTAAATAGTTAATTTTTAGGTATGTTGAAGTACTGTTGCTTAATTTTTATTTAGATATCCAGAAAGGAGGCAACCTAATATATCCACTTTTTATCGGATAAAAAAGAATTTACTTAATCACGGATCATTTATCAAACCTTGTACGAAAACATATAATAAAGAAAATCTGAGGAGGCTGAGGAAATTACAGTTTTGGCTAATGCAGAAGCTTACCCTACAAACTCTTGTAGGGCCAGTGAAAAGAGCATACGGATTCCAAAAAGTATAGTTCAAGAAATTCTAAAAAAGCACAAATACCACCCATAAAAATTTAGGCTCGTGCAGCACTTACAGCCAGGGGATGCAGAGCGTCGGGTAGTCTTCTGCAATTGGTTTTGAGAAAGATGCGATATGGTTAGAGATTTTGAAAGGAAGGTTATATGGTCAGACGAAGCACATTTCGTATACTCAATAGGCACAATAGTAGATTCTGGTCCCAGGAAAATCAACACCAAATATTTCCCAGAAGACAGAAGGGCAGGTTTGGACTAAATGTGTCCTGCTTCATATTAGGAACACATATAAAATTTTATATATTTGAGGGAAATCTAACAGCCAATCGCTATATAGAAATTTTAGAGGCAGCTATACCTGAATTACTTGACGATGTTCCTCTAGCGCAAATTCACGAAATTTATTTTCAACAGGACGGTGCTCCTGCACACAATTCTGGAATGACGAGATTATTTCTGGACAATAATTTTACCAATCAATGGATCGGAACAAATAGACCTATAAGATGACCTCCTAGGTCCCCAGATTTGTCGATCTTAGATTTCTTTCTATGGGGATATCTGGAAAATAAAATTTACAACGACCACTATGATAATGTCCAAGATTTAGGAAATGCAATAAGAGAAAATTTTCGCTATTTACAAAATCATCCCGTTATTTTGCCTAATTTCCTAAAACCAATACGAAAATTGTGCGAAGCATGCATAGAACAAAATGAAAATCAGTTCGAACAGTTCTTTTGACTTCCTTGGTTACTGTAGTTCTTATACGACAGTTGATTTTTGCTGAAAGGCTTGTTACATAATAATTTATTACTGTTTTGTTCTTGTGTTACATAAATCTAGGTAGGTGGTACTTTTTTTGGTGCCAAATTATCAATACATATTTTGATAAATAGATTTAATTACATATTTATTTTAATTTATTGTTAGGATGTAGATATTGTTAACGATTTTAAATATGGGGATATAATGGGATGATAATTATAAAAATTAGGATTTTTGTTGTTGTTTATTAAAATAGACCCATACTATTATATATTTTTGAGAAGCTTTTAAAAAGACAAATCAATTTCTGGACAAATATACAGGGTGTCCCATTTAAAAAAGCACAACTTTGGGTCATATCTAAAAAATAACAACTCAAATGAAAAATATGACTACGCCACTGGATCCAGCGTAAAAAACTGCATAAGCAGCAATTTTTCCCTTTGCGTTAAGTTAAAGGATAACCGAGATACGAGGGGGTCCCAAAATGCAAAATTTTCTATTTCGCTCTGTATCTCATAAACGAAGAAGGCTATGAAAATTTTGTTTACGGCTTCATGAGTTTCACAAAAAATTAGCTCAGGTTCGTGAAAACCGCAAGGTTCTATCTTTAAAAATAAGCGAGATACCCTGCTGCAACCAAATCCGGACACCCTGTACGATACTAGTCGAGACCTTGTGATACCGACTAAAGAGACTGCACTATTGAGAACCTTGTGAAGACTAATATACAATGACCCGCAAAAAAAGTTGAAGAAAAAAATTATAGGCAGTAATTATATATGTATGTTTTATCATTTGGTTTTGTTAAGAAATCATATTCCTTGTTTTTAGACCGTGGCGATCTTCAGGGATCTTCACTGCACAAGATCATAATACTGAATGTGTCACCCTAATACCGCTATCGCAGGACCGATTATTTTCTATACCACACTAGTATGCTGGACTAAGGGCCAACAAATTAAACTAAATGTCGCATCCATAGGACATAACAACCGTATACGAAACATTAATCACAAGTACATAAAAATATTGTCAGAACTGTCTGTCAATTTTGGTTATTACGTCTTTAATGCTAATGCTTGATAATACGTGTCAATCGTTTACGATTCACATGATATATGACAATCATCAAAACTTACAATTAGTCTATTTAGCGCAACCTGTATAAGTACTGACAATGTACTTTATTTCATAATGTGGCCATTTGAGCTAACTTAGTACTTTAGTATAATTAAATAATTATTACTTAAATATTATACGTCGATAATCCAATAAATTGATAATAAACAACCCCCTAAACTCATTCGAACTCTGTATTTTATTCAGTATATATTTCCGCGTATATCAGCGCTCAGAGTTGCCTGACCGCGAGGCATAGCCTCGGATTTGCTTGTTAAATTCCTTTTTCACTATTAACCAACCCTATTTATCTTTTTAGCATAGTTTTTGTATCCTTAAACAAGTAGACACACGAGCTATTGACATCGCGAATTTATAAAACGTGTGATAGACTGGCTGTACAGGGTGGCTACCTATATTTTGACACTTTTTGATGTTTAGCGATTTTTGAAATATATATAATTTTATTTTGATAGCAGGAAGCACCGAAAACAAAATTACCGATTTTCAAGTACAGGACAACTTTGTTATCGTAAAGGGAACCCCGTGTATATTTTTCTAAAATAATAAAGCTTTGTTCCATTACCTTTTCAAAAATATATACAAATAGTTATTTTAAACATTACTGAGTTTATTGATTTTCAAAACAATTCTGCATTTTGATAAAAAGAAAATACATAAAAATTATCATTTTTTCTATTATATTATTAGAAACAGTTTAATATGGCAAATGTTAAAACTGTCTTCTATCAACTTCAATCCATTTATTTATCAATTTGTTGAAAATATGTATCAAAAAATCTTCGAGTATATTTCCTATTACATTTCATATATTTAATTTCACTTGATCCGATGTTTGTACGTACCCACAAGGAAAAACATTGGAACGGTCAAGTCGAGACCCTGCAAACCAAAAGTTTCTATACCATGACTTTATCGAACTGAAGGTGGGCGGATCCTTTTGAAACATTCCTAAATCTCCTTTGTGTTTGTTTTAGTGACTTGGTTTCGGCAAACGTTATTACACATTCAACTTTTTCACTTTATGAGAATATAATACACGCTTACATAAATTCGTTTCCGAACTATTCAAGAAATAAAATTAACCGCAACAGATACAGTATTTGTTTCGAAGATCAATAAAACCACTATTTTTAACTATAACTATAACTTGTATTACATTATAGAAAAGAGGGCGGAGCTTTATGATTTTGTAAAAATATACAGGGTATTCCACTTAAGTTGCCTGTAACTTAAAATCGCTCATTTTGTTTTCGGTGCTTCCGATTGTCAAAATAAAATGACATATTTAAAAAAAAACTTTCGGTAAAATGAAATTATTCAGTGAAAACCGCACCTCGGTAGCTTTTTATTTTCGAGATATTTAGGATCAAAATATGGATAGCACCCTGTACAATTGGTCCTTATATATCTCCTCGAATCCAAAGAAGAGACAAGAATGCCTATAACTTCTTATTACAAAATATATATTTTTAGTTTTTAGGAATTATGTCTCTAACAGGCATTAATTTCTTATATCGTTATGTTTTAAGAATATGTATTAAGATGTTTATGTAAATTTAGATTTTAATAAAACTAAGTTCACCTTCATTTTAGCAGCAAAAAATTGTTAACTCTATAATTGCTCAATATTTCTACTTTAGAGAAAGTTTGTGTAGCAAAAAATAAATATAATTATTGGACAAAGAAAACCATAACTCGGTCCACAAGAACCAACATTCGCAGTTTTTTCATCCATATACAAAGTTTAAAAAATATGTTTAATTGCTGTTATAATTATATTCGTTTAAGGATACTCGTAGTACTTTAAGCAAAATGATTCTAGCTTCATTTTAATATACATCGTTTGTTCCAGGTGGTAAGCTCGATGGATGCTATGAAATACTCCATGGAAGCAGACAAGTACCGATCTCCTTATATGCCTCCCTCCACGTTGGCTATGTCAATGTACTCTGATCCGAAGTACATGGAGTCAAACTCCAAAAGCTACTTAGAAAGAGGTTATCTGGACTCAACTTCCGCTTTAACCAAGGCCTACTTCGAAACATCCAAGATGTATATGGACGGCAAATATAGCAGTGAAAGTCCTAGGTCATATCCAGGTTTAGATATAGGGAAGATGTACGATGGAGTCACTGGAGGTGGAAATCAACAACAGCAGCAGATATCTGGCCTGGGTGGCAATGGAATGGGATCTCCTAGAAGCGACTCACCAGCGGACAACAAGATCAACCAACAGGAGAGATTGGATGCTGCCAGTTCTTCCAGCTCTACCACGACTTCATCTGCAGGTGCATCACCTGGAGGTATTCCAGGGTATTATCCAGGCAGTACGATGCAGCAAGGCAATGCAGTACCTCCTGGCATTCTTCCAATGGCTCAGTATGCAAGTCAGTATCCCACACAAACGCCGGGTAGTGAATTTAGAAGGCCACTGACCGTGATCTTTTGACCAGAAAATATGTGAATGTGATTAGTGATATTTTTTAGGTGCATATTAATAGTAGGAAGTTTAACTATTAAGGATAGGTGCGTTTTGGTTATTTTACGCGGAGTTTTTTTACGTTCTGCATTTTGGCATAGGACTTGGTGAGGATGTGTATATTTATTTATTGGTTTTTAATGGCGTACTAAGGATAATTTTTCAGTCGTTTATATATTACGTGATTTTTGGTTATATTTGTGTAAATTGCCAAATGCTACTATACTGGTCTCACGTTATATTATTTATTTATATTTAATAAATTAAACAAATATAAAACATATTTCTTATGCAGTAGATTTTATCGCGCTAATTCTGTTTATAAACTGCTGGCAACTTAAAACAGTTTGCGTATGTTTTTTGTTGTAACTATAAGTGAAATAGATCGGTAATTAAATGAGATATCGAGTTCCGTTTATTTCGATTTTCGATATTTTTATCTGTTTAAAGTAGATAGCGTTTTATCAAAAATTCCAGAGTTTTTGCAAATTTTTCATTCCAACTTTCTACTTGAAATGAATAGTGTTCATGAAATTTATAAAAGCTGGTAGCACAAAATAAAGTTCCTAAAATTAAGATATTATACTAGGTGCACCTAAAGCAAGACACCTGGGGTTCTTTGTGAGCAATATTTGAAATATTGCACAGATACAGTTGTAATGGTTTTGTCGACTCAAGTGTTAACAATGTGACGTGAATATACATTATGATCATTTTTGACGTTCACAGTCATAGAAATTGCACGGGTGAAGTATTTTCGTGAAATTTAAACAAAGCGCATCTGATGACATATCTTGGAATCTCATTATTCAGCAATTAAAAAAAGATAATATTATCTCGAAAAAATTACAAAACTAAATCGAGCACCCTAATATAACTCAAAATCGATATCCTATTTGAGAAAATTATCAGATAATAAATATTAATCCACCACTATTTTTAAATATGGCGGAGACGCCAAATGACAATAAATAAAATGTTCATTTCGTCGTTGTTGAGAAAAAAAATTTACGCACGTCTTTGGTTAAATTTGTCGGAATTGATAAAAAAGAACTCTACAAAACTAAGTACCTATAAGATAGATTTATTGGAAATAAGGGAAAATTTGTTATAAACATAGGTTAGTAAATAATTAGTTTCTAAAAAATAAGATGTGAAATAATAATACAATTTAAAATCCCAAAATTTTTTTCTCACTTTTTATTAAATGAGGAATATAAACGAGAAATTAATTAAACTTAAAAGATACGTAAGATAATTGCAAATTGATGATAATTTAATTAAAAATATTATTGAAAATGGTACGCTCCACCGCGTCTTAGATTTTCCGGTCAAATTTCTGATGATTTAACTTCCACAAATAATTTGTTTTTCAATCCTCTACAATATGCACAGGTGTAAACCGAGGACTTGAGATGTCCCCATAAAATGAATTTCTAACTTTTTTAAATGTATTCAGTAATAACATTATTTAACCGTAATAAATATGTTTAAATATTATAATAATAGTTAAAAACACAGTTATTGTAAACATTGTGGGACTGCTGATTTTGATGTTGAAGAGTCGCAGATGAGTATGAAGCCGTATTACTTGTTGCAATAGGAGTTGACGATGTTGAGTTAAAAAGTGGCTGTAAGTAGGTACTGCCTCTTATACCATCCACTATTTTCAAATGAAGGCTGTTACTTAGTGTCAATTAGGGCTTAATGGATGAAGCACTTCCATATCCGGTGATGTTGATGAGTTCTTGGTCATCTATTACGGATGGGCAGATGCTCTCTGTGGTGGCTCTGTTGGAATGGTTTTGTAATTTTTGTATCTTTTAGGCCTATTTTTGTTGCAGCTTCTTTTGTCAATTTGTAAAGGGTATTTTTTCCAATGAGCATGTCTTTGTACCAATATCCTTTCCGTTGCCAGTTTGGATTTTCAGGTCAAAAAGTCACTCCGTTTTTATATTTTCTTCCTTTTTGTAACACTAGGATTTTTGGAATTTAGTACTAACCATTTCGAGTCTGGTAACTTCTTTTCGCCCCCTGCCTAGTTTTTGAAAACACTGTATTGTACTCCCGTCTTCCCGTCGCCGTACTATCACTATTTACTTCTTTTTTGAAAAAGGAAACTAGACAGTTTGCTTCTACTTCACCACGCCACGCCAACTCCACTAATGCAGTGTTATAAAATTTGCGTTGAAGCTCTTCCGGTTTATCCTCGTCCTACAAATTAATCATTCGTATTCATCAGCGTCCTTGAAAGGATCAAAATTGATATTAAACGCTTTGTATATTTTTTGAATCATTTGGGCAGTATTATTCCTATTTGTTTTCACCACTCCTTTCATATATTCGCTCCCATCTTTCTTTCTCATACTGCTCGCCCAGTCCTCCAAAATATTTCCCGACTCTTCCAATGATGTGTTCTCATTCAAATTGTACTTTCTCACATTTCAAAAATGTAAGAAAATCTAATGTGTTTTTCCGTTGTTTTTTAGTGTTCTTTTGTTGTGTGTTGGTGTTACTTTTTCTACCTTTTCTCGGTTTTCTTCAAATGATGTCTTTCCAAAACAGTCACAAATATTTTGAAAGGTTTGGTCTCTCTGTTAATATCAATAAAAACAATGGTAAATACCTATTTTATAGCAAGTAGCGAGTATATTCGCGAATATACTCGCTACATATACAAGCAACGTATATTCGATGATATTTGGGATTTGATCGGTTAGAGAAATGCATTTGATTGGCTGAATTAAATTCGAGGTATATAATCAGTATTATACCACACTGGTGGTATGTTTTAAATCAAAATATGTAGATCTTATTTTAAGTAGTGTGTTACTGGCTAGACGACCATGTAAGAAGAACAGTCCCATCATATTATTACCTCGATTATCACTAATAATGCCGGTCCACACCTGAAGGGAAAACTGTTGTTGAAATGCATTTTTACTATGACATGTGGGTTTTCGTCAGCCGATTAATGTCGCTTATATAGCGTTCCCTGAAGTTAGCTTCAGCAGTAACCACAATCTCACATTCAAACTGTCAGTCTGTCCTTAGCCCATGAACAAGTTGATCCATAATGGAGAAAGTTGCAGTGTGCAGAGGTGCTTGTGCTTTTTTGAATTGGTTAGGATGCAACTTTTGTTTTAATAGAATTCTCCAAACAACTGGATGAGAAGCGTTCAGATCCCTGTCCTTCGCCCATGTAGGTACTGGTTCTAACAATTCGAGGTCTTTCTTGTAGTGCTGTGTTTTATAGCAACGCTCCAATTTCTTAAAGTCGGCGTTAAATAGTTGACAGTATATGACTCAGGTTAAACAAAATATGGTAACTTTCCGTGTAAATGCGTAAAGCTTATAAAGTATTTCAATTCGCAACACTAAACAAATAACAGGCATCCCGGAATTCGTGATAGCTTCTATTTTACTAATCATATTAATCACTCAAATACCTTTGAGTAACTGTAAGAGAAAAGAAACATCTTTTGAAAGAATATTCAGTTTGATGAGAAGGCAGGCGAAGACATGTATTTGAGCTGGAGGAAGTCATTTGCAACAATGATTGTGATGATTTAAATTTTATTACTTTGCGATTATTTTACTTACCTTTTATTTTTAAATAATTTCTGGTTCATACTTCTAACTTAATAAAAATATTGAACAAAAAGCTGGGTCTATTTTTAGATTTTATTAACGAATCTTTTTTTATTTAACACCCTATATCTAAGAAACCAAACATTTACTAACACATGTTTATTTAACAACCGTTATATTTATAAAACCTATCTCATACTTAGTTTTTGTATAGTTCTTTTTAAAAATTCCAACTCAAACTTAAATTGGAGCAGAGACATGCGTTAAAATAGAATTTGGTATTCTTTTCTCTTGCAAACGGTATGTATTTTTACCCATATCTTCGTTCATGATTGAATTAAAATTTTTTTCGTACTGTCTTAAGCCTTTGAATGTCTATAGGGTTAATTGTTAAATCTCAATCAAATTGCTTTTACGGTTATGGAATTACTAAATAAAATAATTATTTTTGGAACTTTAACACCCCGTATTTCAAAAATAAAGCATTTGGAAGTACATTTACAATAACTTCCTTTATTAAAATGATCCCAAAAATAACTTCTTTTAAAAGTACTCAACATTAAGGAACACCCCGTATAATAGAGCGTTATTAGATTGTCTAATCAATAGGCTGGCATATCAACAAACTGCAAGAGTAAAGAGACCAAAGAGCATTTGGTCAAAGAAGAGACAGATATTATAATAGTTGGACGGCGAAATGTATTCAAAGACTTGGAAAGAAAGGGGATTAATGCCATATGTTTTTAAATTCCCAAGAGTAGTACGTGGCAATGTTTTAGGCGATGTATTGAAATAGACCTTTTCTTTGAATGTCACAAATATTTATCTTAACAGTATAACATAATTACTAATCTGTCTTTAGTTGTGTTGACTAAGCTGCAGGATAATATATAATTAAGCATCTGATCTATTTCCAATTATTATCTTTATAGCTGGTTGCAAAATACGTTAGGTTCAGGGCATCCTTATTCTCGTTAGCATGGGTCTCATAGGATTACAAGATGTAAAATATGTAGATATTATTATTGTGTACAGAAGATCTAAATATTTAGTTATTATCGAGGTTATTAGCTAATGGTATCGTTTTTACTAATGGTCTGTTTTAGGTTTAGTAGCTTTGCTGTGTTATTTTGTTGTACAGAGTTAACAGAATAAGCAACTTTATCCATTTTGATCTCCAGTTATTTGACGAAGAACTGATCGATATCTGAAAATGGTGCATGGCAATACCAAAAACGACCTCTCCGTTGTTTAAACTTAACTTTTGCCTTATCACCATATTACCCTATAAAACAATATCAGAAAGTTTAAACCTGCAGATAATTAATAATGACAATTTATTGCAAAATACTGAAAAGTTTGTCTAGAAAATTTTAGGTAAAAACTTACCAACTTATTTCAAGAATTTGTTGTTAAATTTAAGAATTAATGTTGTGAATGATATCTTTAAAAATATGACCAAAAATGTATATAACAAATCCAATAAAATGTACTGAAAGTATAAAGTATAAACAAAAACATTAAGAACTGCTCCATGCAGGACTAGAGTGACCATTCGTCCCCCATTAAGGCGTTAATTAAGTTAAGTCCCTCGATTTCGACCCAATTTAAAAATGTCTCAATTTTTTTATTTAGAACCAGTTTTTTTTATTACTTTGTTTTCCTAATGTTAGGATTTAAGATTTGTTTTTTTTTGTTTGTAAGGAATTAAAAAAAAACTTGTATATTTTTCAAATACAGATTTTAACGAGGTAACAAATTGTAGCAACCATATACGTGTTGTTTTAAGAGATTTAAAAATGTTTTTTTTTTATATTTTGTATATTTACTTATATAATTAAATGTAGAGAAAGCGATTATACTCAAAAGGAAAGCCAAATAATTACAAAAAAATATGTTTAAACAAAAGAAAAAGAATTTTAATTTTATATAATATTATTTTCAATAAAAAGGATTATCATTAGTTGTTTCAATATGACATAATAAAAATTTAATTGAAAAATAAATCAGATTAATTATAATTTCTTCTTTTATTTAACTCGTTTTGAATATAATCGTTTTTTTTTAAATCAGGGATTTAAATAGAATTTCTTATTTAAAAAATAATTGTAAGTGCCATTTTCAAGAGAATGAAAAACCTACATATAAAAAAATTAAACATTCAATATGGTAGGTATGCTTACTACAGACCAGTAGAAGTATCTCTTCACGAAAATAAGAAGAAAAATTCTGATATTCTTTTGTTTTGTTGTTTGTTTTGTAGGTTATGTATTTGACAGAAAGATCTGAAAGCAACAGAAATGTGAAAACAAAAGTCAAAAACGCCAGTCAAAAAAATGGCATCTGGTGTGACCGCATCAACATTTTTATAAAAAAAAATCTGCAGGGAAGAGCAGTTTCTGTTTCTTCCATGTATATTTTATAATTATGTCCTTCATTTGTTCCTCAAAAATCTTTTCGCTTTGTGCATGACACGTGTAACAGGAAGAATATTTCGTTGATTTTTATTTTTATTATTGGTTTAAACCTTTAAATAATTATTAAAACTTATTTTGAAATAAACGCGTAGTATGATTAAAAAATATATATTACTGGTTTAAATATTAGACTAGGCACAAAAAATAGCTTTTAGCGGTATACGACTTTAAATTTTAAGAATGTTCAGTGTATAGCATATATTGGTAGTTAAATGTGATAAAGCTGCTTATTGCCAAGAGTTATTTATATTTTGTTCCTATTTTTCACTAGATTATAGAACCTATACTCAAAGTATATTTGTAAATCTTGTTATTACCTATGTATATCAACAATTAGAAATACGTCTATTAATGTATACATTGCCGTATTGTATAGAAAACAACCTGAACATATAATATAGACTTAATTCGTGCAAAAAAATGTGTTTTATTTTAACAGATTATTATGATGTTTCCAGGCGACTTGTATGTAGGAAATAAAGTAAACTGCACTGGCAGGGCAGAACAAGGAGCTGGCAAAGAGTAGATGGGTCATTTTATTCAAAACCTGTATTTTTGGTATACCGTTTTCCAAAAATTATTTATTTTTATTTTTTTGTTTAAATATAGGTTGTTGCTCTCAAAATAGTAATATCAATATTTCCTGAAAAGCTCAGAGCTTAAATGATTTTTATTTTTAACTAAAATTGAAAATTGTTTGTAACGGAAGCGAGGTGAACGATTAACGTGAATGAGTATTTTCCAAAAACATAATATTAATTATTTAAAAATAGATTTAAAGCTAAATAAGGTAACTTACAGAAAACTAATTTCGGTCACTTAAACCAACTATAAATTAACAAAAAGTGATATTTTAAATAAGTATGAAAAAACAGAACTAACGGAAGTGGAGTATATGATTAACGTCAGTGGCGTAGATACAAATTTTAGGCCCCCCCGTGGTTTTTGGTAGAGGCCACCTCTCAAAACAGAAAAATGATGACCAAAAAAAGGTCCTTTACTTGTCAAAGCATAGCCGGAAAATACATGATGACTAAAAAAAAAGGTCATCCATATTCATAATCCCCATTTGCAATGATCGCTGGACCACCTGACCTAGTGCCCCCCCCCCTCCCGCACGGCAGGGGCTGGCGGCGGTGTAGTAGCTACACCACTGATTAACGTAATTATCAGGCCATCCCCATATGACCACTAATTTTTGGTCAAAATTTGAAGTCAATCGGGTAAGTAGTATTTAAGCTATGTCGAGAACTGACACAAACCGACAGACTGACCAATGGAATTGATAAAACTAGTTTTTTGGCATCTAGGGACGCTAAAACGTGAAGATATGTAAATCCTGAGAGGGTGATTTTCTTCACGACTACAAAAATTTTATTTGGCCGCAATTTGGTTCCACAATCTTGAATTAGTAACACAGTTTTACTAGTTGAGCCATATGCCACAACTAGTTATGGCACATGATTTGAAATCAATCCATTAAGTAGTTTTTTCAGGCTGAATTTTTAAATGTTTTATGATACCGCCAATTTGTTCCGCCATCTTAGATTCGGACCAAAATTTTACCAGTTGATTCCAACATAATACTTGATGTTTGTGCAAAATTTGAAATATATTGGATAAGCAGTTTTTTCATAATAATTTTTTTAACATTTCACTTCGCCGCCATTTTGTTTCGCCATTTTGGATTTTTACCAAAATATTACTAAATCATACCCATATGACTCTTAATTTTTCATAAAAGTGTAAAGTCAGACGGGTAAGTAGTCTTTAAGCTATGCCACAAACTGACGGACCGACGGAGTTGATATAACATATTTTTTTTGGCATCTAGGGACGCTAAAATGTAAAGCCGTATAAAATCTGAGGGGGTGATTTTTTGACGATTATGTACTTTTTATTTGGTCACCATTTTGTTTGTTCTCCTTTAATTAGTACCAGAATTATGCTTATTATCCCTATACCACAATCAGTTATGACACAAATTTGAAATCAAACCATTAAGCAGTTTTTCTGCCTGAATTTTTAGATATTTTATTAGGCCGCCATTTTGTTCGGCCATCTTGGATTAATACCAAACTATTACCAGTTGATTCCAATATAATACTTTATGTTTTTTGCAAAATTTGCTTTGAGTTGGATGAGTAGTTTTTTAATAATATCTTTAAGACCGCAATTTTGTTTCGCCATATTGGATTTTTACCAAAATGTTACTAGGGCATCCCCATATGACCCTTACACCTGTATTCACTTAAGAGGTTTAAATTTAGTAGACCAGGTATAATTTGTCAGTTATAGGGTTAAAATGACATAAGCGACAATTGAACATATAAATCATCTAAATGTCAATCATCTAAATGAACACACAGACAGACCGACGGAATTGAGAAAACATGTTTTTCCTCATCTAGGGACCCTGAAACGTGAATACCTGAAAAAATCTCGGAGAGTGATTTTTTCACGATAAAAAATCTCCGAGAGTGATTTTTTCACGATTATAATACTTTATTGCCTATGCAATAAATTATTATTACCTTAAATGGTATAAAACCGTAAATCATTTCCGAATGTCGTCATAAACAAGTTAAGTTTGCCTTTTTTGTGTACATTTTTTTACCGCGTTCTATAACAATTACTTCCCTCGTAAAAGGGAAGTATTGTAATCGTGAAAAAATTACCTTCGAAATTTTTTCAGATCTTTACGTTTCAAGGTCCTTAAATGACGAAAAACAAGTTTTATCAATTCCGTCAGTCTGTCTGTCTGTTGGCGGCATAACTGAAAAACTACTTACCCAGTTGACTTCAAATTTTGGTCCAAAATTAAGCGTCAGATGGAAATGGCCTGGTAACATTTTGCTAAAACTCCAATATGGCAAAACAAACTGGCAGTCTAGTGAAATGTCAATTTTTCACAAAAATCAAGTATTATGTAGCAATCAACTGAAAACGGCTGAATGGTTTGATTTCAAATTTTGTCCCATAACTAATTGTGGTATAGGAAGCAACTAGTAAAATAATGGTAATAATTCAAGATGGCCGAACAAAATGGCTGCTATTTACTTCAAATTTTGATCAAAAATTAAAGGTCATATGAGCATTGCAAAAAACATTAACTATTATATTGGAATCAACTGATAACATTTTGGTACAAATCCAAGTTGGCGGAACAAAATGTCGGCTTAATAAAATATTTAAAAATTCATCCTGAAAAACTGCTTAATGGTTTGATTTCAAATTATGTGTCAGAACTAACTGTGTTATAGGGATTAACTAGTAAAATTCTATTTTACTAGTTGATCTATCATTTTGAAGCGATATATCTTTTGAATGCCTTAGCGCATTTTGTTGTGCTTTGCATCAGTCGAAAGGAAATTTCATAGACAGTAATTCTGCGTCTATTTTTTTGAAACGTCCTGTAGAATAACGTAACTTCAGAAAAGTAGTAAATCGTAGTTTGTAATTTAGACCTATCTTTTAGGATTATTTTGGATTTTGATTCGTTGCTCTATCTCTATTTTTAAAGCAGTTACAATGGTTAACGTAAAACATTGTATTTTTGCCTTATTATCCATATAGACTCACAAGTCTTCAAAAAGATCTAGTAGCCTTTGAAATTAAAACTGTCACAAGGTCAATTGTATTTTGTTAGCTTGTCGTCAAATGTCAAGCAGAGGTCAAATATTGAGTCCAATAAAATCTAGGTCTCTTAAATAAAACAATGTTTTTTTAGAAAAATGCAACGTTTTATTTAAGAGTAAATAAATAAAGATTAATTACAAATCCCAGATTAGAACTAAAAAATAAATAACTATATAATTTCTGGTATTTCCACCTCTAACTCTAATTACTGATTCTAAACGCCTTGGCATACTTATTAATCGTGCAATAGCCTCTTGTGGATAGTTGTTCCACTCTTCTACAAGCGCCATGCCAAGTTTTGTGGTACACGAGGTTGTTTTCTTAAGCATTGCCCCAGTTGGTCCCATAAATGTTCTATTGCGTTTAAGTCGCGGCTTCTTGCAGCCCATGGTAAACGATATATACCATTATTATCCAAATACTCAGTTACAATATGTGCAACGTGGAGTAGCGCATTGTCGTGCATGAAAATTAAGTCTTGGCGTATAAGATGGGCAAACGGAATAATATACTGCTCTACTACGTCGATATATCCCTGAGCATTTAAAGAATTTCTTGGTAGCACACAAACTGCCGTACGATGAGCTACAGAAATCCCTTCCCATACCATCACTGAACAACCCTCAATTTTTCTTTTTTTATAAACATAGCTTGTCGTCAAATGTCAAACAGAGGTCAGATACTGAGTTCAATAAAATCTAGGTCTCTTAAATGAAACAATGTTTGTTACAAAAATGTAACGTTTTATTTAAGACTAAATAAATACAGATTAATTACAAATCCCAGCTTAGTATTGGTATTTCCACCTCTAGCTCTAATTACTGATCCTACACGCCTTGGCATACTTGTGGAATATTGTTCCACGCTTCTACAAGCGCCATGCCAAGTTCATCTAAGTTCGGTGGTACAAGAGGTCGTTTCCTTAAGCATTGCCCCAGTTAGTCCCATAATGTTCTATTGGGGTTAAGTTGGGGCTTCTCGTAGGGCATGGTAAGCGCTCTATACCATTATTATCCAAATACTCAGTTACAACATGTGCAACGTGGGGTACCGCATTGTCATGCATAAAAATAAAGTCTTGGCCTATAAGATGAGCAAACGGATGTTATTCCGTTTATCTATCCTGCTCTAGTACGTAGATATATCCCTGAGCATTTAAGGAATTGGTATAGCACGCAAAGTTCCGTACGATGATCTATAGAAATCCCTCCTTATACCATCACTGAATCACCTCCAATTTTTTCTTTTTCGATAAACATTTCTTGTTCGTATCTTTCCCCATGCCGTCTCCAAACTTTATGTCCTCCATCAAATAATTTTAAACAGAAGCGTGACTCGTCAGGAAATAAAACCTTGGACCACTGCTGCTCATCCCTGTACCTGCTCATTAGCAAAATTCGTGCAAGTCCTTCGATGTTTGGGAAGCAATTTTGAACCGGTCGCTGGAATCCTTGCTTTCAACCAACGACACGACCCGATCCTTCTTATATACTGCTCGGTTTCAAGAAACCTTTGTCTTGCTCTTCTGGCTGTCGCTTCTAGTATATCCACTTTTCTGGCAGCATAACTGAGACTATTGCCTTCATCTACTAAAACAATAAGTTTGGCTACATTCTCTGGAGTTACTTGTCTATCCGTTATAACTATTGGATACAAGTTTGAATGGTGCAGATTTTATAATTTAATAATTTGATGTCTATTTGACATTTCAAGATACGCTAACAAAACAAAAATGGCCTTCTGACCGCTTTAATTTTCAAGGCTACTAGATCTGTTTCAAAACGTCTTCAAAAAGATCTAGTAGCCTTGAAAATTATGAGTCTGTATGGATAATATGGTAAAAATACAACGTTTTACGTTAAACATTGTATCTCCTTTAAAACTAGAGACAGAGCAATGGATCAAAAGTCAAAATAATTCTAAAAGATAGGTCTAAATTATAAACTACGATTTATTATTTTTCTGTGGTTACGTTATTCTATAGGGTATTTCAAAAATTTGCAAAACAACATTGTCTCATATTACACCCTGTATATAAAAACGGTAGAATACGTTGACACAAACAGAAATGCAGAATTGCTGTCTTAGAAATTTTTGACTGATGCAAAGCGCAACAAAATAAGGCGATAAGGCGTTCAAAGGATATAGCCCTTCAAAATATACCTAAATACACTGCTGGAACTTCGAAGTGCACCAAGGAAATTTTTACTGGAAATTCAATTCCTAGAGTATGCAGACCGAGTGTTATATAACACTCCCCCCTTTTTTAGAAAAGTTTATTCGACCAGAGCGCCTACGGTGGAAGATTTATTCTCTTTGTGCAACCAAACTAATCTAGAGCTAGGTACAAAAAACAATTTTCAGCGGTTATGAAATTTGGTCTCCCTTTCCGGCATACAGGGTTTTTTAGAAAAATGAATTTTTTTAAATGGTCTGCTGAACAAAGCCCACTTATCGCAATCAAATTCAGTATGGCCTATCAGATTATGAATTGGGTTGGCACTCTTAAGTATTCCACCATGAATATTGTATACAGGATGCACCAAAAACTCTACCGATTTTTAATTTTAACAATATTGAATTTTTGCTCCACAAGGTAGGCAGTGTTCCAGACCTTTATTACCCACTGTATTATTGAGACATATTCTCAGTTAATTCGAAAAAGAAACCCAATAAATCACTATTTAACGTCTACCTTTTAACTTTTGGTGAACCCTGTATACAATCTTGATGTTGGAAAATATAAGGGAGCCAACCTTGTTCATAACCTGATGGATATACTTTTGACTACCAAAAGTGGGCTTTGTTCAGCAGATTATTTTAAAAAAATCAATTTTTCGAAAGAAACCTGAACTGTATGTCGGAAACCAAAAAAAATTTCAAAATAGCTAGAATTGTTTTTTCTTACCTAGCTCTAGATTATTTTGGTTGCACAAAGAGGAAGAGAAGTCTTCTATAGTAAGAATTCTGAACGAAGAAACTTAAAAAAAAATGACAGGGCCTTATATAACCGCCTGTATAAGACGGTTACTATGGTGTCCTGAGGCTGCCCTTATCGGGCTGCATTCTATGAATATTGATCAAACAAAAGCCGGAAACCGTACTTCAAAATCTTCATCCGTATTGAAAATATTTCATTTTGAATTTCCAGTGAAAATTTCCTATATATATATATATAAATATATATATATATATATATATATATATATATATATATATATATATATATATATATACACTTTTTCTCTTTGCTAATAAACCCTATAGGTGGGTGTCTCAAAATATAATAATTCACCAGATATAATCTTAAAGGTGTCCCAAAATAGGTAGGCAATCCCATAAAAGCAAAGAGTTTAAGATAAAGTAATGTTAATTTGTCGTACAGAATTGTTACTTAACTGATCTCCGATTGAGGTAACCAAGAAATGTAGCATTGTTTTTTTACGGTAACAAAATAATATTTTGGTCATTAAAGGAATAACTTACGTATTAATTTTTTTACAGTCTTATTGTATGTTAAGCAGTAATTTCTCTTAACAGCTGCATAACAATTTCTCAGCAAATTACTTCTTTTCTTTTTCTATAGACATAAAAAGAAATTCTCTGTTAAGTTCCGAAAGTTGCTATGGGAGAAGCAAGGAACTATAGTTATGTCCTATATTAAACGGATGCAATTCAATTACCCAAAAATTTTAAATTTTTTTGTTAAATTAAAATTGTCAAGATTTTTCAAAAAAACTTTGTCGAATTCGTGTGTAAAAAGTTCTGTAAAAAACTCCATAAAATGTAGTTTATCTCTGATCTCTCAGCCCCTCTACCCTATAATTTACGTTATTCTAAGAACTTTAAGTTACTACATATACATAGTTGTCCAAATTTAAGTCACAGCAAATAAAACCGAAATAGTTTTTCTCATCCTAGGCTTAAGCCTGAATATTTTAGAGGGTGGCAACATTGTTTTCGCTTATTCTGTTTGCATTTGTGAGCATGACTTATCTATTCTAGGAAGCCCTGTATATTGTTTATTATAAGTAATGACTAAAAATAACGGATTAGTAGAACTTTCCAAGTTTTCCTGTGATCTTTGTAGTATATATCGTATTTATATTATATTTATTGTCAGCACAAGTTACAGTAATAATATATTTGATTGTTCATTGTTCATACAATTTCGTATAATTAGAGAAGAAAATAAAACTTTCACAATATTTGCCTATAAGCCATTTTAATTATATAATTATATAGTGCCTCCTTTAACACCTCTTCTTGTTTCAGTAATCCAAACTAAGACTTCTGTTTTTAACGAGATAAGCACAGGGTATTAGTAATTATAGGGTAGAAAAATAATCACGTGTCAAAAATATAATGGTTACCTGTTTAAGAGGCTCTTAAGACGTTCTGGAATTTTTTAATCCCAGCTTTGGAGATGACTTTATCAAATACCGTAAGAGTATAATTATAAAGATGAAAAGGTTGGTTTGCTTCTGGTCTTGGTGATATTGTGTCAGGATTTCGATGTCCGAAAGTGTCGACGAAACAATTATGTGAACTTCTGTTCATCCTTAAATTAAATTAAATATGCATAATATACGATGCACTCGCTTGTGGTGAGAAAGCAAGATAATTATTTTTTCTTCCCTCGTAAAAATATTGTAATCCTGGCATAATCACTTTACGAAATTTTCTCTACAGTTTTCTGCACTTTACGTTACAAAAAATATGCTTTTTTCATTCTCGTCGGTATGTCTGCAGGATTGTTTTAGGAATAATGTTAATCAAAAAATTATTTTAAAAAAATCATTAATAGAGTATTCCATTCGATTCACCAGATTTTATTACAATAAGTAATCAAATAATTATACTACTTACCCTAATCCTGACGAAGATTGGTAGGCGGCGTATCTAGAGGGGGGCAAAAGCAGGAAATGCTTCTCCCCCCAGAGCTACTAACCCAAGCTTTCATGGGTGGGTGTTAGGCTATGTTGTATAAAGTGAGGACTAGTATTTTATAAAAAAATCAAAGTCGATTAATTTAAGAAGGATATTGGCATCCCTAACCAAACTGCAGAAAAGAAAAGCAATGTCTCGATCTCAGTCAAATGGTTTAGTACAGCGAAAAAGCTACGATTACACGTGTTTAGCCAAGCAAGCCTAACAGTAACGTATTTAATAAATAGAGAATTAAAAAGCCTACCTTATAACAACAAAAACGTGTAAAATATATAAAACGGGCACATACAACTGCATAATTAGACAAACACTAGATCGAGGTTATATCTTCCAGCAACAAATAAATAAAAATATTTTAAAACTTAACCTAACCTAACCTTCCGTTCCCAGATAATTTACGTTACCGAACCATAGACCACTCGGCTATGGTTCGGTAACGGTATGGGATTTTTGTTAAGTATCTAATTGAAATTATTAAAATTCAAGGGCAATTGAAAACGTCATTAACGCACAAGAGAAATGGACTTTTTTGGTTCTGGTTATCTCCATCTTTTCTAGTAGGTCTAATTTCGACCCTTCGGATATTCATGTAAAAGGGAGACATTTTCGGGTACACCAAAATAATGGTTCGTTGAAAGTAAGTTGCTGGCAAAAGCTGATCTAGTTTCAGTCACACATGAGTTCTTATATTTATTATTAAGGCTCAAGTGTTTCTAGACTTTGGTCGACATTTTTCTCCCCGACTGGCTGACATAAACAGCAGAGCAATATCCACAGCTCAACGAGTATACTCCGGATTTTGAAAGTTTTTCAGTGTTATTTTTAAGTTTAATAAGGTGGTGTTTTATAGTATTAGTTGTTTTAAAAGCTACAGAAAGATTAAAATTTTTAAGAATTTTGGTTAGCTGTATATGCTACTGAAATAAGTTAGGCAACCATATTTGTTGGTATTCCTAATTCCTTGTTAAAAGCATCCGTAGACAAAGAAAGTGTAAGGAGTCTATAAAAAAAATTAATTAAAAGCAGCAAGCGAAAAAAATGTAGAGAGTTAGAAGAAAGTTGAATACCGTTATCAGCTGATGACAGCTTTCTATATAATTCAAAATTAATTTGGGTACTAAAAAGAGCAATTTACCATTTACTTCCTTTTCCAAAGTAAAAGATATTTTATTATGTATCGAATTAACGAAATCCAAAAACTCACTTAATTCCGGTTCAGTTTCGTTCCACATGATGCAAACATCGTCAACGTATCTCTTATATGCCAACAAAAACTGAGAGATTTGCTTCTCAAGGTTATTCATAAAGACCTCGCTGAGGAACGGTGATAGACAAAAAAATATCGCTAAGCCCGCCCTCTGTCTAAAGAATCGGCCATTAAATTTAAAGGAGTTTTGATCTAAAACGATGATCCCGGGACAGAAGTACTTAATAAAATGGCAACCAGTTTAATACCCTATTTAGAGGAAACGCTCAAGAATAAGTACTTGATATCAAGCGAAATCAAGGTGGCACTGTGTGGAATTTCAATGACCTTTAAGTAATTTGCAAACTCAATGGAATTTCTTGTAGAAAAATTATTGTAAAAGCCTGTTATTTCCTTGAAAACCCCATTCAGCCGAGATGACAATTTATAACATGGTGACTCCACGAATGACATCACTAGCTTTATAGGAATATTCTCTTTGTGCACATTGGGTAGACTATAAAGCAAAGGTGTTTTGACATTCATAGTAGTTAACGTTTCGTCAAAACCACCCTTAACCTTGGTAAAAAATGTGCAAGTGGGATCCCTGTTTATCGACTCAAAATCATCGTGGTCCGGGAATTCCAACTTCGAGTTTCCTAACCATAAAAAGAATGACAATAGATGAGTTTCATTTTGGTTTTTGATATAGGTACTTAGAATTCTCAGTTTAAGTTTAAAGAAATAAAAACATTTGTAAATTCTTTATTAAGTAAAAATTATTTTAAATAAACTTTTGTTTTGTATTCTGTGTCAAGAAAAAAACTTTACATTTAGTGCTTGTTTCAAACAACTTAAATATATATAAAAATTAAAAGCAGTTAATTTTAAAACTGTAAAGTAGTTGCAAATACTTTCAGGGCATTTGATATATATTTTATCATTTGGAGTACTTTTTATAGTAGGCACTTCAATTACTTTCGTATTTAAAGTAAAATGTATAAATAATTTAAGTACTTTTTAAGGAAGTAACTAAATTTCAAGCACATCCACCGAAAAATAAAAAGTATTTGAAACATTGGTGTGTGTAGGGATAAATTTCCGCCATAGTCGCCCGTTGAAAACCATCGATTAAGCAAATAAAAAGGTCCATTTGTACTACAGTATTTTAGATACCAAATAGTACCAATTTACTTTTTTCAAATAATTTACTTAAGGAAAGAACTGATAGTACTGCGAACATCAAGTGTGATAGAGAGATAAAAGGGTAAGATGGAAGCTTTAAAATATTGTAACAGTTTAATTTTGTTATAAGTGCATTTCATTTAATAGTTTAATTTTGTTATAAGTGCATTTCATTGTATGATTAATTTAATATTATAATCTACTACTTTAGTATTAAGTTTAGTGATTAATATGTACGCCTTGTTGGTTTGATACCTTAGATTTTAGTAGTTTTCTTATTAAAAGCGGTTACATTGTTCATATTTAAGCGAAATATAAATTCAACACCTTTTGCAGCAAATTTCGGTACACACAGTGTCACCTCTCGATAAGTAGTTAATTTTGTACCTATATCTGAACTCAAGTTATAAAGGAATAATTTTCAGTAAATGGTATAAGTTTAGCGTTCGTTCATAGATGTCGCCAAAAAAAAATCAGTTCAAATATAATTGTTGGATTTATTTAATTTTGCCGAATTTAATAATTATATACTGTATAAGAAAAACTTCAAATAGCACTTTAGACAAACTATTTATTTTCCATATATTTTACAGAGTAGATATAAATTAAATTTTATTAATTTTGAAAACCTGTTTTCGAGTCCTTTATACAAGTCTTGGGATTTTCGTTTTCTTTGGCTAGATATGCTGCATTTTTAGATTCGAGCGTATATTTTGTATAACTCTTCTGTCGCTGTAAAAAAAAACCAAATCATTAGTACCCCAATAAATTCTTTGATATAAAGTCGATATTATGTATTAATATTGAACTGTAAATACTTGTATTAAAAAAAAGGTTGCCTTGATAATACTATATATATATAGATACTATATATACACCACTTCATATTTTCTCTTAAATCTACATTTTATTATTCGTGTTCCTTTTTGCTGTGAATATGTAACATATAAAGGTATTTTGATTTAAGTTAGACATAAATAAACCAAAGGTATTTCTCGATTCAATATTAATATTCTTACCTTTTTTTTTCTGAGACTATATAAACTACAGCCTTCTTATAATTTCTATCAATGTTTGATGTTCCGAAATTCAGATCGACTTTTGTTTTGTCCATAGTTGCATAATTACCTGGAGCCTAATATAAACTGAAATTTCGTTACGTCTGCGTCTGATGCATTTCCTAAAATAGTTAATAATTGTGTGAATAAATTCCTATTTTATGGTTAAATAATGAGTTTATACAGTTGGGAAAATTCTATTAAATTAAACTCAACTTATGTTTCATTTTTATGGCATTTAACTACTCCTGCATCAGCACATCATTATTTTTTTGACTCTTTGATATACTACTCCAGACTAATATTTGACTTTTCTGAGTGGTCTTTTTCCATTAGTACTAGAGTAATTAATTAAATATTATTTGTTTATTTACATTTCCATTTCGCCTTGGCGTTGCTTTTAAACTTCAGGTTAGTTGTTTCTGTCAATGTTATTATTGCGTCGTCTCGGAACTTTTCGGATCTATTCGGCTAAGACTTCCATATTAACTTATTCTCGGAACCCTCCATCCGGTACTTCCTCATATCCAGAGCGCAGGCATCTTTTTCGCTGTTGCCAAGTGTATTCCTGCATTATTTCCTGTATCTTTCTCAACCAATGGAGAGTCGTTTTTCTTGTCTATCATGTTAATCATATCCTTGTTTTATTCCGTCTATGTGCTCTTTTGGCAAGGTTGTTAGCACCTGATATATTCTAGCCAATGTTATTCCGCCACCTTAGTTAACCAAAGTTCTAGATGGAAAGGAAGCTGGGGGAACACATTTTTCACTTTTCTGGTCACCTGCAGATAAACCACAGGTCTTCAGCGCGGGTCTGAGGAAATAATCCAGGAAAATCTTGGAAATCCGTTAGCGGGATTTTTCCTCAACACCGCAATAGTTTTTCGGGCACATTATAGTTTGCACTGTGAGTGTTATTTTCGTGCTAGAAAATCTCTCTAAGAGAGGATTTGACCTGAAGATTGGATCAGACCGCCATTTTCCATGCCCTTGTACTTGGCACGTGAAACCACTTTTTGACTAGAACTGAGTGACCCTATTGGATAGGTAATTTGCTTTAATATCATTTATCCTGAAAAGGGTATCTTTTTTTTTTCTTAAATTTTGCTTTTCGTAATTTGGTAACTTTTCTCATTTTTTTTTGGAATTAATTAAATTTTGATGCAGCAGGAGCTAGTTTTTATATATATTTTTTTTTTGAAATCTTAAATATTAAATGCAAGTGTAACTAACAAACTCATTGTTGTCACGTGACGTATTCGATTAGTATGGCGAAAGAGCCGAACGACGGCCGTGAGTAATTTTAAGTAAATTTTTAGAATTTTCCTTTCCGGTCTTCTTAGTTTGTATTTGTGGATTTGTTGGATTTATTGACAACGTTTCGACTGAATTTTCAATACCCATCAGGGTATTTTGTGCTTATTGATGGTATATTTTGTGACTTCATTTTAAATTATTTTATTGTATTGTTTTATTTTGTTGCTTGCGGTTTTAATTTATTTAAAGAAAAGTTCTGATTAGTGTCTTGAAATTAATTAAATATTTTTTTTATACTACTCGGTAGTACTAAATTTTTAAAATTAAATTATTGTTCTGACTCTTCAGTTAGTTTTGAATCAGTAGAAACCTTTTGGGGATTTTTTTGAATTAATTAAAATTATTTGGGTTTTCGTTATAGACTTTGAATCACTATGAAAAATTCTAGAAAATTTTTGTTTTCATAGGGTTCAAGTCAGGGGCCAACTGTTAGTCATGGTCCTAATTTCAAGTCAGGGGCCAACTGTAAGTCACAGTCCTAATTTCAACTCAGGGGCTAATTACAACTGCAAGTCACAGACAATTTCAAGTCACGGGCTTAACTTCAAGACTCGGGACTAATCCCATGTCACGGGCTTAGTTTGAAGTTAGGAGCGTCTCAGAACTTCCAGGTGCTGCTGGATTTGGTGACACCTATTGTTTACATTTTATTTTTTTTTTCCTTCTTTTATACCGTAACTGATAATAGATTTTTTTTTACTATATTTGTGTTTTATTTAGCTCACTCTTTTTCTTTTAAAGTATCAAGAGGAAGCAAGTGCCGCAAAGATCAAGGGGCTTTCCAATTTAAGCCGCCCTAAATTGGTGGCGCTCATTTCTTTTTTTTTCTCTCTCTTTTTTTAAGATTTCTTAAGTTTTCCCACGCCCTACTCTCCGGGTTAATTGAGCTAGGGCATCTACATTGCACGCTCTGTTGACCACGAGCTGTAATCTTGATACCTTTTTGTGAATTTATAATAAAACAGTAATAATAATTATTAAATAAGAGCGTAGCAATCTTGTACCTTGGTTTTAAGAAAAATCCAGGGTTACAATATGTTTAGCAAAATCGCTTAGTATCGACGCTGACATGGAATTCTTTTTAGCAAGGAAAGTGAAAGATCACACAATACTAATTTACCTAAGGTGGACTCATTCTTAATGCCCCTGGTTTAAACAATACTGGTTTGAGATCAACACAGTCAAATGCATTTCTGAGGTCACGAAATTTACCGAGAGTACATAGTGGGGGAAAATTTTTCCTTAAAACCGAACACATAAGGTGTTTTTATTTATTCTAATATTAGTTTCATTTTATGTAAAATATTAAAAAATCGAACGGATTTTCAAGGAAAAATATGACAGACATTTTTAAAACCAATTAATTTAAGTGAATTAAAATTATTAACATGACCGAAATTAAGTATTATAAAATATATTATTAAACACTAGTAACATTATCGCAGAAAAAAATTCAGATTGGTCCCATTCGGTCATTTAATATGGGACCACTAGAACGCTACCCCGAATATATCAGAGTTGGTTAAATCATTACGGTGTGATCGGTGTATACTATACATAAAACTAAACTCGATTAGAAACAATTTTAAAAGTGATCCTTAAATTTTTTGACCTATTTCGTCAATGACAAGGTCAAATGAAACTGACAATACAGTTAAGGGCTCCAAAATAGACAGACGGCCGATATTATTTAAACAAACAGAAACGTGAATAATACAGCACAAATTTATAAACGTATCGATGAAAAGAAGACCTAATGTTATTATAACTCCTCCCATACTTAGAACACATTATAGAGCATGTAACTTCCTTTGCAGCTGAAGAAAATATATAATGTCGAGAGGTTCGATTAGCCAAAAGAGGATACATACCTTAGTTATTAGATTTTTTCCTTAGATAAATCAATTTATTACATTTTTGAAAAAACTTAATATTAAAAATTAATTTTTTAGTTTCACCTTCCCTCGTAAAAGGAAAGTATTGTAATCGTGAAAAAAACAACCTCCAAGATTTATTCAAAACTTTATCTTAAAATGCCGAAATCATGTTTTCTCAATTCCGTCTGTTGGTCTGTCAGTTCACGGCATAGCTAAAAAAACTACTTACCCGATTGACTTCAAATTTTGATTAAATATTAAGGGTCGTATGGGAATGACCTGGTTACATTTTGGTAAAAATCCAATATGTGTAGCAGCTTAGTGAAATATTAAAAAAAATATTACTAAAAATCTGCTTATGCAATTTATCTCAAATGTTGCACAACAATCAAGCATTATGTAGGAATCAACTGGTAAAATTTTGATACGAATCCAATATGACGGAACAAAATGGCGGCTTAATAAAATATTTAAAAATTCAGCCTGAAAAAACTACTTAATTACTTAATGTTGATTTCAAATTGTATACTGTGGTGTAAATATGAACTGGTAAAATTGTGGTATTAATTCAAGATGGCGGAACAAAAAATGAGCCAAATAGAATGTTTGTAATCGTGACTATTCCACTCTATTGTTTTACAATGGCAAAATGACATAGCAACGGCCTGTTTTCTATTGCCAAAACTCATACCTGGACACAATTCTCCCCACCTTGGCAAAATCAACAAGATGGGTTTTCAGCGACATAAATCTTGTTGGGTTAAAGTAAAAAATTCATCTTATCATTTTGTCAAGTGTCACCAGTTTAATTACCCTATTTATTACAATACAAACAAATAAAAAGACGCGCTTTTGACAGTGTGCAAATTAAGCATTTCAATTTTTCAAAATGAGTTCAGACGCAGTTTCATCCAGATTCGGAAAAGAATCGTTAAAAAATATAGAAAATATAGTTGCTAACAATACACCGATCAATAAAGTAAAAACAATAAAAATCCGCCTGGGAACAGTTTTCCCAGTTTTGTTCGGAGAAGCATTACAAATTAAAACACGACACAACTCCCGAAGAAGTAGCAAACATTCTGGAGGATTACGGCTTCAATATAAGAAAAGAAAACGGTGAAAATTACAAAGAATCAAGTATAAAATCAATATGGAACACTACCGCTCAAATTATTTAAGAAAATTATTTAAAGGAGTTTGGAATTAAAATTGATCCTTTTACGGATATTCGCTTTAAAGCAGCAAGGTTGACCCGAGATATTAAGCGAAAACTACTCCAAGCTTCCCAAGAAAAAAGGAAAGTAAGTCTTACACTACTGAGGAATTACTTTCGATGGCAGGTAGCTATGATGAGGATAACTCAGATGGCCTACAAAAAAAATTCCATCTATGTTCATTCGAACTTGCTTGGAGAGGGAATAAAGCGGCAAACTGTAAAATGTTTTACTTCGAGAAAGAATTGAATATGAAAGGAGAATTTACTATCTAACATAACCACAGACAGACTATTTCTAACGGTACACCCGAATTGGCAGAAAGGCCATTGGTACAAAAATGTGCCTTTGGGCGAAAACACCTTGGCAAAATGGACAAAACTCACTGCACAAAGAATTGGTCTGGAAACCAAGCAGTTTAAGGTAACCAATCATTCATATCGATCTGCCGCAAAACCTGCACTTGCAGAAAAAGGTATTAGTGAACATCAAATAATAAAAATGAGGGGTCATTCTATTGTTTATTCAATCAAACCCTACCTACAACTTAACTCAGAACACCATAAGAACTTGGTACAAAATTTAAGAGAAAATGACGTCGACGCTACACCACCTTCGTCGCTATAAACTCGGTTACCAAAAGACGAGATCAACGTTGCACTACCTTCTGAGCCACAGATTCACTTTTTAACTTTACAACCTTACTACAAACAAATTCCTATTATATTAACACCACTTTCAATATTGTAAATAATAAATAAAATTATTTTCATGGATATTAAAAAATAAAGTTTTTATATTATATTATTATTATATATTATTTTATATATAAAATTTTATTTTGATTTCTCTGTTTTATTTGATATTATATACAATAAGACATTGTTCTCGTGAAATAGTCATAGTCATAAGTCATGGATGGCTACTGACATTTTTGAAAACCACTCGCCTGACGGCTCATGGTTTTGTTACAAAAATGTCATTCGCGAAATTACCAAAAAGCAACAAACTTGAATTACCTTCAAAATTTTTTCTCGCGTGGTATTCGACTGGCATATTTTTCCTTGAAAAACCGTTCGATTTTTTAATATTTTACATAAAGTGAAACCAATATTGGAATAAATAAAAACACCTTATGGGTTCGGTTTTAAGGAAAAATTTTCCCCTATGTACTCTCGGTAAATTTCGTGACCTCAGAAGTGCATTTGACTGTGTTGATCTCAAACTAGTATTGTTTAAACCAGGGGCATTAAAAATGAGTCCACCTTAGGTAAATTAGTAGTGATCTTTCACTTTTCTTGCTAAAAAGAATTCCATGTTCCATAAACATTTTTTGAAACTTCCATCTTACCCTTTTATCTATCACACTTGATGTTCGCAGTACTATCAGTCCTTTCTTTAAGTAAATTATTTGAAAAAAGTAAATTGGTATTATTTGGTATCTAAAATACTGTAGTACTCCACTTGTACTACAGTATTTTAGTTTATTTGTTTAGTCGTTGGTTTTCAATGGGCTACTATGGCGGAAAATTATCCCCGCACACACCAATGTTTCAAATACTTTTTATTTTTCGGTGGATGTGCTTGAAATTTAGTTACTTCCTTAAAAAGTACTTAAATTATTTATACATTTTACTTTAAATACGAAAGTAATTGAAGTGCCTACTATAAAAAGTACTTCAAATGATAAAATATATATCAAATGCCCAGAAAGTATTTGCAACTACTTTACAGTTTTAAAATTAACTGCTTCTAATTTTTATATGTATTTAAGTTGTTTGAAACAAGCACTAAATGTAATGTTTTTTCTTGATCCAGAATACGAAACAAAAACTATTTAAAATAAGTTTTACTTAATAAAGAATCTACAAATGTTTTTATTTCTTTAAACTTAAACTGAGAATTTTAAGTACCTATATCAAAAACCAAAATGAAACTCATCTATTGTCATTCTTTTTATGGTTAGGAAACTCGAAGTTGGAATTCCCGGACCGCGATGATTTTGAGTCGATAAACAGGGATCCCACTAGCACATTTTTTACCAAGGTTAAGGGTGTTCTTGACGAAACGTTAACTACTTTGGAGTTTTTTCATACCTCAAAGTATAAACTATACCCTATGAATGTCAAAACACCTTTGCTTTATGGTCTACCCAAGGTGCACAAAGAGAATATTCCTATAAAGCTAGTGGTGTCATTCATGGAGTCACCATGTTATAAATTGTCAACGCGGCTGAATGGAGTTTTCAAGGAAATATCAGACTTCCACAATAATTTTTCTACAAGAAACTCCATTGAGTTTGCAAATTACTTAAGGGTCATTGAAATTCCACACAGTGCCACCTTGATTTCGCTCGATATCAAGTACTTATTCTCGAGCGTTTCCTCTAAAGAGGGTATTAAACTGGTTGGGATTTTATTAAGTACTTCTCTCCCGGGATCATTATTTTATATAAAAACTCCTTTAAATTTAATGGCCGATTCTTTAGACAGAGGGCGGGCTTAGCGATGATTTTTTGTCTATCACCGTTCTTTAGCGAGGTCTTTATGAACAACCTTGAGAAGCAAATCTCTCAGTCTTTGTTGGCATATAAGAGATACGTTAACGATGTTTGCATGGTGTGGAACGAAACTGAACCGGAATTAAGTGAGTTTTTGGATTTCGTTGATTCGATACATAATAAAATATCTTTTACTTTGGAAAAGGAAATAAATGGTAAATTGCCCTTTTTAGATCTTTTACATACCCGTGAAAGTACCCAAATTAATTTTGAAGTATATAGAAAGCTGTCATCAGCTGATAACGGTATTCAATTTTCTCCTAACACTCCACATTTTTTTGTCTTGCTGCCTTTAATTAATTTTTTTATAGACTCCTTACACTTTCTTTGTCTACGGATGCTTTTAACAAGGAATTAGGAATACCAACAAATATGGTTGCCTAACTTATTTCAGTAACATATACAGCTAACCAAAATTCTTAAAAAATTTAATCTTTTTGTAGCTTTTAAAACAACCAATACTATAAACACCACCTAAGTCGAGGAATACTTGAGCCTTGATAATAAATATAAGAACTCAGATGTAACTGACACTAGATCAGCCTTTGCCAGTAACTTACTTTCAACGAACCATAATTGTGGTGTACCTGAAAATGTCTCTCTTTTACATGAATGTCCGAAGGGCCGCAATTAGACCTACTAGAAAAGATGGAGATAACCAGAACCAAAAAAAGTCCATTTCCCTTGTGCGCTAATGACGTTTTCCATTTCCCTTGAATTTTAATAAATACAATTAGATACTAAACAAAAATCTCATATCTCACAGCTTTATTTCAGCAGGTCGGTTGTCGAGTGGTCTATGGTTTTGTAACGTAAATTATCTGGGAACGGAAGATTAGAGTTCGATCCTTACCATGGACAAAAGTTTTTAAGAAGTTTATATAAAATATTTTTATTTATTTGTTGCTGGAAGATATAACCTCGCTCTAGTGTTTGTCTAATTACGCAGTTGTATGTGCCAGTTTTATATATTTTACATGTTTTTGTTGTTTTAAGGTAGGCTTTTTAATTCTCTATTTATTAAATACGTTACTGTTAGGCTTGCTTGGCTAAACACGTGTAATAGTAGCTTTTTGACTGTACTAAACCACTTAACTGAGATCCCGACATTGTTTTTCTTTTCTGCAGTTTGGTTAGCGATGCCAATATCATTCTTAGTTTAATCCGCTTTGATTTTTTTACAAATTACTAAAAAAAGTCCTCACTTTATTTAGTAATTTTATTTATTAGCTACAAACTTTCATAAACAATCGGACAATTTTGCCGACAAAGTTTTCTCTCATGTAGTGTTATATATAAAAAAATCACCTTCTCAGGTTTTATAGTTTTATCAATTTCGTTGCCCTATCTGTCAGTTCGCGACATAGCTTAAAAACTACTTATCAGCTTGATTTCAAATTTTAATAAAAAATTAAGGGACATATGTGGATCACCCTCCGAGATTGTTTCAAATCTTTACGTTTCAATTCCATTGATCTATCTGTCTATCGATCTGCCTGAACTACTTATCAGATTGACTTCAAATTTTGGGCAAAAATTAAAAGTCATATGGGAATGACCTGATCAAATTTTATTAAAAATCCAATATAGTGGAACAAAATGGCGACCTAGTCAAATGTTAAAAAAACGATTACTAAAAGACTACTTACCCAGTTTACCTCAAATTTTGCAAAAAATTCAAGTGTAATTGACTAGTAAAATTTTGGTACCAATAATGGCAACTGGTAAAATATTGGTGCGATTTCCATATGGTCGAACAAAATGGCGCGCAATAAAAATGTTTGACAAGACAGTATACTAAATGACTATGTGCATAACTAAATTGGGTTACACTTTACTATCCCTAATGAAACGAGAGATTCATAACGAAGGAAGTTTTAGGAAAAAAGAAAAAAGAACCGAGTTTTTAATTTGTATTTTATTTTCTAAATCTATACGTCATTTTAAAGCACAATAGTTGTACCAAAACATTATTTGGATTTTTTTAATCATCATTTATAAACATTATTAAGAACGATCTTTAATTCATTTTAACTAGTTTATAAAACCAAGTGTTTAAACATTCTATTTCCTAAGTGTAAAGGTCAAGTCAAACTGAAAGAACCGAAATCAAAAACCAAAACAAGCAGAGGGTCGTCGTTAGTCTTTAAATAAACAGAGGCAATAATTATACAGTAAAAATTTAAAAACGTATCGATGAAAAGAAGAGATAATGTTATTATAACACCTCCCAGACCATTATAAGTTCGGTTACGTCAAAATTTCTCCGTTCTCACCCAGTTTAATTGAAGACTAGCGGCAGAATTCGGGCTTCGAACGGTGTTTGACGCGCTCCCCGTATAATTTTCGTCGTTATTCTGATCAGAATTCGATTTCGCCTGGAATTCTTTTCAATTGTGAGCTGCTTATCGAATTATCGCCCCTTATGTCGTTTTCTGGTTGTCTAAACAACGTCGAGTCTCTGTTTGTACACAGGGGCGTAACGATAGACCGTTCTGTTGTTGATCGATAAATTGCGTAGATAATGGGGTCTTTCGGCCAAGATCTCGATGTTTTCGTGTAATAGAGTGGATTGTTATTTGATAAAACACATGACATATTTTCTAGCACTGTGGTTCGTTGAGAGAAACTTAAGTAAATATGTATTCATTCATGAGCAGATGTTTCGCTTAAAACTCCCAACTTCGGATTTTAGGGGTTCTAAAATTTGATAAAAAGGTATAATACATTTTTCGGTAATTATATAGTTTTTTACACCAGCGCGGATTTTGATGATTTTTTGTATATAGGTGGATTTTGGGGTTCTGATCACGAATCCCAAGTCAAATTTTTTCGGTCGCTTTTTATTTTCGAGTTATTCATCCTCAAAATTCATAGACATTCTAACCCCAATATCTTTCTTTTTCTTTCTTCTTTTTTATAAAAATTGACAAGTTCTGTATCAAACTACTACTAACAATTATAAAAGACGTAACAGAGCTCAAAAACAATTATACCTCATACTTTTTGGACTTGAAAAACCTTCGAGCTACAATTCCAGAAAAAAAAACATATTAATTGTAACAAATACAGTAGCTGATAAGCACTTTAATACAAATTATTTATGGACACTTGTGGTAGGTGGTACCGGATTAGACCACATTAAGGGCTGTAGGCGTCACCAATAAAGGCCTAACATAAAAAGCGATCAACAGTCTAACTTATGTTAGGACTCCACCAGTAATGCACTTCGCTGTTGTTCGTCTTTTCTGTAAAGACTTTAACGCACGTCCTTCCTTGTCCATGGCATTTACAAAATGTGTATGTATTTTATGTGAAGGGGCAGTAATAGCACATCCTCTGGCTTAAAAGACTTCCTAGGTGACCATATTCTCTTTTTTTAATGCTCTGATCGTGCTTGACTATCTCATTTATAGAGGAAGCCAGTTTCAGATTAAGATCTGTTGGGGCCCAGGGCTATTTTAACAAAAGGATTTATAAACATTTTATTCCACGTAAAATTCAGCTTTTCACGTCGAGCGATTTGTGCAGGATCGTGATTAACCAGTGATCCGATTTTTTGAAACACCCTGTATGTATTTTATTAAAAAATCTTAAAAATATGTAAAAAATAAATTAAATACACACCTTCAAGCGTTTTTCTGAAAAACTAACCGTTTTTTAAATTAAAAATATTCTAAAATTTAAGGAGAGGTTTGACCCCTTGGAATTTGAGTTTTGAAAAGTCCCTTTTCATCGAACCTCTACACACTACAGTCCACCTGTATGCCAAAATTCAGCTTCGTGGATAATGAGTCAGTGAGTGATCAAGTCATTTAAGGCTTTTATATATTAGTATAGATAAAACACACTGCAAATTACTGTTTCTCATAACATAAAATCTAATACTAAAAACAAAATCAATCAAAATCCTTATTAGTAAAGTGAGCTTCACATATTCATAACACTCAGTATAAAGATGCCACAAATAGCCAAATATACCAAAAACACACAACTCTTAAAATTTCGCTCGAAAGTTGTCACTACTCGTATTGTGACTTGTCTAAAGCAGTGGCTGAAAAAGTAAGTGAAGTGCAAAGAAGCAAGCAAATATCGCAACAAATTTTTTTTCAGAATTTTTTTTATGTGGAAGGGGTAGAATATTATTTACGACTTACTTAAATTTTGTATACTAAATCAATTCTCTTATCCTTCATAGCAGCAAATGTATTTATAATATCCTCACAAAATGGATGAGTTGCCCTAATCTTCTCCAGAAATTCGTTTTTAATTGAAATATTGCCTAGAAAAGTAAGTCTATCTTGAGATATCGTATTTCTTAAATAAGTTTTTACACGTTTCAGGCAAGAAAAACTTCTTTCCACTGAAGCACTTGTCGACGGTGTTGTCAAAATAAGGGAAAACACTTTATATGCTTTGGTTAAAATATCTTTATTTTCATTAATTTTTTTCACTTGCTCTTGCAGCGATATATTCCAATTACTGTCATTGGCAAAAATAAGACCAAGCTCATTTTTAAGTAGTTGACTTTTTGAAAATATTTCTCCATATAACTGTAACAAATTTTCAAACGGGCCAGTGGGAAAATTTAAACTATATTTGGAAAATTTAGCAGAATCTGTCAAACATACAAATGTAAGTTTTTCACAGTCTTGAAAGCTTAGTGCCATTTCCATTAAAATATAGTCCAATATTTCATAAAAAAAGGCTTCTATACTTAGCCCTAATTTCGTCAGGTGAAAGCTTAGCAAGCTTACGTTTGTAATGATTTATTTCTGTAACAGGATTTGCTTTATCAAACATGGCATTAAAAAAATGTTCATTTCTTTTTCTACAGTGCGCCTAGCGACAGCGTTTTATATTGGATATGCAAAAATGAATGTCAAGCGATTTTTTTTGAAGAACGCATTCCGTGATTGAAAAAATGTCATTAAACACTAATGCCAGAAACGTGAATTCAAAATCGTTCATCTCACCTAAAAATCCTTTCGTAAGTCGGATTGATTTTTCATCAGATTTGTCACAGTATGTAATAAATTCAAAGACGTCTTTTAATTTATTCCAGTCTTGAACAATCACATATTTTAACTTCGAATTTGAAGACCAACGAGTTGCTGTAATTGTTGGTATACGCTTCGTAGATGCAGATGTAAGAGCATACGTTCGTTTGGCTGGAGTGATGAAAAAATGAGGGAATACTAAAACTTGCAAAAAAAATTCGATATTTAGAAATATTTTTAAACTTTGCTGCATCATAAGGTTAAGACGATGCTCAAGACAATGGACCAATACAGCCTGCGGTGCTTTTTCTTTTTTCTTTTTTTTGAAAACCATTTAGATGGCCAGATATCACACTTGCGCCATCGTAACATTGCCCTATTAATTTATGTTTATAGTCAAATTGGTCCAAAATTTGATCCAATAGAAAATATAAATTCTCCGAAGTTCTATCGGAACTGACATTATAAAATCCTAAGAATCTCTCGAATACTGAACCTTCTGAATTAACGTATCTTAAAATTATGGAGCACTGGGAGGTTTGCGTAATATCAGTGGTGTCATCCACTTGCACAGAAAAAATCTGTGTGAACTGCGTGTTCATTATTTCATTTTTTACATGATCATTTAAATAATCAGAAATGCATTCAATTATTTCGTTTTGAATAGTTTTCAAGTTACCAGTAAAGACATTTTTAATTTTTTCGTGATGATCTTTTAGTTCTTGGGAACTTCTCGATATTAATAAACCTAAAAGCTTTTTAAAATTTCCCCCTATTTATTGACTCGCTGCTCTCATCATGGCCGTGAAAGACTAACTCTTGTTTTGCAAGGTACAAAACTGCGTCAATTACCAAGCACATAAATAGTCTATTTAATCGGACGTTTTCATTTAAATGTATTTTATATAGTTTAGCATTTTCTTTTAAAGTGTCAGCTATACTGCTTTGATTTCTTAAAAATGTTTTTAGCATTAATTCGCTTTTTAAATGCTCCGCCGAGTCTTCATGTTTATGTAAAGACCTTAATATATTTAACATACCTGCAAATACTTCCTTATTCTACACTGAATATTTATTGGAAACTAGTAAACAAGACCAGCAAAACAATTTTTGTAATATTCGACTACTACATAACCATTTGTACGCCGAAAACCAGGATGACGATTAAAACTCTGATCTTGTTCCCTCCCGTGATCGGATTCATAAATAATGTAAATTAATAAACCCGACATCAAATAAAGTTGTAACAACACCATAAATAAATATAACACAAAACAGTCAAGTAAACCGCAAAGGAACTAACCGGTTGCAGCGAAATCCGCGAAAATAAAAGTAAACAACCACCCAAAACTGAACGACACGTGGGTGTAGTGTACTGCGTTAACAATTCACCGAGAGCGTTGTATGGCGCTGGTTAACATTATTCTTCCATGTGCTCGACGTCGTCACGAACTCGTTGTCATGGCAACGTAGTAAGAAATTCGTAAACCAAACATAGCATCTCCAGCAAAGTCGAAGCGGTTTGCGCCACTGTTATAGTTGTTATAATAAAGTTCGATTGAAAGTTTTCAAAAAGACCTATCGCCAACGGTCAAGTAAAATATTTATTCGAGATGTACAGTTTATTTTTTGCTAATTAGGTGAATAAATGAATGTAAATACTTAAATTTTAAGAGATGTATAATAAATATAGTTTGATGTTTGCTTGTTTGTTTTTCCTGGTGAAGTAGCACTTCATCTACTTCCCCTGAATGGCCGCCACTGGTCTAAAGTTTGTTACTGTTTAGGAATGAAATATTAATTTACATAATACAATTTATGTGTACTCCACAGATTTTTACCGTTTAAAATCAAAGGTTCACAAAATCCTTGTTTTTTGCACCCCTAAATAGCGATACGAAAGTACCCTGAAAATTTTAAATCTCTACCTATCATTAGGCTGTGGCTGTACGTTTATTATGAATCAGACAGTCAGGAAATTTTTTTCATTATTAAAGATTTATAATTATGCTTACTTGCTTACTTCACTGTAAAGTTATGTCGCACGTTCATTTTTTCCTGGCTGATTCGACCAGGCACCTAGCTCAACTCTAAATAAATATACATTACCATATTACATTATTACTTTTTGCAATATAGTTATAATTACCTTACGTTTAGAAGCTCCATTCAAATATTTTCTAAGTAGTGAAGACAATATATGTATGTTGTATATTTGTATAAAATAATCAATAATAATCCGAAATATACACCTAAACACTTAAACACTTTTATACTTTACTAAAACAATAAAAATCTCGATCCTGTGAATAATTAGTGCGCCATCTCCCACGTATAAATCATACCATACCAATTATTAATAGGGTAGTGGTAGTATATGATATGATTGATAGATGTCGAGATGGAAACTGTAAAATTACATGCATTTAATAATGATTTCCTGCTTTAAATTTTAAATATAGAGTATATAATAATTTGTAGGTAAATTAAAAAAATTAAAAATTAAAAAATAAGGTCCTTTGAGGCCCCTCGTACTGCAGGGCCCAGGGCTTTAGCCCCAAAAGCATCTCCCCCTTAATCCGGCAGTGGAGGAAGCAGAAGTATTTAGTATAAACTTGCTGTATACGAAACAACAGGATCGCGGCCACTTTATAATCCGTACAGATTTGCCTTTCATACTTTTATATTGTATAGTCTCTAGTAACAATTTTAAATTATTCTAAGTAATTGAACTGCATGGACAAATGGGATTGAATCAACACAGCTTTAAGACAAACTACCAAGTTGTCTATGTTAAAAAGCGATGTTAACTTTTTCTGGCGACTTCGGTACACAGGAACCTTTATCTTGAAGTAAATTCCACTGTTGTAGTCGAAACAGCAACAGCTTTACTTTTTCCTTAATGAAATCACTTAATTCCCTTTATTAATTTTTTGTGGCTCTTTACTAGATAAATCAGACACAAAATTGGGATTTTGCGAGGTTGATGGGCGAGCGAATTCATCTTATACACTACCGTTTGAATCTATCTATCCTTTCTTCGAATATAGTCAAGCCTATATTCTTGAGGTAGATTAGAAATAGGCAACTCGACACCATGAGGTACATGGCCCATGGCGGATTGTAGATTTGGATGAATACTGTATTGCGAAGCTTTTCTAGATTATGCCTTGTTAATAGAAAACGTTAAACAAAAATAAAAATTATTAACACGGTCTGTAGATTCTCGCCAGATCATAGGAACAGCGAAGGTCATTGACCGATCTTTTCCACTTAGCCGGCTCTGAAGATTGTTAGCACAATTGTTACACCAAATACGAGGTGCCCAGCTTTTATCCTAGTCTCCAAGATACAAATGGTAGGCTATCTTTACTAAAGGGCTATATTTTTGCTTCTCAAAGATAACTTCATCAAATATACAACAATAATGATTCGGCTTATTTACACAAACTGGCGAGATTGCTTCAATTCTCACTAATTTCTGAAAATGAACAGCTTCCAATCGACCGACCGACGGCGACGGTATATTTCATTTTATAATGAACTTCTCAAAGTTTTAGGATGGAAACATACCTTTAATAGTTGCTATGTATCTACAATATCGCAGCAAAGTAAGACTTTTGTCTATTCAAATAAAGCACGAGGGTATTGCCAAGCTCAAAACAAGTACTTCTTTCGGCAAACTTAGACTTGCACTAGAAATATTAAAATATCAAATTAGGTTGTGGATTAACAGGTAAGTTACGCTTGAATGGCTACTAAAGAGAAGCTGGCGGGTACTGAACCTTCTCATGGAGGTCAAAACGAGTCACTGCAAACGAAAAAGTTACATTTTGCTGGTCGACTTGGAGGTACACCACATGTGTTGTGATGCCTGGAAGATATGTTGGGAGAAAGAATAGGGACTCTAAAATTAGGATACCAACACCTTTACCACACAAGGTGTCCTGTGCCTTGTTTTCAGGGGGTGAACGAATTTTTAGGGAGATTGGGTGAGGTGTGAGGCGAACAACAAAAATATTTCTGTTGTTCTTACCACATAGCTATTGTACAAGCAAAGAATAATCATATCTCACTCAATTGTATCGAAAAGTAGCCAGGGTTTGGAAAGGAAAAACACTGCATGGATGGTGTTAATGGACACAGAGATGTTTATGCTTTGTACTCAAGACCAAACAAAATTAACGTAATTATATCGTGAAGGAGCTTAATTTCACTAACCAGTTAATGTAAGAAGCCTGGTGAAACAATACATATTATACTGGTTGCTGTAATGCTGTAAAGTATTAGCCTATGCAACAAGCTATATATAGTTTCAAAATAATGCATCAACAACTGGCTCCAGTGCAAAGTTTCCTTCAGAACGCACGTCATCATCTTTATTGAAACCGCGAGAGAATTACAGACAAGACTGTCCTATATAATCTACAGGATATAACAATGAATGTGGATATCACTATTCCAAACTTTCATAACCTACAAGTACATGGAACGAAAAATCTTGAAATATTCGCTGTTATTGAGTATTGTGTATGAGTGGAGAGACTGCAACAGTAATTATTAGTGGCATTTTGCGGAGCTGGACTATTATATTTTCTGCTGTCCTGTATTCATTTGAAAAACCTTGTATAGCGGATATACCTGATAGATGGACAACAATAAAGCTTTTAGTTTTAGAACTTTAAGAAGTTTTCATTGTGTTCTTTGTTTTACTGGCCTTTCTTCTCCAAACTATATGGAAGTATATAAGTATATGGGCTCAATAAAATCTCAAACCGACTTTTTATTGATAATAAAATAAAAACGTATATAACCTCAATTTGGTAATAAATTTTTAGTGTCAGGGTAAATAGGAGACCATAAAAAATTTATAGCTGGAAGTTTTATTGAACTGAAGTTTAGGACACTTCACTCACAATATATTTTAAAACTAGTAATATGTGTCTCGTCTCTAAATCAAAATTGTTTTAGCCGTGCAAAAAAATTGTTTTTATAGATCATATTTTCAGAAACATTTTGGATGAAGATTGGCCTGAATGTACTATACATTTAATAAACATCTCTGACCACTATGGCCAAATTTTAATATTCCTAAACAAGTAAGTAGACAAAAGCTTAGAAAGTATACAGAACGTTTATATCAAATTACAAGAAATGTGTTAACGGTAATAAAATATCTAATTCTAATAACAAAGTCAAGTCAGCATTGAATATATTTAAGGTGGAAACTAACAAAAAAAGATCATCATCTCGATAGAGGTTCCCTCGGTAATTGCTGAGCTGTTTAGCAAGCATTTTAATATGCCCGCGAGTGCTCATCCGAGCTCAAATGAGCAACCTAAAATTACACAGCACCAAACTCTGATTCTTACACCCGTAGACGAGCCTGAATCATTCAGAATTATGATGAACCTTCCAAACAAGTTTTCTGCCGGACTAGATGAGATACCAGTATGCATTCTGAAACATGCTCCATTGGCCAATACAATAAATGAGAGTTTCATATCTGGTGTTTTCCTTGCAAAGCTTAAAGAAGCTAGTTTGGTGCCTATTTTTTAAAAGGGTAATCCAAATGAAGTGAGCAATTACTGGCCAGTGTCACTATTGCCATCACTGTCAAAGGTTTTTGAGAGAGCAATATATACAAGATTAATTGGATTTTTACATCAAAATAATGTCCTAAGCGACAACCAATATGGTTTTAGGCCAGGTAAATCCACAGAAATGGCAATTTTTAAAACAATTACTTACATTACTGAACAGGTAGACAAGAATGAAAAAATTGCAAGCTTGTATTTTTGACTTTTCAAAAGCCTTTGACAGCACCAGTTACTGATTTCCAAACTGGAGGCATATCGGCTGAGAGGGGCAAGTGCTTTATTAATAAAATCGTATCTTGCAGATAGGCAACAGTCTATCTGTGTCACTAAGGATAGCCAGCAATAACTTTCAAATGCAGTTGAAATGAGGCAGGGTGTCCCCTAAGGCTCAATATTGGGTCCTATTCTGTTTCTTCTGTACGCGAACAGCCTCAAGGATGGATTTGCTTCGGGGCTGGTATGTCAGTATGCAAATGACATATCTGTTATGCTGGAATACGGGTCCGTTGTGGAGCTGTCTGGAGGATGTTTGAGTGCAGCAGTACAAATGCAAGGATGGTGCCGAAGTAATTACTTAATTTTAAACACTGACAAGACTGGTCTATTGAGATTTAAAAAAACAGCATTTAAAAACTATTTTTTATATGTCAAACTAAATGGCAAATCTATCCCAGAACTTAATAACATTAAGTTTTTGGGGGTGATCATTGATCCAACATAGTTTTTGTGCCTTAATACGCAGAATCAGAAGTTCTCTCTTTATGGACAGTATTCGCATGTTCTACTTCACCTGTGTGCAATCCATCATAAGCTATGGAATTTTATTTTGGGGTTCCTCTAAACGTGCGACTAATATATTTAAAACACAAAAGCGTATCATCAGATGTATTCTCAAATTGCATCCTCAAACTTCTTGTAAACCCCATTTTGGTAGTCTGGGCATGTTAACAGTGCTATTATATTTCTTAGTACTGGTAATGTTTGTCAAGAAAAATCCTCATCTGTTTAATAGGAACTATGATCTTTATTCTGAATCTATGACGGTTGTGACTAGAAACAGATATGGTCTTAGTATACCTTCACACAATTCTACATTTTTGAAAGGGGCCCTAACTATCGATCAGTCAAGGCTTTTAAGTCACTACGAACTCACATAAAAAGTATTGAGAGTAAGGATAAATTCCGAAAAGCTCTCATATGGTTCCTGCAGAGTCAATGTTTTTATTCTTTTAAATTTGAATTTTAATTGCTTCTTTTATTATAGGTTTATTACTGTAAATGTTTTATATTTACGATATTTTAGATTGTTTTCGGAATTTTACTGTGTATTTGTAAGTATATGTATATATTTTTTACACAATACTGTAAATTTTATAATTTTAATTTATTTTATTGTATTATTATTGCCGTTCACTGTCTATTTAGTTATCTGTATAATATTAGGAAAAATAATTTCCACATATATATTTGGTGTGCAAGTCACAATCCGTGTGTTTTTGACGTTTCTTTTGTCATTGTAAATAATGATTTTGTGGGAAATAAAGATATTATTATTATATTATTATAAGCATTAATATTTGTCCATTGTACTCATTTAGCAATTCTTAATAGAGGCTTTAAGAACCACCATATCAATATTTTCTACAGTGTGTAATATTTAAACAACATTTCTGTATCGTGGGCGCATCCAGGTTGGCATCCTGTAGGGACATCTTTAAACGGTTAAAACTACTAACACTTAGCCGTATATTCATTTTCGAACTTCGTGTGTATATATATAGGAACGAAACCGATTTTCCATTATCCGACTTGAAATAAAAATAATTTTAATATTCCATTTAAAAAACTAAATGTATCTAAGAATTCTCCCTCCGTGCTTGGTCTGGAGGTCTATAACAAATTACCCGCTGTAATTAAAGACAGCAAAACACTATCTTCAAAAAAACCGTGTCGAGATGCCTCCATATAGCATATCTGAATTGTTGTCCAATTGTTTGTTTAATATGTTTTAATATTTCTTGAATCAATTATGATTATGTTTGTCTTACAGATATTGTCATTTGTTTTATAATGTATAAAGTTGTAGTTTGTTATACTTACGTATTTTTTTTTGACGGATATACAATGTATCACTGTCTTAAGGAATAAAGAATATATCTATCTATCTATCTAAACCACTGAGAATCTTCTTCTGATTGCAATGGAATTAGGTCTTTGGGCGACTTCAAGCATTTCCCAATCTTTTTTTGCAAGTGTTAAATATCCGTTGAAATTTGATCTGGGGTAACATCTATAAAAATCGCCACTACTCGTTGGTTAAGTATCCAATATCATATAACTAATCAAACGGTTAAGATCTTAAGGAGCAATACCAGTTTTAAACCTTCAGTCAGTTTTTCTGTTTAATCAGGAATTGAAATTGGTTCACATATTGAAAAAACCCTAATGACAAACGATTGATAACAGATTATTTTTGACATGGACGATGGTGAGAATTAAAATTTAAATATCCAATGGCCGAGCTTTGATAACTCTAGCCTAAAATAAATAAAAGTCGATTTTTTTTATGACATTAACAGAATTACTTAATGCAAAACGAGAAAAAGGTGAGTTGACATAATTGACTAATTTTATTACATTACAGGATTACAGCAGCAAGATTCCTGGCACATTAGTGACCAAACTCTCAATTTGTACGAAAGAATAACATTTTACATTATGATCCGGACACACCAAAACACTTCGTCTCCACCGGGTGACCACAGACTAATATACGCTCCCCTTTTTTTCTGTGTTTCTTAAAATATCAATTTGAAATTTTCTGATCTTTTATGGAACACTGTTTGTCAACTTTTAATGCAAGTTTGACAGTTTTGTTTACTTCCGGTTTTACCAGTGGTGGCGCCGTCTATTTTTTAACGATCTCCGGAAAATTTATTTATATTCCCATAAAGCTTAAAATTATCTAAATGTCAGTTTTCAGATTTTTGAAATCGGACAAAAATGGTGTAGCTACAGGTATTTAGTTTGTTTTGCTTAGTTGATAATGCTACAGATATTATTGCAATTTTAGACTCCTAAAGGTTAGTAGCGTAACTAAGCCAAATTGCACTTAAAACAAAGACATCATTTTCCTGATATAAAATATTTTACGTTTTTTTTTATGGTTTGGGCCCATTTATTTTTAAAACCAAAATAGCAACATTACCTTTTATCTCATTTTCGGGTAAGAACAGAATTTCTTTAGTGGTTAGTTTTAAAATGCTTGAAAATAAACTATAAATAACCTAGTTATTTGCACATTTTATTTTCATGTACTGCCTATATTAAGGTAATTAGAATGGGCATTATTAGAGGCGGGTTAAGAAACACATGAATACTAACTGATATTTTGTATTGCTGTGGATAAATTCAGATTAGGAACTAAAGATTATATGTGTATTTGTGGTATCGCCAACTGATCAATATAAGCAGATAACTATTCTCATTTTTTATACAAATTTAAATTTTAAACGGATATTTTAAGCTTTATGAAAATGAAAAATATTAGGGTTGCTATCTAGAAAACCACAGATGGCGACAGTAAAAAACGGATTTTTAACTACATTGTCGCAGTTGTACAGTTAAAATATACTTAAAAATGACTAAACAATAGTTTTTGTTTATATTGTTCAGTTTGCTATGCCATAAATGCATAGGTATCTAATATTAAGTTTCTGATTTGGATTTGTTCAAAGTATTATAAATGGTCAGTATCAACCATCCCTTGTTTATAATTTTATATTCATTCATTTCTCCGTTTTGAGTATAGGTAACGTGTCAAATAAAATATGCAAATAATTACGTTATTTACAGTTCATTTTCAATTTTTTTTAACTCACTACTAAAGAAATTTAGTATTTACTAAAAAATGTAATAAAAAGATATTGTTAAATATGCCCAAACATTAATTTTTTTTTACTTTTAACAGTTAATACTAAAAAGTTTCGGTTAAACCGAAAGTGGACAAAATTGCTACCCATGAGTTAAAAGTTGGCAAATAGTATTTCATATAGGGTTACAAAGTCTCAAAGATATTTTAAAAACAAAGAAAAAAGTGGAAGGCTACATTAGCCTGTGATAGAGATTTAAAAGTCCCGGAGAAATTGAGTGTCTGAAAAAACCCGTTGTTTCCATGAAAAAAGCGAAAAAAGGGAAAAAGCGAAAAAATTGAACTAGGAAAAAGTAGTCTAATTAACCAGTTTGCCGATATATAATAAGATATATCTTTTAAATATAGTTTATGAATTATTTTAATATAAAATTAGTAAGATATATGCTATGATACTGACTTTCCCGCCAGTCCCACCTGATACTATACATAGTGTTTCCGCAAAATAATGTTTTTTATTTTTATTTAGTTTCTTGCTAAAAATACTCAAAATTTTTATTTTTTTTTTCGATAATTTATTTATATAAAAACCAGGGTTGTAGTGTTTTTAACATTTTTTATTTAAAATGGGAGTTTTAAACGAAAAAGAACATTAATCTAATAGAAAAAAACTGTGTAATAGAGAGAGTATATAAAAATAAACTGATAACATACTTCTATATCAAGGTAATAATACCAACCAAAGCAAAATACGAAGGTTGAACTATAAAAACACAATTTAAAACAAGTAATATTTTAAGCATACTTTTCTAGTTAAAAACATGATAGAAAAACTATTGCAAACAAAAAAAAACACAATTTATTTTGATTACAAAACTTTTTTTCATAGAAACTGAGTTTTTTTAATGGGCCTTTAGTTTTTATTATAAGCTTATTCACAATTATTGTGAAAATATATTTGGTATCTTCATCACTATTAAAATTTATTTTTGGAAGATATCTTTAAAACATATACGAATTGATTTCAATTCCATATTATTTTTTCCAATATTTTCTATTTCTGAGAAAAAAACTAACAAAACAAGTTTTTTTTTCTATTTTTCCCGTTTTCCCCGAACTATTAAATCTCTGATGTGTCATACTTGGCATATGCAAATCTTGGACTTTTTATTTGTATTTTTCTATCAAAGAAATTTAAAATCACGGTTTCAAAAAATTTAAACGCACTTGTATTGGAATCAAATGTGCTCTGGTTTTTCTTTAGTTATATATTGAATTTGTTGTTGCTTTTGGACTGTTTGTAATTGTCCCAAAATTAAAGTGAATTTTAATAAATTTGTTTAATGTAAAATGTTATTCTTATTAAATGTCTTATTGTTTTGATTATTATAAAATACGTTATACGATGCATATCTACAATTCAAAATATGTTTAATTAAAAAAAATGTTTCATTTTTTTAAAATTAATTGATTTTACTTTGGATATTATAAACAAAACCACTCCTATTCTAATTTTATAAAAACGCACCTGCGTATGCATAGCCACAGACAAAATAGCCAAACATACTCTCTGCGGCATAACGGAATTAGCTTCGAAATCAGAAAATTAGATTTTTGTTATGACCTGCCAAGATACCGGACCTAGAGCCAATGGAACATTTATGGGGTGTATATCAGAAATGAGCATTCTAGTGACTAATTTGTTTAGTAGACATTAACAATTCATAATAGCGTTTCAATTTCTAATTTTCCATTAAAAACTCTAAACTAGACAACTTTATGAGATATTTCAATGCACCATTAAAGAATAGATTTAGATATTAACTTTTCGATAGTGATGTCTAATAGTTTATGTTGATGCATATTTTATTTCCTTCCGCCTGGGAGAATATCGAAGAGTACTCTACAACACGTCGAAGAAAAAAGCGTTCTGGGTAAAAGTATGTTATTTCGCTAAAAATAATAGAAAAGTATTATTTGTTTTGACATTGTATATTTTTCTGTTTCAAAAAACTTTACCTTTTTGTTTGTTAAAACACTATAGAGTATCCGATATATACATACATACATACAACTAATTTCCTAATTGTTATATTTTACACCACAGAATCATCTGAAAAAATCAAAGACTCGAAACAATAAAATGCCCTTATCCCTTCGCAATCACATATCCAGTCACATAAATCGTACATATTTTTACTGAAATAACAATTTACTTTTTTGTTTTTGTCTTTACTTGTCTGTCGAGTTTTAAGTTCCGGCAAAGGTCGACATCTGGCCTTAAATTCGAGACATTTCTCGTAGTTCAGCTCACTGGCGGCTTTTGAAGTCTTAAGATTCTAAACCACTGTGGCTACGATTATTTAAAACATTAATTTTTTCAATTAATTTAAACCATAAAATCAGCAAACAAGTCTTGAAAATAAAATAAATTCTATAAAAATACGCAATTGTAATCACAACTTAACACACGATTTACGTTAAACACATCAACTGATCAAAATGTTTAAGTTTCCTCGGCGCGGCTGTTGACTCAAAATTTGCTAACGTAAGACGTATATTACCTATGCTCCCCTATACGAATTCAATCGAGAACACTTGGGAAAAACTCGCTTCCGTTTATAACCACGAGGACATCGCAGGCCGCCAGCCTCGTGATCCAATGAAACTAAACCTTCGAAGATCGCTGTGCGAGGCATCGATAGTGCATCGATCAACTTAGAATAATAGAATGAATTTCCAAATTTAAAAGAAATAAAAAAAATATATAAATTATTTATTGTTTTCTGTTTAGAAATTTTTATTGGGGGGTCATTGACCATATGACCTAATGGAGGAGCCGTCAATGATAAATTTCATTTTAACTTTTTTTTAAGAAACACAACAAATTTTACTAAACGGCGGCACCTTTTTCAGGATCAACCGCCATATTTTGTATCCGGCTCGGCCGCTAGACTAATAAGGTTTCTGGCGCTGACGAATATCGACCTGTAATAGGACAGCTAGCATGTCGTGGGCGTACAAGGAAAATCACTTAAGTCCACTTTTTTCAGAAAATCGTTTTTTGGTACAACTAAGTCCATTATGGTATATCCTCTTATATTAAATACCCTATTAGTCCGATACAGTTGAAATATACTATAGAGATATTACTAGCTTTGAAATAAATAAGTCCGCGGATGCTAAATATCGGACATGAAAAATCTATTAAATGGTTTTATAAAATTATTTGACAGGCTATAAAAATCCATTAAGTTCAAACATAATAATTAGTGGTTTCTCTATGAGATAAGTGAGGTTAAAAACAATCAATTAATGCTACGCTCCGATAGCCACCGGGTCGATATTTCGTTTTTTTTTCGGTTTTCTTTAATCAGTAAAATGAATTCTGGAAGAAAAAAAATTATGTTGGCTTGTGAAAAAAGAAAAGATGATTGTGAAAATAGATATTGTGAAATTTTTCAGATTTTTGGCCAGAATAAAAATCTACCTTTACCAAATTCTTTTGGAGAGACAATGATTGTACGTGAGTATCCTACTACTGTGACATGTTAATGTCTTGAAATTAAATCGAAAATAATGTTACATCAATATTATACACGAGATTTTTCTATGAAAGGAAAATATTATTAGACATTTTTACTCTTGAAGAGGCTTAAACGCTTTAATTATTATGCATGAGAATGTATTATTAATGAAAGGAAAAATTAAGTACAACCTATTATGGATATTTTTGTCTCAGAGTCATCTACACTGGATGAAAAAGTAGCTATGGATTATAATGATGAAATGGATGATAATAATGGTCCTGTTAACAATCTAGTAGTCTTTGACCGTTCAGTGCAAGAACTAGAAGATAGTACGTATTCACTTTTTATCTTTAACTTCCACATCTCCAAGAGATGGGAAAGTATACTACCGGCAAAAAAAAAATTCAAAAATTCTTTTATCGGCAAAAAAATTTTGAATTTTTTTTTGGCGAAAAAAAATCTGTCTGTGTATCTGTCGGTTTGTTAATTTACGCAATAATTTATTAGGGAATTGAGCTACCAACTGGAAATTTGGTACAAGTTATCTATATGAGAATGGTTTGGATTGTTATTAAATTAAAACGGATTGAAATTATAAAACCTGTTTGATATTTTGGTGAAAAATAAGGCTAAAAAGAGAAAAAACCAAGTAATATGTCTCTTTATAGGCTTTTGCGCATTCAGATTTTAATTATAATACCTGTTAGAAGTGAAGCTGAAGTTTTAGTTGAAAATAAGAGGTAAAGGGGAGAGGGTGAAAATGAAATTTATTTAAAAAATTGAGTAATGTGTCTTTTTAAGGGTTTTTGGGCATGCTGATTTTAATGATAACACCTGTTTGTTGTTTTAGTAAAAAATAAGTGGTGAAGGCAAAAAGGGATGGAGGAGGGGGGGGGGAGTAAAAATGAAAATGTATTTAAAAAATAGAGTAATATGTCGTTTCATGTGCTGATGTGAAAGTGTTGATTTCATTGGCCGCGTTTTCTTCCTCCCCTTTTTCAGAATAAAATTCTGAATCGGCCGTTTTTGATTAAATTACTTATTTCTAGGAAGTTCCACAAGTCATGAAAAAGTAGTTATTGTGGATAAAAATCCAGATCTAAACGAAATAATGACGACTTTGGTGGAAGAAAGTGACGATTCATTGCAGGATCCAAACTATGAAGGCACTATTGTTTTTAATAATCGATAGTGACAAATTTAATAAAATTATTTAATTATTATTTTAGGAGAGACAGTTTCAAACGAATTGAACTATAGTACATCTTCGGACGGTAAGAACTATTGTTTTTTAAATTGATTGCAAGAAGTGAATTAAATTATTTTAATTTCTAGAAGATGAGCTGCCAAATACATCTAGTAAAAATGGAAGCAGATGGAAAACAAGTCACCCAGAAATTTGGAAATATAGCGTTGCAAAAAAAGAAGAAGTGAGAGCTTGGATTACGAAATAAAAAGTAAACAACGATCAGCTAAGCAACCAAAACCTATAAATTGTCAAAAATGTAGGTACAAATGCCATAATAAGTTTTCTGACAAAGAAAGAAAATTACTCTGTCAGACTTATTGGAAACTTAGCGACTTTAAAAGACAAAAAAATTTCTTTTACATAATATAACTTGTAAAACGCCATAAAGACGTAGATTCAGAAACAAAAATAGACCAGCATGAAGGACCCAAAGCAATATTATTTTGAAAAAAACTAAGACAAATTGAGGGTATGTCAATCTTTTTTTCTGAAAACGCTAAATATTTGCAATGATGTAGTTCTAAATGCATTCCTGCATAAAGGACCAGTCGGCACCTATGTTGGAGAAGATAAAAGAGGAAAATCCAAACCTGGGAATAAAACTCCTTACTGTATTGTGACCGATATAAAATTACACATTGAAAGTTTTCCGACGAACGAGTCCCATCATACACGAAAATCGACAAGGAAGAAATATCTAGGCAGTACACTTTCAATATCAAAGATGAACTTTTTATATAGCGAAACATATCAGCAGGAGAATAAACAAGCTGCCTTCTTCATTACCTATAAGCGAATTTTCCGCAAAGAGTATAACTTTTCATTTTTTAAACCCAAAAAGGATCTCTGCCGGATATGTGAAAAGAATAAAAAACCAGTCACAGCAGACCAACCGCAGGAACATGATGAGAGTTATCTCAGTCATCTACGAAGAAAAGAAGATTGTTATGCAGAAAAGAAGAAAGATAAAGAAAGAGCAGTTAGAGAAGAATATTTTTGCTCAGTAACTTTCGATTTACAGTCTGTCCTACAGATTCCATGTTCAGATGTAAGTCCAATGTATTATTCGAGAAAAATTTGTGTTTACAATCTCACTATTTATGAATCAGTTCCCCAAATAATGCCTTTTGCTTTTGTTGAACTGAGCTGAATGGGAAAAGGGGAAGCTCTGAAATCGGCTCTTGCCTTTTCGAATATTTGATAAATTTACCAGTAAATATTAAAGAAGTTTCGCTCTGGTCGGACACATGTGGAGGACAGAACAGAAATCAACATATAGCAGCGCTATTATATTATTTAGTACATGTGAGCCATATTGAGGTGATTGAAGATACATTTTTAGAAAGTGGTCACTCTTATATGGAGGCTGATTCAATGCAAAGTGCAATTGAACATGCAAAAAAGTACATTCCGGTCTATACCATTAAAGATTGGATTAATATTTTTCGTATTGCTAGATCCAAAAAAAAAATCGTAATAAGCAGTGTGGGCCATACAATGTCAGAGAACTAAGATTCAATGAGTTTTATGATTTAAAAGCATTGTCCGATTTGCTTCTAAAAAATAGATCTAAGGATATCGAAAGGAAAACAGTAAATTGGTTGCTGATTAAAATTTTAAGGTATTCGAAAAACCATCCTGGTATTATCGAATTTAAATATGAACATAGTAGCGAATACAAAGTTATAAATATTTGGGGAAAAGGCAGACCACCAGCAATTCCAAAATAATTAAACAAATTGTACAGTAACTTATTACCCATAAGCACAAAGAAAAAAGATCTTTTGAAACTATGCAAAAGTGGTGCAATTCCCCTCGAATTTCACGGATGTTACAAGTCTCTTTCCTCTGCAAAAAATTTCCAAGAAGCAACTGTAGGAACTTCTGATGAAGAAATCGATTCCGATTCTGATAATGAGCATTATTTATTCAGTCAAAGTAAACAAGCTCATCAAGAAAAATCGATTAAGCCCAGAAAAAAATGGAGTAGTTTCTCAGAAAAATCCATTAAGTCCTATTGTTATAAAAAGTTCCAATAAATAATTAGTTTAAAAATAAATCTGTATTTCAATTTAACCTAGAATACACTTAAATTGATGCTGTTGCCTAAAAAGTGTTTTTACAGCACACATAAATTAAAATTGGATTTTATAGAGCACTTCAAACATTAAATTCACTTTTTTTCTCGTGTTCAGTTTTTGGACTTACATGATTTTCCTCGTACGCCCACGATATGATTTATGCCCAGCAGCTGAAACGAGAATTTTAATTCTCTCCGGTATCCTTTTTTGAATTTACTAATGTTTTATTCCAAACCATGTTCCCAAGTTTATTATAAGAAATGTAATAAAAAAAATCGGTAAACTAACCTTTATCCCCAAATTTTCTCTTAAAATATACGGTCTATATATGCGTGAAATTATATGGTAATAATTCAATAATCAATTTTTCTAAGTTTTTAACTTATTTACTTAATATTATCATTATTACTATTTATTTTTTATAACATTATTATCACAGCCTACAAAATATTAATTATGCCAATTATTACCGTCAAACGGGGCTACTTTGACATGTTTTTAGGACATTTTTTAATATCACGTTGTTATTTATCAACTTAGCTTTGTGAGATAAGTTGGATTATAACAAATCTAGCCTGCTGAATCGATTGATGCACTCCAAATTGCTCTAAACACAATAGAAACCAAAATAAAAATGAAAAAGGGTATGTCAATGTTACCCTGAGTTTGGGGCTACTTTGACACACATTTTAATTTCAATATAAAATGCATTTTAAAGCACCACAGTGTCAAAGAAGCCCCGGTAATGGATGTAGAATTAAAAAGCACTCCTAATTTTTTGTTTGTTTTTTTTTTGTTAAGAAAAACAGTTTATTTTACTAAAAAACGATTATTTAAGGCACTTTATTAAAATAAAACCTTTTAATTATAATATTTTATTATTAGTTTCAAACTTAAGCAAAAAACTCGAGAAAACATGATAATCTACGGTTTACATTACCTATAAAAATAAAATAAAAAACATTTCAGTCTAAAACAGCAAAAAAAAAATTCTTTGGCATGTAGGAACGAAAGATTAAACATAAAAAAACTAAGAAAACTTGTCTTAGCCTAAAATCTTTTGGCATAAGCATAAAAAATTAAAACTTAAATCTAAGCTTTTTTAATTTTCGATCCTTTTCGGTCTCAGTTTCAGGGTTAAAGGTTCTATCCTCATCGCTGTCATCGGCAAATGGTTCCTCCGGTTCGTCTGAGTGAGATCTGAGTCTTCGCAAACTGGGCACACATAAAATGGATCAGTGCTTTCTGAATTACAAAGTCCGCAAATCCACTTCTTGCATTGAACACATTCCTCTGTAGTTTTTAAAAGGCATGCGGCATAAGGCACATTTTGAATTTGAATCGTTCTCACCCCTTAAACTTGCTTTTGTTATATTAATAGGAGGACGCACTTCAGGTTTATTCTCGGGTTTCTTGGCTTTGACTTTGACCTTTTTCGTTCGTATTCCTGATGGCCCTGGAAGGGTGTCGGAGAAACAAGGCAACTCTTGGTCGCTATTGTATGGAATTGTCTGGGGTGGAGATCCTACTTCATTTTCGATTTGCACACTGGGAATCGCTTGGTCTTTGATAGTCATCTGTTTTCCAGCTTCAAACTTCTTTCCCCTTTTTCTTTTTTTTTTTGATCTTCGTTTGTTCCCCTCATTTCTTTGAAAAACTCTACCAATGATGAATCAAGAACTCGCTCAGTTTCTTCTAAGTTTTCAAGCAATCCTCCAGGAATCTTCCTTAAGACTTGATCAACATTCATTGGGTACAGTCCGGTGGTTCTAAATCCTGATTGAAATTTGTCTCTACAGTATCTGAAACTTTGTTCCACAGAAATAAGAGTAAGGACGGGAAGTGTTCTTTGGGTAAGGTCCCAGAATATCTGCTCTCCTTTCGCTATTTTTCTAATATTTCGCGCCACTTCCTCTTGAAGGGGGCAAATACAGACACATCCAGTGGCTGCATCAAATGTGTGGCGTTGGCTGGAAAAGGGCACATGTATATATTATTTTCTAGGCTTGCTTTTATAACCTGTGGTGAAAAAAGGCTAGCCAGATTATCGCCAACTACAACTGCTCGTGTTTCTGGTTCCTTGGTTGCTATTATGTGGGGTAAAAGAACAGTGCCGGGGGGTCCTCCAGTACACCAGTTTTCATATAAATTGGAGCTCTTGTACACTACCATAGGGGGCAGGAGTTCTCCAGCTGCATTACCACAGACCATTATGCTCACACAGGACCGCGAATAGTTTTGTACTCGTTCTACTCTACGGAAGTTTCTGGGAACAATAACTTTCTTCGCCCCAGGATCATCAGCGATGTTAGTTTCGTCGTAATTATATAAGTTTTTATTATCAACATTACCTAATGCTTCTTTTATGTTGTCAAAAAACTGAATAATGTCGTTTCTATCTACGGACGATCGCGATTTTTTAACATTTGTTGCGATTCGTGTGGAGAGGTTGTGTTTCTTAATAAAGTTTTGGACAAAATCGGGTCCGGAATAATTGTCTTTGAATTCACGCACTGTTTTCCCCTATTTATCCAAGAATTTCTTCACCACGGCACAAATATCACACTTCATTAATGGAAAACCTCACTTTGCCACTTGTAGTAAAGTGTTACGAATCACTTCCTGTTCACCGCTACTAAGGACACTTGGATGACCTACCGACTGGTTGGGTATACCAAGGGACTTATTACGAAGTGTTATACGAGGCATTTTATAAACTATTGCCGCCCTTTGGACAGGCATGCCTCTTTCAATAGCTTCAAGTGCATTTCTTAAGTCTTCGTTCGAATAATTGCGGTAGCTCCGCAATTCCTGGAACTTTTTCGTAATGTCTCACCTTTTCTAATTAGTTAGTACCTGTAACAAATGAATCTAACATTAGAATAAAATTTACAAAGAAGCAAAATCAAAAAAATAAAAATTGAAAAAAAAATGTTCGCAGTGTCAAAGTTACCCCGTGGTGTCAAAGTAGCCCCTTTTGACGGTATTTTTCATTATAATAGATGATTTTATTCCAGGAATTGGATTTTTATCGAATGTTTAAAAATATTACTAGGCCATTATTGTGTTCCGCCATATTGGATTGTAACCATTTCATCCCCATATGACCTCAAGACCTCCTTAACGAAAATTTGAATTCAATCGCATAAGTAGTTTTTGAGCTATACCGCATACAGGAGAACATGTTTTTAGAGATCCAGGGACTCTAAAACGAAAACATCTTATATTTATTTTTTATAAATTTTAATGGTTTAATTTGTCTTGCATTATACAAAATCCAATTAACGGAACATTTCCTTAGAAAATGTTTTTTTTTATTTTTTAATTACAAATAATTTGAAGTCTGACACCACACCTAAAAACTATCCTATGTGTTTCACAGGTCCGCATGGGGAAAATTAATTATGCAATGATATCCAACTAATAAAATGTAAATACGTAAAGTGGAAGTAGTGGACAAAAAAAATAAAATCAATTTGTAGAATTGCCATACAGAAACTCAAAGTCATTTCATCGTGGTAATTAAAACTAGATAATTTGATGAATTGAAACGAATTATTGCGCTGGGATATGTTAATTACTATTACGGTTAGTAATTTTGTTTTGACACGATGAGTACACAATTTTCAGCAAATTAAATTAAAATATTTAATTACATTACGATCATTAAACGGATAGCAAATACGGGTTAATACTTTACTGAAATTGAAATTGAAGAAAAATAGAAGCGAGTAATTTCCGTACAAAATTATTCCATTTCCTTGCCTTTTTTGTTTTAACTAAAAGTTATATACAGGGATGTTATTTTCATTTATAGTTATGTTAGATTAAAATTCTTATAATTTTAAATCTCAGATACAATTATACCAAAAAAAAAATAGTTTTCTACTTTTTTCAGTTCTAAATACCCTACGTAAAAGAATTTTGCTTAATCTTTGTCGTCGTGTACTGGCTAACCAAAAGTTACACCCACTTTGGTGGTAGCATTGACTTTATATGCGAGAAAGCCAATGGTGACAAATATTTTAGTTTCAAAAAATGTTTCAAACATATTTTAAAGGAAAGACTGCTTATATATTTAAGGCGGTAGAGTTTTATAATTTTTTGTAATAGGTGATCCAAAAGGCAGGGTACCGATATTTATATATAAATGCTCAAACAATTTTTAAAAAATCTAAAACCACTACTTTTTGCACAGAAAGATAAGTACTGTACTTTACTTAAACTTTTATATTGCGTTTGCGTTTTTCAATAAAAAGATTGTGAGACTTTTTATCTTTAAATTCGCAAATCAGAAAACTGCCTTTTGGACCACCCTGAAAAAATTTAACATAATGCTTCATTTTCTTGGATTGGCTCGAATACGACCATGAATACTGTATGAAAAAGAACTATTTGTTCCAAAGGAAGCGTAAATCTTCAAATATGCAAATTAGGTATAAAAAGTTATTTCTCAGTAAACAGTTTTTGTAATAAAATTATGTCTATGTAAACATTCGGTTATCCATAACAAAAAGTAAATTCTCTTTAGCGGAACTTCCCTCGTTATGAAACTTTTTTTTGACGATGGGGAATGCTTTTACGCACGAATTCCCTTCTGGTAGAAGGGAAAACAGTGTGGGAGTCGTTGCTCTGTCAGGTTTTCACCTGTCAGAGTCAACAATACCCACTAAATCCCAACGGGCCCCCATCAGATGGACCATCATTGGACTAGCCAAGGATCCTTCGATGGGGTTGATGCCGTCCTTTCGGGAGAAACTGCTATGAAGGACATGATCCTCACTGTGTCGTGGGGGGGAGGTCCTCGCTTGGCAGGATGTTTTTGCCACCTCTCGATACTTGTAGACATCTGAAATAAAACATATTATTAATAAGGAAAGTGTCGTCTTACTAGGTGGGATATTTCTCCGCTGTCCTCCTTTCGTCTGTCCGGTTTGCCGCTGCCTACGTCCTACTGTCCCGTGGTCCAGTCTGCCGTTGCCAGTGTCCCTCCGTCAATACGCCTGGTGGTCTTCGAATTCTGTGTCCTCTTCTGTACCCTCAGCGACACTGCTGTTCCGTGATCTGGCAGTGTTGAGGCTGAAGTGGGGTGTTCTTTTACCTCAGGTTCAACTGCAGCTCACGCCGGAGCCAGTTGAGGTACCTGGGATCCTCTTCTTTTACCTCAGGTTCAGCTGCAACTCACGCCGGAGCAAGCTGAAGTGCCTGGGAATCCTCTTCTTGGAGTTTGTTGGCCACTTGTTGATACTCTTAAGGTTTCTGTGGGCAAGATCTAGTTTCTGAGGAGCACGGAGACTCAGAAATTTCGATTTGCCCACTTCCATCCTAGAGTATATTAGTGCAGGAGCTTGTGTCTAGGTCTCCTGTACCTTGTCCAGTTGTTGCGTCTCGGAGCTAGCGGATCATAGTCTACCAGGTCACGTAGGTTTTCATTGGGGTGATGTTCGGCTGTCATCCCTAGGTACTTGGCCTCGTTTGACCAAGGGATCTCGACATCTCCAACTTGGATTCCGGCTCTTGCAGCCAGTCTCCTACGCTGGAATAGGATTGCTTGAGACTTCTGGAGGTTGATCTTAACTTTCCATTTGACACACCAGTCATGAAGGTTATCAATGTCCTCTTGCAGTCGTCTACCCATTATCCGGGAGCTTCTGCTTTGGTGTAGGATGACTGTGTCATCAGCATAAAGTGCCATTATGCCCTCTTCTCCGATTGGGACATCGTGAGAGAAGATGGAGTATAGAATGGGTCTCAGCACAGACCCTTGTGGTACTCCAGCTACTAGTCCTCTTGGAGCTGAACGAGAGTCATTCACCTTGACTATGAATGATCTGTCATTTAGGTAGCTCCTGATAAGCTTTATATTGCTTCTCTCGTATCCAGCCACCGACATGTCGGTGGCACCAAGACTCGATGTCCAGAAAAATTGCTCTTGTGGCCTCTCTGTTGTTGAACCCTTTGGTGATATACTCTGTGGCTCTGAGTACCTGCTACTCAGATGAGTGCCCTGCCCTGAAGCCGAATTGCTCATCTAGGATGGCATCTAGCTCTTGGGACTCATCATTTAGTCTTCTGGCAATAGCTCTTTCAGCTACTTTGCTTAAAGCAGGGAGTAGACTTATGCGCCTGTAATTGTGTGGTTGTGTCCTGTCTTTTTCTGGTTTTTCGATGACGATGACCTCTGCCTTTTTCCATGTGCTGGGGAAGTGGCATGTTCTTATGATGGAATTTATAATGTTGGCCATCGCACTGTATCCTTTCTTGGGGAAGTATTTCAGATTCTTGTTGGTGATGCCGTCGCCTCCGGGGGCTTTCTTGACCTTCAGTTTCCTAATAATGTCTCGAACTTCCCCGGGTGAAACAGGATGAGGATTTTGTTCAGGTAAAATCCAAGCATCCAAGTCTCTAACTGAGTTATGGACCTCTTTGGTGTGCTCTTCGTCCTTCTCTGGATGTTGGTGTAGCTGACCTTGTTGGACTATGGCATCCGCTAAGGCTTCAGCTTTGTCCTTGTCGGTGTAGTTTAGGCCATTTACACCTTGGAGAGGAGGGATAGGACGTTTGTCCATTCGAAGAGCACGTTGCATCTGCCAGGCTGTTTGGTGATGCGTGTCTAAGGATCTTAGTTTTTCAGGAGTGCAATGTTCAACACGGTTGGTCTCCCGTTTCCACGGGGGAGGTGTGTTGGTTGTTCTGGTCTTATTATGGCGAGTCTATGGTCCTCACATAGTCTAGACAATTTACGACCATTTGAATTCGTATGAGTGCAATGCCACTTTTCGGACTTGCAATTGAAGTCACCAATGATGATCTTGGATTTTCGTCCTCTTGCTGAATGCTCGATGTCCTCATGCCACAGTTCCTGTGTTGGGGCGAGATACGCAAAGGTGATTTTAATCGGTCCTCTACATGTGTTGACCTCTATGGAGATGGCCTCTGATTCCACATCCTCAACCCCCAGGAAGGAATGTGGAACGCCTTTTCTAACCAGGATAGCGACTCCTCTCATGGCTCGGTGACCAAGAGGGTCGTATCTGTAGATGTGATATCCTGGAAAGGTCATTCTTATTTCGGCTGTTAGTTTAGTCTCCTGTATTGCTAGAACATCGGGGCGATGTTCTTCCAGGAGTTCTAGGACGTCGGTTTTCCTGACCCTTAGGCCGCAGGTGTTCCAGGAAATGAGTTTTAAGGTTTCTTCTTTGTGTTCTGGCATTGCTTATTTTAGTCTACGGAGCTGTTCCTCCACAGCTTTTGTTATTGTGGGAATAATGGTTTCCACAATAGAAAGCATCATTCCAGTGACGGCTTGCAGGATTGCAACCTGGAGATCAAGAGGAGGGGATCTCTCCTTCTTTTCCTTAGGGGGAGTGGGGACAGTTTTGGCCACTTCCACGTAGGTGGTTTTAGCTGCAGGTTTTGTGGCTGCAGGAGTTTTTCAAGTTGGCCCTTGGGGCTACAGGTGCCTTTTTAGGGGCTGGATACTTCGGGCAGACCTTATAACTAGTCGAGTGTCCTTTTTGGTTACACTTAGCACAAATTGCATTTATGGCGCCATCTTCCTCCTTCTCAGGGAGTTGGCATGCGTCTGATCTGTGCGATCCTCCACATTTTACGCACTTGTCCGGATAGGTACACAGAGATTTTGTATGCCCGAATTGCTGGCACTTGAAGCACTGTTTTACAGTGCCGTCTTTTTTCTTATTTTCCACTTTGACCACACGGTCAAAGAGGGTGCTAACCTCCATTATTTTGTTTCTCGTAGTTTTCACGAGGAACAACGGCATGGGCTTCTTGGTAACCCTCGACGTCGTTCTGATGACACTTGCGTCAGGAATACCTAATTCATGTAGTTCCTGGGCTATCTTTGCCACAGGGGTGTTCATATGTAATCCGCGGATTACAGCGTGAGTCCTTTTTTACTCCGGCAGTTGCTATGTGTGGTACGGGCAATTGGCTTCTTTAAGATGGTGGGTCAGGCCCTGTGGTCGCTAGCCGTTTTTGGAAAGATTTGAAGCCTCGAGCAGGAGGCCTTTGATTTGTTGAAACCTATGTTTGCTCCATTTATGTTTCGACGGACCTCTGTCCAGGTCCCATCGTCTTCGATCACTACCGGGGGGATTTTTGGGGTAGGCATCTCCTTGGGGACTACACTTTTGACTCCTGATGTCTCCATGGACTTGTTTTTTTCGCTATTTTCACTGGTTTCACTGGTTTTTACATTTTCACTAATTTCACTGTGGGGGGGGGGAAGTATTGGTGACTGCGACTTTTATACTCTGCCTGGGCCGAAGGTTATATCTGCGCGGCCTTTGGTCGTTATTTCTGTTTTCCAGATGGTGCTGTTGTTATTGCGTTAACAGCGCTTGAGTTTTTGCGATTTTAGATTTGTCGATTATTGTCTTCCATACTGTTGGTAATTTTAATGATTCGTCCCTTTTATTCAAACTCGTAACTTATTAAGACGCATATTTCGACAGATAATTTCATTATACATCACTTCTGGTTTAACCGGATATGACCTAAACCTTAATTTATTAAATGGAACCCTGTATATTTTTTCTCATAGTGGTATTCTGTGTAAAATTCCCTTTCCAATGATGTATCACAAGTTATATTTTTCTTTCAAAATGGCGGCACTAAATCCGGTTTTCTGAAAAACGTTATATTCACCATATAACATATAAAACAAAAGACAGTGTCAAACTTCTGAGGTGACCTGATTAAAATACACTTTTTAGGTAAAAAAAAGCATAAAAGCATATTGTTGTGTTTTCTTCAAAATATTACGCTTTTTGAAAAAAAATAAGAATGTCTACTTTTAATGTAAATTTTCTGCTAAAATTTAAATTGGACCTTGTATATTTTATTTATCCGTTTAATTTCTCGTTAAATTACGTTTTCAATAATGTGCCACAAGTTAATACTTTTGTCGTTAAATTACAACAATATTTCGATTTTTCCTCCGAGCTACATAATTTATAATCGGAGAAACTACTAAATCAAAATTTGCCATTTTTATTAGTTAAACTATGTTAGATTTATTTACCCATCATTTTTATTAGATAATAACTATGTCTTCTATTTAGTCTCAACATGTGTCAAATTTGTTTATAAGATTTAAACTTAAATAACCAGGCTAGGTTGTTCGTTTATATTCATTTTAAGTTTAAATGTTTCTAGATGTAAATGCAGCTTAAATCGCATTTTAAGTTTAAATGTTTCTAGATGTAAAGGCAGCTTAAATCGCATACATTGAGAACAAGTAGTAGGCTATGAAAAACAAAATAGTATAATATGGCCATCATTATCTGGTTATTGGCAGTTGTAGTATGCGATTTAAGCTGCATTTACTTGAACGATCGTATGCAACCATCTAGAAACAATTAAACTTAAAATTAATATAAGCGAAAATTATTTTAAAACGCTTATATTAATCAACTGTCACGTTTTTATAAAAATAAAATAGCCAATTTACCTATTTCTATAAACTGGAAAATTGAGATTAGAATATTAGAATCGCTAACACTGCTTATCAGGTAAGGGTATAAAGTGGCCAACTTAGGCCTGGTCATTTAAGTTTAAATGTTATAAACAAATCTTACACAGGTTGAGAGTAAATAGAATAAGTTATTATCTACTAAAATGATGGGTAAATAAATCTAACACAGTTTAACTAATAAAAATAGTAAATTTTGATTTAGTAGTTTCCCCGATAAAAAATTATGTAGCTTGAAGGAAAAATCGAAATATTGTTGTAATTAAACGACAAAAGCATAGCTTGTGGCACATTATTGGAAACGTAATTTGACGAGAAATTAAACGGATAAATAAAATATACAAGGTCCAGTTTAAATTTTGGCAGAATATTTACATTAAAAGTAGAACATTTTGGCTTTCTTTGTTAGACAAATTTGAAAGAACGAACGAGAAATTCAAAATTACCATAAGTTTTTTATGTTTTGCTGGTTTTGAAGGTTTGCGTCATAGCAGCCAGTCGCCGTGAACGCGCCCCTGTTATCGGTTAAGAACCTTAAACCACGCAGGATAGTTACTTCTCATAAGCGTAACGTTCGCTGTTTCTCGCCAACCACAAGGATCAATGACCGGGTGAGTGACGTACTCCGGCCTTCTCAGTCTAAAGGTTTAGTATTAGTTACATTGCTTTGTAATAGGAATTTGCCTTTTAAGCATTGTTTTTTTAATATTCCTTAGTTTTTACAAGTTGTAATAGGTCACACAAGTTTGAAAAAGTGTTATTCGTGCATAATGAAACGTAATTAGCCAAGGAAAGAATTAAAACTTCTTTTATAACTGATATATTTACTTCTGTTGCTTTTTAGTATTAATGCAAATCTCAACCTTGTTAATTAATCTAAAAGTTATTTATACTTAGGTATCAGAAGCCTCTGTAGTTATTGGTTTTTTGTTTTCATTTTCGTTGTAAAAGTGGTTATATTAAGGTATTTTTTGTAATTTCTAGAATACATCATTTTTTAATTTTAAAAAAAATATGTACGACAATAAAAACAATTAATAAAAATTCGTAATATCATGTTTTTTACTTTCCTATTTGAGAATCACTTTACCTATTTGCTTTTTAAATTAATACATTTAGGTACCTAAATTACGGAAAAGTACTTATTTCTATATAACGATTTGGGACATCCTGTCATAAAAGTACATAATATAACAAAATTTCATGAATTAAGAAGGCACTCATAATCAAGCCCAGTAATTTACAGGCCTTGACTTATAATAGTATATTTTTGTCTTGACATAATGTTTAAATTATTTCGTAATCATTTATTTTTATGTCCAAATATACATTTCTAAAACATTTTGATGAGCAATTGACCATTGCTTATTGACCGAAATTCATATAGTAGTGTTGCTCTGTTTCTAGTTTAATATAAAATTTGTCGTCATTTATTGCATTAAAAATCGAACTAACAGCATAAAAAGGCTAAACCATATTATCCTCCTACAGAAATAACGCATGAAACATGAACGGGCCAGGCGACGTCACTGCAACAAGGCTCGCTCGCGCAACAAATAGTCGATCTGACTATCCTGTGGGATTTAAGTTCTTGGGTATCGGTGACAACATATATAAAAACGTCAAAACAGAAATGACGAATTTTATCTATATATCTATTTATATTTTTTCATTTTCAATATAAAATATTGTAGCTACTTTTTGATTATTGTTGTGGTTGTAAATAAATAGTATACAAACCTCGGAGGGAAGTTTTCATTACTGCCTTGGATTTAGTTACCATACGCGTCCTAAATAACAATACAAATCTCTCGACACTAATGAAACACTCCCTTACTCGGTTCGTATTACGTAAACATTACTTATACATATTTTGCATCTAGTGCAAAATGTTATCATTATTGTATTCTAATATTCAAAATAGTTCTTTATGATATACGTGCTAAAAGTGACATTTTATTTTGTGAGAAGTACACCATATTTCCTACAAACACCATTAAAAGCCCAAATGAACGCATTTTTTTACGTTAATAAATTTATAAAATATCCTCAAAATTATCATTTTTAAATCTAATTTCATCCAATCTATCCACGAATTACGTTGTTAAGGTAAAAAAAAGAATTTGTTGACAACTAATCAGGAATTTTTGTTCGATGAAAAGTGATCAAGAAACAGTGGAAATAGAAGAACATGTCAGTAATAAAGCTATTTTCGAATTATTGCCTAATAAGTCAAAGCAAGAGTACGAGTTTTCATACGATCGTTACTTGAAATGGAGTGACCACAAAAATGTTGGCAAGCAGACTAGGGAAAAAGTGTTTCTAGAATACTTTGAAGAAAAGTCGAAAATATAGAAATCGTCAGCGCGTTGATCAAATTATTCTATGTTAAAAGAAATGATCAACATAAATAATCAGGATAAGAGCAGATGTAACAAGCTTGTTGCTTTTTTAAAACGAAGGGGTGAAATATATCGACCGAAAAAAATCCGATGATATATATCTTATGCAAAAAGTTGCCGCAATTTTCGGAGTATTTGAAGTCTTCGTCGAGAACAGCTGTGCAATTTGACGTTAAATAACATCGAAGATTTGGGAACTTTACTAGTTGTGCATATACCAGACACAAAAACTAATGTGCAACGAACCTTTATTAGTGGTATATGAACTAATATAAAAAATACATAGCACTTCGTCCAGCTAATAATAATCATTCAGGAATTTTTATATGATGCGTTAAGAATAAATTTGCCAGGACCTCAATTGGAATTAACACACTTGGTAAGATATCTACCAAAATCCCTAAAATTCTAAATTTTGCCACATCTTTATACTGGACGTTTCCGACGTTCCTCAGCTAGGTGCTAATCTTACTACGGTTAAGAGACGCGGTAGATGGAAGTCCAGTATAGTAGCGGAGGTTTATATACAAGACTCGCTACAAAAGAAAAAGAGCATTGCAGATCAAATTTTGTGCAAAACTTCGGCAGATACCATTGCTCACTGCCCTGCTACAAATTTTATCAAAATAAATTCTGTTAATGCTACCAATGAGGCTGGCAATAAAGTTTCTTATTCTAATTGTAGTTTCACTAATTGTACGTTTAATTGAATGAATATATTATTTAGATTTAAAACTTCTTAAGTTTTTATATTTTCCCATCGGTGTTAAAAGTAAATCAATTTTAACACAAATGCTACAAGTACATTACTTTTAACACCAGTGCCATCATCCAATCAAAATCATACTTTTACTGACATTTGTAGAAAAAAAAGTCTTTAAGAGACTGAACGAATATTGATGCGATAATGTTTAACGTATATCAAAAGTGCTTTCGAAAACCTCATTTTATGGATCGCTGCCTTAACGCGAATGAAATAAAATAGCTCACGATTTTAGATTGCCAATATGCGTTTAATTTGATACGACCAATTAAAGTGTGTGGAATTTATTCATGTTTGGATTTTTAATTTTAAAGCTCATAAATTACATGGGTGTTTAAGTTCTCAAGCATATAATTTTTTGTTTTTAAATATCTATTCATTTTACTTCCCTCATAAGTGCACTATACAGCACCAACAGCATATTAAGGCCAGTTAGAGATACCTACTTAACAATAATAAAATATCACTCAAAATATTAACCTCAGTTATAATACAGCGTATAACAAAAATAAGAAAACAGCGAAATATCTCAAGTACCGCTTATCTGAACTTAATGAAAATATGTACTGAAACTGTGACTTAAAGAATTGAAATTTTAATTATACTGGGTTATGGGGATAGAGTGCGAAACCTGCAAGTTTGTAACATTTTTATTGACAAATATCCTAACAGAAATCCAATAACCAAATCTACCGTAAGTAATCAAAAAATTTCCTGAAACTGGAAATGTAAAAGATGCTGTACATTCTGGCAGACCGGAAACACAATAATCTTGCTACCAAAATACTAGCAAGAGAAAACAGCGTCTCAACTTTAAAAGTAGGTTGTAAAAAAATACACAAAAAACAACAAATTAATGAAACTAAGAAAGGTGTTTAAAATGTTGTCCATTTACTTCCTGACAGTAGGCCAAATACTCTTAAAAAACATTTAATACATTAAAAAGAATGCCAGCCTCCTCGAGTTGTCTACATTCGATTTATATTCGCTCCTTTAAATCCTCGAGATCATTGGGCTTAGTTGTATACACCACATTTTTAAGATGTTCCCACAAAGGGTAGTCGAGGGGCGTCAAGTCCCGAGACTGAGGTGGTCACACTATAGTACCCCTACGCCCAATCAATTTTCCTAAAAAACTTTGTCTAAATATTCCTCAAAATTCCGAGCAAAATGCGGTGGAGCACCATTCTGCAAAAACCATATTTCATCATTTGGGACAACATTACTTTAGAAATTAAATTGTAATACTTAATATAGCAGGTAAAATAAGGAACTTACGGTTATTCGTAAATAGTTCTGCTATAGTTGAGAAAATTTAAGTCATTAAAAGATTAAAATATTTTTCTCCAGTCAATGTTTCTTCTATGAACAAGGGATCGATTATTTTTGCACCCTTTGTACCACTCCAAACATTTATTTTGGGAAAATTGGATATACTTTTCACGTATCTAATGTGGGTTTTCCCTGGCCCAATATTTACTAATGCCTGTTAAGTTTTCTACGAAAAAAAAGTTGCTTTGCCAGAAAAAATAATTTGATTGACTAAATTTAGATTGGTATTGCAACGTTCCATCATGGTTTCACAAAATTCCCGCCTATCGTGACGGACATGTGTGAGACGTCATTTTCTCTTCCTAATGTTCTGGTAGAAAGATGCGGATTTTCTCCTAAACTGATTAAAACATTCAGAGCCTTATCACCATCTGTTGCGCTTTTAGGTGTGCCAGAACGTACAGCATCTTTTACCTTTCCAGTTTTACGAAATATTTTGTTAATTTTTTCTTAGGGAAGATTTAGTTATTTGATATCTGCTAGGATATTTTGCAAAAATGTAGGGGATTTATTTATTTATTTATTTTATTATTTGTATTGCTATTTTTTACGTGCATATGCAGTCGTAGAAGCATATACCCAACAGAACGGCCAAACGAACACTCAATATCGCGTATCGTAATTGAAATATCCATCTTTAAACTTTAATAAAAAAATCGGTAAATTCCTTTACCTGGAACTTCCCTCGTTATTAATTGTTACTTTTATTGGGAAGAGTGAAGTGTAATCTAAGTTAGTTAAGTACATAGTCTCTGTATATATGTGTTACGTATACTATCTCTTTATTTTTATTGGGGGCCATTTTGTTCCATAATATTGGATTCCTACCAATATGTTTACCATTTTCTTTTTACCTAGGCCACACTTGACTTTTGGGCATAATTTAAAATTAATATATAAATTGAAACCCATATTATCAGTCTTTACCTACTCTGTTGGTCCGCAGATATCCCAGATATTAAGTTTCTGAATGGTTTTCTTTAACGATCATCTTGTTGTTATGTTCGAGTGGTGTATTATTTGGGGTTAGGATCCAGTAAAAGAAAAGTCCATTTTTAAATTGCCGGCGTTTTGCCAATTTACTGTTGCATCCTCAGGACACATAGATTTTATATCCTGCATGAAACCCATATTAGATTTAAATACTCCATTGGTCCGCAGATATTTCCTAACCCCAAATAATACACCACTCTAACATAAAAACAAGAGGATCGTTAACGAAAACCATTTAGAAACTTAATAGCTGGGAAATAGCTGCAAACCAACGTAGTAGGTAAAGACTGAAAACATATGTTTCATGCAGGATACATAATCTATATATGTGTCCTGAGGATGCAACAATAAAGCTTCGAAATGTCGATAATTTAAAAAGTCTTTTGATTTATTTACTGGATCCTAACCTTAACTAATACACCACTTTAACATAAAAACAAGAGGATCGTTAACGAAAACCATTTAGAAACTTAATATCTTGGAAATATCTGCGGGCAAACGGAATATGTAAAGACTGATAATATGAGTTTTATGCTAGATATAGAATCTACGTAGGTGCCCTGAAGATGCAACAATAAAGTTGCCAAACGTCGACTATTTAAAAATAGTCTTTTGTTTTTTTTTACTGGATCCTAACCCCCAATAATACACCACTCTAACATGTTATGTTAATACAAAACGATTGTTACGGAAAAACATCTTGAAACTTAATATCTGGGTAATATAATATGCGGAACAACGGAGTAAAAGAACTGATAATATGGGTTTCATGCAGGATATAAGATCTATATATGTGTCTTGAGGATGCAACAATTAAGTTGCGAAACATCGACAATTTAAGAAAATACTTGTTTTTTTACTGGATCTTAACCCCAAATAAGACACTACTCTTACAAACAACTTTCAACATTGTTCCGCCATATTGGATTTTTACCAAAATATTATCAGGGCGTCCCAATATGACCCTTAATTTTTGATCAAAATTTGAAGTCAAACGGGTAAGTAGTATTTAAGGTATATCGAGAACTGATACACAGACCGACGGAATTGATAAAACATGATTTTTTTTGGCATCTGGGGACGGTAAAACGTGAAGATATGTAAATCCTAAGAGGGTGATTTTCTTCACGATTGCAAAAATTTTATTTGGCCGCGATTTTGTTCCTCCATCTTGAATTCGTAACACAGTTTTACTAGTTGAGCCCTATACCACAATTAGTTATGACACACAATTTGAAATTAAACCATTAAGCAGTTTTTCAGGCTAAATTTTCAAATATTTTATTAAGCCGCCATTTTCCACTGCGATCGAAGATTCGTACCAAAATATTACCAGTTGATTTCAATATAATACTTGATGTTTTTTACAAAATTTGAGATAAATCGGATGAGTAGTTTTTTAATAATATTTTTTTAAGAGTTCCCTAGGCTGGCATTTTGTTTCGCAATAATTTATGACTAAAATTTGAAGAAAATCGGGTAAGTAGTGTTTAAACTATGCCACGAACTGACAGACAGACAGACAGACGAACCCGACGAAATTGATAAAACATATTTTTTGACATCTAACGACGCTAAAACGTAAAGATGTGTAAAACCTGAGAGGATGATTTTTTCACGATTACAAACATTTTATTTGACCTCCATTTTGTTCGGCCATCTTGAATTAGTACCACTATTTTACTAGTTAATCCATATACCACAATTAGTTATGGCACACACAATCCAAAATCGAACCATTAAGGAGTTTTTTCATCCTGAATTTTTAAATATTTTAATATGACGCCATTTTCTTTCGCCATCTTGGATTTGTACGAAAATTTTACTTCTTAATTTCAACATAATACTTGATGTTTTTGCAAAATTTGAGATAAATTGGCTTAGTAGTTTTTTAATAATAACTTTTTTAACAGTTCACTAGGCCGCCATTTTGTTTTACCACATTTGATTTTTACTAAAATGTTACTAGGTCGTCCCCATATGACCCCTAATTTTTGACCAAAATTTGAAGTCAATCGGATAAGTAGTTTTTTAGCTACGCCGCGAACAGACAGACAGACAGACAGACAGACCGACGGAATTGAGAAAACATGTTTTTCGTCATCTAAGGACCCTGAAGCGTGAAGATCTGAAGAAATCTCGGATAGTGATTTTTTCACGATTACAATACTTCCCTTTTACGAGGGAAGTAAAAACTTGTTACACTATTTATGGCCAGCAGTTTATTAGAGCCTTGTAAAGCCCCAAATGTATTGCGCTAAGATCTAAGTTACTTGCTTATTTATTAAAAAAGTTACACATACGATACACTGCTGAGTTCTTACATTAATTTGTCTAGGAATAGTCAAGTAGAAAGTATTTCTATTTCTTATATTTCCAGCCGAAACAAAAAAGGCAAGTTAGATAATACTTCAGCATTTTCAACACAATTTGCTAATAGTTTATAAATACATATCAAACACATGTTTGGCATTCTTCTATTTTCTAAGGATAACCTATTGAAAAGTGACAGGAACTTAAAGTGCCTGGTAGATCTTATGATGAAACCCCTTGTACCCATGCCCGTCTTTTATCTTTACCAGCCATAAAATGTTTAAAGAATTTTTCCTGAAAAAAGTCAACGTTTGTAGAACTTTCAGAAGTAATATACCTTCTATAATCCATATTTCGTTTTTTTTCATTGGTTTGTTTATCGCTAAACGGATATAATTTTAATCCATATTTTTTTAAAAACTCTCAATAAATATTAGTCGTTGGACCCACATCGCTGCAAGTTTCATTTATTTGAGGTTTCAAACAAAAATTTCTAAAGTATTTATATTTAAATGTATTCCACTTTTTAAATTTGGTGTTATTCTCTTCCGGTTTTTATAAGATGTTTATCTTTTAATTTAAAAATTGTAGCAACGATTTCACTTAGACGTCAATCGCACAAGCAATAAACGTAGATACAGTTAATTAAAAAAGAAGTTATAAAAGGACAAATTGAAACGAAAACACAAAGCCAGTAGCAAAAAGCCCCATCACAGTCACTTTTGCCCCTATATATCGAAGCTTTGTACGAATTGTAAGGTTGAGTTCATTACAAATGGACCTTTTATGCACTGGTCAATCTCATCTGAAAGCGATCTGCTACAAGAAATGGATTTCGTCTTTTTATAAGAAGGGATTTTATCCAATTCAGTCGGAAAGTTACATCTGTCGAGGGATAGTATTAGGATTTGCTTGGAAGTGGAAAATATTGAGCCCAGAATATAATCGGTATGAGATAAATGATTAGTGGCTTAGGGAACAGATGTCGGATATTATGAGCCGATATTTGAATATATGAATTTTAGAGTGGGTATACATAAAACTATTTACCCTTAAATAAAATATTCAATAATTTTATATTTAATTATATAAAGAAAATATCTCATTTTTCAAAACGCTTTATTTGGCTAACTTTAAATAGAAACAACAACGAAGGCAGAGAAATATGTTATGTTACATACTTAGAAAAAAAAATTAAAAATTGCTGTCAAAAGAACAATGCATCGCAGTAGAGACCATATTGCCCACTACCCCAACCAGAATCATGGATACCATGCTAAGCTTGCCCTCACTGGATATTCTATCATAAGCTTCAATGTCGTTGCGGTTTTTAACTGCAATAGAACGATCTTTCTACTTAATATAATAATAACTATTGAATTTCAATTTTTAATGTATAGAGACACATTTTGGCATTTCCATAATGTGTAATGATGTTACAGATTTATTTATTTAAACCTATACCTATATACCTGTTCGGTGACATCCTACCCAAATTTTACCTATACATACTTTCGGAAATCTGTATTTCGTTCTCCAAGGCTACAATATAGATTTGATGGAAAATAAAAAAAATTATAATGTCTATGAGCTAAACTTACTTGTAAAGTGAGTGCAGTTAGAATTGGTACATTTTTTAGAACTTTCTGAACCTAGAAATTAGCATAAATTATTTAAAATACGTATGTAAGTTTAATTTATTATCAGGGGCGTGCGGTGAAATTTTAAGAAAGGGAAGCAATTTTTAGAAATTTACCTATTTGTAATGTAATTTTTTGCAATTCGTCAATGACGTCGTCATAAAAACGTCGATGCTCCGATATATTTTGGAGAAGTTTATTTCAATGGACAATAGTATGCGAAAGTCTCTCCTGCCCTGTTGAATTTCTCACGAAATTTTTTATACGTTTGTGTTGAAAAATTCTATTGATGAACTTGTGGCAGGTATTGTCAATACTAATTCACACAATTTCGACACTTCGGTGTAGGCACCTTCCAGATCCTTGTCTTTTAAAAATTGCATTAGTTCCTTAGCGTTATTTTTTGCGGTAATGTCATCAGTTGCGTAAATCACTTTTACTTCAAATCGCAGTAACACTGGGTCGAAGAACTGACCATAATGAAGAAGAAGAGATTTAAACGCATCTTCTGGAAAAGTTTTTCTTTAAATGCGTCAAAATCCAGAGCTCCAGGAATTTAAAATCATTTAAACCATTAAATCTATAGTTTATTTGTTACTGAATTTGATCGATTATTTCATAAAAGAGGCGTCTGTATGTTGTTTGAACATCTCCCACCTTGTCTGTTCGAGGACGATAGGTTTATGGTTCTACATTTAACGTCATCGTTTTCTCCCAAAATAAGTCAAAGTCATCTCTTTTTTGGCTTAACATGGACTTAAAATCATCCAATTTTTTTAGGCAAAAAGCGATATCATTTTTTTTAGTTTGTAATATATTAAAAACATTGTCCGAGAATGGAAATATTTCTGAAAATATGTTCAACAAATAATTAAAATTAAAATCTCGTTTCAAACAGTCCAAAAACCCACTCGAACTATTTATTGCTTCTGAGTCCCACGTTTCATTATTTTCTATTATATTCTCAAATAGTTCAATCAGTGATTCACGATTTTTAGATATTGTTAACACAAGTCTTCCATTATAGTTCCACCTAGTAGGAGCTACTTTGGGCAATCGTTTGTGGACAATAGAGTCCAAAGCTTGTGTACGTTTTGTTGACTTGGAAAAAAAGCAGCCATCCCAATTAAAATAACGAAAAATACTTTACACTCTTTAATGTGATTGATGGACTCGGATAAAACTAAATTTAATTTATGAGCAAAACAATGGATAAACACAGCACTTGGGAAAGTTTCTCGAACTTTAGCTTGCAAACCCCCTAACTGTCCTGCCATCACTGCAGCTTCATCATAGCTTTGAGCAACTAATTTTTTCTCTCTACTGATTTCTTTAGTAACGTTATAAACTACGGTATATAATGCATCTGCTGTACTTCGGACACATGCTTAAAACCTAAAAATCGCTCTTGAATACTTTCGTCTGTTTTAACGTAGCGTATTACTATAGATAATTGGCTAAAATTAGTGATATCAGTTGTTTCGTCCAGAACAATAGCAATGAACCGCGCCTCGCCAATCTCCTGATTAATTCTTTTTAGAATAATGGTTGCAACAGCGGAAATTAAATCATTCTGGATTCAATTCGACGTTCCGCGAAAAACGCTAGACTGCTCTAAATGATTTTTTAAGCAATCATCATATTTAGCCATTAAACTAAGTAAATCTTGAAAATTTCCTCTATTTGAAAAAACCCTTGTTTCGTCATGACCCGTAAATCCCAATTCGTGCTGTCCGAGAAAACAAACAACATCGATAAGCCTTCTTAATATTTGCTTATTTTTATCGACTAGTTCATTGTGTTGGCGGTGACTAATTTCCAACTGTTTATTAAGGGCGGGTGCAATTCTGGTTTTGACGAAGGCTTTTTCTTTTATGACGGCCTGCAAATGCGTTTTGGACATATGTGTCTTTTTACAGCTTTATGGAAATTGTTTAAATCGGAAAAACCAGTTTTGTTCCAGAGACCTTTTTCATTTTCAAAAAGTAAACATGGCCAACAAAATAATTTACTTATATTTTCAAACCCTGTTAGCCATTTAAATTGTTCGTATTATTTTTCCGGATAAAAATGTCTAATACAGTTTTTCATTTTTGTGGTAAAATTTTTCATAGGCGGTTTTGATGTTTTGTAATTTTTTATAGGGAAGTACTGCTTCCCTTGCTTCCATGGACTGCACGCCCCTGTTTATTATTATTATTAGAAAATGTTTCCAAAAATCCTAGTTGTTTATGTGAAAAACATTTTTAGAATCATAGTTAATGACATGTTATCTGATTTCAAAATATTTTATTACTCAAAGAAACTCATTCTTGTCAGAATGCTGAACATACTTTAAAAGTGTTTAAGTTAATAAGTTTTGTTTTTAATTGCCCAAAAGAAAAGAAATTTTAATATGAATACAAACAAGTTAAATTTGTTATTTTAGAAAGAATCCGCTGTGTTTTCACTTATATTAATTTGTACATTTTTATTGTTATGTTCAGTGACTAAGATGTTCGAATAAATTGAATTGAGATCTTCCAGATCTTCTTTTTGTTGATAACTGTGTTATCAAGTCGAATAGCAACTATTTCTAGAAACTCTCCATTTCTTTTTTTTTTAGATAATTGTGCTGATGCTTCTTTGTAGTTGAAAATGTGATTTGTTTCTAAGGTATGTTGAGCGAGTTTGTGTTTAATTTCTACAATCACTTTTATGTGATGAAACACAATCATTTAGTACTCTGAAAGTTGGTCCAATATACGCCTTTTGACATCCTAAACAAGGAATCCTATTTATGACCCCTGATTTAAGAGTGGATCTTTATCTTTTGATTTGAAATAAGAGACCATTAGTTTTTGAGATTCTTGTAATAATTTTAAGGCAATGCTCGATTTGGAAACATTTACTATTTTAGATCTGACATTTTTAATATATAGTATTGAGAAACGATAAATAGGTTGATTAATGGTCAAAGAAACAAAGATATCTGGAGTTATTTCGCCTCTATCGATATCACCTACCTCACGAATGTTCATTGTGCTGCATACTAGTTTTTAAGAGGGATAGGATATAAGCTATCAAGTCGAATGTTAAAAACTTTGTCAAGTTTTTCTGTCTGAATGAATGATGAAAGAGTTTCTCAGCTCTTTGTTTCAATGTTGACACCAAATTTATTTTGATTTTCTGAATGTGATAAGAGTGATAATTTATGTATTTATTCAAGCTAGTAGGTTTTGTATACGAGTCAAGTATCGTGTTTTTCTCACTTCGAATCACTTTAGTGTCTAAGACAGGAACATTCTCGCTTATTCAATTTCTATGGTCAATTGGATTTTTTTGTCATTCGGGACTGCACAGGTTAAATCATGAACAAACTTTTTAGCAAACGTTAGTTTAAATGTTAATTTTTGATTGTAATTATCCAACAAATCATCCATGACGTATTGGGCAGCGATCGGGAGAACCTTAGCTCCTATTGATGTACCTAGTACCTGTTTATAATATTTATCTCGAAAAACGTAATAAGTTTTATCAAAAATAAATTTTCTTTACTCTAGAAATTTATTAAGATTAAGGCTGGTGTGAATTTTAATATTTTCCCATTTGATTTTTTCTAGAAGAAAATATGGAATATTATTAAATAGCACACATCAAGACTTAATTCTCAGGAAGTTGTTCATCATTAATAATTTCTGCTGTTAGGAGCATTGATTGAGGATATAAATTGACGATCTGAAAGAGTGGGCTTATGAATTTTTAGCAAACCATAAAATATTGGTGGAGTTTGATTATATATTATCATAGTTTGTTCCTCACTCAATTGACCTATTTGTCTAAGGTTTGAGATAAGTCTATTTGCCTTTTGTTGAAATGTAGATGTTGTATCTCTATTAAGGGATTTGTAGTATTTATTGTCTAATAATAATTCCATTTAAAAATTAACATTTCAATCGACGGTTGTTAAAACGTTTATTGATGATCTAATCTGTGAAGTTCCGAGTGACAAAAAAAGATGAGATTTTTAAAACCTTCAATAATTATAACCCAAATATTCAAAACACCAGGGACACTGAACAAGAGAGAAGTCTTCCTTTCTTAGACACTAAAGTGATTCGAAGTGAGACAAACACCATTATATTTGACTGATATACAAAACCTACTAGCTCAGGTAGACACATAAATTATCGCTCTTACCACACTGAGATGAACATTGAAACAAAGAGTTGAGAAACTCTTTCATGATTCATTCAAACAGAAAAACCTTGACAAACTTTTTAACATACTACCTGATAACTCATGCTTAAAAAGCTTTTAAAAAACAAATATACAACACAATGAACATTCATTATATAGAATGTAGGTGATATCGCTAGAAGCGAAATAACTCCAGATATCTCTGTTTTTTGACCATTAATCAACCTATTTATCGTTTCTCAATACCATATATTAAAAATGTCAAAACTAAAATAGTAAATATTTTCAAAAAAAAAACATTGACTTAAAATTATTCCAAGATGCTTAAAAACTATTGATCTAACTTATTCGAAATTAAAAGATAAAGATCCACTCTTAAAAAAATCAGGCGTCATATATGAGATTTCTTGTTTAGGATGTCAAAGGGAGTATATTAGGCAAACTTCCAGATTACTAAATGATCGCGTTACATCACATAAAATTGATTGTAGAAATCAAAAACAAACTTGCGCCCTCGCTCAACATACTTTAGAAACAAATCGCATTTCCCACTACAAAGAAACATCAGCACTATTGTCTGAAAAAAACCAAAGAAAAAGAGAATTTCTAAAAATAGTTGAGATTCGACTTGATAACATAGTTATCAATAAAAAGAAAGATCTGGAAGATCTTAGTTCAATTTACTCGAACCTGTTAGTCACTAAATATAAAAATAAAAATATACCAGTTAATATAAGTGAAAACCTAGAGGATTCTTTCTAAAATAATAAATTTAACTTTTTGATTAATATTAACTTTCTTTTCTTTTGAGCAATTAAAAACAAAACAAGAATAATGTGAGTTTCTTTGAGTAATAAAGTATTTTGAAATTAAAAAACACGTCATTATCCAAGATTTCTAAAAAAAAAATTTTTCGCCTAAACAACTAGTATAGTTTTAATCGTAGAAGAGTATAATTGACAATAGTAATAACATTCTTTATGAAAAGTTAAATCCAAGAAACTACATTTTTTGGATTATAAATTTTTTTCTTACATCATTCTAAAATTAAAAACATTCCTCGCACCACCACTGACAAAGGTATACAAGGTGAATATTAAATACCAAAAAGTTTTACAAATGACACGTGTACACGTACTGAAAGGTACGATTTTCATTGTCTTCTGTCCCATCACCTTATTTAACTGTCAATAACAAGACGTTTGGTGTTATTTTCTAATAATAATAATCAATTTAACTTATATGTATATTAAATAATTTATGCTAATTTCTAGGATCCAGAAAGTTTTTAAAAATGTACCAATTTTAACTGCACTCACTTTACAAGTAAGTTTAGCTCATAGATTTCATAATTTTTTTTATTTTATATCAACTCTATATTGTAGCCTTGAAGAAAGAAATAAAGATTTCCAAATGATCAGCATAGCAGAAAAGAATCTTGTTTTAATACCAATCATTGTAGGGTGTATTAATTTTAGAGTAATGGCTACAAGTGACTACCCTAACCCTAAAAAAAGACCAGACTATATTGGCGTACGTTACTTTTAGAGTCTTCTTTGAACACGTGCGACAAATTCCTACCGAAAAATGTCGGTAGTCTAGTTCACAAACTCATAATAGTGTTAATTTTTGCTATTGCTAGTAAAAATATGAGTACCAGCTAGTTAAATTCAGAATGTCGTCTAGAAATTTGTCAAAAAGTTTCTAACCCGCTCATAAACAATTTCAAAAGTTACTAACAAATTAAGATTCAAAAAGGAGTTTGGTTTTATGCAGATATCTCGGACACTACTAATATTTAAGAAAATTTGAAAAAGGATTCTTAAATAGGAAGACATTTCCAACAACAATGTCCCAATTCCCGGAACTCTACCTCTGCTATTAATATTTTTAATTTATGTTGAAAATAAGCTCTGCGCGGTGAACGATATGCGAGTCAAGGGTCATTTTAATCATACTCGAAAGATAGAAACTTCAAAATCGGGCATAGCGGAACACATCTGCTGAAACCAACACAGTGGTCGGAGGAGGCTAAAAAAGGATCAGCACTGGCGAAAACGAAAATTTATAGAGACAGCTTTCATAGAAAGGAAACAAGGCATATTCACTAAGTCTAGCGTTGATATTCCAAACATATAGAAGCCGCTTCTAACTCAAATTGACTTCCTAAAACTTGACCGTTTAGATGACCAGCGGGCGGACTAGTATATAAGCCCATAGCTTTAGAGTTAACATTTAATTTAAACCAGAAAACGACTGGAGGTAGTTACCATTCGAAACGTGAAACCAAAATAATTAAGGCAATGCAAGTCCGATAAATCGAGTTTAGTAAAAATTCTTATGACGCAAAATTCCGTCTATATCTCCGAACTGAAGAGGGTTAGATTATATTTCTATTTTTTTTCCAATTTTGGTCGGACATTATCACCTTTTTTAATTAAAATTTGAATTGTATTCGTGTCACGTTGACTGATTCTGCCTGTTTTGACAGGGCAATGTACATCAAAAAGATCAATAATTATTTCATTAAAAAAGCTGAACCTTGCTATCAATATCCGGTGCACTCAGAATAGGCGGGAAATCGATGAGTTTAATATCCAATTCAAAGTTAGCCGTATACATATTTTTCAGATCCCTAAATGTGTACATGAAAGATTCAACCTTTACTTTACTGATAAAATTTGGCAAGATACAAGACAATGATCCGAAATCAAATTTGAATCGAGAACAAAGGTTGCAATTCTGGTAAAATTACTAAATAATGTCAAGTAGTTTATCACTCGTTGGACTATTTACAACACAGAGTCAAATATTTTTTGATTTTCATGACTGTGTAAATTCTTAGTAGAATTATTTGTTTCTAAAGACAAAAGAGTTCACAAACCTTATATGCTTTAAAGGGTCACAACGAAAACGAAAAAAAGCAATCTCATTTCCGATCTTGACAAACAACCCACACAAACACATTTAGATCCAGGCATTTTAATTTGTTCGAGAAGTCATTTTAACTACTACTTCTTCCTTACGTACATCACACTGCGAGCGTAAGGTTTTTTGACGTGCCGAATTCAATCTGCACAGTTTTGGAAGCGTAGGAATAACGCATTTCGAAACGATCATCACCAGATCCAGAGAGGTTTATTACTCTTTTTTCCGGGCTATCATATATTTTTCGATTTTAAACTTTTCTCTTAGACATTTTTTCGAAAAAAGGCGATCAAAGAATATCATGCCGGCCCCAAAAAGTATTTTTTTACCTTTATCCAATAAAAAGCAAGTATAAAAATGTGTTTACTCTACACATTTACGTTACATTTTGCCATAACTCTTCAATATCAAAGGGATGTATCGAATTATAGGTGGAAAAGTTTAAGTAAAAAAAAATGTTACTTAAACATTTCCATCTATAATTCGATACCTTTATCCCTTTTCAAAGGCGAATAATACCAAAGTTGCTACAATTTCTAGTCCGAAAAGTCAAATTGAGCTAGCGCTATTGCGACAATGTAGTTCAGAAACTCCTGTTCGAAATTAGAATTTACACCGGGAGAAAAATCTCTACGATTCCCAATTTTCACAGTTGACTAAAGAAAACTTTATCCAGGCAATATAATATTGCATGGATACAGTGTTGTATTGATCGCGTTCTATGCTCCAACAAGTTATTATTTAATGCAGAATACATCGTTAAAACTTTTCAGACTCTGCCTTAATTGTATTGATACCAATGTTATATACCTGACTGCTTTTGTTAGAGCCCGTATTGTTCAGTCCTAAACAATAAATTGAGTACAGTCGGTGTGTGCCACACAATTATAATTACGTTTCGGTTTGCGACGCAGATTTTAGAATAAAAATTTTGAACGCTGATTCGCCAACGACATGGATTCAGGAATTGTTCAAACTTTTGCTTAACTTGTCTGGTGTCTCTTTATCAGGTTACCGTCATATCAGAGCGTTAATTATAAATACATGTTGTTTGGCAAATTGTTTTTGTTAAAATATGTGATTCCTTTACATTTTAGAAACAGACATTTATCAAGATAAGATTTTTTATAGTTGCTACTACAGCTTTTGATGTAATGTAAATGAGCAAATACAAGGTATTCTTTCTAGCTTTTATCTATTTGTTTTTGATTCAGTTTGTTATCTTTACCGTTTCTCCTACAGAGTGGTGGATCTATGGAGGAGCCACCTCTCCCAAAAGCTTCCAAAAGTGAAATTGTAATTGTTGTTCGATTTAAATAGATCAACGTGAAATAAAAAGATATCCGCATATTTGCATTTACCCTTCACGGGGCTAGCTAGAGTACAGCCAGCGGTTTCATGAGCTCTAAAAAGAGCGAAATAGTGATCGTCGTTTGACTTAAATAGATCATTGCGCCTGCGGCATTGCAGGACATGTTCTAGACCGGGATCATGGCTTCCTGGTATTGACGTTGGTGAAACGCGAAATAAAAAGATATCCACATCTTTGCTACCAACGAAATCAGGAGTCAGCAGTGTAATTTAATGCCGGTCGTGGTATGAGCCAGCGGAATAGTTGCTTCTTTGGTTGATTTTTTTGAATTTGCCTTTCACGGGACTTACTAGTCTATGTCGGTCTGATACCTTTTAAACCAAATATCAACCAATATTTACTTTAACTGTGTAACGTTAATATAGGTAAAGTAAGTACTAATTTAAGTGATAAGATTTGTGCAACTCATTCCATAACATTGACTACAGATGGAAGAACCTTTGAGACCCAGATTTCTACAGAAGCAGTTTTTAGAGCACTGACTCTTTTTACAATTGCAAAAAATCAATTTTAATAGGTCAGGAGGCGCTACATCTTCTGTGGATTGTACAGGTATCAGGTTACCTTCCTGTAAAGTGCAAATGAAGCAAGAAAATATCGCAATAATTTTTTCTAGAATTTTTTTATATGTAAAGGAAGTAGAATATTTTTTTACGATTTACCTAAATTTTGTATACTAAATCAATTCTCCTATCCCTCATAGCAGAAAATTTATTTATAACATCCTCATAAAATAAATGAGTTGCCCTAATCTCCTCCAGATATTCCTTTTGAATTGAAATATTGTCAAGAGAAGTAAGTCTTTCTTGAGATATTGTATTTCTTAAATAAGTTTTTACACATTTGAAGCAAGAAAAACTTCTTTCCACTGAGGCACTTGTCGGCGGTATTGTCAAAATAAAGGAAAACGATTTATATACTTTGGTAAAAATATAATTATTTTTATTAATTTTTTTCACTTGCTCTTGCACCGATATATTCCAGTTACTCTCATTGGCAAAAATAAGACCAAGCTCATTTTTAACTCGTTGACTTTTTGAAAATATTTCCCCATATAACTGTAACAAATTTTCAAACTGTCCAATCGGAAAATTTAAACTATATTCAGAAAATTTTGCAGAACCTGCCTGAAAATGTAAGTTTTTCACAGTCTTGAAATCTTAGTGTCATTTCCATTAAAATATGGTCCAATATTTCATAAAAAAGGGTTCTATACTTAGCCCTAATTTCTTCAGGTGAAAGCTTAGCAAGCTCACGTTTGTAATGATTTATTTCTATAAGAGAATTTGCTTTATCAAACATGGTATTAAAAAAAATGTTAATTTCTTTTTTTACAGAGCGCCTTACGACAGCGTTTTATACTGGATATGCAAAAATGAATGTCAAGCGATTTTTTTGAAGAAGGTCAAATAGTATGTCCGTGATTGAGAAAATGTCATTAAACACTAATACTAGAAACGTGAATTCAAAATCATTCATCTCTCCTAAAATTCCTTTCGCAAGGCGGATTGATTTTTCATCAGATTTGTCACAGTTTGTAATAAATTCAAAGACGTCTTTTAATTTATTCCAGTCTTGAACAATCACATTTACTAACTTCGAATTTGAAGTTGTAACAACACCATAAATAAATATAACACAAAATAGTCAAGTTAACTGCAAAGGAACTCACCGGTTGTACTGCGCCTGCAATTCACCCAAAGCGTTGTATGGCGCTGGGCTCGACGTCATCGGATACGCTTTGTCATGGCAACATAGTAGGAAAATCGTAAACTAAACATAGCACCTCCAGCAAAGTCAAAGCGGTTTGCGCCACTGTTATAGTTGTTATAATAAAGTTCGATTGAAAGTTTTAAAAAGAAATGCCGCCAACACTCAAGTAAAATATTTATTCGAGATGTACAGTTTATTTTTATAACACAACTAATCATATTTGCAAAAATTGAATTGTATCTTTACAATTACCTGTATAGTATGTCCAGAGCAGATGTTGTGCAGAGTCTTCAGTTGGAGAAAAAGTAGCTAATTTAAACGTAGATTTAAGGACTTCCCATGATGCGATTCCATCGTATAAAGTGTAAATGGCTATTATCTTTAATATGGCTTGAACAGTAATACAGCTTCAATAGATAATTTAATCCTGATTGAAGTAAATCATTTTTGTTAGCATTATTGTCTAAGAGTATGTCAAGGTATCGACAAAGATCGTTATCTTTTTTTAGTAGCGGCAGGCATATTTTTTTTAATTTATTAAATAAAAAAGATGTAGTATCACAGCCTGATATAGCATGTAAAAACAATATGTGTTCTTTCAGATGTCCCAGTTTGTCTTTTATGTCAAATATCTTTGATATTTTGTCACCTTTTGCTACCTTCCTCGGACGAAGCATAGATATATTTTTATTTTTTATTTTTTTTTTAATTTTTGGATTGATGTATAAGCAAAACCATTATATTAGTGTCCTCTGAGACAACTGTGACATGGATAATTTCACAGCTGTTGAGTGATAAGAAAATCAGTATCCCTTGCTGCTTACTGTAAAGTTGAACTTAGGTCTTCAAAATAGGTTCGAAGGATCTTTATAAATTGAATTTTATTGCGACTTTTCTCTAGAAAATCCTCTTGTGGTACAATTACTGAAGCCTGGGCATGTATGGAAATTTTTAAGCTACCTTTGATTTGCAACTTTATAGACTGTTTGTAGTAGATAAATTCTTTCTACCATAACTATCGAAGACTGTGACACAAGTCTTATTATAATAATTGTGAATTACATAATTAACATATTGCAGAAAGATATCATTATATCTAGCTGGTCTTCGCCATGAGACTTTGCGCAGAAGAAATCCTCCATCGATAACATAAACAGTATCTGATAGACCGAGAGACGGACTGACGGAATTGATAAAAGATATATTTTGGCATCTAGGGACTGACTTAAGAAGATCATTGTGCCTGCGGCATTGCAGGACAAGTTCTAGACCAGGATCATAGCATTGCTGTATTGACGTTGGTACAACTTGAATTGCAAAGTTATCCACATCTTTGCTTAAGACAAACAGTGATTCCATTTTTTTGTAATGGAACAATAGACATAGACATAGACATAGATGGGGAGCCCAACACTTAGGCTCACTGGAGCCCATTGTGCTATCCCCCAAGCAGGCGTATCAGGCCAAGAGCCCACTCCTTTTTAGAAAGGAAAGGACCCTTTCAAGTCGCGCACGTCCCACAAGCTCGGGTTCCACATAGGTGTCACCCAAGCAAAGCAGTCTGGCGTTGACTAAAGCATCACATCGACAGACTAGATGCTCGGTAGTTTCATCCACCTCAGCACAAAACCTGCAGTATGGATCGTTGTCGAGTCCAATCTTATGCAGGTAATATTTCACTAGCCAGTGTCCAGTTAGGACCCCTAAGTTGACTTCTGTTTAGATTTAGAAGTCTATTAGACTCAGAACGGCTATAAGGGCCTGATATAAAGACCTTAGACTGTCTGAGTCCTGCTAGCTCGTGCCATTCAGCACGGAATTCCTGGACAGTGCGATTCTTAATCCTAGCCTTGAGAGCTGAAGGAGCAATTCTAAGAGCAGGTTCCAGCCCAGTGAAAGCAGTGTTGCTACAGGCACCCAAATGAGGCTAACCCTATTGGACTCACACAGCCTCTCTAGGGCTCTCCTGCATTCAAGTGTTAGCGGCGAATTGACCCTGTTCGAGGACAGAGCTTTAATCGCGGCTTGACAATCACAGCATATATAGATATGCTTGTCGTGGTATCCTCTGGAAAGATTTTCCTGTACGCAGTCCAAGATTGCTGTAATCTCAGCCTGATATACAGTCGCATACCATCCAAGAGCAAGACTAATTCTTGCCCTTGGACTCTCCCCATAAATTCCCGCCCCAGATCCCTCCTTCATTAGAGAGTCATCTGTAAACCAGTCAAGGCCCTCCGGTTTGAGGAAGGATGGGGAGGAATCCCTCCATTGTTCTCTCTCATGAACAATTACACAAAACCTTTTAGAGGCAATTGAGAACGGAATAATGGCATCTCTCCTTGCTAGGAGAGGGTCTGATCTGATCAGTTCAGTCCAAACTTGCGTATGCCCAAAATTCCAGTCTCTGTGTATCCAACGACCCCAGTCGTTTAAACGAACAGAAGCTTTCCGAGCCTCTTCCTCTACAAGCAAGTGCAGAGGACTTAGAACCAGAATAGCTTCCATAGAGCGGGTCGGTGTGGTTCTTATGGCTCCAGTTATGCCCAGACACGCCAGTCTCTGGAGCTTGTCAAGCATCATTCTGTATGTGGTCTTGCGAGTGGCGGGCCACCACACAAGAGCGCCATAAGTGATCATTGGCCCTATCACTGACGTGTAAAGCCAATGCACAATACGAGGTTTTAAACCCCAAGTTGATCCGAAGGACCGTCTGCACGCCCATAGACACGCTGTGGTCCTTTTTGTGATCCTTTCAATTTGATCCCTCCAGGTCAGTCGGGAGTCTATTAAGACACCCAGATATTTTACCGACCCGGAGGGTTTCAACTCTTTCCCAAAGAGGGTGAGCCTCTCAAGGTCCACTTTTCTCTTATGAGTAAGTGGTACCATTTCGGTCTTATCCGGATTAACAGACAGACCGTGTTTTTGGCACCACTTTTCCACCATGGCCAAAGCCCTTTACATGAGCCTTATAATGGTGTTGGGGAATTTAACTATTACTATAATGGCAAGATCATCAGCGTAGCTTTGAGCATAAACTCCACTTTCGTTGAGAGTATGAAGCAGCCCATCCACAACCAGACACCACAAGAGCGGAGAAAGAACTCCGCCCTGCGGACATCCTTTAACCGCGGACGAGCATACTGTCACGCTCCCAAGAGAAGATGTTATGATTTTGCTTTCAAGAATGACGCGAACCCACCTAATTACAGCCCTATCCACGCCAAAACTCTCAGCAGCCTCACTAATGGAGTGAAAGGTGGTGTTGTTAAACGCCCCCCTCGATATCCAAGAACACACCCAGAGCTATCTCCTTGGAGTAGACCCTCACCTCCAGTCTACTGACTAGACTATGAAGCACCGTCTCCGTCGACATGGCCGTCCTGTAAGCGTGCTGGAATGGGTACTTAGGATTTCTACCCAGTGCGCCGTTTCTTATATAAGCATCCACGATCTTCTCCATGGTTTTCAAAAGAAAAGATGATAGACTGATGGGACTAAAGTCCTTAGCAGTTTCGTAGGAATTACGACCAGGTTTAGGAATAAACTCTACCCGAACCCTGCGCCAGCGTTCGGGAATATATCCCAAAGCCAAGCAGGACCGAAAAAGGCGCAAAATATGTGGGATCAGTAGTTCCTGACCCTTCTGAAGAGGCGCCGGGAATATTCCATCTGGTCCCGCACTCTTAAATGAGCAAAACGAAGATATTGCCCACTTAATAACGTCTACTGTAACGACCTTAGCGGCCGTTTTCCAGTCAACCGGGCCTGCCCCTACTAGGAGAGCCTGCCCAGTAACCTCATCATTAGATTCCGGACGAGAGCCTGGAAAATGAGTTTCCAGGAGCATTCCTAGAGCCTCCTCTGCGGTGGTGGTACATCCACCGGTCGGAAGCCTTAGAGCCCCCACGCTCTGTCCTCGACCTTTTGAGAGAATCCTTTGAAGTCTAGCGGCTTCCGGAAGACCTTCTAAGCTTTCGCAGTAGGTCCTCCAAGATCCTCTCTTTGAACTGCGTATCAGTTCTTTGTACCTGCGTTGAGAATTCCTATGTTCTTCCCAGTCAGCAGGTAATTTCGATCGCATGGCCCTGTTAAAGAGCCTGCGTGTATCTTTACGAGCCTTTTCAAGATCCAAGTTCCACCCAGGTGTTTTCTTGGTACCTCGATAGGTCCGCAATGCACAATTCTCCTCATAGGAGTCTATTATGGCTTCCTGTATCGAGTTTGCCGCATTTTCCACTTGCCTTACTCTACAGCATGGCATTAGTGGCATATCTAACCGCACTTTAAGCGACTCCACATAGTGAGCCCTGTTGGTTGTCCTCGGGTTTTGAAAACTACTGAGCTCCATGTCATGCTCAAGGTTTAGCTTAAAGAGGATGTGTCTGTGATCCGATAAAGATGGCTCATCAGACACCCTCCATTCCCTAACAACCGGAACCAGCAAAAATGATGTCAGAGTTAGGTCAATAACCTCCTGCCTACGTGACGTGACAAAAGTTGGAGTGTTTCCCCGATTTAGAATTTCTAAATCAGTTGATCTGAGGTACTCTAAAAGACTTGCGCCCCTCGAGTTGGTGTCTGAACAATGTCAGAATGCATTTCAATTTATTTACGAGCCAGCTATTAATTCATCTACTGTTATTAGAACAACAATTTCTATGCTTCGAATTTGCAATCAAGAAACTGAAAGGATTAATGCAATTACAAAAATCAAAAAGATCATTTGAGCGCTTTGTGACTTGTGGCTATTTTTGTAGGTAGTACAGTTTTGGTTCAGTGTCATAAATAATTAATTTTCTTCTATATCACTAAATTTTGGCACATTCCAAGCAAAGTTTTTTGATGAATTTTGATAAACTTATTAATGAAAAAGATTATTTTGTGAATTTTTTTATCTTATAATAGTAATAATTCAATTCATTATCGCTCTAGTGAGATAGTGATTTGAAAGATACATTTTAAGTATAGGTACGATGAAATAAAAGAATTAATAAGCTAGGGAAATAGAACAGTCTAGGTAGGGTCACAGAAGAAATAGAAGAAATAAAATTTAAAAATCCAGTCAATTTTTTTCGACAAACTAGCGGCTCATCAGTAACATGCAAGGACCGCCGCACGTGTTTCGGAATGCAGAGACGCGAGTCTATTCTTTATTGGGCAACTAGCGGGAGCGGGGGCATCAAGTTTAGTTTCACAGTTTCGGCAGACATACTTATTAATTATAAGTCATTTCATAGTAACAAAATGAAAATGAACTTAATCTTAACTTTGAAAAATTGAATTGAAAAAGTAGGACATCCTTCCTTAAAACAAATTTTGCTAAATCTAAATAACTCGTAGCCAATTCAATATTTTAAAAATGTATTATACAACACTAGGAATAATAATTTCTTAAACGACAATAACTATGAAAGAAATCATATAAATCCTAATAATGAAGAATATTAAGGTTTTTGGAACAGAGAATATAAAAATCGCACAATGTAATGTTAAAACCATTGGTATTTGGTACAGTAAATTAAAAGATAGAGATCATGTTTCAAATAAGTATAATTGCGATTCTTCTATTCCTTGCTCTTATTGTGATATAAAATACATTGGTCTAACAAAACAAAGATTAAATAAAAAACGCAATACATTAAAATTATGCAAGACTTAATAAACGGTCTTGTGCTCTTTTAGAACATATTATAAACACGGGACACACATGTAATTTTAAATAAACAAATATTTTACACACTGAACATAACACTAATGAAAGGCTTTTTGCAGAAATTGCTGAAATATATAAAGAAAGTTTATAATAATAAAAAAAACGATATTGAAAATCTAAATTTCATTTATTTTTATATTTTAAATTTAGACGAGTAAGTGCTTAAAAATCAAAAATATTTCTTTTTCAAACTACCTTTAATATTTTGCGCCATATACTATACAACATATTGTCTAAGTTTTTAAACTTCTGAACATACCCCTTTTTATAATATTCTTTACTTGATAGAAAAACAAAAATTATTTATTTCTTGTCAACGTCAAAATATTAGTAAATAAAACCAACCCAATTTTATAATTTATATATTTCTGAGGATTATGCAAAATTATCTATACATTCTAATTAGGGTAAGGACATTTTAACGGTTAAAAAACTTAAATTTTTTGAAAGTTATGTAATTTATAGACCCTCGAAGAAGAAGTGAACTCTTACAAACACTTGGCATATTAAGAAAATAAATGTAATATAGCCTTTTTATCCGAATCCCCGATATTTTTATACTATTGCTAATACACGACTGTCAGTCTCTATTCGGATGCGAGAAAGAAAGCTTCAAAACATGATTTTGGCGAAACGTTGACGATTTTTTTCTTTGAAAAGTTGTCCAAGTGCATCTATTAAGAAAACCTAGAAGGAAATCATTCGAAATTATAAAATCATCAATCGAACGTAATCACAAATGACTTCACAAATACTATCACTCAGACCGATCATTATGGGAAAATATGTAAAGGACGCGTCCAGTACATGCACGCTTAATATTCAAAACGCTTTTCGATTAGATTCGTTTCGCTGTCGCCCGATAATGATTTATGAAATATTTAATGGTTTATTTTCCTTTGTACGACCAAGAAGTGTCAGTTTTGTATAATTCGAAAATAAACATTCGTTTTTGTTGAAGAACAACGTGGTTTCTTTCATAAGGAAATATAATTAACTTTGAAACGTATTTGCGAAAGTTCTTGTATTAGTTACTTTGTTGTTTCGAACGTGAAATGTGTTCAGTGTTTTAGCTTTTATTGATCAAAAAATGTGTTATAATTGGACAGGGTTAAGGAAGATAGAATGGGCCCGTATACTTTAATGATTTATTAGGACAGGGATTTACTGAAAATGAACGTCAAAGTGTTTTGTAATATGTCTATAACTAGAAACTCAATTAGTTTTATTGTAAATATTATTATGTAGCATTTGGCCGAATAAAGCTGAAATTGACTGACGAAAGAGGTTATAACTTTGAGTCTATTATTGGAAATTATATTTATTAACAAGGCTCTCCGATATATCACATTAAACTTATAAGAAATGTATTGAGAGTTATAGTTTAGATTTAAAACATTTTTATGATGATCATCGTGAATGTAATACAGCTTTTGATAAATTTGTAATGGCGTAACAAAATGGAGGAAGGAAGTCATGCTAATCGAACAGTTTGTTATATTACACCACACCTCGATAGTTCTATAATTCAAAAAATGGTTATTTAATTAAGTGTTACAGTATCGGATAAGTGTCTTTTAAGTTCACAATTGATAAGATACAGATGAAATTCCCGGAAGTATACATATCAGTGACTGGTTTAAAAAATGGAAACTGCAGTTTATTTCTATTCGAAAGTACATTTTTATGTCACGAGAAGTGTGTATGCATACGCCATACGCAAAAAGTGGTGATTTTTATGTCAAAAAATCAAGTTCATTTTTCGCTGAGTTGGCCATGACTACGAAGTCCATTTGTCCTACAGACATTTGCTTAATGCTTCAGAGCCATTTTACTAACAACTTTGCAAAATATTCATCATATAAAATTTGATTTCACTTTTTATTTTGTTAGTGATTGTTTTTTATTCATTTTTTACTTTCCTCGTAAAAGGAAAGTATTGTAATCGTGAAAAAAAATCACCATCAGTTAAGTACTCGAAACACGAGAAATTATTTTTAAAAAATCAATTTTATTTCATAAGCGTACAAAGAGAACTGACTACAAAATGCATTTTAGTTATATTTATAAGTTCAGTAATGCTTATGTTGCATGAGAACGAAAAGATAAAAGTCTAAGAATTGCAAGTGCATAAATGCAGAATTGCATTTCTCACGGGAACGTAACTCCTCCCCTCTTAGTTGAAAGCACGTTCTTAAAGACGTGTTTTCAAAAATTTCCAAAAAGGTTTAAAGATTATTAATAGTTTAGAAAATTCTATTATTTTCTTCAAAATCTAAAGTATTAGAGTTTGCATTTAATTGTTTTTTCTTAGATTTTTTTACAAGTTTTTTGTATATGAAAAATATAAAAATTATTGAAATGAATATGTAAAGTAAAATTGTCCAAAAACTGGTCTTCTTTACATAAATCGTTGTGGTCATTTCTTCTAGGGCCTTCTTTTGGTTTTCCAATTTGGCTTCGATTTCTTTAGTAGTTTTTAGGTTTACGTAGTTTAAGTCCATACTAGGAGGGCTGTAGAATGAATCTCGGTTTTCCTTAATTAGACTTAAATTAAGGGTAGGTAGATTAATTCCATTAAATGTTAATTGGCTTGATTTTGGGATGATTTATCCGTACTTTACATCCTGGGGATGACTCAAGAAGATAGGAACCATATAAGGGTATGTTATCTTCGGATTTTTGATAATTTATGACGGCGATTACTTGTATTGGTACTGTTATCAGCCATTTGTCGTCGATTATTTTTGTTGTCTGGATCTCGTGCAGTTGAGTTTCGAGCAGGGTGGCAAAACGTAATATTTGGGTGATGTTTGATAAGTTGAACAGCGCAGGAGGGGCTGTCTTCGACAAACGTGGTGTGGGCTTCTTTACACAAATATTTCTGTGGTTGGATTTCGTAACATCTTTGGTCCATGTGGGCATATTTTGTATTGCCTAATGCTAGGTAGGGTTTATAAGGAATATTTACAAGAAATGATCGATTATTGGGAATTGGTAAAGGAAATAACTTAAAATATTGATATATCTCCGATTCCACAAGAGGAAGTTCAAATATAAATACAATATTAAAGTTTTTTAAGAAACTTTTAATTTCTATAATTTTTTCGAAATTAGGTATATTTTTATAAGTTACTTCTAAACTAAATCTAAACTTAAATGATTGTGTAAGTTCTTTATTTCTATAAATAGTTCATTAGGGTCTATTATTGAGTTATAAAGTACATTAATTTTTGCAAAATTGATACCTATTTCAATCTTAATCAGAATATCGTAGATTGATTGATAAATTGTTGTTATTTGATTGATTATTGTAAATATTAAATAAAATTCGTGATTGCTTATTTGTTTCATTTGAACTTTATTAATTATATTTTCTATTTGTAGAATGCGCGATTTTAGTACCATTTGGTTATGTGTGATATTAGATACAATTGTTTTAAATTTATTAATAGTAGATTCTAAAAGTGTAATTTGATTGATAGCGGCATCAATTTGCTCTGCGTCATTTTGGTCTAAGTTTCCGGTTATACTTTTTATGAATGAACCTAAGGGGTTAAAAAGACCTCTTTTAACACGATAATTTTCTTGATTTGGGACAATTTGTTCTAATAAAGTTTCTATTCTTTTTTCAAGTGTACATAATGTATTAAAAGAATTAAAATATTCTTTATGATATTCGCTGTTATTTTGAATGTTTATATATATATTGATTTTGCTTGCTTTTGAATATTTTGAAATTGGTTAATTAAAGGGGTTAGGTTAATATTTTGAACGAATGTCCAGTGATTGGATTTAAGTTTAGCGGTTCCCATTCTGAAGGGCAGTATTCCTGGATGTTTATTTAAATCGTGGAATTTTACGTAGCCGCCGACGATGGTCCAGCATCTGGAACAAGGGGTATTATTTTAGTTTCGTTAACATGTATGATTTCTTTGTATTTATTTTTGGGATTTTCTATTTGTATTTTATTATTTTCTAATATAGCTGTTAATATGAATGGGCCTAAATATCTCTTTTTTATTTTTCCAGATCGATTATCTGATTTTTTATAAATTTGTGAGCCTATTATTAAATTAGTCGGGGTTTTATCTTTGTTTGCCCTATCTATAATTTTTTGTTTTAGTTCTCGTGATTCCTTTGTAATTTTGTCGTACAAAATGTGTGTGTTATTTTTATGATTATTAACATACTCGGTGTATACATGAGCGGGTATTAAATCCATAGGATCTCTAGAGTCTGTGTATCCAAAGACAAGTTCGTATCGGGTAAAATTCGTACTAGAATGGATCGTGTTATTATAGACGATAATTGCGTACGGCATAAGTTTGGTAACTTCTGCATTGGGGTCTGATTCTCGAAGTAATCGAATATGTTCGATTAATGTGGAATGTAGCCTTTCAACAGGGAAATTTGATTCATGGTGGTAGGGGGTAGTGAAGTGTATTTTAATATTATGAGTATTTAATAAGCCTTTAACGACTTCGTTCTGAAATTCAGATCCGTTGTCTGAAACTATTTGTTTTGGGATACGTAAAAAGGAGAAGAAATTAATTAACTGTTCACAGCACGACACTGCATTTCCAATATAAGGCAAGGCTTGTGCGTATTTAGAGAATTTATCTATAATAGTTAGGAATTTTTGTTTACCTATGATGAAAGTGTCGATATGAACAATTTCGAAAGGTTTGCTTGGCGTTTCGGTTAATATCAAAGGTTGATCTGGGGGTTTTCGATTATATTTTGATCTTTGGCAGATTTCACAATTATTGATGTATTTTGTTACATCTGCCTTAAGTGATTTCCAATAATAATTGGCTTTTAAAAATTTGCAAGTTTCTTCGATTCCTCTATGATTTGTTTTGCCTTCATGACGATATTTAATTAGTAATTCTCGTTCGTCAGGTTGAGCATTATTTATTAATTTTGAACATTCTATAAGTTTTAAATTTTTAAAATGGTTATTCATTGTTTGTTGAAAATAGGTTCTTAGTTCTTTGGAAAAGAAATAAACATATGTTGTTTTATTTGTTAAATATTCTTTCAAAAAGTTAGTAATTACTGTAATATTAGTGGGTAATGTTGCGTGAATAATTTGATGTCCTTCGAAATCTTCACGTTTGGTTTTAACATATTTGTCATAAGGTGCTTTTTTAATAATAAGTTGATGAGCTTTATTATTAATAATTTCATCTAATAGAGTCATATTGGAATGATTTTCGTTAGCATTCGTACTATGTATTGTTTCCGTTACGGGTGGTTTTATTGAAATATTGGGGGTTAGTTGTGTTATAGGTGGAGTTATTAGAATGTCAGAAATAATATTAATTTTGGGTGTTGCTTCAGGTTCGTGTTCTAGTCTTTCTATTGTTTGTGACACTACTTCAGAGTCAAGGATATCTGGGTTAAATTGGTCGTTTAGGAATTGCGTTACGTCGGTGTCTATATCGCCTGGGTAATTTATTACTTATTCTGATTCGATTGCGTTTAATTGAATTCGGCTAAGGGCGTCAGCGTTAGTGTTTTGTTTCCCTTTTTTGTAGACTATTTCATAATCATACTCTTCGAGTTTTAGCCTCCAACGTACTAATTTCGAATTTGGTTCTTTGAGGTTAAATAACCACAGTAATGGACGATGGTCAGTATATATTTTAAATTTTTTGCCATAAAGGTAAGGTCTAAAATATTTACATGCCCAAACGATTCCTAAAAGTTCTTTTTCAATCGTTGAGTATTTTTGTTCTGTTTCATTTAGAGTGCGCGACGCGAATGCTAGAGGGTTGTCATTTGGTGGGTTGCCTTGAGAAAGGACAGCGCCTAGGGCTACATTTGAGGCGTCTGTCGTAAGGACAAAAGGTTTTTCAAAATCGGGATATTTTAGTATTGGAGCATCAACAAGCAATTCTTTTAAATGGTTAAAGGATTGAATAAAAGGCTGGTGAGTGTTCAACTTTCGCTCCTTTTTTAAGACATAGTGTAAGGGGTTTTGTGATTTTTGCGAAGTCTTTGATGAATCTACGATAATATCCGGCTAGTCCTAAAAATGACTTAATGTCTTTTTGGGTTTTTGGTATGGGGAAATTTTTAACTGCGGTGACTTTATCAGGATTAGGTTTTACACCTTCGCTTGTAATTTTGTGACCTAAATAAGCAACTTCTTTGTGTAAAAATTCTGATTTGTCTAGCTGCACTTTTAAATTGGATTCTCTAAGTCTATCAAAAATGGATTTTAATCTATCGATGTGCTCTTGAAGTGACGTAGAGAAGATTATTATGTCATCAAGATATACAGAACAGATTTCATTTTGAAGTCCCCGAAGGACGTTGTTCATGACTCGCTGAAATGTAGAGGGCACATTTTTTAAGCCAAAAGGCATGCGTCTAAATTCATAATGACCTGTATCGGTTGAGAAGGCTGTCTCAGGTATATCATTCGGTTCCATTTCTATTTGATGAAATCCGGTTGCGAGATCCAATGTGCTGAAATATTGGGATTTTCCGAGTTTATCGAGAATATCCGATATATTTGGTAAAGGAAATTTATCGTCAATACTGCGCTCATTGATTTTACGGAAATCGCAAACGATACGCCGTTTACGTTTACCGGACGCGTCCATCTTTTATGGGACAATCCAAATTGGACTACTCCATGGTGACGTTGAGTTTTGAATGATACCGTTCTCTAACATTTTGTTAATTTGGGTTTTAACCTCTTTTTTATGAATTTCAGGATATCTATAAGTTTTTGTATATATAGGTGTGTCATTGGTTAAGTTTATTTTATGTTTAATTTGATTAGTAAATGTAAGTGGGATGCCCTCACAATAAAATATGTCACGATATTCGTAACACAAGTTTCGAATAGCTCTGTATTCCTCCTGATTACAATGTGACAGTCTTAAATTTTTTAAGTTTTGTTTTTGTGTATTATCCATATATTCATTTATTTCCGTATAAGTTTCCATTTTTTCTATGAAGTTATTTTCTACTTCATTTATGGTTTCGATATCTATGGGATTAAATATTTTTATTTTAACTGGGTTTTCGCGACTATTCGTAATTATAGTTGTTGCGTAAGAGTCAATGACTTGTACTAAAGCTTCTGGCATCTCTGCGCAACCAAAATCTGTATATTTTAAAATACCTAAACCATTTGATTGACGTACAGGCAGTTTGATTCTCTGACATGTGCGTGGGGGAATTATTATTTCGATAGTTTCAAAATTATGTAAGTTTGATATATTATTTTGATAATATAAAGGCAAGGTTACAAATTGAGTATCTAAAGAACAATGTTTCAAATTTATGTTCGCTCCAATATGTGTCAAAAAATCAATTCCTAAAAGTCCGTCAAATTTAGGTGAAAAATCAAAAAGATAAAACTTATGATTACCTGCATGATTAAAACAAGGAAATATTGGTATATTAATTACTTCATTGTGAATGGACGTAGCGTGGGCTGTCCTTACTGAGAAAGATTCCGAAAAAATGAAATTTGAATAAATTTTGTATGCTAAATTAGGCTTTATAAAACTTTTGCCACTACCTGTATCAATTAAAAATTTTGCTTTGATTTCGGGTATGAAAATTACTGGTAAATCTGAATTTGTATAATTATTTAAAAGTATTATGTTTGGTTGTTGGAAATTTGGTTCTCCTGAAAATTTTCTTCATTAAAATCAATTTGATTTTCATAAGGGTTATTTTCTAGACAAGAAAATTCGGTATTTGAGTCATTACACGAATATTGCGAATTATCGGTGTATTCCGGGTAATAATATTGAAATTCAGCATTGCTAGTTTGAAAATTTTCATTTTGATCATTATCGGCATTTATCGATTCGACTGATTGGTTATATAGTTCTTCTACAACAATATTACGTTGTGAAGAATGTGGTTGTTGGTTTCTTCTAAGGATTGTGTTCCCTGAAGAAGTATCCATCGGCTCAGGCTTTTGTTGGCGTGATATTCCAGAAGAAGTTGGGCGTTGATTTTGGGGGTTAGAAGATGGTCTTGGGGTAAAAGTGTTTCTTTGCATAAAATTTTGATTTGGGAAATTAGATTGTCTCAAATTATTTACGGGTTGCTTAAATTGTCCGAAACCCATAAATTGATTATTTCCATTATTAAAATTTGGGATTGGTTGTCTATAAGAAGGCATAAAATTTGAAAATTGCTGAACGGGGTAATTCGAAAATATTGGTCTCACATTAGCAGGATAATGTGCTTGTGTAGGCAAATTTATTTTTGGTTTTTGTGAATTAAAATTTGGGTTTTTTGGTAATATGTTACTACGGTTCTTATAATATAGAAAATTTTCTTCTTCCAAGGCACAGCTCATTGCCTCTTCTAAAGTAACTGGATTTTTTAATCACCACAAGTTGCATATGGTAGTTTAGACCGTTTATGAAGGTTTTTAATACTAAATTTCCGTATTCGTTAATTTTTAAAAGTTTTAAAGCTTGCGTTTCATTGCTTAAATTTACTTTGGAAAATAACAAACTGCGGGCGTCTTGCAAACGCGGCCAAATTGTTGCGGTGTTTCATTTTTTTCTGGTTTGGACGTTATTATATCTTGAATAATACAATCAATCGATCTATGGTCTGAAAAAGTCGAAATTATTGCAGCTTTTACTGCGGGCCATGTATTTAATTCTATTCTAGAACAAATAATATCGGCTGCCCTACCTACAAGTTTACTTAATATAGTATCGTGTAAACATACATTTATAGGTGCATTATTCTCAGTTTTATTTCTATGATTATGATAAAAATTATCACAAGCATTAATAAATCTGTTTATTTGTTTTGGATTCCCATCGAATAAGGGAATATTGTCTGCCTGATATCTGACTAGTTGTAAATTAGGTTCAGTAGTCATTATTTTACTTATTTGAATTAAATTAGAAAAGGGTGTTAGATTTCCTTCACAATTTAAATTTCCAAAAGCTGATGTTAAATCTTCCAGTTTGCGGAATTGCAAGAGACGTAAGTATCAATATTTAAGATAGGATAAAAATAAAATGAAATAAGGAAAATTGAAAGGAAGCACTTACAGCAATGTACTGAAGATAATTCCAATTCTCATTCTTAAACTAGGGTCCAATAGGAGAGGCGATGTGGTCCTTTCCCTGGTTAGCTGCTATGAGGGTGGGACGATGTGTGTTCCCAAACTCGCACCAATAGGACGCTGGACGATGCTGTTCCAAATCCCTGGTCAATTGTGAGTTTCTTGGTACACCCTGAAGATTTTTTTTTTGATTGTCCAATTTTTGCCACAAATCGTTGAGACGAAACCAGAAAATACGCACGATGCGCGACTGTTGGCAATAATCCTACCGACTGCGCCAGTTAACTACTCGAAACACGAGAAATTATTTTTAAAAAATCAATTTTATTTCATAAACGTACAAAGAGAACTGACTACAAAATGCATTTTAGTTATATTTATAAGTTCAGTAATGCTTATGTTGCATGAGAACGAAAAGATAAAAGTCTAAGAATTGCAAGTGCATAAATGCACAATTGCATTTCTCACGGGAACGTAACTCATCCGAGATTTTTTCAGATCTTTACATTTTATGGTCCCTAGATACCGAAAAACATGTTTCCTCAATTCCGTCAGACTGTCTGTCTGTCTGTTGGTCTGTCTATTCGCGGCATAGCTATATCACTACTTACCCGATTTACTTCAAAATTTGGTCAGAAATTAAGGGTCATATAGGGATGACCTGGTAGCATTTTGGTAAAAATCCAATACGGCAAATCAAAATGGCGGCCTAATGAAAGGTTAAAAAATTATTACTAAAAAACTGCTTACCCAGTTTATCTGAAATTTTTCACAAAAACGAACTATTATGTAGGAATCAACTGGTAAAATTTTGGTATGAATTCTAGGTTGGGACAAAATGGCGGCTTAATAACATATTTAAAAATTCAGCCTGGAAAAACTACTTAGTGGACTGACGATTTCAAATTATGTCCTATAAATAATTGTGGTATAGAAATAAACCAGTTGTTAGGGAAAAAAAGAGGAAGAAAGGAGAAGGATGGGTAATGAAAGGTAAAACGCGGTGCAAAATAAGATTGCTGGGAAAAGAAGTGGAAATATTTGGGGATAGGATTATAAAGGATAATGCATCTTAAAAGTGGGACAAAAAATGATAAAAAAAAAGAGAACAAGGAAGAAAATGGGATGCTTTCCACTAAGTTTGGGAAAGAAGGGAAAAAAGGGGACACCTAAGTCCTTGTTAATTTTATAACTGTGCTTGGACCTATTTAACAGAAAAAGTGATCAAGATATTTGCTTGATGTTATATTACAACGAACCAGAACTTATAGGGCTTAACGAAAAATATTACGGTAAATAAAACGCCAAAATGAGATAATCTTTCATATAATATTCGCTAAAGTCCAACAATCTAAGCTTTCATAATAATGTTCGTTAAAGTTCAACAAATCAAGAAGAGAAAACAGCCTTATGGATTTGAAACAAGTGCGTTAGTTATCAAAGTGGATGAGCAATAATAATAGTGAGCCTAGTGAACTCTAATATTTAACTTAATTTAATAGTTTCAAAGATGTTACTTTATGTACTCCTTAATAGAAGCAATTTCGTTACCCAACGACCTAGTGTTTGCGATTGAGTGTGCTAGACAAACCTTATGTACCTTAAACATTACCATTACATTGTGATGCGCAATTTACATTAGAACTAATGTAATAAACGACCTACATTTTGCTAGTCTAGAAGCTATGCATGCTTAAATTATATACCGAGTATAATATTTAGTGTAGTTCCTCAGAACAACTAAAAAGGAATTCTATATGTCTACATTCATAGTTCGTTTGGGAATTAAAGCGTTATTATTTATAAATGGTGATGAAAATAACTTGGACAATTAAGATGGTTTCCAAGACAACACATCTACACAAATAAAACCTGGTTTTCCACCATCTGCGCTGACTTGGGCTATTAATAAAGGGGTCCTCGATAGATCAGAGGGTGCCAGATGATCAGGGGCAACTGGTTTCAATAAAGTGAGTGGGGGCTAGCATGCCCAGAGAGTTTCTAAAATAGAGATTAATGGTGAGAGTGTGTGTGTAGTGCCGTAGAAAAAAACGCCTATAACAAGCGAAGCCTAAGCACATCTAATTACAGATACATTCAAAGGTACGCATGATTTTAATTTAACTTTATGACTTAAAATTGCAAGAGTATCCAAGATATTTTTAAAAACTATTAAAATGATTAAAAATAAGACTTATCAATGAGATTTCACTGGCCTTTTAAACCAAAATCAGAAGTCAAGTTTAAGTAACTTTATTTATATTTATATATTATCTCAACGCTTATGGTTCAAAGAAACTTTGCAAACAACTATAAAGGCGAAATACTACACTTCTGTAGGCAAAAATGTCAAGGAAATCACTTTCCAACCACACGCCACAATGATTTCCTATAGAAACAAAGATGTCTTTTTTTGTGTCTTAAAGGCGAGAAAACTAGGGAAATTCCTAATTTAGTTACCATATTTTGACATAAATTTTACTTCACTTTTATAAACAATTCAAATTCAAATTATAATAATTTAAATCAAAATTGTTAATCTCTTTTGAAATTGTTCAGAGAAAATATCATATACATTTCAGGGGTCTAACCGCTATTTTATTAAACAAAAATGTTTACAGCTATTTATTATAGACATTAACCTAACTTTATGTTTGTTATAATTTTTCTATAAATACAAAAGTATTTTCTAAGTATGGTCTTATTGAAAGTGAATTAAAATGAACAGTGCATCAAAATTATTTTTGATAATGTTATTTAGCACATTAAATCATTCTTATAACTAAAATCAGTGGGCAACGCAACATCTTAACAAAAAGCACTTAAATTTATACATAAATATTAAATATTTGAAACAGGACGCATCGACAAATTGGGGATACTATTATTCATTTGATATTTAAATTTGTTTCCTTAGAATTTTCAATTTACCCGATTTGCTTAAATAGGATCATCATTTAAGCGTCCAACAAGTTATTTCTTAATTTCCAGACTTCCATAGGTGCTCACAGCAGACAAGAGTCAGTTTCCAAGAAGAATGTTTACTTTTGAAATGTACTGTTAATAAATCAGATACTCAAAAAAAGTAAGTTTAATTTCTATTTTAATTCTAAATATCTAATAATATGTATATAAAGCTAGAGCTGAGAAAATTAGGAGCGTAGTACTCATTCAAGATGTCGGAAAAAAATGGCGGCCAAATAAAATATTTGTAGTGATGAAAAAATCACCCTCTCAGGTTTAACATATCCTCACATTTTAGCGACTTTAGGTTATGTTTTATCAAATCCGTCTATCGGTTTATCTGTCTGTCAGTTCGCGGTAAAATTAAGAATCATATGGGGCTGATCTGGTAATATTTCGGTAAAAATCCAATACTACTAGAGAAACGTAAAAAATTATTACTAAAAAACTAATTATCAAATTTAACTCAAATTTTGCACAAAAATCAACTGTTACGTAAAAATAACCTAGTAACATTTTGGTTTTGATATAAGATAGCAAAATAAAAAGGCTTTCTAATAAAATATTTAAAAATGAGCATAAAAAACTACTTATTAGAATAATTTCAAATTTTTCAAAACATTAGACGTGATATATAGAGATAAATTGGTAAATTTGTGGTACCAATTCAAGGTGGCGGAAAATGACGGGCAAAAAATTCCTTTAAAACTTTATTCAATTAACCTCTAAATTTTGCAGAAAAATTAAATATGATATAGGGATAAACTGGTACGAATTCAAAATGACGTAGCAAAATAGCGGTGTGTGTCAATGTAAAAACTACTTAATAAATTTATTACTTCCCTCGTAATAAAAGGGAAGTATTGTAATCGTGAAAAAACATCCTCCGACGTCTTCACATTTTCAGTTCGGTTTCTATATGCCGGAAAACATGTTTTCTCAATTCCGCCAGTCTGTGTATCTGTCGGTTTGTCTGTTCGCTGCATAGCTAAAAAAAATGGCGGCCTAGTCAAATGTTAAAAAGAAATTGTTAATAAAAAATTACTTATTCAATTTACCTCAAATTTTGCATAATAAATCAAGTATTATGTTGTAATTAACTAGTAATATGTTGGTACGAATCTAAGATGGCGAAACAACATGGAGACTTAATAATATATTTAAAAATTCAGCCCGACAAATTAATAGATTGATTTCAATTTTCTGCAGGAATGAATTGTGGTATAGAGTAGAACTAGTAAAATTATGGGACAAATTCAAAATGGTGGTCAAATGAAATGTTGTAATCTTGAAAAAAAATGCAAGTTTTACATACCTTTACCTTTTAGCGTACCTAGTTGCCAAAAAATATGTTTTCTTAATTCCATTTATTTATCGGTCTGCCTATATGTCTGTCAGTTCGCGGCATAGCTAAAAACTACTTACCCGATTGACTTCAAATTTTGGTAAAAAATTAAGGGTTATGTGGGAATGACCTGGGATTATTTTGATAAAAATTTAATATAAGGAAAAAAATTACTACTAAAAAATAAATTATCTAATTTAACGCAAATTTTGCACAAAAACCAAAGAATCAACCTTTAATACAGGTTGCTTTAATATTTTGGTATGAATCCAAGACAGCTAAATAAAATGTCGGCTTAGTAAATTATTAAATAAAAGCAGTCTGAAAAACTACTTATTAGATTCATTTTAGATTTTGGGCATCCATTAAGTTTGATATAGAGGTAAACTGGTAAAATTGTGGTACGAATCAAAATCAATGTAAAACATGTTCTTATTCAATTAACTTAAGATCTTGCAGCAAAATTGAATATGATACAAGAATTAACTGGTACGAATTCAAAATGATGATAGAAAATAACGTTCTTAAAAAATCAGTCTAAAAAATTCAATTTATTTTAAATCATGCCCAGAAAGTGTGGCTTAGTTGGTAAAATATCAGTGCGATTCCAATATGGTGGAACAAAATGGCGCGGAATAAAAATGTTTAAAAAGACAATATTCTAAATGATTATGTGTGAAACTAAATTGGGTTACACTTTACTATTCCTAATGAAAGGAAAAACTTATAACGAAGCAATTTCCGGGTAAAAGAAATTTACCGATTTTAATTAATTGTAACTAATGAAAATGACGCTGAGATACATTAGTGAAAAAAAATTCTATAACTTAGATTGTTATATTAAATGTGACAGGAATACAATAAAACATCCGCCAGTTATCCGAAACTCTATTCCGAGAAGCCACCAGGCAACCCAAAGATTATCCGCGAGGCTTGCCGTAAGTTTAAGAAATTATGAAAGTTTTGGAAAGCCAAATCTATAAAAACGACAATGTTACTATCCTGATAATATCATTAAAGGACGTTTTAATGCAAATTCTGAGTCGGCCGTGACTGCGGTGCTACGAAAAGGATTTGTGGTATAAAACACATACTATCAATTTCCTAACTGTATCGTTCTATCGATGCTTGCAACTGCTAACTTTTCTATACTTACATAATAACTAAAGAACAAAATAAACTACTTTTAACTACACTATTAAGCTCGACTAGTCAAAATGACGGCTATTTTTATTAATACATTTTTTTTAAACAGTTCTAGTTTATATTATTTAAGACATCCCGAACCCTCTTCTCTAATTTTTCTATACTTGCAGGGGGCTCAAACTCGTACACTACATTTTTAACAAACCACTAGTGTTAATAGATTTTGCACTTCCCAAGTATTATGTGCGGGGCACTCGTCCTGTTGAAACTATACATCATTTAGCACTTGTTCTCTAGGCACTATAGCTCGTTAAGCAATGAATTATAATAATTAACAACATTAAAGCTGAAAGATCTCCGAATCAAAGCACTCCGATGGTGAAGCATTGTCAACCTATTCAACTGACGAACAATGTGTATATCTGAACGAAACACAAGGCGGCTTTTGAGTAAAGCAGGAGAAGTTGGGTCCTTAAATAGCTTCATAATAAAAGAACAGAAATGTATGTCTCTTCTAAAGTCCACCCTAAGTCATTTTGTCATAAGCTTTTTGTCAGATGCTCTAACGATATAATCAATAACTTCAAGATGGTGTTTAGCGGGTTAGGGACATAAATCAAACCTCAGTTTTTTAAAAATTGGCCGACGTTTCGACGATTTATTTGTCGTCTTCTTCAAGGCTGAAAGAGATCATTTTTTTTTATTACAGTATGGCCGCTCATAGGATACAAACAAAAATTTAATAAAGTATCACAAGGCTAACAACACTAACTGAATATTTTTAAATTAATCTAAAAAAACAATGTTTGTTTTAGTCTTAGGAAATATAATTATTCGATACTAAAGAGTTATTATTTTTTATTTTTAAATAGATTTTTTCTTAAATATAAACCATATACATATGGAAAACAAATAAATACGAACAAAAAGGTAACCACAACAACATAAAAAGACAAATTAAATAACAATAATAAAAGGAAACCCAGAGTTCATAGGTATTATTATTTGTGACATTTCACTTACCTAATTCCTTAGAATTAGAGGCTCACGTAAAAAATACAACTAATATAATTATACTTCTCCATAGAACACAAATGATGATTACCACTGCAATACATTAAAACACAAGGTGGCAAACAAGTAAAAGAACAAAGGACATTTAGCAGGTCTCGGAGTTTTAAAAAACATTCAAAAAGGATTATTCAGAAAAACAAAAACCGCAAATAAACAACTCCGGAACCCACTGCAGCAAAACGACGACTAATGGTTTGGTTTATAAATTAATATTTCTTATCAGTCTGTACAAATAAAAAACGGACAATTATTAGGGCAATGGTTTGTTTACTAGGGCATGTCAAGAAGTACTTTCTCTATAACGATTCAAAATATGGTTATATTGCAAACTTAAGCCTTGAGTATCAGTTCTGTGATTCACCGAATTATTTAATTGTATGTGTATCATTTCACTGATATTTCTTTTAATATAATGTTTTTCTCTGTCTAGTACAGTGGTACCTTGAAAATTAAAATTGTGGCCTGTAGAAAAGTGATGTTCCGATAATGCAGTTTTTTCTTTTTTATTGATGTTTATCACCCTACAGTCGTACTTGTGCTGGTATAACCTAGTCCTTAAATATTGCCTCGTAATGCCTATATAACATTTATCACAATTATGACATGGAATTTTATAAACCAAATTTGAGCTCAAATCAATAATTTTATTCGAAAACAGCACATTTGTTGTTCTTAAATTATAAAATGCTAATTTACAATTTTGAGAATATTACGTTGAATCCTTTCCGACAATGGTGGAAATTTGAAGTATTTTATCTTTACTTGGCTAGTGATATTATAGTTGTTAATTATCTGTTTGCTAACGTTGTAGGGTAGTTATTATTTTTTAATATGCTGTTAATTTTCTCAATGTTAGAACTATGATACTGTGGGTACAGACTGATAAGAAATATTAATTTATAAACCAAACCATTAGTCGTCGTTTTGCTGCAGTGGGTTCCGGAGTTGTTTATTTGCGTTTTTTATTTTTCTGAATAATCCTTTTTGAATGTTTTTTAAAACTCCGAGACCTGCTAAATGTCCTTTGTTCTTTTACTTGTTTGCCACCTTGTGTTTTAATGTATTGCAGTGGTAATCATCATTTGTGTTCTATGGAGAAGTATAATTATATTAGTTGTATTTTTTACGTGAGCCTCTAATTCTAAGGAGTTAGGTAAGTGAAATGTCACAAATAATAATTCTTATGAACTCTGGGTTTCCTTTTATTATTGTTATTTAATTTGTCTTTTTATGTTGTTGTGGTTACCTTTTTGTTCGTATTTATTTGTTTTCCATATGTATATGGTTTATATTTAAGAAAAAATCTATTTAAAAATAAAAAATAATAACTCTTTAGTATCGAATAATTATATTTCCTAAGACTAAAACAAACATTGTTTTTTTAGATTAATTTAAAAATATTCAGTTAGTGTTGTTAGCCTTGTGATACTTTATTAAATTTTTGTTTGTATCCTATGAGCGGCCATACTGTAATAAAAAAAAAATGATCTCTTTCAGCCTTGAAGAAGACGACAAATAAATCGTCGAAACGTCGGCCAATTTTTAAAAAAGTGAGGTTTGATTTATGTCCCTAACCCGCTAAACACCATCTTGAATTTAAATTGAGGGACGCTACTTTCACACGCCATGCATAATCAATAACGTTTGTTAACGCTACGGTAGTGCTGAAGTTCTTTCTAAAGTCACATTGATATTCGGGGATTATTTTATTTTCAAAACAAAACAAATATATTTGGTTATACAATGCCCTTTCAAGTACTTTTGAAAAAGTTTCTAAAATACTTATAACTCTTAGTTCATTAAAATTAGTAGGGTTTGAAGTTTTTGGAAGATGCAACAGTTAATTATGTGCGCAACATACTTATCAATATAGGGACTAGGATACTTAAGCATTATCGGAGAAATGTTTTCAACACCAGTCGCGTTTGTTTTAATACTATTAAGAATTCGATTTACCTCAGCAGTCTCAGCTAATTTAAATCCAATAAGTAGTGGATTAAATGTATTACTATTATAAAATTTAACTTCTCGTTACAGTCCGACGTGCTCTGTAGGAAATTACCAAAGAAGTTATTAATATCATTAGGGTCGCTCAATACTTTTTGGGGCAACATTCAAATCTCTAAGAGATGACCAGGTATTGCGAGGGTTGTGCTGTGTTTGCTGTGACTTACGATAGGTTTTCTTCTCCTTCCTAACCATGGACAATGTAAAATTACGTAAATATTTGTAGTTGTTCCAATCATCATTTATCTAAAAATAAATGATACCATTTGACTTTAGAATAATGTTACAGACTGGGTGATTAACTTACCTTACATACTATACTATACGTAAAATCCAAAACTGCTTGTAACCTACATTAGGTCACTAGATAAGATCCTTAGTAGCCCAAAAATGATGATTAGAGTAAGTCCGGCTGTGTTTGTTGGCCATATGGGGAGAGGTGTTTAATTCATAAAGCATTGCAAGAGAACTACATGGCATATTAAAACGCAATTTCACGTGGTTTTGTATTGTTTGCGATTTAACTCTGCTGACAACTTGTGCACAAAATTAGAAAAATAATTTCCTAAGATAGGTGAAAATTATTACCTCAGTCAGAATAGCTCAAATTTCTTATTTAATACAAGTTTGAGGTTGTTTTACTTAACCGGGTCCACGCAATGAACCACAATGAAGTTCAGGAATATTTTAATTTACTAACAAAATGTCTTGAGGATAACGATCTCTTTAATAAGCCTGGTTACATTTATAACAGGGATGAGACAGGACACCAGTTAAGCAACAGGCCCGCTATAGTTTTGATCCAAAAGGATTCTAGAAATGTATTTACTGTTACATCGACCGAGACAGGAGAGGCGATAACAATAATTGCATGTTGCAATGTAGAAGGGAACTTTTTGCTACCCGCATGTGTAATGAAAGGCAAAATAAAGAAAAATTAATACACAGATAATATGCCACCTCGTTCTAAGCTGTGTATGTCGGAGAAATCTGCGTATGTCAACAGGGGTATTTTTTATAAAGATTTACAGGTCATATTTTTCAAAGAAAACCTGAAGGAAAAGTCTCCCATTCCGGTTTTGTAGAAATGCTTTAAAGATGTAAAGATAATGAACTCATTTTGTTATGTTTACCTAGCCACATGACGCATTATCTACAGCCCTTAGACAGGACAATCTTCAATTTTTTAAAGAGCACTTGCAGGTTGTGGCTCAGGAACCAGTTTGGGGAATGTCTTAATTCGTATTAGGGGAAATCTGCAAATCCAGAAAATTGACCAGCTGTATTTAGAGCATCAGGAATTTATCTGCTGAATCGAGATGTAATTCCAGCTTATGCTTATTCTGTCGCACGTTCTCAAAAAATGGTAGTTCTTATATATGCACAAATAAATGCACACAATATTTTGGGTAATGTTGAATTAAACAATAGTTTCGAAGAGCAAAATAACCATCCATATAATTAACCAAGTACTTTAAACCATGTTTTACTACCCGCCACCTCCGAGCAGTTGTCAAGCAATTCCGTAGAACCAAGTACCCCATCAAAAGGATGTGAAGATATTGAATCGTTATTCACAAAACGGTTTACCAAGCCCTGCTTTAGTTGAGCCTGTTAGAAAGCGAGCGAAAAAAATAACCTCCATTTTGACTTCTCCGGAAGTAAATGGTATTAAAGCAAAACTTAGAGATCCGAAACCGGCTCGGACGCCCCTTAAATAGGACAAGACACCTTTAAGAAGGTGGTTAAAAAAATCTCAAGAAAGAAAGGTATACAGTTTCAAGCAGTGAAGTAGATGTTCATCTTTCTGATGAATCGAATAAATGCTTGGAAGATTTCAATGAAAATGAATGCGCGTGCGGCGCATTATATTGGGAGGTCAATAACAAATTTAAAAATAGGCATACTTAAAATAAATATCTTATCTTCAAATTGAGCTTTAAATTCTCTTGGAGTTCAGGTCTACTCTTCGTTCTTTAGAATTGGAAAAATGCTAAATGACACGTCCGTGAAAATTGCAGGCACATTACTTTTATAAACGACTTCTCGATACTTAACATTGCTAAAGCAGATAGTCTATCTTGGCCTAACTCCTCAACAAAATCTATAAGCCCTGGAAAAACCCCTGGATTTTCAGAAAAAGTCGTTTCATCCTGGCCACGTAGTGCCAGCTCGAATGCCCCACATAATTTTACACAATCTATAATTTTGTTTAAAATATAACGATTTTTGGATACATTTTCACTAAAATCTCTAAGGGATTTTCTATAAGATGTGTCTAGCTGAGTGCGAATATCAACAGTTCCGACCGTAGCCTAGTTCACCGAACATTTAATGTGATCTGCATAAGACGCATGTTTTTTTTATTTTTTTTTAAGTGTTTTAAGTCTTTAACACTGGTTGTGCACCATAATGAGTCCAACGAGTACTTAGAAAACAACAATAAAATGAGTTAGAGACTTCACAACCACATATCCAGTTAGCTAAATCGTACATACTTTTGCGAAAGTTTCGATGAACCTCTTTATTTTTGTCTTTACTAGTTTGTCGTATACTAAGTTCTGGCAAATTGCGACCACTTACCTTGAATTCGGTTATTTTCTCAAAATTACGTTCGTTAGCACTCTTTAGTTGTTTAATTTTTTGCACTACCGACATTTTATTTCATCTACATTCACAACTCAAACCTAGACCACCTTGAAATTGGTTATTTTTGCAAAATTAAGTTCGTAAGCACTTTTTAGTTGTTTATTTTTTTTACACTAGTCACTACCAACATTTTATTTCCTGTATATTTCGAACTCACACATGGATCATAAAAATAAAAAAATATATATTACAAAAAAAAACAGTATATAAATCAATTTTCATCGACTAAAAACGTCCGAAACAATATCGAGTTAGAATATCGCTGAACAACTGAACTTCAGCATGTCTACGTGATGCCGCGACCGATCGATCGAATTATGAGAATAGACCGGCTGATGACCCAAATCGCGATTTTATATTCCATTTGCTATCACGTTCGGCTGCCGCTCGGTAGCTGTGAAATCTTTGGGTACTTTCGTCAAGCTTTAAGGTAATCAGGGCAATTCGGACTGCCCAGCCTAGCTTAGTATAGCGTATTTTATTGTGCCTAAGGTACGCAACGAGACGATTTGAACTGCCCAAAGTTCGCGTTTTATTACAACTATTAGCAGGGACGGTCAAACGAATAATTTATTTTCTAAAATATTTTTGATGGGTCATTGACCAAATGACCCTATGGAAGAGCCGCCAATGGTACGCAGGATAAAATATTGCGCTTCAAAAAAAAAAAAGAAAACCCAAAAAGGCACTATCCCAAGGAGTTTAAATAAGCGAAATGCTAACTTAGTCCTAACAACCATAAGAAAAAACAACTGATTTATTTAACATTAACACATCAAAATAATTTTGAAAGTAGGCTTGCTTTTAATGGATTTCCCAATTTTATTTATTTAGTTATAGAGAAATACTTTATTATTGGTTTCTTTATTATTTATTAACTTTTAAATTATATTTTAAATAGGGATACTTTGGCATCATATTTATATTATATACTACGTGTCCAAAGTTCAATGTTTCAAAAATACAAAATAATGGATTTCAAAAAATAACAATAAGAGAAATACATATTTTTATTATTGAAAAAAATTGTTTGCGATTTTTCAATCTAAATATGTTCTTAACTATAATTAATATGAAAAAAATTTACTTACTTTTATTTACGATTTTTTGTAACTTTAAAACTACCGTCACAAAAGTTTTATTTTATGTCAAAACTATTTTTTTTTAGTACTCAACTTCTATTAGGAATAAAATTTTCTGAGAAATGAATAATAGACATTACTGTTATTTATAAAAATTCCACTTAGGCGGATTGGTCTGAAATTTGGCACAAAGGCATAACTTTTAATTTGTTCAGTGTGTTTTTAATGGTACAGAATATGTGGAAAATATCTTGCATTAAACCAAATTTCTTTTTGTTAATAATTTAGGCATAGAATGTCCTCGTCTCGTCTCCCAAGGCTCTCGTAATTTAAAATATATCTTACAAATTTTGCGATAGTGTTAAACGACTTTCAAGTTTGCTAAAAGTAACAAATAAAATTTTTTGAAATTAGAAACTGCACTTTTTTGATAAAAGGACAAGAAAAAAATGTACGATATTCATTCAAATTAAACACTTAAAAGCGCACCTGTCCATCAACATTCTAGTTCAATTACTGGTTTCTGTTAATATCAAAATAGATTAACGGAGGTCTTGTAGAAAAGATTATTGCGAAAAAAAATCTACAGTTTATGTGATGTCTTGTTATTTTTTTGTTTGCTGGTCAGTATATTTTCCACAGTCGGTTGTAAGCAGTTGTTTTTTTTTTGTTTTTTAATATAACGAACTTATTGTGATGTTTTTAATCATTAATTAAAAATTTTAAAAAATATACAGCGTTTGGAATTCGGAACACAGACTCGATCTGTTAATATCTCTATACACAGAATGTCAAAATTACGATGGACTTCTAAAACGCTGAGATCAAATTAAAACTAGTTTCATGGATAACGCGGTAGATGAAATAAACTTGTACTACAGCCTGTTGAAAATATAAAATTTCATATTTCCTTCCTATATATTCAAAATTTAATACGTTATATGATGCATGTTTTCAACAGTCAGTAAATTCACAAGTTATTAAAAATGTGTGCTTATTAAAAAAAATTTAAACTATAATTGTTACATATTTTTCATTACTCAATTAATTTAAACTGCTGTATTTAACAGAACAGCAATAATCCTATTTATTTACTTTTCTAACTCAGCTCTTTAGTAAGCTTCATCTACTAGTTTAAAGAAATAAGAAAATGAATATTTCTACTAAAAGAAAAAAAATATCTCGCAAATAATGTCTCTTATACTCCTCTCCTCTCGTCTCGCGAGACTGAGTCAAGACCGAGAGAAATGTGAGACGAGAGTAAAACCCTACACTAAACTTTAAATTGTAAATCATTTTTTTTGTCACACCTATAATAAATACCATGTGTGGACATACTGTATATTTCTGTCTACTTAATACTACAATATAGTTTTTTACTAAATGTAGCTTCTACACCCACGCTTTGAAACTCAGGGTGGTGTTATGGACCTTTTACCACCTGGGGGACTCCGAACTACTCCAGAGGCTACAATTGCGACAAACAATGGCCGAATGCGGCGTCATTGATTGGCGGTGGTCGGCGTTTAATTCTGTTCGAATTGGACCCAGTGTGAGGTATATTGTCCGAAAACTTTGCCGCTACCGAACCCTCGAATTGTTTTCTTGGATCAAAATAGAATCTCTCCGTTAATAGTCTATTAAGGCGCTGCCGTGATGATTGACTGATTTTTAACCTATTGTTTGCCGCGATTGTAAAGCTTAATCATTTCCCAGTGTTACTTGCAACTTTATAATATTATCGATGGCGTTGTATCAATTCGAGACCAGACAAAACCAGACTCCAACAATTATATCTTAAATTCAATAATTCTTTATAATATTATTATATACTATATATTTTTTAACATTCTTGGATTATAGTTTTTTTACTGTGGATAAATACACACTTCTCGATGCCGAATTCCACGTGTATGGCTAAACTCAATATTTAAATAAGTACTAGTTGCCTCTTAATATTTTGACTCCCAAGGCTATATTGAAAAATCAAACTAATCGATACACGATATCTCTAATATATCACCAGTGATATTATGTTTTATTATATTTAAAAATTTTAATAAAACCATATTAAGTATAAAAAATACTTAATACTGAGAATCATCAAATATAATTACCTTTTCTTCTTCTAGTTTGTTGCACCATTTAAGCAACTTATTTGAGATCCACTTTACGTACAACTATACCAAAAGATGCACTATTTAATGGAATATATAAAGCTTTATATCATCCATATACATCAGGTGATAAAAGTTAGGGTATCACTCATTTTCTGCTTTAAGTTTCTAAACATACCCAGTATTATTTAAAAGCGAAGACAAAGGATTTATAAAACCATAGAAGATTAGGGCTATCTTCCTGAAAAATACATCTTCGAAAAAGGTATAGTTTCAGTCGTAATTTGTATATTTACATAACTAAAAATCCTAAATTGGTCTAACTGGGAGGGGGAGAGGCAAACAATCATTTGGCCACTAAAAAAAGGTCCTTGATTTTTTTTAACACAACATAAGTATAACACACCATAAAAATCAGCGACGACACTAAAAAAAATATTCTTATAAAATCGTAGTAATGTCCTTTAAAATAATTTTTCGTTTACAAATATATCTATTAAAATATTATCTAGAAATATGCTTTCTTTTGCCTCGTCATTAAAAATTTTGGTCCTACGCCCCTGGAGTATATTAGTTAAGATTGTCAGAATATCGCAGTAGTGACCAACCATCTAAAAGGCTAAAAACACAAATAAAAAAAGTCTCTCAGAAAATAGAGACCTATACCGCTCACTAAAACCATCAGCAATACCTAGATGAACACTCTGAGACAACAACTAAAGACTAAATCAAAACAGCTTAGGAGATATTGATTTTATTGCTGACATTTTATGTTCAAATCAGCTCTTTAACAACAATCAAAAGCAGGGAGCTCGGTAATAATGAACATAAGGGTGAAACCAAGCTTGCAGAAAGAGAACACCTCAAGGAATACTGGTCTGGCATTCTATTTGCAAACATCATCGTCAACGAGGTTGGACAGGCTATCAAATCCACTAATAATTGGAAAGAACCAGGACCTGAAACTACTGGTACAAGAAATCTAACTCCCTGCACGAAGCTCTCGCTTAACAATTTCGCACGTCCTCTTACACCCAGAGGATACTCCGACATTCTTAATGCATTCAAATTTTATTCGTCGGAGGCGATATTACCCTGTTAAACGAAGATGCAGTTCGAACAATAAAGGACGGTGAAACCTACAAATACTTCCGATTCCAATAGGCACGCTTATTAGAGGAAACGGAGGCAAAAAAATGAAATAAACACTGTACTTGCTTACTAATTTGGAATCTTGAAGTGGATCTGAACCGATCTGTACGAGATCTGACAAACCACCCAGTCCATGATGACCGAATACAGGATTCATTATTTCAATGCATCTATGCTCAGAATAACAAGCATTTTTATTGAAGTAACTAGAACTTGGTGTCGCCACGTTCTATTTAAGCTGAGACTACGTAGTCATTACCAAAATGGGGAACAATTTTAGGGTAACTATTTCGTGAATAATATGTAACTGTGACTTTGACTATTACGTAGATAGTATGGAATTGTATAGTTCCATTTAAGTAGCTGAATAGTAATAATTCACTCTATTCGTCACTTCCTTATTTCTTTCTTTATTTAATCTGTTTTAAAAATATGTATGATTCGTTTTAATACAAGCAAAACAATTATGGCGACTACAAACACTCAAATTGGGAATATGGTGTTGAGCGTATAGAATACGTTATTGGTATTTGGGGTAGGATACATGCGCTTCACTTTCTGGCTATGCTAAGGACCTAAAATTAAAACGCAGGCAATTTCTCTGGTGAATATACTAATGATAGTCGTAAAAAAATACGCGCCTATAAAATTCGTTAATTTTCAATACATTTTGGTCAAATATATTGGCTAATTTAAATCTCAAAAATGTAATTTTCAACTTTGGTTTAAATAGTGATTACCATTAAATATCTTATTATAAAGAGTGATTCTTTTTTATCGTGATGTTTAATTTGTATGCATTTTAAATCTTTATACTCGCAAAAACAAACATCATAGCTAAATATTTAGGGAGATGAAAATAAACGATGGCGTCCTATTCGACTTTTACTTGTAGGTTGGCTGCATTTCTTTACTGAGAAAATTACTTAACATCAAGTGTCTAAGACTGCTCCCATACGCTTTTAGAGTTTTGGATTCTGTAAATACGCAACTGTCACTTATAAGCAATTACACTAAAGTCTTGAACACTAAGACGAATAAAGTTATCTACAAAGTTCTTATTAAACCTTTACTGTATATTATTACCAAGCGGTTAGGATTTGGGAACATTCCGCCGGTTCTTTAAAATTTAATGTGTTGAGTCGTATATAGCATGCGGAGAGTTTAAATAGGGGCACCCATATTATCGTTAGTTTTTCGCAAAATATGACTAAATTAATCTACTTTTATATTGACAACCTCTGTCAACGTCAGTTGTAAATGTAGGGTTATGTTAATGTTTTATTTTCTATTCTAACTATCTAGTACAAACTTACTTTTTAATTTAGATTTTTAACAAATAACAATGTTTGTGCAAGCGATTAATAATAGTTGTCTGCCAAGTTAATTTAATAATGTAATATGTACTGAAGAAGACCTACAAAATAAAGTTTCTTTTATGCTAATCTTAGAGAGCTTCTACCTCAAATTGAGGTGCTGAATCCCGTGGTCCAGTCTGCTGTTGCCAGTGTCCCTCCCTCCAGTACACCTGGTGGTCTTTATCTCTGGGTCCACTTCTGGGCTCTCAGCGACACTGCTGTTCCGTGATCCTGCAGTGTTGAGACTGAGGCGGAGTGTTGTTTTACCTCAGGTTCAACTGCAGCTCACGCCGGAGCCAGTTGAGGTACCTGGGTTTCTCTTCTTTTACCTCAGGTTCAGTTGCAACTCACGCTGGAGCCAGCTGAGGTACCTGGGAGTCCTCTTCTTGGAGTTTTTGTTGGCCACATATTGATACTCTAAGGGTTTCTGTGAGCAAGATCTAGTTTCTGAGAAGCACGGAGACTCAGAAATTTCGATTTGCCCACATCCATCCTTGAGTATATTAGTGCAGGAGCCCATGTGTAGGCCTCCTGTACCTCATCCATTTGTTACGAATCGGAGCTAGTGGTTCATAGTCTACCAGGTCACGTAGGTTTTCGTTGGGGTGATTTTCGGCTGCCCTGAAAGCTCGGGTGGCCTTTTGCCGCATGAAGTCTTCAATGGGTGTTCATTGAAGGTCACGCTGTAGGTCCTTATTCCTCCTCAGTCCCATTTCGCTTTTCCGACAGAGCAATAGATAAAGTTTATTCATTGCTTGTCTGGTTTTTCCATGGTTATCCCTAGGTACTTGGCCTCGCTGGACCAAGGAATTTCTACATCTCCAACTCGGATTCCGGCTCTTAGAGTCAGTCGCCTACGTTGGAATAGGATCGCTTGGAATTTCTGGGGGTTGATCTTAACCATCCATTTGACACATCAGTCATGAAGGTTATCAATATCCTCTTGCAGTCGTCTACCCAGGATCTGGGTGCTTCTGCTTTGGTGTAGGATAGCTGTGTCATCAGCGTAGAGTGCTGTTCTGCCCTCTTCTCCGATTGGAACATCGTGAGAGAAGATGAAGTATAGCATGGGTCCCAGCACAGACCCTTGTGGTACTCCAGCTATTAGTCCTCTTGGAGCTGAATGTGAGTCATTCACCTTGCCTGTGAATGATCTATCATTCAGATAGCTCCTGATAAACTTTATGTTTCTTCTCTTGTATTGAACCACGGACATTTTGTGGACCAGGTTTTGATGCCATATCCTGTCGAAGGCTCTTTCGACCTCCAGGAAAATTGCTCCTGTGGCCTCTCTGTTATTGAACTCTTTGGTGATGTACTCTGTAACTCTAAGTAGTTGTTGTTCAGATGAGTGCCCTGCCCTGAAGCCGAATTGCTCATGTGGGATGGCATTTAGCTCTTGGGACTCATCTTTCAGTCTTCTGGCATTAGCTCTTTCAACTACTTTGCTTAATGCAGGAAGTAGGCTGATGGACCTGCAGTTTTGTAGTTGTGTCCCGTCTTTTCCTGGTTTTTCAATGACGATGACCTCTGCCTTTTTCCATGTGCTGGGGAAATGGAAGGTTCTTATGATGGAGTTGATAATGTTGGCCATAGCACTGTATTCTTTTTTGGGAAAGTATTTCAGCATCTTGTTGGTGGTGCCGTCGGCTATAGGGGCTTTCTTGGCCTTCAGTTTCCTGATGATGTGTCGAACTTCCCCAGGTAATACAGGATGTGGATTTTGTTGTGGTAAAATCCAAGCATCCAAGTTTCTGATCGAGTCGTTGTGCTCTTCGTCCTCATCTGGATGCTGATTTAGCTGACCTTGTTTAACTATGGCGTCCGTTGTCTATTAGATTCGGAAGTATTTGTAGGTTTCACCATCCTTTATTGTTCGAACTGCATCTCCGTTTAATAGGGTAATATCGCCCCCGACGTATGAAACTTTAATGCATTAAGAATGTCGGAGTATCCTCTGGGTGTAAGAGGACGTGCGAAATTGTTAAGCGAGAGCTTCGTGCAGGGAGTTAGATTTCTTGTACCAGTACTTTCAGTAGGTTCTTTTCAGTGGTTAGTGGAATTGACAACCTGTCCAACCTCGTTGAAGATGACGTTTGCAAATTGAATGATATTCGCCCTTTATCTTTTTGTCCTTAGTCAGGTGGCATCCGTCTTATGCTTCTTTAGCTCGACCCAAACGCCAGACTTACTGCAAGCTTGGATTCACCCTTATGCTCGTTATTACCGAGCTCTCTGCTTTTGATTGTTGTTAAAAAGCTGATTTTGTATCTTTTGATTTGAGCATTTCATATATCATCTAAGTTGCTTTGATTTAGACTTTAGTTGTTGTCTCAGGGTGTTCATCTAGGTATTGCTGATGGTTTTAGTGAGCGGTGCAGGTCCCTCTTCTGAAAGATTTTTTTTATTTGTGTTTTTAGCCTCTTAGATGGTTGGTCACTACTACGATATTCTAATAATTTTCCTTGTTCCTGCCGAATTTCTTTGGTTGTTTTATCCAACCTCAGCTGCCAGGCATAGTTTATTTGAGTGGCTCGATTAGTGCTATTGCTGGATCTTCTGATTGTAGTTTCAAAGTTCTGGTACAGAGGTACAGTAAGTAAACGTGTGCACTCTGTCTAGGGAGTAATATTCTGGTATTTGGCAGCCTGGCACATTCCGATAACGGCCTCCTCAACTGATACCAAGTCTTATCAGTAGCGTGATTTTGGTTGGTCACGTTCATACCTATATTCATTAATACTATTAAAACTATTATTAATTTATTGTCTTGTTTTAACACTAAATATATATATTTAAAATGCTGAAGTAGCTGTAAAAAGAAAATGTCAATAGTTACAAATCACTTTCCTAAATTCAGGAACTTAATAAACAAAACCTATCAAACAAAAGAAATGACTCGTGAAACTAATGGTTTATTTATTCCAGCAAATAAAATAAAACTAGAAAAACCGGACATCCTGAATCGTTAGCATACACTGGCTAAAGCCAAATACCCATTCTGCTGCATAGAGACGAAATGGCGTTTTCTATGCCAAAAGCTTTCAGCTAAAAATCCTTTGTTGACGTCTTATATTTTATCGGCATTCGACAATGGGGCACAGAAATGCTATTTCCATACGAATGGCTCTTTTCTGCGATGTAAAATCTTTTTTTTTACAAATATACAACTGTAAATATTTCCACCTTTCATAATGGTGGACGTGCTTTGTTCGGCGAAGAATTGTTGTTGCCTACGTTTGCAAATACGAAATGCTAATGTTGTGTTATTTTGAGAAGTTTTCCTTTTGAATTTAAATGGCGAAGTTGTACAGAACTGTGTGAAAGAAGGTCGTCAGGCAACTGAAATATTCACGATGTTTAGTTAAATCTCATTTAGCTTACAGAACGTAAAACGGCTATTGCCAATTATTATGTACCCATTGCAGTCACAGAAAATGGAGAATTAATTAAGTACTGTACTTTTTTACGTGAAAATCTGGTTTAACTTATATACGCCAGGGGGCGTAAAATTTTTAATGAGGAGGCAAAAGAAAAGTTATTTCTAGATAATATTTTAATAGATATATCGAAAAGAAAATATGTGTTCATAGAAATGAAACAAAAAAGTCTGTCGGTATAACGTCTATATTATCCAGATTAAAAATTATAGCAGACCGTTTTCGACTAACTAGTCATCATCAATGCTACCTACAAATAAATACATCGAGTAATAAAACCCTACAAAGATGGTGGACCTGGTTAAATAGCCGAAAAGAAAAGGAAAAGGTTGAATCAAACACTATACTTATTCGTCAGTGAACAGGCAGAAGGATAGATAGTTCTAAAATCAATTTACCTAAAAATGTTTTAAACGTAACAAAGACAAAACAGAAGTTGAAGAACACCAAATTACATTTTAAAAAAATATTTACTGCATAAAAAGCAGCCATATTTTATGTAGACATGATGAAACAGAAAAATGGGTGAATTTTTTAACAGAAATCAAAAAGAAAATTGACAGTGCCAAATTTACTTGGAATTAAAGCAACTATAACTGTTCAAAAAATTATTATAGTATTGAAATCCTTATGTATAATAGACGAGTTATTAAAGTTTAACAAGTTATGTTAACGAGTATAACCAAAATAGAAACCTAAATATAGAATAAATTGTAAACTTGTGAAAACAGAAACTGATATTGACTACAGGTTGTTCTTGTATTAGATGTCAGTTAACCTTTCACATTTTTGTTAGTAATTTTTAAACCCTGTGATTACAATTTATTAGCCAACATTCTTTCAAAATGTTTTATTGACCTTTATTATATTTTATATCTAGTTTTGTTTGAATTTCACTTAAAATTTATATCAGGGTTAGTACGAGTGCATTTGTTTTTGTTATTACTCACCAATTGTTTGAGAGCTACTTTCTATCTGCACAGTATTTGTTTTTTGTTTTAAGCTAAACCTGTTACTAGTGTTGCTTAAACAGTAATACATCCTACATACATCCCTTAATCTTAATTTTGAATGGAATCCAAACATTAATTTGCTTCTCACAATTGATGTAGTTTATTGACATTACATAGGTTTTGCATCTTTTTAATCTTTTATTTCCAGTGTATTTACTCATTAGTTAACAGGCCCCTTCAACCAAGTTTGCCAAGTCAGTCTTCAACTGCTTATCTTTGAACAAAGTATTTGTCTCGCAATGACGTCAGACCGAGTTTTCCAATCAGATTTGTAATCTATTTCTATTGGTGTTTTTCTGTTTTCACAAGTTTACAACTTATTCTATATTTACATTTAAGATAACTTATTAAATTCTAATAACTCTTCTAGTATATATAAGGATTTCAATATTATCATAATTTTTTTGAACAGTTATAGTTGCTTTAATTCTATGTAAATTTGGCAATCACGTCGACTGACAATTTTCTTTTTGCTTTCGGGAAAAAAGTTTGACTTTTAACCCCTGTTGACAGGTAACAAAATATCACTTTTTATGAAATTATTTTTTTTTCCGGGGAAAAAAATGAGTAATTTTTCCCGGATATATATACACATAAGTAAAGGTAGATATTTAATTTTAGAATATTTTGTTATACAAAAGTTACATTTCTTTTATATCAAAAGAACAAATTGTTAAATGTGCACTGCATGAATGACATGTTCCTTACACTATTCGGTACAACAGTCGAATTTTCTTGTGTTGAAATTAATAATAATAATTTTTTTCTGCCAGAGACACAACTACCGTTTATGTACCTGGTCGCAAATCGGGTGTTATTTCAGCACTGCCACAGGTTCTAAACATTTTATTAGCCATGTTTCTTTAGTGTCATCAAGTCTCCCACAGATTCAACTAAAAGTGTCGCAGACGATCTTTGAAATGAATGACCTGTATATGATTTAACATTTTCAAGTTGAAGAAAATTGGCCACTCGTAAAACTGATTTTTACCCACAACCTAGTTGATACCTTTTCCATTACATAAAACAAGCGGCGATCCATCGCTGCTGCTGGACGAAGGACTATGTACATTCGGTAAAATTTAAAATATTCTTCAGTAAGTACAAATCTTCTGTTTACATCATTCTTTGTTTGCTTAAGTTTCACAAATAATAAAGTTCCTCAATCCTTAATATCATCTAATGTTACCTGACTGATTTCACAGATTCGACAAGCTCCTGCAATCCCAAATACAACAACAACCTTGGCCATTAAATAAACTACATCGGGAGCATTATTTAAAAAATTACTAATTTGAGTACTGGGAGTGTAACATTTCCAATTTTGTTTCAAAAAGGTAATTAGTTTGAAATATTTTGAAATGTCTACATTATTATTGGATTGTAATATATTTTTAATCATTGAATAATTCGACCACACTGTTGATGGCTTTTGTTCTTGTTGCCAGTTCCGAAAAATAAGCCAGTAACACCGTCTCCGAGAAAGAACTGCATGTCTTTTCCATCTTCCATTCCATAAATCTTGAATACGCGCTTTGACAAAATTTTCCGCGATTTAGCTGATAACAATTTTTACGACGCTACTTTCGATGCTTCTATTAACTCAGGTGGAGTCAGAGAAAACTCGGAATAAGACATTTTTTAATCTTATATTATTCACAATAACTACTAAACAACTACTAAGTTTGCAATCTTTAAATCAAATCACATAACAAATTGACAGATACTTGATTACTTTTAAGGTTTCCTTAGCAACGCAGGTCTAATTGTCGTACAACAGCCAACCAGTTTAAAACTTCAAATTTCACGTCGATAATTTTCTGACTTCAACTATTTTCAATATTAAATCGTATTTTTTCCCGTTACAGAAAAAAAAGTGTATTATACACGAGAAAAATATTTGATTTTAGGTTAATACTTTTTTCCCTTGTATAATAAATAACTATTTTTAATTATTTTTTAGCTTTTAAATAAATTAAATGGTCTAAGAAATATCGCGGCAAAATGCAAATTGGTTATTTATTAGAGATAATCACAGAACGAAATCACAGTTTATGGCATAGTACGAAAGCATTCACGGCTGGCGTTAATTAAGAAAGTTTAGATTAGTCAGATTAGAATTACTTTCTGACGTTTCGCCTGCGGTTGCAATTTGATTTAGTGATTTGATTTCTTGCAACGAAGATCCCTGAAGATGCCTCGCAACCGCAGCCAAAATGTCGGAAAATAATTCCAATTTGACACAGTCTAAACCCACGAACCGTAACGTCTTAACACTTAACATTTGGGGCTTTTGTTTCGGGGAAAATAAATTACACTAACCTAATTTGTTCAGCAAAAGGTCCCGCATCTCGTTAGAAATGGAAAAAATCAAAGGTGTAAGTAAATCTGGGGTTCAAGTGATGCGTAATATATGACACGCTTCCAGTTAGTGTCGCTTAGCCTCTTCTACTCAATTCCTGTCCTCACCTCCTCGTAGGTAAACCCTGGAAACCTGAGTAACCCTATGGAAGATCGGGTAACCCCAGTGGGGAATAGGATCAGGGCGGACGAGGATAGGAGAAATGGTTCTCCGATAAACGGGTTGGGTTGGGCTAACAACCCAATTTTCTAAAAAAAGTATTGTTACGAAAGCTCAAAGAGGAAAAGCGGGACTGAGGATTGACTATAGGAGGACGAACCTACAAACGAAAAGGATACATTTTTAAGGTATGCATGTGGAACGTAAGAACACTATATTGACAGGGAGTCTCAACATTACTTGCACAGGAAATGGAAAATGTCAAGGCAGACATAATTGCACTACAGGAAATGGGGTGGAAAGGATCAGGAATAATCGAAAAAGGACGTTACAGTATTTATTATAGTGGCCACTCTGCACAGCATGAATTTGGCACAAGTTCCATTGACAGCCAAAGAATCAAGCAGCTTGTTCTTGACTTTAATATTGTCAACCACATAATATGCCGGATACAACTTAAAGGCAAATTTTTTTACCTTCAGCATTCTCAGTGTTCACGCGCTCACCGAAGAACAGGATGATGAGGAAAAGGATATATTCTATGAAGCACTGGATCTAGAATATGACAGATGCCCACAGAGCGACATTAAGATAGTCGCAGGCGATCTTAATGCTAAAGTTGGCAGAGAAACCATATTTCACCCAATTATTGGATCTGAAGGTCTACACCAAGAATCCAATGATAACGGAGTAAGACTCATAACCTTTGCTAGTACAAGAACATGATGATAGGAGGAACCAGATTTCCTCATAAAACAATTCTCAAATACCTGGAAGTTCCCAAATAATAAAACCGTAAACCAGACAGACCACATTGTCATTGATGCCAGGTACTGTTCTAACCTTTAAGATGTAAGAACCCTCAGAGGAGCGCAAATATAGACAGTGATCACTACTTGGTACAGTTAAAAATAAGAGAAAAAACCTTTCGGAAAACCCCACTTAGGAAGAAGACGTGAACGAGCTCTGGATAAAGGTGTGAAATATTATGCTTGAAAACTCGGTGGAGGTATTGAGCAAGAGTAGGGCCTTAAAGAACAAAGATTGGTTTGACCATGAATGCCAACGAGTCGCCGATAAGAAAAACGCACCGTATCAAAAAACGTTCAATGCCGGTTGCACAAGACGACTTAAAGAAGCCTTAATTTAAGGAGAAAAGGGAGAGCATGAGCAAAAACAGCTAGACGAGATACAGAGCTCATTTGAATACAATTAGGCATGAAAGTACTACAGACTAGTAAATCAAAGCCGGAAAGAGTTTAAGCCCAGAACAAGAAGCTGCAGAGGCAAGGATGGAAACATTCTACGGAACTTGTGAAGAAGTAGCAAGTGCAGTCCGAAAACTAAAAAACAAATCACTACGAATAGACGAAATCTGTAGCGAACTGGTTAAAAATGATGGTACAGGTTTTCTATCAATACTACACAAACTAATTGTCCTTATTTATCAAAACGAAGCCATGCCTGGAATAACTTAAAGGTGTGTAAAATTATACTTCTGTAAAAATTACAGAAGTATAACACTACCAGTTACAGCATTTAAAATCAAGATTATTGCAAACAATATACAATGTGTCTTCATGGCAAATAAATTCCTTATTCCAATTATCCTATTGACCCTCACCATTTGTTCCTGGATTTTAGGGCGGCCTATGATAGCGTGGACCAAGCGGCACTGTATGATGCAATGATAGAGTTTAAAATACCAACTAAACTTGTTAAACTGACAAAACTGACAATGACCAGCGTCAGATCATGCGTAAGAATTCGGGTAGAAGACCCTACATTCTTTGATATTAAAAACGGCCCAAGACAAGGAGACGCGTTGGCGTGCCTTATATTTAATATTACCTTAGAAAAGAAAGTCAGAAATACTCGTATCAGAGCAAATTGAACAATATTTAATAGACTTTATAGATATCATCACATTCATAAAGATTCAAAGACTAAGACGGGCGGGTCAACTAGCCAGAATGCCAGATGGCGAAATTACAAAGCGACTCACTATGAGTCATCAGAGAGTACAAGAAGTAGAGGTCGACCACGTGAAAGATGGATGGATGGAGTCGTAGGACACATTGGAATTCTAAAGGTTTGAAGATGGAAGGAAGCAGCCAGGAATAGAGCAAAATGGAGACGAATCATAGAGCAGGCCAAGATCCATCCAGGATTGTCGAGATAATGCTTCAAATTAATACCTACTCAAATAGAGAATTTACTTAACGAAGCAGTTTTATTACGAATAACGAGCAATTATATAAATGCTAAAGCTATCAAAGACAGGGCGATAAAATACGTATAATTTATTATTATATTATTCCTCCACTTGAAAAAATTGTACCAGTAATTCTTGATTTTTGTACACAATTTCAAGTAAATAAGAAGGACTTTTACAAAAATGTTATCAGATCATCCCTACGTGACCCTTAATTTTTAACCAAAATTTCGGTGAGTACTTACTGAGTGAGTACAGGTAATACTTTAGCATTTAAAAAAAATTATCCCCTTACGACCCTTGTTTTTTGACCAAAATTTGAAGAGAATCCGATATGTAGTTTTTGTCTAGAGATAGACCGATAGACCGACGGAATTTAGACAACATGTTTTTTGGCATCTAGGGACCTTAAAACTTGAAGATCGGTAACAGTGTGAGAAAAAACTTACTCATCTTTTAGACTCTTTGGAAAAAGCTAGGCAAATTTTATATAAAATTTTCCATTAATGTAAAATATCTAATTTTCCTTTCTTATTTCTTCTCTAAACACGCGTTATTAAAAATCGATACCTAATGAAATAAATGAAGCCCATGTTTCTATCTTGCTTTATTGTAATCTCTCCATATTAAATAAACAAAAACATTTTAATATTTGGATAAATATTTTAAGTTCATAACGATCCCAGTTATTTTTTTATTTAACATTTTTCTGTACTCTCCTTTGGATCACCTTGTACGTAAAAGTTAAAAATGTTAATACTACCTCTTTTTTCATATCATCAGTACATACACATTTTCAGGAATCCTCTCCAAAGAATAACATTACTTGGGGCATAGTTTTGAGTTTTGAATATATATTTCAATAAATACACATTTTTAAATTATTTGTCTATTTTCAGATCTTTCGTTTATACAGTGAATAAATAATTCTTACTTTATTCAAACTATTAATCAAAGTTAAATAGAATCATGTAACAAATTATAGCAGGAAGGAAGACATTATGATAAAAATATTAATAAAATACGAAACCACCCTATCTAAAAGATGTGGCGCGTGTGCCATGCATCACTCAATCCAATTATTATATCACAGTCGCATAGTTGCGAAAAGCATATTGTCTAACCCCACGCATAAATACAATGGCGTAACATAAAGTCGGTTTTCACTCGTTCTGTTAAGCAGATTACTAAATACCTAAGCAAAATAAAGTTGGCCTAATATTCTATTTTACCACATAGTGATGAACTTAATATTCCTAATGCACCATAAGGATGCATCTTCTTTTCTGAAGAACCAGCTTAAGGATCTAAATTAAGGGTAGAAAAAACCAAGAACTACATTTTTTTACGGTTAGTTTTCCAGCAAACGGTGCTAATACCGCCTCTTCACAGGCTTTTAAACAACTTTTTAGAGACTATGAATTAAAAAGACCGTGCTTTCGATTATTTAATAGAAACATTTGTCACACATAATGACTGAAAACTGCGCAAGGCAGTCTTGTGGATGCAGAAGTCATTCCTATTTTAACGACAGACAGTATGATGAGAGAAGTTGCATGGAATTTATTAAAAAAAATTATTTATCTTTCTTATGTCGATGATTTAGTCCATCTTCCAAGTGAACGCTACTGTAACATTTTACGCCCTGATTGATTATTCCGATTTTTACTAGTCCATCATTTTCCTTTCTATATTCACTTTTGCATGTTATTTTCTTTTTCGAACTATTACTCCATATACATTTTTTCTCTGGTTTTTTTGCTTCCCTCGTAAAAGGAAAGTATTGTAATCGTGAAAAAATCTCCCTCCGACATTTTTTCAGATCTTTATACTTCAGGGTCCATAGATGCCGAAAAACATGTTTCTCAATTCCGTCGGTCTGTCTGTCTGTCGGTCTGTCTTCGCGCCATAGCTAAACAAGTAGTTACCCGACTAACTTCAAATTTTGACCAAAAATTAAGGGTCAAATGGGGATGAGCTGGTAACATTTTGGTAAAAATCCAATATGGCAAAACAAAAAAGCGACATATTGAAATGTTAAAAAAAATTATTACTAAAAAACTACTTATCCAGTTTGTCTTAAACTTTGCACAAAAATTAAGTAATATGCAGAAATCAAAAGTAAAATTTTGTTACGAATCCAAGACGCCGGAACAAAATGGAGGCTTAATAAAATATTTAAAAATTCAGCCTGAAAAAAATACTTGATTGACTGATTTCAAACTGTGTGCCATAACTAATTATGGTGTAGAGATGAATTAGTAAAACTGTCAAACTAAATCAAGGAGGAACAAAATGGCGACCAAATAAAATATTTGTAATCGTGTAAAAGTCACCCTCTGAGAGTTTACATATTTTCAGGTTTTAGCGTCGCTAGATGCTGTTTTATCAATTCCGTCGATCCGTCTGTCGGTTTCACTGTCTGTCTATCCATCTGCCAATTCGCGGCATCGCCTAAAACAAACTCATCAGATTGACTTCAAATTTTAGTCAAAAATTAAGGGTTATCTGGGGATGACATGGTAATATTTTGGTAAAAATCCAAAATGCTGGAACAAGATGGCGGCCTAGTGAAACGTTAAAAAATTGATACTAAAGAAACTAATTTTCCAATTTCCTCAAATTTTACACAAAAATCAAGTGTTACATAGGAATGAACTGGGGATATTTTGGTATGAATATAAGATAACGAAACAAAATGGTGACTTAATACAATGACTGATTTCAAACTGTGTGCCATAACTAATTATGGTGTAGAGATGAATTAGTAAAACTGTCAAACTAAATCAAGGAGGAACAAAATGGCGACCAAATAAAATATTTGTAATCGTGTAAAAGTCACCCTCTGAGAGTTTACATATTTTCAGGTTTTAGCGTCGCTAGATGCTGTTTTATCAATTCCGTCGGTCCGTCTGTCGGTTTCACTGTCTGTCTATCCATCTGCCAATTCGCGGCATAGCCTAAAACAAACTCATCAGATTGACTTCAAATTTTAGTCAAAAATTAAGGGTTATCTGGGGATGACATGGTAGTATTTTGGTAAAAATCCAAAATGCTGGAACAAGATGGCGGCCTAGTGAAACGTTAAAAAATTGATACTAAAGAAACTAATTTTCCAATTTCCTCAAATTTTACACAAAAATCAAGTGTTACATAGGAATGAACTGGGGATATTTTGGTATGAATATAAGATAACGAAACAAAATGGTGACAATACAATATTTGAAAAATCGTCCTGAAAATAACTATTTATTAGATTAATTTCAAATTTTGTGCAAGCATTAATTTGATATAGAGATAAACTGGCTAGAGATAAGATGGCGGAACAAAATGGCAGCAAAATAATGAATTAAAAAAATCGACGTAAAAAAATCTTATTTAATTTACTTCCAAATTTTGCAGAAAAATTAAATATGATATAGGGATTCAGCATAACGTAACAAAATGGTGGTGTTTGTGGATGGAACAAAACGGCGCCCAATAAAAATGTTTGAAAAGATAGTATATATATGTTACTAAATGACTATGTACTGAACTAAACTGGGCACACTTCACTATTCCTAAAAAAAGGAAGAATTTATAATGAGAGAAATTCCGGGTAAGGGAAATTTACCTATTTTTTTAATGAGGGATGCCATTTCAGTAGTTCACAGGAGCGTATAGTGTTGCACCTTGGTGAATATTGTCCTTCCTTTTATTTTATACGTTCGTATTTTACATTCTACAGACATTAGTTGCTTTTGACTCCTGTAACCAGAAACGGACGAGCGTATGCCAAGGCACTTAATCCTTATTTTACAACCTATTTGGGAACATCGCTCATCCTGGGCCATCAACCAGCTTATTTTAACAAGATAGATGACATAACCTATTTTACCGTAAGATAATACGAAAGCTTTCACGGCTCGAGTCAACTAATAAATCATAGTTCTTTGGTTTAGATCATGTCAATTTGGACTTACTTTCTGACGTTTCGCCTGCGGTTGCAAAACACTGAATGAATTCCGGTGAACAGAGTTTAGGTATTTATAACCGACCTGAGTTCACTCACGCCTGAAGAATACGATTAAAAAAGTATTGTCTCAAAAAATTATTCTGTTGACAAAGCAAATTAAAAGAAAGCTAGAAAAAAATTTAATACACTAATGGCCGGTTGCAGAAAGCTCAATTAAAGTTTAGAATGTTTAACGGAATGTCAAATTTGACAGTGAGTTCCTGGATTTCTATAAGAAGCTTGTCAAATCCGAAAGCTCGGTTAAATATTCTAAACAGCAATTAAGTTTTGTGCAACCGGCTGTAAGAGGTATAACAAAAAAATTGCGAAAAAATGAACAATCACAGATTAAAGCAAAATGATTAAATAAGAAGAATACAACTCACTGTAATGATTGGTAACATAGGACGAAAGCTTTCACGGAATACACGGAACAACAGATAAAATTCCAAAATTACTTCGCCGGTCCAACATACGTACCATCTTCAACACACACAAGAAAATTGGACAATGTTTGCGATGGCAAAAGGACATTATTCCTTTCTTGTTCCTGTGGCGATGTCTATATTAGACAAACTGGACGATCCACATCGACTAGACTTAAGGAACAAGAACAATGTATTAGGGAGAAACAAATTGTTCAATCTGCTCTATCTGAACATTCCACTGGAGATGTCATAAATGTAAAAGAAACCAAAGTTCTTGAATCGGTTCCTAGATTCTATAAACGGAAAATTAGTGAATCTATTGAAATCTATAAGCATTCTAACAATTTAAATAGAGATACGGGCTTCAGTCTACATCATACCTGGAAACCGATCATTACACCAGGTCACGGTTCATGATGTAAAGATCCCTGAAGATGCCTCGTGGAATCGAAGGGAAACGTGGGAAAGTGGTTCCATTTTGACACGGTCTAATCCCAAGTATGACCATGATTTCTGTAACGACTGGTTTCCACATGATGCAGCACGTAGCCGCAACTTTATTGAAATATTCAGGGTACTTAATTATTTCAATACACTCTTTTATCTACCTTTCATAATATCCCGAGACTGATTTAAAATCTTAGTATCCTTTGGTATCCATTAATCCATTAATCATGTGCTCTGTTGAGTGCTGGTGTTCAGGACAGCGGATTGAACAATTTGGTTTTTACTATATATCTTTCAAATTCAAATTCATAACATGCTTTATTGTCGAAAGATACATCCTATTGACAATGCTCTAAAATAAATATATAAACATACATTATTTAAATAAAATATTACATAAAAATTAAACTAGAAAAAAAACGAAACAAAAATGTCAGAAGGTTAAAAACAAGAGTAAAGATTTAACATTAAAGTATAACATTAATACATATAATAAAATTAAGTAACAGAACATACAGAACAAGGCAAGACCCCTATTGGCTACCATGCATCAACGAAAAATTCCTCTATGGAATAGTATGCTTTTGTCAACAGTACATTTTTTATTTCCTTTCTAAACTTTATTCTATTCGTTGTCAATTTAAGGCTCTGTGGAAGCTTGTTAAATGCCTTTTTGGCATTGTAGGCAATTGAATTTTTATCTGGGATGTGGTCGGTATCGGCAAGGTAACATTATTTAAACCGTTTCTCGTCTGATAAGCAGGTATATTGATATTGTTTGATTTGTTTTTGTGTACCAAAACATAGACATTCTCAATGCTCTCTTTTGAAAAACAAATACCGAGTTAAATAGATAATTGGTGCACCCACCCCAAAATCAAATACAATAGCGTAAGTCTGACTCTATTAATGAGAAGTATACCGATCTCAGTGTAACATGATTTAAATCGGATGATTACATTCTCAATGCATTGCACTCCGAGACAAGCATCCGCCTCAATCCCAAAATATGTGAGTCAAACTTCAGTTTGTTATATATAAAAATACCCAGAAGCCTGCAACAAGTCTGATTTACTAGGGTCTGATCGTCAAGGGAAATATTATCTAGATTACGTTTAAAGGTAAAAACATTGGTTTTGGACACATTAAATGATAAAAGGTTTGCATCGCACCACTTTCATGCTCCTTAAGTTTAGTAGACACAGACCGTCCAGTTTCCCCTATATACACTTTACCGCAGGAATAGGGAATTTTATAAACTCTTCTGTTTAAGCATTACCAAATCTTTTTGTTCGTATAATCTTACGAGTATTGGACCTCCTGAGAATGCTTGCTATATTTTATCTGTAGTACCTTGTATAAAAGATAAAACTGAACTAGCTGACATCAAATACTGGTTAAGGTGTAAGATTACTGTAATGTCTGTTTGAAGCTTCAGGCAATTTGTCTATTTCACTTCAAGTTCAATTTGTATAACATATTGAAAGAGCTCTAACGGATAATTAATTACAACCGACTCTTTCTGAGGTGAATAAGGCTGAGATGTGTCGGGTTTCTGTAAACAGACGGACCTAAGATACTATTCTCTTTCTTGTGTACTAAGATTTCAAGAAAGGGAGTGGCATCATCTGATGTATTTTCCATGGTTCTATATTAAAATGTTGTTGGTTTAGATGAGCGTTACCATAAATGGTGGTCCTCGGACCGGCAACAGTCCGCAAGAAGCCTGGAGCCCGTGCAACACCAGAAGCTGACTCAAATTTTTTATATTTCATATTGTAATGATTAAGTAATAATTTAAAATTTAAATCAGTTGTACTAACATTTCAATTCATTAGAACAAATCAGTAAACACACTGTTCTCTGCAGTGCGCCGTTCCAAATTATTACATATATTAATCTGTTAACGTGAGGATTACTGATATCTAATTCAAAATACAAGGTATATCGAGAGTAAAGAAATGTCCCAATTTAGGCAGAATCATTAATTTGGTCAAAAAAACTAAAATTTTCCGAGGTATTTTTCTTTACACATTAAAAATCGATATGTGCCCAGTATGACAATTCAGGCGGTGTGTCTATGTACGACATCAATATGGGGAGAATTTAAAAAAATATGCCAAAGAAAATATTAAGTAAACAGATAGACTTCACAATTTTATTAGTTCTGTTTCAGAAATATCGATGGAGTTTGTCAAATACTATATGATTTTTTTAAAGATTTGCATGCGAAAATGTTTTTAAAATATACAAGCAAGACTCACTCACTTAAAATAGCTTGCTTCAATGGATTTCTATGATAGGTCTTAATATTTGGCTTAAAGGCAGTTTACAGAGCTATTTGTTTGATATCACAGATTTGCCAGTGCGTTTTACATTCTGCTGGTGAACAGCTGATAGCATAAAGTCGAGGTGGATTCAAAATTCAGTTTTTCATTCAAATGATGATTTGGCTTCTAAGATGCATCAATTGATCTGTACGTCATTAAAACCCTTAAACCGTTTCTCTCAATTTTTTCTTCCTAAAACAGGTTTTGGATAATACTCTAATTAAATCAAAAATCATAACAGTTTAATTACTTCTAATTCGTACAAGTAGGTTTATCTTTAAAAATACCTAGGATTCTTAAATAGTGCAAAAACAAACCTTGTACTTCTCTCTAGTCCCTAGTATTGAGTCTTGTATATATTGTTTATATTAGTGCTATCTTCATTTATGTGTTATAACTTACTGGGCCGTAGATGATTTGGAATGGTATTTGCTTGTTCCCATAGCAAAATAATTTGAGAAGCACTAGTTTCGATGATCTAAAACAAAGTTAAATTTTTACTTCCCTCGCAAGAGGGAAGTATTTTATGTGGTCCTATTACAAAAGTATCATCGACATACATAAACCAACATTTAGGTTGCAAAGGGACATCTTTTAAAGCAGTTTCCTCGAAATGTCCCATGTTCGCCATCAGCGGAGATAGTAGAGATCCCATTGCTGCATGTGCGCATTAAATCTGTTGAAAAATAAAATATATAAAGCTTAAGCATTCTCTAATCAATTTAACTAAAACCGGATCGATATTTTCATCTTTAAATATATCTAAAATTATTATAGAAACTGAATCTTCAATAAGCAGATTTGTATACAGAAATTCAACTTCAATGAGCATAAAAGATGTTGTTCACAAAATTGTTCAATCGGCTGTCGCTGAACAACAACTCAACAGGACTCTTGATTAAAGTAAAGGATACCAAGCAAATTATTAGAACTTCGAGGGCTTTTTGAAGATTACAGACTACAACCATTTGCGAATACACCAATTTCTACCATAATGATGTTTGTCAACCGCGCTTTTTTTTCCTCTGCTTTTGTACTAGTCAATATCCCGAAATTTTTTGTAAAGCCTTTTGCAATTTAACGCTTAAAGATTCATTTTTGAATTGATTCGTTTTCATTGTCTAGCCTGACTAAAAGTTTTTCTTATTCAGATTTAATAATATAAATACTCGATACTTTGAAGCAGTCATCTTATTCAGAGTTTCTGAGTGCGGATTTGTAGGAAGACACAGCATTTTAGAAAAAATGGTTCTGCGTTGCTCGATTCTCGTTTTTAATGTCTCTTGCAAATCATTGCTTAGTAGTGCTTTAATTTAGATAATACATACATTTTAAATTTGTTCAAAGCCTCAGGCACAATATAATCACCAACGCGTCAAACGCTAGCAAAATCTGTATTGTTACGAGAATTGAACAAGGTTGAGTTCATGCCATATAAAAAAAAATTCGGAATTTGATCGGTCTAATCTCGGCAATTTCGAAACAAGTTTTTCCTCCGAGATCCCGGGACGTCGGGATCTAGGATTGACATCCCAAATCTAGACCCAACAATCACGATTACTGTCCTAACATCTCCAAACACACTGCAATTCTGTAGTTAGACCTACGCCAAAAAGCTGGTAATACCATGGAACAAAGGTACAAAGCATATTATAGCAGCATCCTTTCTTCTTTATTTTTTAAAAATATCAGTAATTAACATGTTTTTCCTTACGTTTCCTTATTTATTATTGCCTATACTGCCAAAAAAGTTAATTATGGATATTTGCGTGTGCGGGGATTTGGCTAATATACAGGCAACTCTTTTATTTGCTATTTTAGGCGAAAAGTTATTGTTTGTAAAAAGTTTTGCTTGCTTTAACAATAAGATTGATTTTTAAAAAAATTCATCTTATTAGAGCACGGAATAAATACAAAAACAAAAGTTTGCAAAACAAAAGAAAATAAATTCTTCTGAGACAGCTAAGTTAAAGAGCCTACAAATACAAGTCGAAGATCTTTTTTTGATGATAGGCTTAGTTTTTAAGAAAGTTAATGGTGAATATGTAAAATTAATATCATTTGAAATTTTCGACTTACTAACCACTAAATTACTAAAAAACTACACATCGTACAAAAGTAATTTAAATGACTTTTTCTCTTATATTTTGACGCCCTCCAAATCGGCTATCTTAGTAAAACTGTGTTCCCATTTTTTTTTATTCTACCTACTTGATTTTGCGAGTTTTTTTGCACAACTTGTATAATATATGACCATTTTTTTTATATCCAAACTAATTTTTTTTAATAAGCAAACTTTTTATGTAGAAATATTTTTCTTTTTTGATAAAATCAATAATAAAAAGGAGTTTCGTATACTACCTAAATCCATGAATTTTCGACTTATTAACCATTAAATTACCTAAAAACTGCACCTCGTACAAAACAAATTAAATTAGTTTTTATCTCATATTTTTAAGCTCTCCAATTCAGCTATCTTAGGAAATTTGATTTTCAATATTTTTTGTTTTACAAACTTGTTTGCGTATTTTTTGCGCAACTAGTATATTATATGACAATTTTTTGAATCTATACTTTTTTTAGCAAAACTTTTATCACCGAACATTAACAAGACTTGTTAATGTTCGGTGCTTTTATGTAGAATAACTTTTTTTGATAAAATCAATAATAAAAAAGTTTTTCATCACGTAAGTCCTCGCATACCCTTATACTGAATTTAAAAATAAAAAAATAATTTTTAGATACAAAAAAAGGATCAAATTTAGTTTAAAGTAGTAACAGGGCCTCCGTCCCTGGATGGCAAATTGCCACTCTCGACGGATAGCGAACAAGAGGAGACCGTAAGTACCCGCTAATAGCCCTTCTCCCCATGCCCGTCTTGATTTATTGCCAACTACTTTGGAAAACAACGTTCACGGTCCCGTGACTGCTAAATAAAGAAGTAAACGCCATTATGTAAATGACGAATATTACTGCTAAATCTGTTATAATTTAATATGTATTGTTGCGTATGAGGAGGAGAACAATACGTTTGTGCCTATCGAGTGAGCCGAGCACTACAATAATGAATACGTGTATTGTTGCTTTTTGCAAAATAAATATTGACAGGGCCGCTTATATGAAGCTCTTCAGAAAACCGATTAGAGGAAAATGAGAACCAAAACAAATGTAATAAAACGGTTATTACTTTCCTCGTAAAAGGAAAGTATTGTAATCATGAAAAAATTAAAAAATTAATTTTTTAATTTTTTAGTTTTTCATTTATCATTGTTATTACTTTTATTTATTTTTCATAATTTTATTTATATAGTATATAAAAAATAAATTTTCTATCATAAAAAAATTTTTTATTTCAGAATACCGAATATTTAAACATTTTATTAGGCCGCCATTTTGTTTTGCCATATACGATTCGAACTAATATTTTACCAGTGTATCCTTGTTTCACACTTGATTTTCGTGCAAAATTACAAGGCATTTGGATAAGTAGTTTTTTGGTACCGTAAAATGGGGTTAAATTGATTTTAAATTGATCACTAAATCAAATTTTAATATTTTTGAATTTGCCGCCATTATTATTCGGAATTAGTATGTTGGCAACCCTGTTTCATTCAGTTCGTTGAACAAGAAGAACGTGCTTGTGAATAATTGTGCAAAATATTCTATTTTTCTACGAAAAAAAATTATTTCAAAGTGGTGCTACAATTTCATCCTTTCTGGTACATCGAGAACTTTTGAAGGTACGTTGAAAACTATTTGTTTGTGCGCTTATCTAGCTATAATATCGTAAATAGCCATGTTTGCTAATGTATTACACGTTATCTGTTTGACATTTCTTATAGTGAGAACGCGGGAAATTTAAAAAATAACTCATGGGGTGTAATTGATCACAACTCTTGGGTGAAATTGATCATCGCTGTGGGGTGATTTTGATCGCTTTATTTTTAAAACTGCGATTGATTTTGCCACTTATAAGGGATTTTTGTTTATTTTAGATGTTTGACGATGCCACGTACTTACAAGAAAAAGCTGAGGCCAGAAATTATAACGAAAAAGTAGAAATTGCCCTCGAAAAAGTTGTCGCTCATGGGTGGAGCCTACGAAAAGCTTCAAGGGAGTATAAAATACCATTTAGGACTCTTCACAACCATTTTCATGGCCGACGTATTGGTAAAAATGGTGGCCAATCGGTTTTTTCTAAAAATGAAGAAAAATCCTTCATTAAAGCCATTTCCACTTGTGGAGAATGGGGATTTCCATTAACATTGTTAGATGTTAGACAACTAGCTAAAAACTACCTAGACAGTCAGGGTCGCAGTGTAGAGAAATTTAAAGATTATCTACCAGGTAGAGATTGGGCATATTCTCTACTGCGTAGATATAAAAATGAACTAACCCACAAACTGGCAGCGAACATCAAACGATCTAGGGCCGATGTATCACGTCAAGTTGTCCTTGATTATTTCGAGAATTTGCAAACAACTCTACAGGCAGTTCCCGCGTCTCACATTTTTAATTATGATGAGACCAACCTACAGGACGATCCAGGTCAAAAGAGAATGCTGTTTCGCAGGGGCACTAAATACCCCGAACGCATCTGTAATTTCACCAAAAGTGCCACGTCAATTATGATGTGTGGTTCGGCGTCGGGCGTGCTCCTACCACCTTACGTTATTTATAAATCAGAAAAGATGTGGCTATAATGGACTGAGGCAGGACCAAAGGGGCCGCCTTGTGTGTAAATATCATTTGTGTGTCTACCGAAGAACTCGACACATATTACTCAACCTTTAGATGTCGGTTTTTTTCGGCCTTTCGAAATTGCTTGGAGAGCCGTTCTAACCAGACGGAAAGCTGCACATAAACTTTCGACATCTATAGACAAAAAGGACTTCCCACACTTGCTAAATACGACATTGCTAGATATGGATAAGAAAGATGCCGATGGCGCCGTAAAAAAAGACTTGATAGCGTCTTTCAGGGCCACTGGAATAGTACCATTAGATCCAGGTTGTGTTTAAAAAAAAAATCCCATCAGCAGACCTCGAAGAAGAAACTGACCAAGCTGTCAACAATGTTCTGGTTGAATACTTACAACACCAAAGATTTGCAGCTGGGCCAAGCAGACGAAATGTAAGGAGGTAGAAGCTTGTAGTCGAGCCGGGAAAGAGTGTGTCTGCGCCTATCGAAGAAGACTCAGATTCCCAATCCAGTCTACCTGAATCAGTGACTAACGACAACTCCGACAACGAAGTAATGGAAGACGACATTCAGGAAGAAGTAGAATATTTAACACCAAAAGAAAATAATGTAGAGAAGGGGAAGTTCTTATTGATGAAAGTGTTAGGGGGTTCAAGGAAGAAAACCAACTATAGATATGTTGCCATAGTTCATAAAATGTGTCCGAAGATAATGACATTGAAGTATTAGGCATGAAATGTTTAAACGAGGGAAAAAAAAATTTCAAAACAGTAGAAGACGACGTATTTTCCATTGATTTTTCAGACATAATAGCTGTTCTTCCGGATCCCATGTTGAAATACTTAGACGGTGAAAAAGCATATTTTTTTAAAAAGACAGTGGACATCAATGAAATGTAGACTTACCTCTATTTTTTATATCTTGTTTTATTTACATAAGTCTTAATTTTTTGAAAATGTATAGTGCACATAAATAAGGCAATGTAGTTACTTACCTCTATTTTTTCTGTATCTTGTTCAATATATAAATAAATCATACTTTTTGTGTTTTTTTAGTTTATCTTGGTCAGTAAATATATTATTATCTCACAAGAATCAGATTTATAGACCGATCAATTTCACCCCTATTATGAAAATATTACATAACTTTTTTCTGACCCAATATAATTTCGTCGGGGTTTAGTTGATCAGATTCCTAGTGTTTGTACGTTATTTCTATGCATTTAAATCCACGTGATCAATTTGACTCTACTGTAAGTATAAAATTGATCAGATGGTATTTTCATTATATAGACCAAAATCAAAATTATTTTTAGTTTTCATTATTCGTAAGTGTTTCATATCTTATAACTACACATTTTAGAGTAAAATTTATTTCTCTTATTGCGCTTACAACAAACATATTGCTGAAAACAGGAATTAATTGATCAATTTCGCCCCATTTTACGGTACTGAACTTGTAAATATTGCATTAGGCCGCCATTTTATTCTACCAGAATGTCTTTATACAAAACTTTTACCAGTTTATCCCTATATAACACTTTATTTTAGTGCAAATTTCGAGGTGCATCCAATAAATATTTACTTAATATTGATTTTTTTTTACATTTTGTGGAGCACGCCGTTCTGTTCTACCATAGTGGATTTTTACCAAAATGTTACCATTCCATCCCCTAATGACCTTTGATTTTTGCCCAAAATTTGTTGTCAGCCGGATAAGTAGTTTTGAGCTATGCCGCGTACAGGCAAACTGACACACCGTGAGGCCGACGGAAATGGTAAAACCGCTACAGAGACCCTAGACCCTTTGCAAAGATCTGCAAAAATCTCGGATGATGATTTTTCACGGTTACGAAAGAAATAAAACTGCTTAGCCGATTGACTTGTAATTTTGATCAAAAATTTGGAATCATATAAGACATTTTAACATTTTGGTAAAAATCCAATATAACGGAGTAAAATGGCGGCCTAATAAAATGTTAAGAAAACTACTAATCCATTTTGCTTCAAATTTTGCACAAAAATGAAGAATGACAAGGTGGGGAGTCACTATGACGAAACAAAATAGCGGTCTGGTTAATTATTTACAAATTAGGTTTTATTACGCCCCCGATGTGTTTTACCATATACGACTCGCACTAAAATAGTACCAGTTTCTCTCTCCTTTACACTTGGTTTTTGCTGAAAATTTCAGGTCAACTAGGATAAGTAACCTTTTGGTATGTTCACCATAATGGCTTTATACAAACATTTTACAAGTTTATCTATATCACAGTTTATTAATATGCAAATTTCGAGGATATGTAGTTCCTTAATAATAATTTTTTTACAATTTGTGAGGCCACCATCTTGTTCCACTATATTGAATTTTTACCAGCTTGTTACCATTCCATCCCCATATGACCCTTGATTTTTGACCAAAAGCTGAAGTCAATTATATAAGTAGTTTTTGAGCTATGCCGCATACGGGCAGAACAACAGACCGACAAACTGGCGGAAATAGGAAAACATGGTTTTTAGTCAGCAAAAACGCAAAGATCTGTAGTCATCTCGGGGGATGATTTTTCACGATTACCATACTTTCCTTACTAAAAAAAATATAATATCTACATGTTTCATGTTTTGTCGTTTTTTAAAAATATTAACAGTTTCTGAAACAAAAAAATATTTTCGCTTTTAAAAAGCTGTTTTGGTCATACCGACAGACAGACCGACGGAATTGAGAAAACATGTTTTTTGGCATCTAGGGACGCATAAACGTGAAAATATACAAAACCTGGAATGGTTATTTTTTTTTCAGGACTACAAAACATTGTATTTGGCCGCCATTTTGTTCCACCATATTAAATTGGTTTGATAATTTTACCAGTTCATCTCTATATAATACCTAATATTCGCACAAAATTTAAAATCAGTTTAGTAGGTAGCTTTTTCGGGCTAATTTATTAAATATTTTATTAGGCCGACATTTTATTTCGTCATCTTGGATTTGTACTAGAATTTTACTAGTGGGTTCTTACATAATATACTTGACTTTTACAAAATTTAAGTAAAATGGTAAGTAAATTGGATAATTAGTTTTTTAGTAATATTTTTTAACATTCCACCAAGTCGCCATTTTGATCCTCCAAATTCGATTTTTACCAAAATGTTACCAGGTCATCCACATCCCTTGATTTTTGACCAAAATTTGAAGTCAATCGGCTATGTAGTTTTATAGCTATATCACAAACAGACAGACCGACGGTCAGACAGAAACCGTCGGAATTGAGAAAACATGTTGATGTGATAAAGGATTGTTTGATACATTATGTAAATAATGTCATAATAATAATAATACAAATTAATTAACGGCAAATAAAAACAAAATTTAAAAAAATGTTATACAGGGGTATCGAAGCAGTGGTTTTATTTAGGCAGTTAAGTTAAGTGAATGAATGTTTGTATGTTAGATCGGGACAAAAAATATTGTGGAGATTAAAAATGTATAGTTGCTTCAATCTGAGTGATTGTTAAATATCTGCATAAAACAGATGTATTGTCATAAACTATTGTCATTTGCGCATGCACAAAATAACTATTCAAGAGAGCGGTGACTTTCTGCCTTACAAATCCAACATAAAAATGAAACATAAATGTTACAAAATATATACAAAATTAATACGAACCAAAAAAATAAATAAAAACCGATAAATCGGCCTTTACCAAGAACATCCCTCGTAACAAATCTACCACACACAGAAAACACAGTTTATGTATACACATGCTTAATTGACAATATTGTATAAATTGTGCACACTCTTCGTAATAAAACGGGAGATCTATTACAAGGTAAGTTCTGGGTACTTGGATACAAAAGAGGTAAAACATTTACTAGAAGAAACTTTCTTCTAGTAAATGTTTTTCTTTATCAAGAAAAATTATGCTGATTAATAATCAGATAATGTTTATGAAATTGCTAAATAACTGTATACATATATAAACTGTTTAATTTTTCTGATGAAATTCGTTACTGGAAGTCCCGGGTATTAACCAATTTAAAGATTTTTAGAGAAATTTGAGCGTTATAGAAATTATTTTAAAAGAATCTTATCTGATCTAGATCTACCCAGTATAGTGAAAAAAATGTTTTAAATAGAATAAAAGACAAAAAAAAATTGAAATGTTTACCATTTTTTGTTTATCTCATAAGAAGAATAAAACTGGAATAAAAAATAATAAAAATAGTTACATTTAAAATAATAAATTAAAAAAAGAAAATCAAATAAAAACAAAATAAAATAGAATATACTGGAATATAAATAATAGTTTTATTTAAGTAGTTAAGGTATGTAAATGAATGTGTGTATGTATATATGTACGATCTATATTTAAAAATATTTCCAGATAAAAGGCGAGGAGATAAAAAATATTTATTTGTTTCTTCTTATTTGTGCATGCCCAGTTCTTATTTGTGAATGCCCAAGAGAACTGTGACTTGCGCTTCACAAACAGTGTAAAAATATAGCATATTAAGTACCTATATACATTGTTATATGTTTCTCTTCTATATAGTTATAGTATATATGGATGAAATAAGAATTGTTTCTTTTTAATTACAAATATGACTAATTCTTTAACACAATACCTAATAATATGACATTTTGTATCTAAATTAAATGCTACTTAGTCAGGCAGAAAGCGCTGTTGCCATGTGTATTGGAATCCTCGTCCAGGCGGATGATCTTTTAGTAATTTAATGTAATTAATAAAATTGTGGATTAGGTTAGGTTAAGATTGACTAGACTTTGTGTAAAGAAAGCCGCAGCGCGCCAACAAAATTCCGAGTCTATATTCTGTTAGGTCGATCTGTCCCATGAGTGAGTTAGTACAGGTTCGTCGACAAAACCATCATTAAAGCCATAAACCATCACTAAAGTCATAAAATCGCAGCTCAAAACATCGAAAATCAGATTGTGTTAAACCTATCCTTAAACTCTTGCTTGCTTTATTTTAACATCTCCTTTCCGTCATGGGACTGACCAATTTGGACGGGACCTACAGCTTAACGTAGGTGGGTTCCGAACCACGGCTCTCGGTCACTCTTTTGATCCCCAGCTCACACATCCGACAGGTATGTATTATGCAATCAGCTTGAATGGGGTGGCACATGTAGATACATTTTAAACATGTCTGTGCTAGATTTTATTACCACTAATCTATAAGTCTATATGTCTATATATACCACTAATCTATAAGCCTGCACCCACCATAATTCGAACCTGGCCCGTAAATATTTTGAAGGAAATTAAGCAAATTTGGCAACGTTGTATATAATTTTGTTTCTGCATTTTGTCAAAAGCTTCATATTAAACAGTTTTAGCATTTGGAAAATTATGAAAATGAATTTCTGAAGTTTATAAGATAATTTAAAATCTTTTTTATTTTTTATAAAAAAAATGCTTTATTAGTAAATTTAAGACAAGCTTCCTAACAAACCTAAAAAAAGGTCAAAACTCGAGATGTAATAACACGTACACACCGTATAAAATAAGGATGAAAATGTAAGATCTGATACAATGACCTAATCTAACTAACGGTCAAAATAAGTATTTGTGTAGCATTCAGAAAGGATGATTGACATATTTCCACTTTTTCAAAAAAAAAAGGTGTAAGTTTTAGAACTTCTGTAACGCCAAAGTAGCCCTTGAGCGTCAGCTGCATGTTATATAAGATTTTTTTGCTCTAAATTACTTAAAATTTTTACCCGTCAAAATATTTGCAGTCATTTCCTTTCCACCCTGGATATTATGCATACAGTTATTACTAACTAGCTAAGTATACATATACTATTAAGACTCTATATATTATTATATAATATATATATATATATATATATATATATATATATATATATATATATATATATATACAACGCACAGCGTTGCCATACGTCCTGATTTTTGCGGGACAATTAAAAATGTTCCGCGTGGGACGATAATAATCCCGATTTTTAAAAAAAGTTATGGTTAAATTGTAGTTTCACACAAATCCTTTCCTAGCACCGAGAAACAGGTGCAGACAACATTACCAGTTCCTCAATTACTTTCCCCAAGCTTTTAGTGAGAGCAGAATATCAACGTCTCGATATATACCAGGCAATCCCACGACTAAAATATGGGAAATTTGAATTAAAAAATAATGTCCGGAAATGTTTTAGAAATCATACGAAATTATCCGAAATGTTCGAAAATTGTAGGAATATTTTCCAGATTTATTCAAAAAGAAATTATAGGAAATTATCAGAAACGTTGGAAAATTTTAGCAAATTATTCAGAAATTATCTAACAAATTTTGAGAATTTTTAACCCGTGAAAGATGCCCCTTTAATATTTTATAATTATATATAAACATGAACGACAGGTTAAGTAGTTTAAGATCAAAATCAGATAGAATGAACAAATTATTATTAATAAAAATTAATTCAAAATAATGGACGTTCTATGATTTTTTTAACATTTGATTTAAATAATGTTACAATTTGTATTTTTTTTTATTCATTGTTTCGAAATGAATAAGAATAAGTTAATATTTTTTTATTGTTTGGCGTAAATTTTGTTTGGTATTAAATATTTTAAATAGTCTTGTTTGCGGATGATAAATTATAAGAAATATATATTTAAAAAAAAATTATTTATATAATTTTTATAGTGTCTCAATTTTTGAAACAAAATCCCGATTTTGTAATTGTAATTGATCTCTAAAATTCTTATTCTTATAGTCTTCGTCATGCATCGTCGCCAATTTTCAATTTTCATGAGGGTATAAAGAACTATAACAAAGATAAAACAATGACCTACTTCTCTTTTTTAGTTACTAAATGAAAACGCTTGTCCCCCCAGGAAGGCATTCTAAATACGCCACACCCAGGTAAAGGCTAATTTATTTCTTTTTTTAGGTAACCGCTTTAAAAAAATAAAAAATATATTTTCGTTCGTTGGGTGTTGCTTCACATCTTTAGGACTACTCTGTATAGTAGGAAAACCTATTTATTACAAAAAAAAAATAGAAGAAAAATTGAAGTTTTTCTGTATCTCGTTTTATGAAACCTAGAGGTGGATGTCATAACATAAATGCAAATTCTGTATTATATTTAGTTAAATTCCGACTTATAACCCAGAATATTTACATACCTGCAAATTTATGCATTTATTCAGAGAAACGCAAAAAAAAACTGCAAACAGTAATTTATTATAATAAACAACAAAGATCGCAATCTCATAATGGAATTATATAAAAATTGCTTTTCTCTTTGATTGACGTGTAATTGTTATTTGATTATAATTAATGTTTAACAATGAGGCAGCGTTTGCAAATCATAGTTCTTGTAATTAGGAATAGTAAATAGCTTTCCTGTTCTTGTATAGCATTTTTGGTTTTCATCAGTAAGTAATTATTCTTTTCTTTTAATTCTATAGACGCATAGTATTAGCATTGTGCAAGGACAATAACATCATTAACTTTTTGTACGAAGGTGTTTTGAATGGTGATAGATTGAATTTTGCACGGTTACTATAGCCAGATAATGTAGGTATACTGTATAGGATTTATGATTTTACTCGTCCCACTTAAAAAAATTATTACTAAAAAGAAAAGTACACTTTATTTATTCTAATTTAATTAAAGTTCCTTTATTTCTGATGGTCACTGGCACGTTTACAAAGATAATACAGAAATTATTTTATATTAAAGAAAAGTAAAATTAAAAGAATGCCCACATAATATACACTGTACCATATAATAATAACAAATGCCTTTATTTAGATTATGTACATACAACTTAAAAAAAAAATGGTATAATATGGTGGCGAGATCTAGCAGCGCTACTTATCTAACCACCCATTATATAGAGAATTGAACAAGAGTATTAAGTATAAACAAGAAATAAAAATTATAAACATAATTCTTGTAAGAATTTAAAAGTGATATGCAAGCAATCAACAGAGACACCAATTAAACAAAGCTTGAGAGAAAAGATAGTAAGTATTTAAAACAAATTAATATAATAGAAAAGAAATAAAAATTAAACAAAATCAACACAAGAAAGAGAAACATCTGTAAACATTAAAGATAAAACAATGACCTACTTCTCTTTTTTAGTTACTAAATGAAAACGCTTGTCCCCCCAGGAAGGCATTCTAAATACGCCACACTGCAGCAGAAACATCTGTAAACATTAAAGGCCACATCTTACCGCGATCCCTGTGCTCAGTATAGATACAAATTTTACAAATTTTAAACCAACTCTTTAAGTTGTCTATGGAACGATGATACACTGACACACTGCTGCGTTGTGAAGGGTAGTGCATTAAAACACTTTGCGGCGTTATATGAGAATGAGCATTGGTATAGTGCAGTTTTATGTCTCGAAACAGTATACAAGTAACCATAACGAGTTGCCAGGGTATGTTTATCCCTTCCCCTCACCAACTTATCGTATAAGTATCGAGGCTGCTGATATTTGTTAATTTTAAATACCAAGTTATTCATATGAACAAAATACCGTTTTTCCAAATTTAGCCATCCTGAACGCGTGAAATACTCAGAAATATGATTGTATTTTCTAACATTATAACAGAATCTTAAACAATTATTCTGTAATTTCTGCTAACTATCCCTATCTCTGCCCAGTAATGCTGGCCAATGCAATGTAGCGCAATATGACACCAAAGATAGAATTAGGGAATCGAACAATCTAAGTTTGATGTCATTACTGAGATAATCTTTAAATAAATACAGTGATTTTAATTTCCCGTAACTTTTTGAAGTAGATAAGAAGTTTGTTTTTCAAACCTGAGTGATGAGTCCAAATAAACGTCCAAATTTTTGCAGGATTCAAGAACAGTCAGTTTAATACTGTTGAGTTTAATATTCAATTGGTCATCTGACAATCGAAATCTAGGTGGACCAAATAGAAGAAATTGGGTCTTCGACTCATTTAGGACCAGACCATGAGCAGTCGATATTTTGTATATAGAATCTATGTCTGTATTAATTTGATCTTCAGCCAAGTGTATGTTTACCTCATTAAAAGAATGTTACAGCTGGGTGTCATCGGCATATTTATGGGATGTTAAGAATCTCAAAGAACTATTAAAATCGGAGGTATATATAGAAAACAAAAGGGGACCTAAAATGCTACCCTGTGGCACACCACGCAGAAGTGCTAGCAACGCAGAACACTCAGTGCCCAAGACCACTCTTTGACGTCTTCCACTCAAATAGCTTCTTACCAATTCCAGAGAAGTGATATTCAAACCAAAATACTTGAGTTTTGCTCATAGGAGCGAATGATTTAGTGTGTCAAATGCTTTGCTATAGTCAAGTAAAACCAGACAACTATTCTTGCCCTCATCTGTAGCCTTAAAAAGATCATCACTAACCTTAAGTAAGACAGTGGTGGTACTGTATCGAGCACGGAAACCGGATTGCGTCATAGGCAAGATATTTTTACGTAACAGAAATTCGTTAAGTTGTTCAAGAACAATTTTTTCGAAAATTTTGGACATACATGGTAGGATACTTATAGGGCGAAAGGAAGAAACATCATTTTTAAGCTAATGCCATCAATAGCATATGCATTTGATTTAAGTGAGCCTATAATAGTATTAACTTTATTTTGGCATAACTGTACAAAATCAAATTCAATAATATCAGAAGAATTAAAATATTTTTGTAGGAACTCGTTATTTAAATCCAAGTTTATAGAGGGAACACTTTTAACAAAATATTCATTATATTCATCAGCACTAATTTCAGTAGAAACATCAGAAGGCTTTCCTGAAGAATTAATATTAAGCCATTTTAACGTACGCCAAAACTCTCTTAGATTCGTACCAAACCATACCCAATATAAAATTAAAATTTAAAAAAATTATGCATGTCGATGTCTTTTAAATAGTTTATAACGTTTTGGAACTTGCTTAGAAAACCAAGCTTGTTGTCTGCGCTGATCTTGTGAGTCTGTCGGTTTCCAGAAAAATAGGGCTAGTCTGCGAAGAAATATTGCAGTGTAAGGTAACCGTAACAATGTTCACACACCTGTCGTTTCCCAACTTCCATCAGGTAACGATGTGTAGGCTGGGTAGTATATTCATACCGTATAGCATACAGAACACACTCGAAAGCCGTTCATAACACACGCGCGTGAAGATATGAATATGAAATAACTATTATTACTATTTAGCGCACTTTTCTTTCTCGTTTGCGAGGTTTGCTTTTACAGGGTGCTCCAATAATAGAGGACGTCGACTGTAGCTCGGAAACCGTTAATGACAGAACGAAGAAAAAATATTTATAAGCAAATCGGCTAAGAAAAATTGCTGTAAATTATTTTTAAATTCGAAAGTTGGCCGCTAGGAGGCGTAACAGCAGCAGGAAAGTGTAAATATCGAAAATGAGGTATATTGAAAATATAAGCATTGTATTCTACAACCAATTATGCACTCTTTTACTCTACACCATGAAGTGGTGGAGAAGGTCAAACATTTTGACTTTCAAATGTTGATATCTCTGTTTTGAATAAACCGATTTTGTTCAACTTGATGTCAAAAAAAAGTACTGTTTTTGCTCTATTCGTGGAGCTATAAACTATACCGTAATGACTTTGTCAGTGGTCACTAGATGGCGTTGTTTCGGAATTCTCCAAATAATGCTGATTTTCTCAAAAAAATCAAATGGTACGCTATGACTTTTATATCACAATTTATTTGGTAGTTATGAAGCGCATTGAATAGTGAAATAAAAAATCCAGATCCGTATTTAAATTAAGAAAGTTGATGATGGTCTCTCGAATCCGAAATGTCGAATTGGAAAATTAACCCTGCCATTTGTAGAAGAGAAAAAGTGACAATGACAAAGTGGAAATTACTTTCATCTCTCGTTTCAATTAATCGTAAAAGTTTAGGAAAACCAAAAAAACTGGAAAATTCAAGGCTCCAATAGAAATCTTGCATAACTGTAAAGTACAAAACTTAACAAAGGAGCAAAACAAAAATACTAAAACTCAGTCTCATAATCACATAAGCTTCGCAATAAAATAGCTAACGCTAGGACGAGGCAGCGCGAAACTCGGTTTGGACAAAAAGATTAATCCGAGTTCTACCTTGCTTTAGGGTAACAACAAAAGAACAATGACTAAATGAAATGAAAAATTAGTGTAACATAGAACGGAAGCTTTCACGGGTTTGGTTCTTGGGATTAGACCGTGTCAAATTGGAATTACTATCCGACGTTTCGCCTTCGATTGCATGGCGCATCTTCAGAGATCTTTACTCCACGAGATCTGAACACTGAATGACCTCGAAGAGATTCAGGCGAACCGTGACCCTATGTTAAGATCGGTTTCCAAGTGTGATATATAGAATAACTTCTTCTTGCTGTTCCGGAGATCGCCAAAAGTTTTGGCATCCTTTTTGGTTTCCTCCCCATAGAGGTTAGCTAACATATAATCATAGTTCTTGGGATTAGACCGTGTCAAATTCAAATTACTATCCGACGTTTCGCCTTCAATTGCATGACGCATCTTCAGGGATCTTTACTCCGCGAGATCTGAACACTGAATGACCTCGAAGAGATTCAGGCGAACCGTTACCCTGTGTTAAGATCGGTTTCCAAGTGTGATATAGACCTTAACCCGTATCTCTATTGAAATTTTTTATATGTTTAAATATTTCAATAGATTATCTATTATAAAATCCTGGAATAGATGCTAGAACCTTAGTTTCCTTTACATTTATAATATGGCCAGTAGTATGCTGGTGTTCAGCTACAGCAGATTGAACAATTTGTTTCTTTTCAATTATTGTTCATGTTATAAAAACCCCTGAAGATGCATCGTGCAATCGAAGGCGAAACATCGGATAGTAATTCCAATTTGACACGGTTTAATCTCAGGAACTAAGATTATATGTTAGCTAACCTCTATGGGGAGGAAACCAAGAAGGATGCCAAAACTTTTGGCGATCTCCGGAACAGCAAGAAGAAGTTATTCTGCCAGTTAGCTTTTCTCTTTAGATGCCGAGATAAGGATGTAGTACCCAAATCACTACAGGTGAGACATCACATTACTTCTAGAACTGCTAAGAATATTTATAAACGTGCTAGCAAGGCATTAGTTAGAGAAAGGATTAAGGCAACACGTCGGGATTTAGATACAAATGCCCGTGAACTATTAGAAATTCGTCTGAAATTAGCTTCTAGATTAGAAAGAACCATATTTACAACTTTGGACATCATCACCATCGCACAGACAGAAAAAATCCATCAAGAAGTTACACTTAAGCGACATAAGGAGTTTGAAGCCCTCCTGAACACAAAAAAAAACCAGTGAAACATCCGCAGAATACAGTTATCAACTTGTCATCGAAGCCCTTAACCGAAGCAAAACTTTCCGTTCTTTCCAAAGGCGAATAATATCAAGTTCACAATGGAACTCGAATCTAATAAAACGATTCCCTTTCTAGATGTGTGTACTCAAAGGAAGGAAAATGGTACATTAGGACCATCCAGCACAAAAGAAATCCGTTATTAACTCACTAGTATTCAGACCTATTTCGATTTCTGATCAAAATTCTCTAACATCGAAACTGAACGAAGCTCTCAGAGGGAATGGCTATTGCACTGAAGATATTATGCGATTAATTAAGAGATATAGTAATCCAACTCCGCCAAAGGAAATGATAAAGAGCCTCCATTAGGTAGTGTTGTTCTTCCCTACATACATAACACTACAGACAAAATAGGACGATTACTTCAGCGGTCCAACTTACGTACAATCGTCAATACACATAAGAAGATTGGACAATGCTTGCGATACCCGAAAGATAATGTACCTTTCCAAACAGAAGGAGTTTATAAAATTCCTTGCACCTGTGTAGAAGTCTATGTGTGTGAAACAGGCCGCTCGATATTAACTAGACTTAAGGAACATGAACGATGAATTAAAAATAAACAAATTGTTCAGTTTGCTGTAGCTGAACAGCAGCATACTATATTATAAATATAAAGGAAACCAGGGTTCTAGCATCGGTTCCAGGATTTTATATTCATATTCATTTTATTTATACTTGAGCCATACGTAGTACAGGTGTATATTTCCGGAACAAAATAAAATATAAAAAGTCCTAATACTAAATATAGTGACAAATTTCACTTATTTAAACAAATATGTGTAACACGGTTAAAAACGAGCAAATATAAGCAGACAAGAAGACCTTACCTCTTAAACTTTTACAGTAAGTTAACGAAAAATTAGAGAATCTATTGAAATATTTAAACATGCAAAAAATTTCAATAGAGATACGGGTTACGGTCTACATGACACGTGGAAATCGATCTTAACACATGGTCACGGTTCGTCGAGCACAAGTCGGGTATATTTTTCAAGACGCGACATGCAGGGCGTCAAGAAAATCGATGCGGTTTGAGTTGTTTTATTGAGAAATGATCACTTTAGTTATGTGTTTAATTTCGTGGTCGGGAAATTTAGGAAAATGCAGAAGTCGCATCTCGGAAAGTATTAATCACAGGTCACTACAAATGGTTTCAATGAATTTCTTAGCTCAAAATACATATAGAAACATTTTTTTAAAGCGTTTTCAAAAAAAAATTTCTTTTCATTTTTTCGGTGAAAAAAATTGCTCATATTGACATCAGAATTTTTTTATTTACTAATTCGATGCCCTAGAAACTGAAAAAAACAACAGTTTTGCCCTAGGATGCCTGCAGGACCTTCTACTGCTACCCAAACGTCTGAAAAATCTGGCGTCGGAACGCTATTTGCAGGGCTTCGGGAAAATCGCTATAACTTTTTTCCTTGTAAAAAATTTTTGGCGCACTCTGCCCATTCGATTCAGAGAGAATGGATCTATAAACGCTAAAATTTCTTCTGCCCATCTGTTCAGAATCTATGGTAAAATTTACCAAATTTTTTTGTTTTTCAATATTTTTTTTGACAGTTACCAAATTTTTGGTTTTTCAATTTTTTTTTGACAATTACCAAATTTTTATTTTTCATTTTTTATGCATATGTCAATGTCAACTTGACAGTTACCAAATTTTTGGTTTTTCAATTTTTTTCTGTAAATCGATAAAGCCAGTAAAATAAAAAAGACTCTCTATTCGGACGCGAGAAAGAAAGTTTCGAAAATGCCAAATGTGATTTTGGCGAAACGTCAGCAAAACTGTTCTTTTCAGAACGACAGTAGTGAACGGATGTACACCCGGAATGAAAACACATTGTATTTTTCCATCCGTGAATATATATATATATATATATATATATATATATATATATATATATATATATATATATATATATATATATATATATATATATATATATATATATATATATATATATATATATATATATATATATATATATATATATATATATATATATATATATATATATATATATATATATATATATATATATATATATATATATATATATATATATATATATATATATATATATATATATATATATATATATATATATATATATATATATATATATATATATATATATATATATATATATATATATATATATATATATATATATATATATATATATATATATATATATATATATATATATATATATATATATATATATATATATATATATATATATATATATATATATATATATATATATATATATATATATATATATATGCAAATATATTGTAACAGTTTAATTTTGTTTTAAGTGCATTTCATTGTATGATTAATTTAATATTATAATCTACTACTTTAGTATTAAGTTTAGTGATTAATATGTACGCCTTGTTGGTTTGATACCTTAGATTTTTAGTAGTTTTCTTATTAGAAGCGGTTACATTGTTCATATTTAAGCGAAATATAAATTCAACACCTTTTGCAGCAAATTTCGGTACACACCGTGTCACCTCTCGATAAGTAGTTAATTTTGTACCTATATCTGAACTCAAGTTATAAAGGAATAATTTTCAGTAAATGGTATAAGTTTAGCGTTCGTTCATAGATGGCGCCAAAAAAAAATCAGTTCAAATATAATTGTTCGATTTATTTAATTTTGCCGAATTTAATAATTATATACTGTATAAGAAAAACTTCAAATTGCACTTTAGACAAACTATTTATTTCCCATATATTTTACAGAGTAGTTATAAATTAAATTTTGTTAATTTTGAAAACCTGTTTTCGAGTCCTTTATACAATTCTTGGGATTTTCGTTTTCTTTGGCTAGATATGCTGCATTTTTAGATTCGAGCGTGTATTTTGTATAACTCTTCTGTCGCTGTAAAAAAAACCAAATCATTAGTACCCCAATAAATTCTTTAATATAAAGTCGATATTATGTATTAATAATATTGAACTGTAAATACTTGTATTAAAAAAAAAAGGTTGCCTTGATAAATATTTCTTTTCAGATATACATAGGATTATTTTTAGACTATAGATACTATATATACACTACTTCATACTTTCTCTTAAATCTACATTTTATTATTCGTGTTTCCTTTTGCTGTGAATATGTAACATATAAAGGTATTTTCATTTAAGTTAGACATAAATAAACCAAAGGTATTTCTCGATTCAATATTAATATTCTTACCTTTTTCTTTTCCTGAGACCATATAAACTACAGCCTTCTTATAATTTCTATCAATGTTTGATATTCCGAAATTCAGATCGACTTTTGTTTTGTCCATAGTTGCATAATTACTTGGAGCCTAATATAAACTGAAATTTCGTTACGTCTGCGCCTGATGCATTTCCTAAAATAGTTAATAATTGTGTGAATAAATTCCTATTTTATGGTTAAATAATGAGTTTATACAGTTGGGAAAATTCTATTAAATTAAACTCAACTTACGTTTCATTTTTATGACATTTAACTACTCCTGCATTAGCACATCATTTTTTTTTGACTCTTTGGTACTCTACTCCGGACTAATATTTGACTTTTTGAGTGGTCCTTTTCCATTAGTACTAGAGTAATTAATTAAATATTATTTGTTTATTTACGTTTCCATTTCGCCTAGGCGTTGCTTTTAAATTTCAGGTTAGTTGTTTCTGTCAATGTTATTATCACTATTGCGTCGCGGTCGTCTCGGAACTTTTCGGATCTATTCGGCTAAGACTTCCATATTAACTTATTCTCGGAACCCTCCATCCGGTACTTCGTCATATCCAGAGCGCAGGTATCTTTTTCGCTGTTGCCAAGTGTATTCCTGCATTATTTCCTGTATCTTTCTCAACCAATGGAGAGTCGTTTTTCTTGTCTAACATGTTAATCATATCCTTGTTTTATTCCGTCTATGTGCTCTTTTGGCAAGGTTGTTAGCACCTGACATATTCTAGCCAATGGTATTCCGCCACCTTAATTAACCAAAGTTCTAGACGGAAAGGAAGCTGGGGAACACATTTTTCACTTTTCTGGTCACCTGCAGATAAACCACAGGTCTTCAGCGCGGGTCTGAGGAAATAATCTAGGAAAATCTTGGAAATCCGTTAGCGGGATTTTTCCTCAACACCGCATTAGTTTTTCGGGCACATTATAGTTTGCACTGTGAGTGTTATTTTTCGTGCTAGAAAATCTCTCTAAGAGAGGATTTGAGCTGAAGATTGGACCAGACCGCCATTTTCCATGCCCTTGTACTTGGCACGTGAAACCCCTTTTTGACTAGAACTGAGTGACCCTATTGGATAGGTAATTTGCTTTAATATCATTTATCCTGAAAAGGGTATCTTTTTTTTTCTTAAATTTTGCTTTTCGTAATTTGGTAACTTTTCTCATTTTTTTTTTGGAATTAACTTTTAATCGGGTGAGACGATTTTTTTTTGATGCAGCAGGAGCTAGTTTTTATATATATATTTTTTTTTAAATCTTAAAAATTAAATGCAAGTGTAACGAATTCATAGGAAGACACATTTTTAGTTTGAATTTCGTCGAACATCTTTTACCTCAGTAATTTGATTAATTTCCTCATTATATTAACCATATTTTGTGGATCCTAAATTGGCTCTATTTTATTTTAAAATAAAACCACATTATTTAAGCAGCTTGCATAGTGTGATTTGATTACTGCATTCGTTCTTTTTAATAGATAATAAACAGATTAATAAATGGCTTGCAGAGGTTTTCAGTAACAATTAAGTATGACGTAAATTGCTTTTCTTTTAGTTTATGGTATTTTTTTTGCATTTTGATTTGCCGCTGGAAAATAATTAGTTAAATAAAACCCTTTTTTTTTAAGCTGGTTATATTAAAATTTAAATATATTTGTGCCTTTTGATTTTTCATATTGCTGCCTTATTATATCTATATTTTTTGTAAGTATTCTCACAACGTTTCGCTTAAATATTTGCTATTCTTCAGGTCTATACATACCTTCTTTTGTTAAGATTTTGCTTCTTTATTTTATTCTCATTTCTATTTAAATTGGCCGAGGTCAGTCTAAATTTTCTATTTATTTTATACGGGAAATTTTATAGTAATCCATTTTCTTACAAATTTATTTATTATAAATTAAATTTAGTTATTGGAGTCAGTTATAATAATGTCTTATATTTTTCTTACCCAACGTTTCGATTCATTTTAGGTCATCATCAGGCCCTAATTTTTTTTTTAAGTATTAGAATTATTTCTACTTTATTACGTATTGCTAATTTAAATCATTCGAATTCAGTCGAAACCTTGTATTTATTTTAGTGTTAACGCTGGTTATTGAGATTGTATTTGATAAAGTAAATTTTAGAATTTTCCTTTTCGATCTTAGTTTGTATTTGTTGGATTTATTGACACAACGTTTCGACTGAATTTTCGATACCCATCAGGGTATTTTGTGCTTATTGATGGTATCTTTAGTGACTTCATTTTAAATTATTTAATTGTATTTTTTTTATTTTGTTGCTTGCGGTTTTAATTTATTTAAAAAAAGTTCTGATTAGTGTCTTTAAATTAATTAAATATTTTTTTATACTTCTCGGTAGTACTAAATTTTTAAAATTAAATTATTGTTCTGACTGTTCAGTTAATTTTGAATCAGTTGAAACCTTTTGGGGATTTTTTTGAATTAATTAAAATTATTTGGATTTTCGTTATAGACTTTGAATCACTATGAAAAATTCTAGAAAATTTTTGTTTTCATAGGGTTCAAGTCAGGGGCCAACTGTTAGTCACGGTCCTAATTTCAAGTCAGGGACCAACTGAAAGTCACAGTCCTAATTTCAGTCAGGGGCTAATTGCAACTGCAAGTCACAGACAATTTCAAGCCACAAACTTAACTTCAAGACTCGGGACTAATCCCATGTCACGGGCCTAGTTTGAAGTTAGGAGCGTCTCAGAACTTCCAGGTGCTGCTGAATTTGGTGACACCTATTGTTTACATTTTATTTTTTTTTCCTTCTTTTATACCGTAACTGATAATAGATTTTTTTTTTACTATATTTGTGTTTTATTTAGCTCACTCTTTTTCTTTTAAAGTATCAAGAGGAAGCAAGTGCCGCAAAGATCAAGGGGCTTTCCAATTTAAGCCGTTCTAAATTGGTGGCGCTCATTTCTTTTTTTTTTCTCTCTCTTTTTTTTAAGATTTCTTAAGTTTTCCCACGCCCTACTCTCCGGGTTAATTGAGCTAGGGCATCTACATTGCACGCTCTGTTGACCACGAGCTGTAATCTTGATACCTTTTTGTGAATTTATAATAAAACAGTAATAATAATTATTAAATAAGAGCGTAGCAATCTTGTACCTTAGTTTTAAGAAAAATCCAGGGTTACAATATATATGTATATATATATATATATATATATATATATATATATATATATATATATATATATATATATATATATATATATATATATATATATATATATATATATATTGTATATATATATATATATATATATATATATATATATATATATATATATATATATATATATATGCGGATAAGCATATATATATAATTTTCAAATTATTATAGTCATTAGCACTTACCCAAGTAGCTGAAAGGTGTAACGCGTAACTTACCCAGTTTATTTTCGAGGAATATTGCAATAAAAAATATCGCAAAGAGAAATCCAAACTCTGGAAACTCATTAGTTACTAATTTCCCGTATTCTTTTCAAGTGTCCAGTAGTTTGTTTCTAATTTTAACAATTTCAACGTATATTACACTATTCCAGCTATTTTTGATATACTTCAAGACAGACTCAATATTTATATATAATATTTTTCAGTAAAAATAATTTTTTATTAAGTTTACTTCTCTCTAAAAAAAATAAAATAGGTTAAATTTTATATTTTTAAAGGCAATATCGTTTTATCGAAGCTTTACATAATTATTAAACAATAGACATTTTTTGGCTTTTGGATTGGAGTTATGCGCAAAAACACAATGTTCTCTTATGTAACATTACTAAAGGTAATGTCGGATACTGGGCGTCAAATGTAGTTTATTCTTCAAAATATCAGTGCATGTAACATGACATTTAATGTCATACTTACTAAAGTTTTAATTTTTCTAAAGACGTATTGGAAAGATTGTAAACCATGACCTTGTATGAACTATTTTTCTGTATTGTTTACTTAATAACCAGAATGCAGCTGTAATGGAGTCTGTAATGACACTTTACTGTCAAAAATAGCTGTAGAGAATACGACAAATGTAAATTCGAGTTTTATTGTAAACACTACAGTGGCTGGTTACCTAGCTTTTACATATGCAAAAAAGCGTTCCTATTTAGATGTTACCTTAGAACAAATAAAGCTCCAAGGATGCAACGTTGCGAAAGCAATACCGCACACAATCTGCAGCTCATTGTCTTAGTTGGGAGATTTGTGGACCTTCTTATAATAAAATTTTAAAAGCCTAACTTTCAACATAAACTCATCAAACATGAATGACAGCTATAGAAAAAGAAGACATTTGCTCAAACATTTTCAGCCAAACATAGCCCACTCAGTTTTTTTTACTTTAAGAGTGAGTAGGTATCTATGTACAGGGTGTCCCGTTTTCGTTGTTTTTATGGGATAGCTCTCTTATTAGCGAAGATAGAGCGTTTCGCGACGTGGTGCTACTTTTTTGTGAAACGAAAGATGACCCAAACAAAATTTTCATAGCCCCCTTCGTTTTTAACATACAATGTGAAATTAAAAATATTGCATTTTTGGGCTCCCCTCGTATTACGGTTGTTGTTTAACTTATCGAAAAGGTAAAAACTGGCTCTGATACAGTTTTTCACGTAGAATCCAGTGGCTTAGTCAGATTTTTTATGTGAGCTGTCGTTTTTTAGATATAACTCAATTTTATAATTTTGTAAACGGGACACCCCGTATATTTTTATTTTATATTATCCAGTTCACAATAAGCTTCTTGAAAATAACCAGTAGTATATACTTTTCTATTTCAATCGCCCAGTAATTTGCGTTTTTTTAGATATAGACTCAGTTTTTGGTAGTAGGCTGAGATTGTCTAAACAAAACAAAAGAAAATTGTTGTCATGTTAGATGAATTACTTGTCAAAAACCTCTGGTTCGTTTTGAAGTTAGATTACATAACCGCAATAATTATTTTAAATTTTATAATAAAAAATGGCTAGAAACCAAGCGTTTTCTAATGAAGAAAAACATGACATGTTGCTCTGCTTTGCACAATCTAACGAAGATGTTAACGAGGCTTCGCAACTATATTTATTAAGGTATGCTTAGCATTCATAGTATTTTATAATAAATAAATTTTTATGAAGCTGTTGGCGTTTTAAACATAGGTATCCAGAACGAAGAGAACCCTGTGATATTACATTTCTTAGAATGAAAATATAACAAGGAAAACAAGGAAGACGTAGTTAATGTTCTGGCGTCCATTGATGTAGATCCTTCAAGTTCTTGCAGAAAAATCCATCAGAATGTTGGGGTTCCAAAAAGCCGGGAACAAAACAAGAAATAAGGTTATAAACCATTTGAATTCAGATTTTTTTGTAACTGGTACCTAGAAAAATGCCATATTGACCCTGACTTTTATAGAAAAGTATTATGGTCAAATGAGGCTTACATAAGTAGCGCCGGAGTATTAAACAGCCATAATTCTAGCTACTCGTCGCAAGAAAACCAGCATCGAATATTTCCTCGCGAACGACAGGGTAGGTTTGGGTTTAATATTTCTTGTTTCATATTGGGTTCAAAAATAATGCATCGTATATACCAGGGGAGCTTAGATACAGATCGGTATTTCCAATTACTAGAATTTATTCTACCGGAATTACTCGATGATCTGCCTTTGACCTATTTACGCGACATATATTTTCTGTATGACAAAGCACCTGCTCATAATTCGGGTAGAATAAGGCAGTATTTGGAAAATAATTTTCTTGGATTTCTGTAAGATGGCCGGCGAGATCGCCAGATCTCTCGGTTTTAGATAACTTCCTGTGGGATACTTTAGAAAACAAAACATATAGTACAAGACGTGACACTTCAGCCGATTTAATAAACGCCACAAGAAAGGAATTCAATGAAATGCAATAACGACCGGTTAGTATTTTCAATGCCTTAAGAAGAATACGGAAATTATGTTGGCCAGTGGCGGCTCGTGGATTTAAGAACGGGTGAAGCGCAGCTTAGCTAGGTGCACAGCGCCGCAGACGGGGTGCCACGCCCAAAATGGCTATTTTTTACCCCTTTTTTATGTTAATTATCCATAGCTTTGGAGAGTTTTTTAATACTTAGGGGAAATAATAAATAAATGTGAATTTATATAAAACATACTACATTTTTATAATAGAAACGTAGATTATAAAATGCCTAATATTTTAAAAATATTTTTATTTTTAAGTAAATTGATTGGAAAATGTAGGTGTAGCGGCGCTTTACCCGCGTCCCCTGGCGAACCGCCACTGATGTTGGCTTTGTGTAAGGCAAAATGAACATCATTGCGAGCAATATCTTTAGGGTATAGATTTAGTTTTCTGTTTATTTTAGTGATCTTTAGTGGTAAGATTAGTTTTTTTTTGTTGTTGTTGTTGCTGTTTAGAGGTATTAGAGTTAGAATTTTTAACATGTTCATTTTATTCAATTAATAATACTTTTCAAGATTGATGGATTCAAGGGTTTAGCAGCGAAAAACAGGTTAATAACAATTCTTTTTATTATAAAACCGAGGTTTCGGTCCGATTTTGAACCTTCTTCAAGGCAACAGGCTAAAATTATAACAGTGTAAGTTAAATAATGCTATGATAGTTATTACAAATCTACTTACATTTTACATTATAATTATTGAATTATTAAATTGCTAAAATTTGAATATTTCTTGTAAAATAGTATAAAGCAAATATACCTGAAAAATAAGCCTACTACGAAAAACTAAGTCTATCTCTAAGAAAAAGCAAATTACTGGGCGATTCGAATAGAAAAGTATATATACTATTATACATTTTCAAGACGCTTATTGTGAACTGAATACCATAAAATAAAAATATACGGGGTGTCCCATTTAAAAAATTATAATTTTGTGTTATATCCCAAAAACGACAGCTTTCATAAAAAATCTGGATTCTACGTGAAAAACTGTATCAGAGCCAGTTTTTAACTTTTCGATAAATTAAATAACAACCGAAATACGAGCGGGGCCCAAAAATGCAATATTTTCAATTTCATGTATCTTAAAAACGAAAGGGGCTATGAAAATTTTGTTTGGGTCATCTTTCATTTAAAAAAATAGTATCACCATGACGCGAAAACCTTCTATCTTCACTAATAAGGGAAATACCCCATAAAAACAACGAAAACGGGACACTCTGTACTTGTAATAGTTGGCCATATTTGGCATAGCATTTTATGTTCACTCATAAAAACCTTCAATATAAATTAGAAAGCATATTTTTAAAGGAGTATGGTTATTATAAGCAAAATAAATTAGCATCATAATATATAGGTATTTTAGCAATTTTATCAAGAAATAAAAATATTTGAAATTGGAAATTGGTATGTTTTTTTTTAAATCTCCAAGTGTTTGACAATAAAAATATTCAGTGAGTTCATTGATATTCAACACATACCTATGTTGTACAACATAAAAACTGACCATTTGTTTTTGTAATAAGAGAAATGGGCCAAAAACTGATAGCGTGTTTTATGAATTAGTAAACACTAAATTTTTGTTGTATTTTGATCTCATGCAGTGAAGATTTCTGAAAATACCTCGTCAAATCGCAGACGAAACGTCAAATAAGAATTCAAATTTGACACGCACCCCCGATACCTATCTAGTTCAGAAATTTGTAATAAAAATATTCAATGTTTATAAAATATTTACGATAGTAAAGAATTCATACCAAAGATTTGAAATTAGTTATACCCTTCACCTCTTCAAGCGAATATTGGAATACCGGCGCTTATGTCAATATCTTACTAACAATGCCAGACAGGTCATTTTCCAAATTGACACCTTGCATTGATATTTTTAAAGTATCAAATACAGTCTTATATTCAGCTCGAATGTTTAGTTTCGTCTTTCCCCGACAGAGTACTACCGATCGGAACCTACTTAAGTAAACTCCTCCCAAAACAGACTTAAGGCGGATCAGCGCATTTCTTAATTGACCAAAAGTATCCGCCCATTGCCAACCATGACGGAACAACAAGTACGATTGAACAGTACCATTTACGGTCCTATTGACCATTTGACGCCGCCCGCTGGTACGATTAATGAAGTGCTCTCTTATTGGGGATCATCGAGACCAACCAGTAGTCTCGAAGATGGCATTTGAAGATGTTTTAGATTTGTTTTTCTTTTTTCTGATAATTTACGTGGGTTACTATTGATCATTGATAGAGAAGAGAACACTTGCCTCGTTTCGGTTACTCCACAGTACCTTCATTTTAAAACGATTACCATTCCTAATTAAAACTAAACATAGAAAACAGTATATTTCACAATAAATTATTAAAAAACTGCTGCTTGTGGTATGTTTAATATAGGAATATATACATACCACAAAACATACTAAAATAAGCCACACATTATAGACACCCGGTATCCGGTATAAAGCAGTAAATCAAAATAAAACTAGATAGATAGATATATAGAACCTTTTCACCGAGGTTTGTATACTATTTTATTTAAAACAATTTTAAAATGTATATGACCTATTTGTGACAAATATAACTATGTGAGAAATTAACAAAGTAAGACTCATCTAAACCAAGTTTCGCCATCAATAAATAAAAAGCCAAGCTGACATTTCGACAATCGTTACTACTTTACATACAAATTTAAATTAGTTGCATATTTGATAGATTGTCATAAAATAAGTGTATTCGAAGACAATGAGCGATTCAAAAGAAACCATTTGTACTTATCCTCAATTCAAATAAACCGCAGAATGTTTGGAAAATAATTAAATAATCCAATAAAATTCAAACATTTTCGCTATTCAATGAATATCGGCATTTACTTGGATGGAAAGTGACATTTAGTCCACCCATGTAAATGTCATATTTCAATTCCATACGGATAAATGCCAGATTCAGAAACATGTTTCTTTCAAACTTTTAAAATGTCAGAAATGTCAACATTACATACGTGGTTGTAAATAAACAGTTAAATTGAGTAATAAATTTAAAGTAAGTAAAAAAACGTATAAGTAGTAAGTAGGAAACTAATTATTATACAGTAAAACATTCAGTAAATATTAAACAAAACGATCAATTATTTACAATACACTTATTTTAAAAGTGTACACACATCATCATAGAGGTAATATTGGACAATCGAGATCCGCATTAATAAATTCATCTATTGAGTCAATATTTCAGTGCATTAATAATTGTTTAATTTTATTTTAATTATTTTAAATATGTTTAATAGTAGTTTGTTATACAAATGAGATGCGTGGAAGTTAACACAATATCGATTTTTTGTTAGACGAATAACATTGGGGCGATTTAACATCTACACGGAAGTGTAGGCCCCTTATAATTCCCATAGCTTTTCTTTGTAAAGTAAAAACTTTCTCAGAATGCGGTGGTGATTTACCACAGATAAGGATACCATATAATAAATAGGAATGGAGTAGGCTGTGGTATGCACTCATACAGGTCTCCAGATTAGCAACTGGCCGCACATTGTTTAGGAGGTAGAATTTTTTTAATATCTTATTTGCCACAGATCCAATGAGTGCATTCCACATTGTCTTCTGATCCATATGAATGCATAAAAATTTTACAGCCGATCGATCATCAGGTAACTGTCTTTGAGTAAATATAATCTGCAAAGACTGAAGAGTCTCCGGAACCACTCCGAGGATCTTGTTGAAGTAAAGTTAGATTATGGGTTCTGTTAGCCAGAGTTGTGTCATCGGCGTACAATACAAGGCATATAGAAGGAATATTGCGTGGAAGATCGTTTGCACAAGTTATGAAAATGGTAGAGCCCTGAAGCACGCCAGCATGTAGAACATCGGGATCTGAAAATCTATTATTATAATAGACACTTTGAACTCTATTGTTTAAGTAAGACTGGATCAGATCAAGACGTGAGGGACTAAAACCATAATATTTAACTTTGTTATGAGGCTATCATGTGATATGCAATCGAAGACCCTACTAAGATCACATAAGGTGACCCCCACCAAAGCCTCCATTTTCAAACTTCGACACAACTGTGCGGACTAAATCAAGGATTGTCAATTCGGTGGCCCTTCCCAAGCGAAACCCATACGGAGAAGAGTCGTAGATACTATGGGACTCCATATACAAATAAATTTGTTTTGCTAAAACTTTTTCAAAATTTTATGAGACAATTGGTACAACGCTGAAGGACCTATAGTTACCGCTGTTGTCAGTAGGGCCGGACTTATAAATGGGGATTTCCTTGATTTTTTTAAAGAATCAGGGTATTGACATTATTTGGGACAATTATTGAATAGCTTGGTCAGTGGTGATATGATTAAGTTTTTATTGGATTTAATTATTTTAGCATTTACATTATATACAGGGTTTTTCCCTATATTTTTCCACCCACCTAGAGAGTTTATTTGAATAGATACGGAAATGTCGTAAATACAAAAGTTGTTGGGTTTTTTATAAAGATTTAGAATATTATATCATAAGTGCGAAAATATTATTGGAAATGTCAAATTTTGACAGGTTGTCAGTTTTTTTAAATGAAAAACCCTGTATATTAAATCATATTCTTGAAGATCTTTTTTTTCTTATTTCAAATATATATACTTTTAATATATTCTGTCAATTAGTTTTGGATATACAAGCCTTTAAACATTAAAGAAATGGTAAGGTAATTTGCGCTAAAACATAGTGAGCCATGGTCAAGACAATTGCAATGAACGACGCCTTTGTAACGTTTACCGGTCAGAAGTAATTATTTACGAGCATTTTTAACATCTAATACGTTGGACGATGGGTTATTCGGAAAAAGAGAAACTCGACATGATAGAATTATTTTATTTACATGGTAAAAATGCATCGATAGCTCGTAACAAATATCATAGACGGTTTCTAGATAGACCAACACCGACTCGTAGCATAATATTCAACATCGTTAAACAATTGAATGAAAGAAAAACACTTAAGCGAAAAGTCAGAATAGTGGAAAGAAACAATACCATAAAAAATCGATAATATAAAGTAGGTAAATAATAACATTAGCTTAAAGAACTAAGTTTTGGTTTTCTGTATAGCCTCCTTGGTTTATAATGCATTTCTGAATATTTCTTTTAAATTTTCTATGTATGGATGCGTAGATAAAATGAGACTGGGTGTTTAAGTCGTCGATTGTTTGGACTATATTTTGCTCTAAAGCTTGGATGGTTTTTGGCCTATTGTAGTATATCTTGTTTTTCAGATAACCCCACAAAAATATGTCCAATGGAGAGAGATCGGGACTGTTTGCGGGCCATCTTAATGGTTCATGTCTTCCAATCCAAAATGGATACCTGTCATTTAAAAAATTGGTGACCGGCTGGACATTGTGAGGAGGGGCATCATCTTGTTGCCATATCAAATTAAGATATGAATTAATCGGTAGTTGTTCTAAATGCCCCTCGATTTCGTTTTCTAATAACTCCTGATACCTTTGTCCGGTTAAATTCCCATTTAAAAATATAGGTCCAATAACATGATTGTTAAGAAGGCCACACCAAACATGTAGGGATCTTCTTCCCTAAATTTTGACCGCCTGAAGAGCTCGCGGGTTTTCTTTTGACCAAAAATGCTTATTTTTCCGGTTAAACATGCCTCCAGTGGTAAATGTTGCCTCGTCAGTGAAAATTATGTTTGACAGATTTAGTTGGTTCATCATAACACGTCTTTCTATTTCTTGGCAAAAGTGTAATCGGTCTATTTTATTTTGATCGGTTAATTCTTAAGTAGGTAAAAACTTATATGGCTTATATCTATAATGTTTTAGAACTGAGTGAATTTTATGCCATGATTTGTTAAAAAAAGTGGCTGCATCAGGAATTGAGCGCTCAAGATTTTCTAAAACAAGAATAAATAAGATAAATACATTATTTTAATTCAAAAGTTTCAAAATTACCTTCAAAATATAATAAAATTTTTAAATCTTCTTCAGCGTTTCTTTCCACTATTCTAACTTTTCGCTAAAGTGTTTTTCTTTCATTCAATTGTTTAGCGATGTTTAATATTGTCCTACAAGTCGGTGTTGGTCTATCTGGAAACCGTCTATGATATTCGTTACGAGCTATCGACGCATTTTTACCATGTAAATAAAATAATTCTATCATGTCGAGTTTCTCTTCTTCCGAATAACCCATCGTCCAACGTATTAGATATTAAGAATGGTCGTAAATAATTACTTCTGACCGGTAAACGTCAAAAAGGCGTCGTTCATTGCAATTATCTTGACCATGGCTCACTATGTTTTAGAACAAATTACCTTACCACTTCTTTAATGTTTAAACGCTTATATATCCAAAATTAATTGACAGAATATATTAAAAGTATATATATTTGAAATTAGAAAATATGATTTTCAAGAATAAAGGTTGTTTCATTTAAAAAAACTGACAACCTGTCAAAATTTGACATTTCTAATAACATTCTAAATCTTTATAAAAAAACCAACAACTTTTCTATTTACGACATTTCCATATCTACTCAAATAAACTCTCTAGGTGGGTGGAAAAATATACGGGAAAACCGTGTACATCTTTGCTATCGGAATTTTTTAGGCTGTATGTAGAATCCCGTACTGAGTTAGAGATAATGTCAGAAAAATTAAAATGATAAGTTGATTTAGTAAGAAAATGTGTGTATGAGAAGTTACCTTTATTTATATTATTTATTAAGAGTAATTGTTGATTTATAAAAAAGTTATTCGTTTTATTGGCATCTAGTACATCAGAACTAACTGTTTTATTTTTTTGAAGGTCGAAAATTGTTGAATACATCCCACATAGCTTTGAATTTGTTGGATTTGTAATTTATATATATTTTTCATTTGCATCTTTTTTGCCTGCGCTATTTTGTTTCTGTAGAAAGTACTATAGTCTAGATACCTTTTTTTATTTGAAATTTGTTGATATAAATCGTGCGCAAAGATTATATGTTCTCAAATAACTTTCAGTTCATCATTGCACCAATCTACATGGGAGGTTTTATTTTTATTAACAGTATTTTCCTTGATAGGAGAGAAAGAGAAATTACATTAATTATTCTTTCATGAAACTTTTCAGATGTTTTGTTTATTGAAAGCGATTGAATGTTACAAATGAGAAATCAGTCTTACTTATGGTATTAAAAAACATGTTCAGTCCAGAAGGAGTTCTGAGTTGCGAAAAAGCCAAAAAAGATTTTTGTTTGTCAATCTAAACCAGTGAAGATTTTTGAAGTTCTTTGAGATCGGTATTAAGAGCTTGACAGCCCTCAACGAGGTCCTGTTTTTTAAAAGAGAAATATATTTGTGTGTCGACTGCATAATATTGGAATTTGCATTTTTTAATAACGTTCGTAAATTCATTACTTAGTACCTTGTATTTAATATCATTTTGAATATAAATGCCAACACCGCCACCCATACCCACTCTGCCTTGTCTGACGAACCTGTATCCCTGTATTTCTATCTCTTTAAAATGAATTCTTTTTGTTAACCATGTCTCTGTAACGTCGACCACAGCAAACCACAGCAAAACCCTCACTAAGCACAAATTCTTTACAACTTACAAAACTGGAAGTTAATGACTTAATATTAACATGAGCCGTCTTTAAAGTTCTGTTTTTCATGCGTAGAGAATCGATAAAAATATATATATAATATATAAATATAATTTGTTTAAAAATGCTAACGTATTATTTTTCAGTAGCTTAATTTTGTTGATATAATTCAATATTTGGCTTAACTATATATACCTAAAACAATGAATTTTGTATGCAAACTGTAAAGCAATACTTGATTAGCTAGTAGCTAATAGCTAAATTAGCTAATAGCTAGATAGACTATTATATAATTTAATTATTATTGCTAAAGTAATCAGGTACTTAATATATATGAGTGTGCAAGCAAATTACAAGTAGTTCGTATAGATTGCAAAATTAAAAAAAAAAAGGTTTGTATGCATTGTTGTATAACAGAACGACAGAGCTTGTATTGATGCTTATATCGCTAATGCACATAAATTAATATTAAAGATGTTACAAAAGTTTATTATAAATATTTAAAATATTTTAAACAAATTATATTTACTGCTAATTGTGATGCGAAAAAGCTTTAAAAACATAACTAAAATTGGCAAAATACGTAGCTGTATGACAGCCTGGGTTTACATTAGTTCGAGAACTATAGTGATGATGTGCTTATGACAATTTTATGTTCAAGATGGAGAAAATACTATATTTGGCAAAATATAGTCTGAACTATTGCTATATTTGCTATAAATGATCCTGCATCTTTTTATAAAACTATAAAATCACAGGTATGAACGACACATAAATTTCCTATGCCATCTGCTTTCCGATGATGAAACAAAAATCTAAAACTAAAAATTTCAAATTTTTGAAAGGCCCAAAGGGCACAACTAAACATGTTTGAAGTTCACGGTAATATATAAGAATAATTTAACCAAATCTATTATATATTTGTAGCTATTTTCGTATTGCAGGGTCCTAACCTAAACGTCACAAACAGATAAAAGGGGTTCTGTATACCATTTAATTATTAAAACCTATAAAAACCTCTCAAAAGAAACGTGAAAAGTAGTTAAATAAATCTCATAAAGATCATTAAAAGCGAAGCTTTAAGGCAATATAAAAATGGAAACTGAAAAGGCACACGGCAAATGAAAACCTCACTTTGACATAAAAGCTAATTGCTACTTCAAGCAGTAAATGGGAGACGCCGGAAAACCCTGAGTGGCCGCACTTTCCTGCAAAACGTCGCAGGATTTGAGGCCTCCTTAATATATTTTTATACATGGATGGTTCGTTGAGTAATCTTCTTTTCTTTTCGTTCCCTTTTGGCGTATGTAGCGTAGCACACGTTCCTTTTTTTTATGAAAAGCTGATTATGGTTAAGTTGTCTTTAATAAACAGTGTTTAGTAAAAAATTGATTGCACTAACTAATAATATTTGTTGTTCAGCTGTCAATGTTTTCTTTTTTTTTATCACATATTTACTAAAGGCTCGACTTTATTTACAGAAAATGTGGTTGAAAGGCTTGGAAAGTTTCTTACGTTTTTAACAGTACATACTATTAAAATGTCAGCTTTCAAATCGCTCCTCGGGGAAGACACAGCAGAACTATACACATTTTTTTTATTTTACTCATATGGCCATGCTACATAATAGACTCTAGAATTTTTTGGTTCCACGATATATAAAATGTCATTTATCATCCTTTGTAACTTTATTATTCGTTTGCTATTGCTTCTCAGCCGCCTAACATGATTTCAAGTTTTGTTCTCGTTTCATTAACACGGCTTAACTATAATTAGTAATATTTTTTTTAGGTAAAATAAAAGCGGCAAGTTGTTTGGTTATTTCTGGTTAATTTTCAAAAATATTTTAAATTATTAACAATTCAATTCAGTTTTTATAAAAGTTTCAATAAAAACATGATGCTGCTATTTTGAATAAAAAATAAATTAATTCAAATATTAAAAAACAGCCGCTAATTTGTTTTATACAAAATTCTAAAAACTGATTTTGTAATAATTTGAAATAAAATTTCTGTTAATAATTTTCTAATATTTCATACGAAGAAACCGCAGTGATGGTGAAACGTCTGATTTTTGTTTCTTTAATATAGTGGTATATATTAGGGGCACTGTCACACTATACTAAGCTTTTTTCCTTAAATAGATTTATCTTTTTGAAATGTTATTACTTGGATGCAAAATGAGATAACTAGATATTAATAATTAAGAAAAAATCTTTCCAGGGCCCCCATAAGCACGCGTGCAACGTAGGCGCAGGGCCACTCTATAGGGGCGCTAAATCGGAGGTTCGAAGCTGCCTTGAAAAAAATGAAAACAACATTTATTTTATACAAATCGAATTTTTAATTATTAAGCAATTTGTAACGAATATAGCACTAAAAATTTCATACTGTGGAAAACGAGATTTGATCCATCTAGTATTGATTCTATATTATCAGTTATCAAATATAAATTTACAATAAAAATCGGTTTTTCCTTCGGTTCATTTAGCCGGAACTCCCCTCTTTATGAATCTTTTATTAGGATTAGTGAAATGTGACTTAATTTAGTTCAGTACATAGTCATTTAGTTCCACCATATTGGCTATGTGCCAATATTTTACCAGTTTCCACCTATGACACACTTGATTTTTAGATATAATACAAAATAGATTAAATAAGCAATTTTATACGCCGATTTTTTAAAAATTTCATTAGACTTCTATTTTATTCCATCATGTTGAATTTATACTAAAATATTATCAGTATACCAATATATCATAACTATTTCTTGTGCAAACATTAAAGTCCATTGAATAAGAGGTTTTTCTACTTCATCTTTTAAACAGTTTATTTCGCTGCCATTTTAATCCCCTATCTTGAATTCGTACTACAATTTTTACGAATTTATTTCTATATCACACTTAATTCTTGGACGAAATTTAAAATAAAACTAATAAGTTTGTTCATGCTGATTTTTTATTTTTATTAGGCGTCATTTTATATTGCCATCTTGGATACGTACCAAAATTTACCAGTTCATCCACTTAACGTTTGTGCAATATTTGAGGTAAATTGGATAATCAGGGCACCATTTTATTCCGCCATATTGGATTTTTACCAAAATATTACCAGGTCATCCTCAATATCCCTAACTTTCGACGAAAATTTGAAGTTAATCGGGTAAGTTTTCCAGCCATGTCGCAAACTGACATCTAGGAGCACTAAAACGAGAAGATTCCGAGAGTGTGATTTTTTTCTGGAACACAAACATTTTATTTTACCGCTATTTTATTCCGCCATTTAGAACTCGTACCATGATTTTATCAGCATTTCTATATCCCACTTAATTCTTGCATTTTTTTATGCCGCCATTTTGATTCACCATCTTTTATTCATACTAAAATTTTGCCAGTTCATTCCTATATAAAATGTGATTTTTATGCAAAATTTCAGGTAATTTGATAAATAGTTTTTAATTAATAATTTAAATTTAATTTTTAACAATTAACTAGGCCGCCATTTTGTTTCGGCGTCTGGAATTAGTACCAAAATTTTTCCGTTTCGTTCCTATTTTTGTGCAAAATTTCAGGAACATTCCATAATTAGTTTTTTTAGTAATAATTAACATTTCACTAGGTCGTAATTTGTAACCCTTAAACAATGTATTAAATTTTAGATTTTAAAATTTCTGTTGTTTCGGTGCAAAATTAAAATCAAATATACCTGGGTTCCAAAAATATGCGCCAACGTTTAAAGGGAGATTCTTTGTAACAAAATAAGACGAAACGTTTATATGAACATGGGTCCCCAGATGCTTAAAATTTAAAAACAAATGTGACCTTATTTACTTATACCGAAACAATAAGAGCTATTTGATTAAAATTTGGAACAAACTGATATGTGTCTAAGGGATATATTTTTAAAGTGTTCAGCAGTTTTTTCAATAATCACAAGTAACCATCCTTGACTTTCTTAAAAAAAAATGCTACTCTAATCATTTTTTAAAAAACTACTAAAAATATGCAAAAATGTCTCTTAGTATTTTGTGATTGATAAATCGTTTTCGAGAAAAAAAATTTCTATTTTGATCTATGTCTCTCGCACCACTGATTAAGTTTTAGTTGATGTCAGAACTGTTCAAAACTCTAGAAAAGTTATTCTTTGGATCATTTTAATTAAGAAAAAGGTTTTATTAAATATATGTCCTCAAATTTTTAAGATACAGGCCGCTGATTTAAAAAAAATTCTTTTTCTAAATTTTAACACCCTATATAACAAAAATGGGGCATTTGGGCACAGATATTTATTTTTGTTTTATTTTGTCTTGGAATGATCCAAGGAATCACTTTTGTAAAGTTTTGAGCAATTGTAACTTCAACTAAAACTGGACCAAAAGTGCCACAGGCGTGCATCAAAAGAGATTTTTTTTTCTCAAAAACGAATTGCTATATCATACTAACAGGCATTTTTTGTGTATTTTTAGTTGCCCTAAACGATAAAGCTAGTAGTTTTTTTATAAAATGATTGGCGTACTGTTTTTTTTTTTAACGAAAGAATATAAAGAGGTACTTAAATCGCCATATTTAAATACCTCTCTATAAAACACGTTTTTTTGCTGCATTTTCTTTCTTTTTTTGTCAAAAGGGGCTTGGAAGATTTTTGTTTATAAATTATTTCCGATTTTTTGGAACACCCTGTATAAATTTTTTAAAAATATGTAAAAAAATAAAATAGAATCTCCCTGTTCAAGAGCTTTTTTGAAAAACTAACGGTTTTTCAAATAAAAAATACTGAAATTTGATTTTTGAAAAATCCTTACTTATCAAACCTCCACATCATACAATCAACCTGTATGCCAAAAGGCAGCTTTTTACGTATATTTAAGAGGCGCTTTCACCCCCTTGAAATTTGAGTTTGAAAAATCCCTTCTTATCGAACCTCTCCATTCTACTATCAACCTGTGTGCCAAAAGCAGCTTTTTACGTCAAGCAGTTTTGTGACCCGATTTGAAGCTGCAGGAATACTTGCATATCTTCAAACTCTAGAATTTAATTGTCTTAGGGTATTTTGGAGCTTGGTTTTAGAGAAAATATTTGCACTATCTAACTACCTTCAAAAACAAATCATAAAATCTACTTGTGAAGATTTAAAATTTTTATGAAGTGATGAGTATTTTATGAAATTAGTAGAAGAATAAAAAAGACTAGCCATTTTGTGTCACAGAATTTTATTCAAATAATTTGTCTATTAATTTATTGGAGAAATATAAATCATTTGCAAGGTTTATTAATGAAATTTAAAAAAAGACGATAATGAAACAATTAAAATACTTCCAATTTTAGTCGAAAATAATTTGGAATTTACTTATCCTAACGAGTAAAAATTAATTAGAATTTAATTAGTAGCGCTAATGCAGAAAGGTCTTTTAGTAGAGTGAAACAAATCAAAACATATATTAGAACTACTATATATGATAGAAAATCGCTTAAATATCTTATCACCGTTATCAATAGAGTCAGATAAATTGCACTTTTTGGATCTAGATTCAGTACTAGATAAGTTCAAGGTAATAAAAACTCGTAGGATGATATTATAGGTAACTTTTTTTTTAATTTGCTTTACAAAAATTAAATTTGTATTTTTTTTTATTTTGATGTAATTTAATACATTAAAATAAAAATTATATATAAGTTAAGTTTTGTTTTTGAAAATATCCGCCCCGTTCCTTCAGGTTTACTGAACTTATAAGGAAACTAGCTGTAGGTGGTTTACAAATTATTGTTAGCTAATGTCAGTTCGTTTTGAATGGAGGCAAATATTTGTTACACATTTTGGAAGAAGCTAAGGAACATAATGGACAAAAGTAATTGACCATTATGTGCAGGCCAAGGACTGTTTAAAATGAGGTTACTAATCCAAGACCGTATTAAAGAAATAATTTGGGGATGGTTCCTCAAAGATGAGAAGTCGGATTTTAAATTTTATTATGTTATTTGATAAGGGACAAAAAGTGATAATATAAAAGTGACATTTATTTCGCATTGCCTTTGTAAATAACGCCAGGAAAAAACGAAATAAAAAACTTCGATTTTCCATTTTTTTTCGAATATTTCGGAAAGCAATCGGATTTTCTTAAATTTCTAACCGGCAATTAATTCAGCCCACAAACACCCAACTTTTCCTTAAATTAACCGACTTCGTATATCTTACGGTTTCTAAGATACCCATGTATTTAGTCGATTTGGGATACCCTGTATATTATTTACAATTTGTAACCTCCCCCCCCTATGTTATTTAAAATTTAAATAAAGCACTGAAATATTAGTTCAACGATATATAACACAATGAGTTTACGAGTTAATATTTCTTACTTATTAAGGATTATCTTCAGAAAGTTTTATTTTGTATGTGAATAACTTCGAAGGATTTACCAAGTATATTATCTTAATTAATATAAGATAATAAGTTTACTTTTGATATCTTCTTTTGCCTAGCAAGCATCAGTAAAATAGATATTTAGCCGTGAGAAGACAAAGTCATTTGTAATCCTTGCGTTCAATGCTAATTGTAGTATATGAAGTGATTTTTTTTCTAAACCAAATTAAAGATGTAATATTTTTTAATCACATATTACTATTTATCGTCTTTTATCACGATCATCCATGGTAGAAACAACAGCATTTACTGTTTAATTTGTTATTCCTTAGATAGTATTTATTATTTTAAATAACTACTGTTTTTATTCACATTTTTTATGATTCAGTTTTGGCAGTGTTATCGGCCTGTGGGTACAAACGAGTAAGATTCTGCACTTTTCTCAGTTATTCGACGATATTTTTTACAATATTTATATATCAATTAATAAAACTTATTCCCTGATCAATTTTACAAAAAAAAAAATCGAGAAATCCTATAATAATTAAACTCAAAATTCAAGTAAAAATATTGAAGATTGTGTTGGAATGTTGAAAAGAAGTACCTACTAAAGCTTAATTTCTATATGTTTACTCATGTTAGGTTATTACTATTTTTGATATTTGTGTTAATTTCGGATGCCTTAAATTTTAAACCTCCCTTTTTTATAACAATATAAATTATTTAAAATTAAAATATCTAGGACAAGGTTTGAGTTATCAATGGCAAAACCAAAACAAAATATCACCAAATAATTGTGGAAATTTCTTACTCGTTTACACGATACTGGTTAATTACACTAACAAGAATGCCTGATAATAGAAATATGTTTCTGCGCGTGTTCTAACTATACCCAGTTTTATTCCAAAAACCAAAAAAAAAATAGATTTAAGGCGCTATATCTTGTTGACCCTGTATTTATATAACGTTTTTGTCTTATTTAATGCCAATGACCCATGTTTTTTAAGCACCTTGTATTACATAACTAGTTTCATAATATTATTATGTAAGTGTCCTACACAGAATCTCTTAAACACTGAGAATTTGGTTTAATTTAAATCAAGTAGTCCGACAACCCACAAATCCCAGAACAAATATTTTTCGAAATGTTTTAGGAAATAAGATATTTCTTTTCAAAGAAAAAATGTAAAAACAACTGCAGCTAAAACCGTGGAAATACGGAAAAAGAAACTAGAAACCCAATTAAAATCCCGTCTATTCGGAGAGCATTTCGCCGACAAAACAAAAAACAATCGGAGTCGAAACAAAAGGCACAATCAGGACAAAAAGCAATATTCCGAGCCGGCCAGGATCCCTAGTTAATCACTAAAATGGCGTCTACTGTTTTCCCATGTGTTTTTATTGTGTTGAAAATTAAAACAGCGCGCACAATGGGCTTCCGCAGGAGTTTTCATTCAATGTGTGCAGGGCCTGTTGCGATTGCCGCGCAATGCAGCCTGTCCCTGGAGATATTCGCTGGCAATTCCGATGAGTAACTTTAAGATTACTCTTCTAAAATTTCGGGTTTTCATAAGTCAAAAATATAGAAAATATTATCTAAAATACCAGCACTTCATACGATTAACATATTAAATGTTATACAGCGATACTTAATTTTCAGTATACTGGTAGGATACACACATAGAAGGGGTTATTGGTTTAAATCTATTAAAAATGGAAACAAAATGAATAGATACAGGATATTTCCTCATAATTCGCCTTCCCCAATATTGGTTTATAAAAATTGATGTGATGGCGTTCGTGTAGACAGTCGCGAATTAAGAGCTCCCAAAAGTGTTTAAATTCAATGGTATTTTTTGGGATAAAAATGTAGTTTTCCTGTTACGTTTTCGTATTTACCTCTTGCGCATTCAGGAGTATAGTTTTCAGTTGGAAAATTGCACAAGTACTTGTTTTATAGTGGATATTTATTTAACTGTCTAAAGTGCGGGACACGAAAGAAAACCGGACGGTCCCTAAAATAAAGGTTCATAGTCTTAAGCAAGCGGAAAAGTAAAATTTGTGTACGCAAATAAATTTTATGTTATTTTATTTGTTGTAATAGTTTGCCGCTTCACCTATAAAGTGCGCCAGTAAAGCGGTACGAAAATTAATCGAGGATTTAGTAAATTTCGCACTGGTCCACTTGTAGTTGGGATGTGCCTAGAGTCTCCATGCACTTGCCGCTAGAAGGTTCTAGCTATGGCGCCCATACATTTCGAGCATTTGTTTTCATTTCTATATAAATGCGTTGCGTTGAATTTGAATTATTATTTCGAAGTAACGATGGCGAGCAAAAGAGGAAAAACAATTCGAAGCGGTGCACGTGAAGTTATTGCGAGCGTTATAGAGGCTTGTACTAGAGAAGCTGAAAATAATAGTTTGACTATTCCAATTCAAAATCGAACAGTACGCGCTGCATTTTACACTGATCTTTCGGAAAGTAGTGTAAGAAAAATTCAAAGAGAACATAATGATCTCTCATGTTCTGCTTCACCTTTAAAATCCCCTGGTAAAAAAAGACCCCGATTATCATACAAAGATAAAATTGACGATGGTGATTTTCAAGTAATTCGATGAACAGTGAGGATTTTTATGTAAACTTGAAGAAGATTCCGACCTGCAAACCCCTACTTCGTGCTGTAAAGAACAAAATAGATTTTCCGTATGGGTATAAAACCTTAAATTGGCTTTTACGATCAAATGGTTATGTTTACCGTCAGTGCCAAAATAAACGAAAATTGCTCTTTGAGAGACCAAATATTTTTCACTGGCGGGTGAAATATCTATCAACTGTAAGGCAATATAGGCAAGAAGGACGCAATATTGTGTATCTAGACGAAACCTGGGTAGATAATGATATGACAGTGAACAAATGCTGGCAAAGTGAAAGTGTTACAGGTGTTGTTCAGGGAATCCGCTCTAGTAGTCGCTTTATTATATTTCATGCTGGTTCAGAAGCCGGATGGATTTGTTCCAGGTGCTGCTTTAGTTTTTCGCTCGGTACTAACAACTGGAGACTATCATGGACAGATAAATAGAAATAATCTTGAAGAGTGGTTGCTCGAGAAGCTTCTACCTAACATTCCTTACAAATCAGTTTCAGTAATGGATAATGCGTCTTAACATTCTCACGTAGAAGATTACGTGCCAACTAAATACTCTACAAAAGCTCATATGATATCGTGGCTTAAATCGAACAATCTTGTATATGTGATCCAACATGGAGAAACTATCAATTATATGAAGTAATATCAGCCAACAAGCGTAGAGAAAAAAAGTATAAAATTGACGGTCTTTTACGTAACCTCGGTCATACACCTTTAAGGCTGCCTCCGTACATGTGCGACCTCAACCCTATTGAACTTGCATGGGCAGGAGTAAAAAAATATATTTAAGAGCGCAACACCGGTGAACTTTCAATATATTTTGTAAAATTGTTCATAAAGTAGCCGTCAATAAACTGCTTCAAAATAATTAATTTTCTGTTCAATACCGGGTATCAAAAAATAATAATCTAATATTGCAATTAATATTTGAAAAACTACAGAACTCATATTTTTCCAAAATTAACCCATCAATGTAGTTATAGTAGCTAGCACTGATTCCAGTGAACAAGATTTATCAAAATTTTAACTTATGCAGTTCGACTTTGGCCTATTCGTGTATGCCAAAAGTGACCGTTTCTCTCCGTCTGTCATATTTCTTTGTACTGTAATATTGTAATATAAACCTAAAAGTCTTAACTTTGGAGGTACAGGCTGATGCTATTATAGATAAATAACTGTCTGAAATTTGATACACGTCTTTTATGCATAAAATTAACCTGGGTAAATCCGTATGCTCCTTAATGCGTAGAAGACATGTATCAAATTTCATGCAGGACATAAAAACACCCCCTTTAACATCAGCGCGCAATTAGGAAACGCCCTGTATAGTACTTCACAATGACGGCCCCTGTATAAAGGAATATGACAAACGGAGGCAGACGGCCACTTTTGGCATACCCGAGTAGCCCAAAGTCGAACTGCATAAATTAAAATTTTGATAAATCTCGTTCACAGGATCTGATGCTGGCAGCCCTTGTAAAATCTGGACTTGTATATCGTGTATCACTATACTGGGTGGTCCAATAATAATGGACGTAGGCAGTAGCCCGAGAACCGTTAATGACAGAACTCAAGAAAAAATATATTTATAGGTAAATCGATCAAGAAAAATCAAAATTAAATCATTTTAAAATTCGAAAGTTCGCCGTTTTTGCAACATAAAAGAGATATAGAAGTGCGGTACACGAAAGAAAACAGACAAATATAGATAAAGGATCATTAAGCATAGTTAGTTAAAAGGAGTACCATATTATTTAAAGAACGACGGGACACCACTGGTTTAAAAAGATTTCTTGGCCGACCTTTCTAAACTGATTGACTCCGCCCGGTTTTCTTTCCTGTCCCGCACTTTACTGCTCACAGTTTGTTCTATATCAGTGGCTGTAAAACATGACTCGAGGCTCAAGTAGGTCCGATTCAGAGGAGAAGTTAATTACAAAGATTTGTTGTAATTTTGTCAAAAAATGAAAGAAAAGGTCGACACAAAGCTTAGTAAGTTAGATGATACACTTTCTTCATTATGTACCTCATTAAAAAAATTTGAATTTATGGTTACCATGAATACAGAGTCCATTGCTAGCCTTCAACAACGTCTAGACAGCCTGGAACAAAATAACAAAAACAACTGGGTACGCATTTGTGAACTTAATATTGATGACACTGATAATATGGCTAATTGTGTTTTGTCTTTTATTAGACACAGGTTAAAAGTACCATGTTCCCCTTAATGACCTGGATTTTGCGTTTCCTATTGACTTTAAAAAAATAAAGATCCAAATCCGTCAACGTTATTAGTTCGGTTTATATCGAATATTAGAAAAAGATCAGTAGTGTCGGCAAAAAAATAAATATAAGGATCTAACTCGGAGCAGATATAATCTGGGACCATTACTTTTTTTTAATCTATGCCAATGATCTGCCAGAAAATATTAATACTGGATAAGTTACAATGTATAGCAATGATACGACGGTGGTATTAGCGGCAAATACCCCGAAGGAGCTTTCCAGTAGTTTAAAAAACCTTTGTAGCGATATGGAGATTTGGTGCCGTAATAACCATCTAATACTTAACTCCGACAAAATTGTATATATGAATATGTTTGTTCGTAAACCCTTGCCTTTAAATTCTGATAGCCTTAGCAACATTAAATTTTCAAATTCTAGCAAATTTTTGGGAACTAGTCATCCCTAAACTTTAATAGTCACGTCGAGCATGTCTGTGCTAAGCTTAACTCTGCCTACTTTGCTGTTCTGAACTTAAAGAATACACTTAACGAGTCTGGCTTGCTTATTGTTTGTTTAGTATTCTTTGGCTTACAGCCATTATCTAATAATATCATTTCAAGGGGAGGTAGAGCAGTATGGGAGAGAGTCTTTATTGGACAAAAAAGGATTTTAAGACTGATTTTCAATCTCAAGCCCATGGATAGTTGTAAGCCTATATTTACTCAAAAGCGAATTTTAACATTGCCCTGTATATATATTTTTAAGTGTCTAATTTATATGAACAATAACCTTAAATTATTTGTCAAACTGCCCAAGTAGCACATTTAATCATGAGTCATTGTTACAAGTATTTTCGTTGAAGTAACCGGAACTTGGTGTCGCCACGTTCTGTTTAAGCTGAGACTACGTAGTCAACACCAAAATGGGGAACAGTTTTAGGGTAACTATTTCGTGAATAACATGTAACTGTGACTTTGACTATTAATAAGACAGTACGGAATTGTAGGTTTCATTTAAGTAGCCATTTCAAAAATATGTATGGTTCTTTTTAATACAAACAAAACAGTGATGGCGACTACAAACACTCAAATTGGGAATATGGTGAAGAGCGTATAGGATACGTTATTGGTTCTTTAGGTAGAATACATGCGTTTCACTTAGTTTTCTAGCTATGTTAAGGACCTATAATTAAAACGCAGGTAATTTCTCTGGTGAATATGCTGATGATAGTCGTAAAAAAATTACGCTCCTTTAAAATTCCTTAATTTTCAATAGATTTTAGTCAAATATATTGGCCAATTAAGTCTCAAAATTGTAATTTTGGACTTTGGTTTAAATAGTAATTATCATTATATATCTTATTATAAAGAGTGATTCTTTCTTTAACGTTTAATTTGTGTGCATTTTTAATTTTTATACTCACAAGAAAAACGTCATAGCTAAATATTTATAGGGGAGATGAAAATAAACAATGGCGTTCTATTGGAATTTTACTTTTAAGTTAGCTGCACTTCTTTACTGAGAGAAAATTACTTAACATTAAGTGTCTACGATTGCTCCCATACGCTTTTATTGTTTTGGATTCTTTAAATACGCAAATGTCACTTATACCCAATTACTTCGAAGTCTACTAGTTATCTACAAAGTTCCCATTAATCCCATACTATATATTATTACCAAGCGGTTATGATTTGCGAACATTCTGCCAGTTCTTTAAAGTTTAATGTGTTGTGCGCGTATCGTCGTAGCATGCGGAGAGTTGCGGTACTAGAGTCACTTCTATAATTCTGTCGTAACCATAACCCTTTGTTTGGTTTTTATTTTTCGTTTCCTTAAAATACCGCTTTAGGTTTTGTTTAAGTGTAACATAACCAGGTTGTGATATTTTTATTTTCTATAGAATGTGGACGAATGACGAAAGCTACTTTTTTTTCTAAACGTTGAAATGGGCGCACACTTATTATCGTTAGTTTTTCTCAAATATAACTAAAATATATCTACTTTAGCACATTAATATAAGAAATACGGATCAGCTAAAAGGTTAATTAATAAAAGTATTATTAATTTCAGTCTAGTAAATTCGAAATTTAAGTCAGCGTCTGTTGTAAATGTAGGGATATGTTATTGTTTTACTTTAATAATCTAGTCCAAACTTACTTTTTCATTTACATTTTTAACGAATAACAATATTTGTGCAAGGGATTAATGAGAGTTGTCTACCAAGTGAATTTAGTAATGTAAAAATTTATGTGCTGAATGAAGTAATACATACACTAAGACATGAAACGATATTGCCTTTCAGAAGAAAATAAAACCAAAATATAATAATGTGCAATATTTAACAACTTTTCTTGGAATAAACTTACACTTAAAACATTTACAGTCATAGTCATTTACAAATTCATCACAAACACTTTATAATTACAAACACATTTCTTCATATGGCCAATGGTTCAGAACTTATTGCTTGAATCAACATTCACTTCAATAATCACAAAAACTAATAAAAAATACACCCAAACAACAAACCTCAGAAGAAACCCCCGTAGGCAAAAAGTAAACAAAACGGTTTTAGCAGCAATATGGCCGATTACAAATACATACATAATACTTAAAATCGTGTAACCCAAAGTGTTTATTGATATATAGTAAGATTATCAGTAATAAATACGAAAAAACTCTTAAAGAGTAATAGTGGAAACAGTTATAGCTACTTTAGTGCCAGCTGGGTGGGAGAGACTAATTCGTACAAGACTAGAAATGTGAATGTCATTGGTGTACCATCTCATAAAAACTCATTCTTTCAAAGATCTCCATATTACAGTTGTCTGGCCCTTTATAATAAACTGCCTAAACACTATAAAGTTCTTAGTGGCAACAACTTTAGGAACAAAGTCAGACAATTTCTTATTGATAAAGCTTTTTATTCGGTATGAGAATATTTGCAGTCTTGAGCATTTCGTTACTGCTTGACACATGATAGTATTTATACTAATAGTTTGTCTTGTTTTTCTTATTCCATATTCTTGTGCGAATTTTTCAGTTTTTATATTCTAATTGCATATTAGATGTATTTATTTTTGTAAAAAAAAACATTTTTTTAAGATGTTTTACATGTATGTTTTTATTTGTGTTTGTTTTTTTAATGTGTATTATAAGTTTATATTTATTTTTAATGTTATACTTTTTCTTTTTTGTATATATATATATATATACTTTTTGACGACCCTTTATACAATAATGTATTTTATGGTAATATAAACTATTCTATTCTATTCTGTGGCCGCTAAGAAAAAGTATGGCAAATATGCAAAAATGTGTAGTCTATGGACGATAAAATTTATTTCTGGGACCCTGTTAAAAATCATAAGACATTAGTTCTGCAGAATAGTCATATCTGAATAATTATAGTTATCATGTTTACGTACTTAAATATTTTGTAGTTGTTCTGCTGAAATAAAATTTTAGCACTGTGCGATGGGCGATAGGAAGTGATACCTTATCTCTTTTTTTTTGCTTTGCTTCTTTTTTTAATGATGCATGAATATTATTTTACCTAAAATTTATTTTCAACGATTTATTGAAGATAATAAATATTTGTTAAATAATTTCTGATTTATTTGGGATTGAAGATATTTCGATTTTATAGAAATTTTTTTTAAAGTGCATTATTAGAATTAAAATCTGTGTGATTAGTGATATAGGTATTTATTATGAGTTTCCCTATTAAGATATAAGATGTTCTCTCAATTTTGTATTGAATATATATATTTTTGTGCAATATAGAAATAAGGTAGGTGTGTACTTTCCATAGATGGTTACATACTCGGTTTATTTTAGGAAATTAATATTATACTAGCTTGTTAATTTGTGGTATTTAATCTAATTTTGATTTAAATAGTAAGCTTTTCTACTATATTTAGGATTTTCTATTGATATATTAATTATATTTGATGAAAGTATCACTACCTGTATTGTATTGTATTTAATTATAACATAGCATATTTGAAATAAAATATCACAACTTTTTAATTTTAAGTATATTATTTAGGGAGTGTGGGCTAAGTGTGACCATCATCTCATTAAGTAGTTATAATATATATATTTTGTTTTTATTTAGGCTAGTTTACTTATCTGTTGGCTGTCGCTGTTGGGTGCACGTCATTGTTGGGGAGGCAGTGTTGGATATAAGAGAAAATTACATTTATTTATGAACAGTTTAAACTTTACAGTTGCTCACTTAAACATTCGGTCTATTTTTACAGGTTTTTTTGGAGTTCAAAATTGCAATTGAAGATTACAATTTTGATTTAATATTTCTTACAGAGACATAGCAATCTGATAGGGACAACGTTTCTACGTTTGCTATTCCGGGTTACCGGCTGTTTCATAAGGATAGATTGTGTAGAGGCGGAGGTGTGGCAGCTTTTGTTAGGAATAATAATTTAACACCAGAGTTCCTGTCTTTTGAATTTAATGTAACTCACTTTCTTGAGTTCTTAATTTTCAAAATCAAATTAAAAAATAAATATTACGCTTTTTGTGTTTTTATCGTCTTCCAAGTACTAACTCTATTGCAAATGATTGATGATTTTTTTGACAACATTTTCTCCAATATTTACCCTACTGAAGAACATATAATATATTTAGGCAGTTTTAATATTAATTTGAAAAACTTGATACAAATATTAAATGAACCAACAGGAATATAGAGAACTGCCGTAACTCTTTTAGATTATATATTTGTAAGTGATGAATCATTAATTAAAAAATTCGGCACTGTTCCTATTGGTAATATCTCAGATCATTGTTTAGTATACTCTTATTTAAGAATAGAAAAACCTCCCGTTTAGCCGATGATTATTGCTTATCGTAATTTTGACAATTTTGACGTAAACTCATTTCTTCATGACCTTCATTTGCTTCAGTGGAATGACATATTTCACGAAAACCATATAAATAATAAAATAAATCTTTTTAATATCCTTCTTTTTCCAATTTTTGACACACATGCTCTATTCAAAACGGCCAGCATTACAAAGTCTAAGGCAGCCATGTCAAACATGCGGCCCAAATCAGTTTTGAAAACAGCCAGATAATGCGGCCCGCGAACAAGTTCAAAATCGTTTTTGAAAACGCGCGCCGCTGCAGCAACGATTGTTATAATAAAATGTAAAATTGTACATAATGCCATCTATGTTTAGGAGGATGAACTACACGTACTCAACCTAAAGCCAGTCTGGCTTGTTCCATGAAATTCTATCGCGCAAAAACGCAGATAACGCTCTCTGAACATTCTGGAAAGAACTCTAGAAATCACAATCCGTATATAAGCCGTGTTCGATTGAGTTCAGTCGTTCAGTATTTAGACAGTTATGAGTCAGTTGCGATAGAGCTTCGAGTTGGATTGCGCACTTGTTACAACACTTAACAGTACTTATTATAATTTATTTCGGATACGGTTTAAACATGTCTCTTTCAAAACCAAGTGGAAGTAAGAGGAAACTTGTAGATGAGCATCGTATCTTTCAAGAAAAGTGGGAATTAGAGTTTTTTTGCTGTGAAGTCAACGAAAAAATTATTTGTTTGGTTTGTAATAGTACAGTCGGTGTTCCAAAATTATATAATATAAAACATCACTATGATATTCATAAAACTATGTTTGACAAGTATACAGGCATGGTCAGAAATGAAAAGTTAAATAAGTTAAAATCACGATTGAAAGATCAACAGTTTATGTTTACACGTCCAAAGCAAGAAAATGAATCTGTCCTTGAAGCGAACTACGTACTGTCGAAGTTGATCGCGAAATACTCAAAACCATTTGTTGAAGGTGAATTTATAAAAGAGTGCCTTGTAAAGGCCGCGGAAATTGTAAGTCCCGGGAGCGTGAAGGCATTTCAAAATATATCCTTGTCCCGGAATACTGTCGCTGAAAGAGTTACTGAGTTAGCTGCCGATATAAGTGATCAGATAAAAACAAAATCAGACTCTTTCATTGCATTTTTTATTGCCTGTGACAAAAGTACGGATGTGTGTGGTGTGGCGCAACTCGCTGTTTTTCTTCGTGCGGTTCATACAGATATCAATGTGTATGAAGAATTACTGGAATTAGTACCACTGCATGGTACTACAACTGGGAAGTAAATTTTCAATGCTGTTTATGGACTTCTGCAAATGTACAATTTAGATTTGTCAAAACTGTGTTCCGTTTCAACAGACGGAGCTCCTTCAATGACGGGAGTAAAAAATGGCTTCGTTAAAATATTACAGACAAAGATCAGAGAAACGGGCAGTGACAAACCAGATTTTCATCATATTCATAATATAATCCACTAAGAAGTTTTATGCTCAAAGGTGATCAAGTTGGAAAGTGTTTTTAAAGTCAGTGAAAAAAATTATAAACTTTATAAGGTCATGAGGCTTTAATTAGCTACAGTTTTTTGAATTTTCACGTGATTTACAAAGTGAGTACACTGGTTTACCATATTATGCAGAGGTGCGATGGCTTTCGTGTACTCGACCGGTTTTGGAAACTCAAAGAAGAAATACGCGTTTTCATCGAAACAAAAGGAGAAGATGTCAGCTTATTATGCGATGTACCTTTTTTACAAGATCTTTTATTTATGGTAGATATCACAAAACACTTGTCGGACTTAAATACAAAATTGCAAGGACCACGTCAAGTTATTACAGATATGCATGATCTTGTGAAAACTTTCAAGTGTAAGATGATGTTGTGGGAAAAACAGTTAGCAGAGGATAATCTGTCACATTTTCTGACTTGTAAGGCATATCAGGAAAGCACAAGTGTCCCAATATCATACAAAATATATTCAGAGAAAATGAAAAGCCTTCTGGCAGAATTTGAGAAGCGTTTTCAGGATTTTAAGACCCAAGAAAAGAATTTTTCTCTATTTACTGGTCTTTTCACTATCGATATTGAATAAAGTTCCCCCTCACTTGCAAATGGAAGTAATTGAGATTCAGTGTCAGACCCATTTAAAACAAAAATTTGATAGTGTTGGTACATTCGAATTTTATAAGTACTTGCCTATTCAATACCAAGAAATGAGAAAATTTGCCTGTAAAATCCTGTTAATATTTGGAAGTACCTATAAGTGTGAACAACTATTTTCTTTGATGAAAGGAAACAAATCTCCCGCAAGATCGCGATTGACGGACACACACTTGGACGCAGTTTTAAAAGTTATTTCCGCCGATAAATTCGCGCCACAAATAGACAACTTAATTAAAGACAAAAGATGTCAAATATCTATCAAAAGAATTTAATGTTTGTAGTTTTATATAACGTCCTTTTTATTGGAAATTTAATAAACAGACTTGTCCTATAATAGTACTTTTTCTCAAGATTTTTCAGTAGTTTGTCTTCTTTAAAATAAGGTTTTGCGGCCCATCTAGTCGATGGTCTTCATGCTTTTGGCCCACCAATGACTTTGAGTTTGACATGGCTGGTCTAAGGTGTCTTGACCAACACCAAATCTTAAAATTTTTATGAGGCAAAGAGATCAGGTTTTACGGGAATTTAAACGAGCCAAATTTTTAAAAATACCTTGTTCCACCTCATGCCTTAAAAATAGGTTTATGTTACGTTTAAATGTTCACTCACATAACATGAGATTCTGCAATAAATTAACGATGCCTCATCATCAGACCGCCGTGTTTCAGAGAGATCTTTTACTTATAATGCCATAATATTATATAACTCATTACCCTCTGAGCTAACATTGCGAAATGATATCAAATTTAAAACTCTATCTAAAAAATATCTCTAATATTCAAAACTCTATTTAAAATTAAAATCATTATATTCGAATTACTATTATTTTTATTTTCAGTTCTTCTTATATTTTTTTTTGTTTCTCCGATGTGACAGGTATGAACCTAACTCCTAGTAGTCGCAGGTTTTTTATGTATTTTGATATAATTATTTGCTTTATATGTTTAGTTAGTTTTAATATTTTAACTGTATATCCAGCAAAACGGGGTTCAGTAGAGTAGCCTATTTAGCCTGTCTTTCCTGTCTTTACCTGGAAATTTGTAATAATTTGAAACAAATATTGTAAACAATGCAATAAAAGTCATTTATTATTCTTATTATCATCGAAATTGGAAATCAATTACTCAACAAATGTTGGGTTCCAAGCTCATCCCGGATGGTTGCATCAAAAAGAATGGGCTGGTTTTTATTAGTTCTGTGTTGTCCTGTAAGAATTTTCTCACTATGTGGCAAGCACTGAGCAGGACTGCCTTTTGGATGTCGATGAAGGTGTTAGTATGCAGTCCTATGATTTTCAGGTTCTGTTCTGGTGTTTTTGGAACTAGTCCAGTACGATGATCGGTATCACATGAACCTTATTCAGTCACCACATGTACTGTATCTCGAACATTTGGTCTTTTTCTCTTGATATTTCTCCAACACGTTAATACTGTTGGGTGCAGCGACATCTAACAAATAAGCTGTCTTTGTTTACTTATTTAACAGTGCTACATCAGGCCGATTATTCGTCACGCGCCGGTGATAATTTCCCGGTCGTAGTACAGTTTCAAGGCATTATTTCAAGCACTGAACTTGGTTGGTATTTATAATAGGGCACAAAAGTCCTGTTGGAGAAGAAATCTCTCAGTTTTTGCAGCTGTTGGGAGCGCAAATTGGTCAAGTCAACAAGGGATCTTCCATCTTTTCTTCGTGGTATGGTCATTCGGAGAGTTGATGAACTTGGGTGGTGTGACTTGTACTTGGTAATCATTAGGCGAGTAGTTCGTTGTAGTCCCTCTAGCTCCGTGTTAGTCCAATCCAAGAGTCCGAAACTGTAGGTCAGCACGGGCACAGCATAGGTGGTAATTGCTGAAATGAGATTTCCGGCGTTCAGTTCTATCTTCAGAAAAGCTCGCACTCTTTGAAAGTACTGATCTTTCAGCTTGGTCTTTCCTTGCTTATCCTGGAGCAGTCTAGCTTGTTGAAATCCTAGGGATTTGTAGGTCTCTCCTTGGTTCATCGCTAGAACTATTTCTCCGTTGGGTAGGGCTATGTCACCATTAATGACTTTGCCCTTTACGATGTTTAGGCTTTACATTTTTCCATTCCAAATTCCATATGGATGTCTTTCAAAAAGGTGTATGTCATGCCAATAAGCTTTTTAGTTGGTTATATACAGAAGGTGGGATATGGTTCGGGAGATGCCTGTATTGGATTTTATGTTGAAGCCATGTCCTGTATTGTTGAGCAACGTGAAGAGGTGATTCATCGCTAAGTAAAGCAAAAGTCTCCTTGGTAAATTACCCTATTGATGTGTACCTTATCGGTAAGAGATTGATCGCCATTATAGATCCTCAAGTTCGTTCTCCAACGTTGTTTGATAGTTACCAGGAAATTGATGATTATAGCGTGAATTTTATATATTCCTAGTATGTCCATGACAACGAATGTGGTACACTGCCAAAGCCCTTTTTATAGTCTAAAAATGGAGTGTGTGTGTGTTGCGTTGTTTTTATTGTACCTGCTTAAGTACCACAGAGTCGATGATAAGTTGCTATTTGCATCCTTGATGGCCTCGAATGCATCCCTTATGTTCCTCGGCGAACAGGTTATAAATGTCAATATGGTGATAGATACGATTTGCAATGCATCCTGTTAGGATCTTGTACATGGGGGACAGACATCTGATTGGCCTGTACTGGGACGGGTCTTATGTCCTGGTGCTTTTGGGTAGCATAGTTATAGTGCCTAGCATGAGAAATGCGGGGGTTGTCTCCGGATGATGCATTATTTTGGTAAAATGTCGGGCATGGAGGACCTCATATTTCTTATACCAGAAATTTTTAATATGGTCAACTCCTGGCGACTTCCAGTTGCTCGTTCCCTTGATAAAGCTACTAACTTCCTCCTTGATGATAGAGTCAAATTCCATTTGTAGTGTTGAGATTGTATCCATGTAGCATTTCGGTTATGCTCTTTTGGTTTTTCTCAAATGTTCGACCAATACTCGGTCAAATGCTCTTTGCTCGGCAGCATTTTCTCGGTATTGGTTTGATCTTTGATGTTACTGATATCCCGATAGAACTGGCTTTGATTGGCGTTGAAAAGCCAGTTCTGTCGTTTTCTCTTTGAGCGTTTATTGCATCTCTGCAGAAGTTTCGCTTTAACTTTTAGTTTTTGCTTTAGTGTATCTTGGTACTCAACTAGTTTTTGTTGATGGTTGAGATCGGTGGGTTTTGTATCTATCTTCTTAAATATCTTCATAATGCGTGTCTTAAGTCTGCTGGAAAAGTGTTCACTCTTCCGAAATTCGATGAGTCCTCCTAGTTCCTGTCTCAAATCGTGAATCGTCTTCTCAACTCTTTTCTGCCATATGGGTTTTTGTTGGTGTGTAGCTTTGCCTGTTTTCTTCTGGGAATGCACTTGTTTATGGCATCTAAGGACGGCGAACGCAGAGCGGTAGATGAGTGTGTGTGGAGCTTGTCAAGGGTGTCATACTTCAAACTAAACTCTGCTAGTATAGTGTTGAAAATCTTGAGGATGATGTGGGTCTCCCGACTATTTCTAAGTTTCGGGAGCTTAGGTCTTTGAGTTGGATCTGGCCCGTTTAACTCAGCAACAGCTTTTATTATTATTATTATTATTATTATTATTTTTCTGTTGTCTCACAGTATTCCTGTGGTTGTATTCTATACCGACGGGATTATACCAAGTCAGTACAAAAAAAAACAAAAAAAAAAGGGAAAAGGAAAAAAACAACTATTGTGTATTAAAAAATGATCTAACGATGTTACTTGTTTTCAAAATGACCGATTTCTGGGTGTTCCTGTGAATGTCTGTATTAAGTCCTAATTGAGCCAAATGCGGTGTAAACGTTGTTGGAGTGAGGCCTGTTACTGATATGACAAGCGGAACAATGATGAATATTTCCTGTTTCCACAGCCTTTTTATTTCCATTGCCAAGTGCGTGCATTTGGCGATCTTCTCACTGTGTTTCGCTTGGATGTTCTCGTCGTTAGGGACAGCCATGTCCATTAATTAAGTGATTTTTGCTTTTTTGGTTTAAAAGGTAATATCGGGTCTGTTTGCGGAGATTGTTTTATCTGTGTGGATGTCAATGTCCCAGTAAAGCTTGTAGTCTTCGTTTTCAAGTATGGATGGTGGTGTATAATGGTAGTAAGGGTCTGTGTTCTCCGTTAGTTTGTATGTTGTGGCTAATGCTTGATGAACGATCTTCGCTGCTGAGTTGTGTCTGGAGGTGTATTCACTTCTGGCCATTATTCTACTTCCACTCGTTATGTGATCGATCGTTTCTGTCTGCTGGTGACATCTCCTGCACCTGTCGTCTTTAACGGTTGTGTCCTTGATGATTCACTATTGCCTTGTGAGGTTAATTTGTTTGTTGTTGAAGAATTTTTTGAGTTCGTAAATTTGTTTTACATTGAGCGATTGTATATCTATAATTTCCCTCCCTCCTTCTTTTCTCTCGATGGTGAGTCTTTCCTTGCATGCATTGGGATGTAACTTCCTGTGTTTAGTGAATTCAGAGCGTGAATGTTTTCTATGTCTGTGTGTGACCATTTAATGATATCAAACGAATACGTAAGAATACGTATGCCGAAGGTGTTAATAGCTTTCGTTAGATTTCTGGAGTTCAGTTTTGTTTTTAGTAGTTTTGTGAGTGTCATACATAGTCATTTAGTAACACATGTACATATACTATCTTTTCAAATATTTTTAATGGACGCCATTTGCTCCACCATATTGGATTCGTACCAATATTTTACCAGTTTCTACCTATGGCACACTTGATTTTTGGACAAAATTTAAAATAATTTGAATAAGTATTTCTCACACTTTTTTTAGGACCGCAATTTTGTTCCGTCATTAGGGGTTCGCGAGACCGAGAAGGAGACTAATTCAGTCTCGATCTCGGAAAATTTTTACGGTCTCGGTCTCAGTATCGGTCTCGATGCTTCGAGACCAAGACCGAGACCTATTTAGTCTCGGTATTTGTCTCGAAAGTCTCGGTGGTCTCGAAAACAAAATTTTGAAAATAATAATTGTTCGCCGAGATGTTATTTAGACAAAAGTACATAGAAGCCTTCGTTTGAAACCCAGAATTTTTCCAATCTTAAAAATTTAATGTAAAAAAACCCAATGTTTGAACATTTATATAGAAAAAAAAATATATAAAAAATTATTCCAAAAATCTATAATTCGAAATGATGTTGCCAGATGGAATCAGTAATGGAAGATGTACGGACAATAGTAGGTGTATCAAAATAAATGTCACATAGCCCTTGTTCTTTGGACATCAACAGAAAGGCCACACATCACTAGAGTTACTTAAACAACCATCCACAGAACAACAATTATATGACATTTCGAAAGATATACAAATGGTAATAATAAGATATATTAAACACAAAATAAGGATAATAAGGTATATTAAACACAAAATAAGGACACACTGTATAATGCTGCTGAACTCATGCAAGCAATGTGCTGGGCATTGTAGGGACAGACGTTATAATTCAATAGGTAGAAAACGATTGATGGCCAGGTAAAGCACCCTTAGGTATTCTGTAAACTTTGCTATTTTGAACCAAACTTTTATTACTTTGATGCGTATTTACTTTTTTAACCAGGACCGTTCTTAGAGGTCAGTGTTACTGCTGGGAGCGGGTCTGGGATGAGGACAATGAAATGAAACGACAAACGACGAGTCTAGTTGGCAACTGCTTTATTATAAAAGATGGCGTCTATTTATATGCGAGCCTGTACACATTACAATGTTGCACGATTTACATTTAATATTTCCTGACATCTCCCTTCTTTAAATAAAATAGCTATAAACTAAAAATTATCAGTCTTAATTTAATTTTTTATCACAGATCATTAATTACAAACTAGTTACATTTATTTTATAATTACATTAAATTTATTTAATCTCACAGTACAGTAGCCGTTACGGTATATACAATATATAATGAATTTTATGTAAAATTCACAACATAATTAAATCACAATATTGTTCAAGATGTACCAAACTTCTTGAGGTGTTTTTCATAAAATATTTTAATAATCACTCAAAATTTTTTATTTTGTAATAAGAATAGTTATAACCATAATGTACAACCATTCTAACCTAAAATTGCAAACACATCTCTAATTCAATATCAATTATATAATGTTATATAATAAATAAAAATGTTATGCCACAATATAAGACATTCTCAATAATAAACTACTTGTGAACCAGTGAAGACTCTATCTTAACAATGTATTAGTCGAATTCAAGTTTATAATCTCGAAGCCTTGTAGGCAGCTTTATGTTTCTACCCGTTCTACTTAGTCGAGTAGCATTAAACAGATTTTCATCCTCGCTAGAGGAATGAGGTGACTCAGAAGTTTCATAACTAGAAATACATGTTTTATGTGATTCGTCAGAATTACTATCTAAGGAATTATTATGTGTATCCTCACTGTTCTCACAGTCGTCTACTGTACTATTACTAACATTACTATCACTAAGACAAACACTATTTGGACAAAGATTAAAGTTATTTGGACTAACACGTACATTACTTTGATTAGCACAAACATTACTAGACCCGTCTGTCTGTAAATTATCTAGGTTGCCATTACTAGATAGTCTGTCCAAAGGTGTTTGTTTCCCACCCTCTCCAGTATCTGAAGACTTATTGTCAAATAAAGGAATATAATTATAATTTAAAAAATTACTAGAAGATGCAAAATTAGTTAGGTTACCATTCTCCATACTAGAGAGTTCGGTTTTCTCCCTTGGCTGGTGTTTTAGTTCTTTTATAAATTTTCTATTTCTTCTATATTTCTTGCCTTTTTCAGTCTCTACTAAATATGATCTAATGCCAACTTTTTTAACAATTTTTGCTAAAACCCAGGGGGTTTGTGGTTTTATTTGAATTAAAACTGAAGAGTTATTAGGGAGATGTCTTAAATTTTTTGATGCTTTTTTATCATAGTATTTTTTCTGCGATTTTTGACTATTTTTTAAAAATGTGTTATATTTATTTTTATCAAAAGTTTTACGCTCGAAATGAGAATTAGACTGTGGCAAAATTGTTCTTAAATTTCTATTAAACAAAACATTAGCCGGAGAGTTATATTTATCCATAGGTGTATTTCTATATTCGAGAAGCGCTAAATAAGGATCTTTCCTGTCTAAAATACATTTTTTTAACAGTTTTTTGATAGTTTGTATTGATCTTTCAACCTGACCGTTTGTTTGAGAATATAAAGGTGAAGAAGTTTTATGTTGAAAGTCATATGCTTTTGAAAACCTTTTAAAAAGCAAACTGGACTATTATCTGAAATCAGGATATTTGGAATACCAAAGCGAGCAAATACACCCTTAAGTTTATGTATAATATTATCACTAGACAAGTCCTTATCTAAATTTATAACCTCGACATACTTAGAATAATAATCTACAATCAGAAGATATGATACATTAAAAAGATGGTAAATATCTACACCAAGCTTGGACCAAGGACGCAAAGGAATATCATGAGATATCATGGGCTCAGACTGTTGAGACTTCCGGAAAGTTTGACATACATGACATGATAGTACGAAGTCTTCAATCTGTTTTGTCATGCCTGGCTAATAAAATGAAAGTTTAGCTTTATCAATGCATTTCTTTGCAGAAAGATGACTATAATGCAATTTATTTAAAATTTCTTTTCTAAGTGCTGAAGGCACAATTAAATTTTGGCCTTTAAACAAAAGATCATCTATTTCAGAAATTTCTCCTTTAAATTTAAAATAAAATTTGATATTTTCAGGGCAGTCTGCTAATCTACTCGGCCAACCGTTCCTGACAAACTGTTTTAGGGAAATTAACTCTGGGTCCTCATTGGTTAGTTTTATTATTTCTCGCTTTTTATCTTCAGAAACATTAATATTTATTAATACCAAGCAAATGTGTGATTCCAGCTCTAAATCTACATTTTCCTCAAAGAAATTATTTTTACGAAAAGCCCTACTTAAGGTGTCAGCTAAAATAAGTTTTTTGCCTGGCTTATACACTAATTCAAAATTATATTTCCTTAACTGCATAATCATTCTTTGTAATCTAGGTGGACATAAATGTAAAGGCTTTTTAATTATACTAACTAGAGGCAAATGATCAGTTTCTACAATTAGATTTTTAATTCCATATACATACTGCGAAAAACGAGAAATTCCGAACCACACACTTAGCATTTCTTTTTCAATTTGAGAATATTTACACTGAGTTTCTGTCAAGGCCCTGGATGCATGAGCACAAGGCCTTCCATCCTGAAGTAATACGGCAGCCATCCCAAACTGAGATGAATCCACAGATATTGTTGCCGACTGTTTAGACACATCATAAAAATGTAAACAAGGAGCTTTAAACAAAACATTTTTTAAGTTGTTAAAAGTAGCTTCGTGTATGTCATCCCACTGGAAAAGATTATCTTTCCTCAGGAGAGCACGAAGAGGTGCAGTTTTTCTGAAAGTCCCTCAATAAACCTACTCATATATGTTATCATAGCAAGAAATCTTTGAACGTCTTTTTTATCTATTGGTGAAGGCATATCTTTTATAGCCTGTACTTTATCTTCATTAGGTTTTATACCTGTTCTACTTATAGTATGACCCATATACCTAACCTCAGATTGCAAAAATTTACATTTATCTTTATTAAATTTTAAGCCATTTTTTAGGGCAAATTCTAAAACTTTTATTAACCTGGCATTATGCTCTTCTATAGTATTTCCATATATTAAAATATCATCAACATAGAAACTACAGCCCTCAATACCACCAAAAATTTCAAACATTCGTTCCTGAAAAACCTCCGGGGCACTGCACAACCCATAAGGTAACCTTAAAAATCGATATCTCCCAAGTGGAGTAGCAAAAGTACAAAGTTTTGAACTATTTTTATCTAATTTAATCTGCAGGAAACCTTGTGTTGCATCCAAGACACTAAAATATTTTGAACCTGTCAAATCAGCCGTCAATTCTTCCAGAGTGGGAATTTGAAAATAATGTCTTTTAATATTTGAATTTAAATCTTTGGGATCTATAGCTATTCTAAGCTGACCATTTGATTTTCTAACTATTACCATATTATGACACCAATCAGTACAATCATTAGATTTTTCTATAAGTCCCTGCTTTTCTAACTGATTTAGAGTAAGTTTGAGTTTATCTCTAAGAGCAAATGGAACTTTTCTAGGATAATTTACTACTGGAGTTGCGCCTTCTCTCAACTCAATATGATATTCTTTTTTTAAACAACCTATACCGTTAAATACGGAATTATATTTTTTTAAAATGCTTTTTAATTCAAAATTTTTATTTAGAAAATTATTTTCTACTGAATCTATTCTTTTAATAAGTTCTAGTTCTACACAACCATTAAGACCCAAAATAGGACTGTTCTCTGAGTAGACCACATAAAATAACAGACTCTCCTGTTTATTTTTAGACTTACAATTTAAAATACAATGACCAATAATAGGAATAGTATGCCCAGTATAAGAAGTGAGCTTGGTTTTAACTTTATTTATTTTTGAAAGATCAAAATTGATTTTTTGTAGAAAACTTACAGGTATTATATTGGCCATGGCTCCTGTATCCAGTTTAAAGTCCAAAGTCTGTCCTTCAATCTCCAAAGTCGTAACCCACAAACTCTCAGACATCCCAGCGGTGGCTCTTGAACCCCTTGGCGAGACTGTGTGAATATCAATAGAACCTATGAAAAGAAAATTATCTGTATCATCCAAATCACTACAACTAGAGTCATTATCCTTTAAACAGTTAATAGATTTTTTATTTTTAAAATATTTAGATTTATTGTTAAAGTTAGAACGGTGGTTATTAGATACTTTGTTTTTAAAACAACAAGAAGAAAAATGATTACTGATACCACAATTTAAACATTTCTTGCCAAATGCAGGGCATTTCCCATATTCATGACGTTTGGCACACTTGGGACAGGTGGATTTGCCTTGATTGTGCCCTGTAGATGAACCTAACGAACCTGGATGGTCAGTTCTTAGTTGCTGTGATCGGGGGCCCTGATTCTTACGAGACCTAATACCAATAGCGTCCACTTCCACTTGTTTTTCTTGTTTAATACCATTGGTGATATATCTCTTCTGCTGCCTTGTGCTTTCTATGTTAACACAAATTTGGACGGCCCTTTGCAGCGTAGTAGCATCTTCTTGAAGTAGCTTTTCTCTCAGTGTGGTAGACCTTAATCCACAAACTAGCATGTCTTTAATAAGTGACTCTCTTAAATCGCCAAATTCGCAAGAGAGTGACAGATTCTTTAGTTCAGTAATGAATTGATCAACCGATTGACCTTCGAGTTGCTGAATTGTGAAAAATTTATGCCGTTCATAGGTAAGGTTCTTTTTCGGGTTAAAATGAGCATCGAACTTAATCTGCAGACTTTCCAAAGTTTCCGTTTCATCCTGCCCCCAAGTAAATGCATTATATATTCTAATACCTTCGTCTCCAATCAACGTGAGGAGCTGAGCACATTTTGTACCTTCGTCCTTTTTTGATATTTCTGTTGCTTTTAAATACGTATTGAACCTTTGCCTCCAAAATTTCCAATTTTCTGAAAGGTTTCCCGACATTATCATGGGTGGAATCCCTCTAAAGTCCATTCTTCTAGCTTCAATCTTCAGTTTTTCTCTTTTTTTTTTCTCGGCTTACAAAATGGACGACCTTACTGCGCCATGTGTTACTGCTGGGAGCGGGTCTGGGATGAGGACAATGAAATGAAACGACAAACGACGAGTCTAGTTGGCAACTGCTTTATTATAAAAGATGGCGTCTATTTATATGCGAGCCTGTACACATTACAATGTTGCACGATTTACATTTAATATTTCCTGACAGGGTCTGCACGTTGTGCTTGCACAATGGCGGCTATGGTTCATAATACTACTTGTGAATCAACTATTTCTGTTATTTGGTAAATTAACTATAAATTTTAAAAGTGGTGTAGATTTCAAAAGTAAATTTATTTATTAAACAAATATCTACTTGTTCAAGTTTTCGCCTGAAAGATCAATCTATAGCCTTTTTTGAGAAAATATACAGGGATAGATATTATATTGTGCCTGCTGAATCACCAGTAATATCAAGTTCCTCAAGCGATGATAACTATGACATCGATTATACATCACTATTTGAAAAAAAAGTGATTCCAAAAATTGGAGAAAAGAAATAAAAGAATATTGTCAATTAAAGCGCGCTCAAAGGGTACAGATATTTTAGAATGGTGGAAAGCACACGATAAACAATTTCCAAATTTAGCCAAAATGACAAAAGATCTTTTGTCTATACAGGCGGCCTCCGTAGCAGTAGAGAGTTTATTTTCACAAGCAGGGTTAATTAATACAAAACTAAGAAGCATGTTAAATGAAACTTCAAACAAATGCTTATTATGTATTCATTCATGGTATAAAAGGTTTATTATATAGGTTGAAATAAAATCTAAAAATATGCTTATAATGTATGTTTAGAAAGTTAAATTTTTACTTTGTTATTAGAACAGTTCGTTATTGTTTAAGCGTTATAGTTGAAGTAGCTTTATTGATCATCTATTTAAAATCCTAAGCCAAATTCTACTTTGTGTTTTGTTTGTTGAAAAACTTGTCCGTATGTAAAGTGTGAAAAATTATTTTTTTACCTCCATTAATTTACCCCCAAACATATATTTTTTAAATTATTTTGTCAAAACAAATAATTTACGAATATTAGTTATTTTGCTACTTCACTTTGAGATCGAGACCGAGAGTCTCGCTAGGTAAGTCTCGGTCTCGAACACCAAGTCTCGGTCTCGAAATACTTTTTCAAGTCTCGTTCTCGTTTTGAGACCGAGACCGAGCCCGAGACTAGTCTCATGGTCTCGCGAACCCCTATCCGTCATGTTGGATTCATACCAGTTTATCCCTATATCACATTAATTTTTTTGCAAAGTTTGAAGTTAATTAAATAAGAAGACGATTTTTTAAACATATTATTTGGCAGGCATTTATTTGGCCATCTCGAATTCGTGCCATAATTTTGCCATTTTATCTCTATGTCACACTCAATGCTTGCACAAAATTTGAAATTAATCTAATAAATAGTTTTTCTGGCTGATTTTTTAAATATTTTATTAGGCTACCATTTTGTTTTGCTATCTTGAATTCATACCAAAATGTTACCACTTCATTCCTAAATAACACTTGATTTTTGTGCAAAATTTGAGGTAAGCTGGATAATTAGTTTTTTAATTAATATTTTTCTTAACATTTTACTAGGGCTCCATTTTGTTCCCCCATATTGGATGTTTACCAAAATATTACAAGCTCTATCCACATTTTCACTTTCGGCATCTAGGAACCTTGAAATGTAAAGATCTGAAAAACTCGGAGGGTGATTTTTTCAGAAGAAATATAAAAAGTTTCGATTATATATTCAGGCTTCTTCAGAGCTATTTTTAAAACATGAACATGTCAACAAACAAAAGTATATACATATCCATACAAAACCTAAAAAAGACGATGACATGGTTTTTACAACATTTAAAAAACACACGTAACATTCAGAATAGACGGACTGTGGTGGTTATTCTAAAAAAAAATAAGGACGTTACATTTCACATAATAATGTTTATCGAATTTAATTATGTGTTCGTAAATAATAAATTTATCCTATATTGCTTGAAGCATCTCAGAAATAAATGTTATTACAAAATCGGTACGATTTTCGTTGATATGTGCAGTGCGGCTTCCAGGATTCCTAAAAAATCCCTCTTAATGCAATAGTAATGAAAAAAGTGGTCATACTTCGGGATAGAGATATGCGCTGGTCAATTGACCGGTCCACGGCCGATTAATTTGACTTCGGTAAAATATTAGACGGTCAAATTGTATTATTAGTTGCATATCCTGCTCGAATAATTGTGACTGCGCCCGGTGCGCCGTTTTTCGTAAATAATAAAGTAGTTTATTAATTTATGTTATATTACAAAGTTTTTACAATATATCCTTCATGTGCCCATGCTTGAAATCCTAAGACCAAAGATGATTAATATATTTTACTTTCGGAACATTTTTTTTTCGTTTAAAATAAATTTTGGTCTAATTGCTTGGTCAGTTGACCAGCCAAATGACCGGTCAATTGACCGAGAAGTTATTGAACGGTCAAAGGTGCAACCCTGCTTGTATAATGGGGATAATATAGGTGTGTGCCCCAACACAAAGTCACTTTTAACCTGACCTAAATAAATAGGTTAACAGCCGGTTGCACAAAACTTAATTTTCAAAACAAGCACTCGCTGTCAAATTTGACATTCCGTTAAACATTCTAAACTTTAATTAAGCTTTCTTCAACCGAACGTATATAGAATAGAATTAGTTTTGAAATTATTTTCTGACGTCAGAACTCTTGACGTTTCAAACCTCCTTATCTAAATCCGAAAGAAAAACGGAATTTTTATTGTTTTATATGAATATCGTAGCAGCTAATTATCGGCTCTAAATTTAATTAAATTTTATTAAAAGGATACTCATTAGTGGCGTAACGAATTCACACGTACATTTCAAAACGCACGCTCGACCGAAAAAAAAACGAAAGTCACACTCTTCATTTGGAGGCTTTAATTAAAATTCTCATGACGAAGTGGATGCGAGGGTGCGTTCGCTTTAATTACATTGTTAAAATGACAAAAGACGCCTTTAATGACACCTGAACAAATAAGTTTCGATTTATTTATTATCAGCCACAAAGCAGATACTGACGCATTGCTATCGTGGAAGCTACGGCCACAGCACAGCGAAAATAGATTAAGCATACTTATAGTTACACGATCTTATAAGAGATTACCTCATAATAATTTTTATAGTTTTTGTAATAAATCTAAATCTATAATAAAAAGAAAGTCTGAGTGCTCAAAAATGGCAAAGGAATTGAATTGAATTTGACTCAATGACCTTCAGTGTCAAATATTGATCTGCGGGCCGCTTTTACTTCCATCGTAAAAGGAACGTATTGTATTCGTGAAAAAATCACCCTCCGAGATTTTTTTAGAAGCAGAAAAACATGTTTTCTCGATTCCAGCGGTCTGTCTGTCTGTCTGTTCGCGGCATAGGTGAAAAACTGCTTACCCGATTGACTTGAAATTTTAGTCAAAAATTCACATGGAGATGACCTAGTAATATTTTATTACGAATTCAAGATAGCAAAACCGAATGGTAGCTTAATTATTAAAATGTTTTGAAAATCAGACTGAAAAACCATTTATTAGTTCAGTTTTAAATTTTGTGCAAGCATTAATTGTCACATAGATATAAAATTGTGGTACGAATTCAAGATGGCAAAACAAAATGGCGGTCAAATAAAATGTTTTAAAAACTAACGTAAAAAAAAATTCTTATTGAATTGACTTCAGATGTTGCAGAAAAATTTAATGTGTTGATAAGGATAAACTGGTATATTTAGTAATAAAGAATTTTGTTCACATTTCGATTTAAGGTTCTTTAATAGGGTTGCAACATGGGTTTTTGGTTTGGCCACCAAAATATGCTGCAATCTTCTCAGGCTCCGTACTGTGGCTAAGTAAAAAACCCTTATTTGTTTACACAATTTAAAACATTTTTTTCTCACACAGCCACATGCTTTTTGACCCGCACCAAGTCAACCCATTGATAAATGAGAGATAGCACTAACGTCGACAAATAGGAATGACGTTAGATTTAGCATCTTCTTTGTCTTGTTTTTAATAAACAAACCAGGGTTTAAGCAATTCTACAGTATTCTAGCTTTTTTTACTTCCTTTTAACTTATTTTAAGGGGATGGTTTTAAGATTTTTTTTGCCATTTTGTTTGCCCTTTGGAGCAATATTTTACGAAAGTTGTGAGAAAATTGAATGGTATGTTAAAACTCAATTTCCATTTTATTTTATTTATTTCATACACTTTAAGTATTAATAAGCTATTTTTCGATAGAAAATATTTACTAAAAATCGTTATTCCCATTCCGCGCGTATATTTTAGGCCTATCTAAAATAACGCAAAAAGTACCACTCATTGGTATTTTCCTCCCAACTCTACTTCCACACTTGAAAACTATTATTAGATAATTACGTTGATGTTAACTTTTGTTATTCTCTAATATGGTATTCCCTATCTTAAATACAACTTTAAAATAAAGTGATCGTAAAAACATTTAAAAAAAAGCTTTTATTTGCAAACTATTCACCTGAAATGTAATGAATTTTTAAAAATTAGAATATTTTCTTAAAAGCTTGAGGCGCAGTGGTGTGCCAAAAGGGCCGACAGGGCCCGCGGCGCGGGGCGCCTTGACTACTATAGAGCCCTCAAATTAAACAGGGTATTCAAATAAAATATCTTTTTCACAGTTAAAAAAAAATCACGGATTTCGCAATTTTTGCAACCTTCGGATGCATTGGAAATAATAATAATAAGATAACATTACTTTATCTAATATATAATATAAACCCTATGAAACATTTGGAAGTGACAGTACTTAATGCGTATTTAGATGTAATAGTAAGTTAGCTGGATAAAAGATTTACTGCGTTTAAAAGAGTTTATTCGACATTTTCAATTCTAAATCCTCAGATATTGGTGAAATTAAATGACTCAGAAATTTTGGAAAAAGCTCAGTTATTAGTGAAGAAATATTCAAATGATTTAACTTCTCAACTAGCGACTAATTCAGATAAAATGATTGTTGTATAACAACATTAAAAAACCTTAATACAATTCCTGAATTCGCAAACTATATTTTGGAATAAAAATAATTATTGTTAAGGAGTATACCAGAACTGTTCTGCATTCCAATTATTTCTTGTCCTTACTGTAACTTCATCTCAATCGGAAAGATCATTTTCAAAGTTGAAATTAATTAAAAATGTCTCTAGATCGACCATGACTCAAAGTCGTCTTAGTTCTCTAGCTCTTATCTGAATAGAGCACGAAAGACCTAGAGAAGTAAAAATTGACGAACTAGTTGATAAGCATTTACATAGTCAATACAAAAACAAAAAAGTCTAGTCTACCGCCAGAGAAAACGATTCTTGTAGTCTTTGTTTTTTATTATTTTTTAGTTTTGCTTAAACTAGAGTATAGTTGTCATTTTTTAATGTTTAGTAAATTTTTGTTTTGTGTTTATTATTTTACCTATACCTATTAGTTTTAAAGTATATAACGTTCCTTCATTTTATTTTATTTTTTATTTCTTTTTTTACTAAAGTTATTTTTTATTTTATGTTATGGTTTTTGTTAAAAAACATTTATGACATTTTTTATTTATTTTACGGGGGACCCCTAAAAACTGGGCATGCCACTATTGAGGCGTAAGACGTCATCACACTTGAAATAAGAAAATATTCGTATTTTTAAAAGTTCTGTGTTTATGTAAGTTTAATTATTTTTTACTTTTCAGTTCAATAGTTTATAAAAAAAAGCTTTTTATAAATATTTTTTAAATTTATTTTATTTTTTCACTTGTTCGACTAGTATTCTAATTCTAATTCCCTTTACTTCAGTGGCCATTTACAATGCCTGAGATATAGAGATTGTCTTACTTAAAAAAAAAATTGGTAAAAAATTAATTTATTTACACCTAAAGTAAAATCGACTTTCTCGAACTTGATGACTATCCTAGTTACCAATATAGTAATTAAATTGATGAAAATAACAATAATGTCTTAGAAAGAGACGTATTTTTTAAATGTATTTTATTATAGCCATTATAGCAAAAATAATTATATCTGACCTCATCAAATAAACACTCAAATTTTGATATCTAGGTAATTTTCGAGAAAATAGCATTTGGAATTTTATAATGAAACATTTTGACAGGTAGATAAGTAAATTAGAAAATCAACTAAAAATCGCTTTAATAGTAAATTTTACACTGACAAGCCGTAGTTCCCATATTCAGTTGTTTGGCCTTCCTTCTTTTTCTGCTGTATAGTATTATTTTGTTTAGGTTTCCTTTTTTTCGTTCTTTATGTTTTGCCCCTATTCTAAGGTATTAAGAATGTGGCTTTTATAATGACTCGATTTTAAATCTGATATTGTGAAGCCAAACAAGAAGCATTTTCACATAACTTCTGGATCCTTTTCATCAGACTTAAGAGGGTTTTAAAGAAAATAATAATAAAAAGCAATTATCTGATTGTATGCCATGCCTCTTTAAGTGTTTTTAGTTTTTTTAAAACTTTATTTGGATCATGCTTATTTATGCCAATATTAATTTTACTTTTTTTGATAATCACGACATTCACAGTGCATATATTGCTAAAAAATGACAAATAAGTTTATTTATATTTAGGGAGGTTCAGTGTCGGAATGGCACCTCGTCGATGTCTCAAACTATAAAAAGTTGAAGAGGCCCTTCGTAAAAAAAAGTCAGTGCCGAGTAAAATTAATTTTACTGAACAATTAGTGCAAATAAAAAGAAACAATTTATAAAATTCATTATTTTAACAAAATTTTGTTTATCACTTCGTACTAACCATTCTGTTCCGCCATGTTTGCTAGTTCTTTTAGTTAGTTTGGTTCATTGATATTAATATAAGAAAAACAAATAGCTGTATCCAGGTACGTAAATAGGGGTGGCGTGAAGTGTGCGGCGCAAAAGGGCCCGGGTCGCCTAGAGCCAAACCCCTATGCAGTACATAAGCGGTATGCTCTGAAGTACTCTGGGCTTTGTTTATGGCTATTTCTAATTTCTTTATCGGGTAGACAAATGCTAGTGCGCTACACAGTAGAATACGCCACGGCAAGCAAGCCAGATTGATAAGATTAGAATGGCGTTTGTTCTTGTATTTAATTGTTTACTTTGTACTTTTAATTGTTTTGGTTAGATTAGGATAGGTTATGTTTTGGTTCGTTTTGATTAAAAACAATTCCAAGAACGATTAATTCATTTAAAATAGAATGAGTACAAGAACAAACGCTATCCTTTACAACTTGCCTCGCCTGCCGTGGGGTAATTGAATCTGTATAACATGCTTCATTCACAAGACCCAAAACTTCCCTCGCAAGTCGCAACCCTCCAATCACACCACTTTAGAGTGCGCGCGTATTTCAAATCTGATTTCCGATTATTTGAAGTGTGATTTTATGGCTTTAATGATGGTTTACAGCTATAATAATGGATTTGTCGAGGAACCTGTGCTAAAAAAATCCTTGTTTTAATATAGACTCAGAATTTGATTGACGCGCTACCGCACGCTTTCTTCACAGCAAACCTAAGCAAATCCGCATTTTCATTAATTATAAGTTTTGTTAAAAAAAACTTAAAAAAGTCAACTCTCTGAACGGGGATTCCAACACAAATGCCCGGCATATAAAGTCGAGTATCTTGCAACCGAGCTAAAAAAACCATGCTGAAGATTCAACAAAACTTGTTTATACTCCGCGGAAATAAACGACGAACCAATAGGAAGCAGAATGAACACATAAAGTGTCATTCGGGTTCTCTCTATTACCGTTCTTGAACTGTCCGAAGCATGCCCAAACTAAATATATCGGCTTTTATCGAACTAGTCTGGAACCGTATGCGAATCGGAAGATTTGTTTTCGCTTTGAAATTAGAACTGTTCTAGGATAATCAGGGAACCGTCAAACTCAGTCCCTGCTCTTGAAATTTAAGTGTTTTTGGATCATTTTGCAGATTTGATTATATTACAGCTTGTTTTTGTGATTTGAATTTTTTTCTCGCGTGCAGAGTGGATTTAAATAAAATGACATCAGATTTAAGTTCTGCATCGACATCTCCCTCGAAGAGGGGTGCAAAGATATCGAAGTAGTTTATATTCTGCTGCCAGAAATATTACAAAGCAGTACTAAAAATGAAATTGTTGTGGAAGAAACTGTACCCTTAAAAAAACAACAGCTGACAATCACAAAAAATCCTTTGTGAGCTTATATACACATGTTAAATCATTTAGATACAAATTATAAACCAACTTAGAAATTCATTCTAAAGTGTAATCTTATATTTGCAGTGACGGCTCGAACTCTAAAATGTAGGGTCGGCCGAGGCTCAAGGCTAATCAAGGGCGGTTTTACGGGGATGGGGTAATGAGGTAATTTGCCCCCCCCCCCTCATCCCAGACCGGTCAAACATCATGTGTAATTTATATATATTTACGTGAGAATTACGATTAAAAACTTGGCTAGGAAACACTATATCACAAGCGCGACCGGTTGGTTTGGGTCTCTTGCATATCCATAGATAGAGTATTAATGTAAATATAAACAATGTAATTAATAAATTTGCTGCAGGAAATAAATTGGACGTTATTCTGTTTATAACTATTTATTAGTTATAGACAGAATACCTTATAGTTTTTTTTTCACTTATGCCACAACAAACATGATAAAAAATATTGCTATTTATGTTGTTCTCATACCACTTACAATAAAATATATTACCAAACTTTTTTTTAAGAAAAAGAAAACGTTTCCTAAAATCGCCCTTGAGGCCAATGTGATGTTAATTGATGCCGCATCCAAATATGGTCAAATACTATTCTTATTATTTTCCGTTTATTTCTTCAATGATAATTAGGTAGGCACCAACCTATATACAGCAGATCTAGGCTAGAGTATAAATTTAATAACTAAGAAAAAAGTATTATTAAAACGCTCTAGTCAGTCAAATTAATTTTTTGATATTTTAATGTATCTTGCCTCAAGAGGCACATAAAATAGATGCCAAAGTGAAAGCTACATACTACACACAAAACCAAAAAAGTGTATTGTCCAGCAACTACTTCACCTTTAAAATCTCCTAGTAAAAAAAGATCCCGATTATCATACAAAGATAAAATTGACGAAACCTGGGTAGATAATGATATGACAGTGAACAAATGCTGACAAAATCAAAATGTTACAGGTGTTGTTCAGAGAATCCGCTCTAGTAGTCGCTTTACTATAGTTCATGCTGGTTCAGAAGCCGGATTTGTTCCAGGTGCTGCTTTAGTTTTTCACTCGGGACTAACAACTGAAGACTATCATGGACAGATGAATAGAGATAATTTTGAAAAGTGGTTCTCGAGAAGCTTCTACCTAACATTCCTCCCAAATCAGTCGTGATAATGGATAATGCGTCTTATCATTCTCACGTAGAAGATAAAGTGCCAACTAAATACTCTACGAAAGCTCATATGATATCGTGGCTTAAATCGAACAATCTTGTATGTGATCCAACATGGAGAAAACATCAATTATATGAAGTAATATCAGCCAACAAGCCTAGAGAAACAAAATATAAAATTGACGGTCTTTTACGTAACCTCAGTCATACACCTTTAAGGCTGCCTCCATACATGTGCGCGTCCTCAACCCTATTGAACTTGGATGGGCAACAGTAAAAAAATATATACTAGAGCGCAACACCGGTGAACTTTCATTTAAAGATTTAAATAAAATAACATTTGAAGCGATTGAAATCGAAATTGAATATCGGCTGAAAATTGGAAATCGTATGTTAAACATGTTCGTTCTATTGAAGATAAATACTGGGAAGTAGATGGCAAACTTGAAACGGTTATTGGTGATTTACTTATCACACTGGGATCTTCAAGTAGTGACGACGAAACCTCATCATTTTCAGAGGAAGACAACGATTTAGAAGGAATCGAACCATTAGAATCACAGCCGTCAACATCAAAAATGTTTTTTAGTTTTTTTTTCATATATTTTGTGAAATTGTTCATAAAGTAGCTGTCAGTAAACTGCTTCAAAATAATTAATTTTCTGTTCAATACCGGGTGTCAAAAAATATCTAATATTGCAATTAATATTTGAAAAACTACAGAACTCATATTTTTCCAAAATTAACACATCAACGTAGTTATAGTAGGGGAGCCAGCACTGATTCCAGTGTATGCCAAAAGCGACCGTTTTTCTCCGTCTGTCATATTGCTTTGTACGGGGGGCGTCATTGTGAAATACTATACAGGGCGTTTCCTAACTGCGTGCTAATGTTAAAGGGGGGGTGATTCTTGGACCTTTTTAAGAAAAGAGTTTAATATGAACCCAAAAGTCTTAACTTTGGAGATACAGGGTTTTAAAAAAACATTTTTTAAAATCCTAATTCTGATGCTATTATAGATAAATAACTGTGTAAAACTGATGAAAATTGCATTTTTTATTAACAATCAATTTTTGTAATTTCTACCAGTGGCGTGCATATGTAATTAACCTGGGTAAATCGGTATGCTCCTTAATGCATAGAAGACGTGTATCAAATTTCATGCAGTTATCTACAATAACATCAGAATTGGGATGAAAAAAAATTTTTTCTTTTAAAACTTTAGCATCCTGTATTTCAAAAATTAAGACTTTTCGGACATAAAAACACCGCCTTTAACATCAGCACGCAATTAGGAAAAAACGCCCTGTATAGTACTTCACAATGACGGCACCCGTATAAAGTAATATGACAAACGGAGACAGACGGCCACTTTTGGAATACCCGAGTAGCCCAAAGTCGAACTGCATAAATTAAAATTTTGATAAATTTCGTTCACTGGATCTAATGCTGGCTGTCCTTGTAAAATATGGACTTGTAATGTTAATGACAGAACTCAAGAAAAAATATATTTATAGGTAAATCGATCAAGAAAAATCAAAATTAAACCATTTTAAAATTCGAAAGTTCGCCGTTTTTGCAACACAAAAGAGATATAGAAGTGCGGTACACGAAAGAAAACAGACAAATATAGACAAAGGTTCATTAAGCATAGTTCCATTTTTTAATTATCTGAAGTGCGTATAGTCAAAAAGGAGTGCCATATTATTTAAAGAACGACGGGACACCACTGGTTTAAAGAGATTTCCTGGTCCCACCTTCCTAAACCGATTGGCTCCGCCCGGTTTTCTTTCCTGTCCCGCACTTTATAAAACAAATTGCAAATGATATTTTAAAATATTCACTTCGCGTTTCGTTACCACATTTAAACATGTAACATGGAGTAAAGATTACTAATATAATATACTAACCATCATTAGCCGTGACTAATGTAAAGAACTAACAAATTAATTTAAAAATAATCATTTTATAATAATTACAATTAATACCTGAAAAAGGCTAGTATTCAATTGGGAAAAATTCCGGGGATACGGCCACATCGAGACGGGCGGGATATAAGCTACGACGAACGTTATAGCATAGGGATGTAGGCGAACGTACTACGTACCGCGTGAATTAGTAACTGAAGTGAGATGATGAGATCGGCTGGCCGAGCCACCGTCTATAATAAAGATATTAGAATATCTGTGGACGGTGGTCCACCGAGTGCTGTTAATGGCGTTATTTTTATGTTCGTCAAACGATGATAATAGGGATGCGTACCTATTTTGCTATGTGCCCAGTAAATAATAAACTACATTTTGGTTTTATGTGTTTTTAGGATGTTTGCAAAATTATTTTTCAAAAATATTATGTAAATTTTCCCTGTATATTTTCTGGTACGGCCCGGCTGACCCTGCCACCCCTGAGGAGCCATCACTGTATATTTGTAACTGAACATAATTCGTGCGCTGTTAAATAAATAAAGAAGTAAAATAAAATATGTCGTTAATCAGTTTTAGATTCCATTCGGGTTGCGTCTCAGCGGGAATTGTCAAAATACGGTTCTAGTAAACCAGTACGGAAGTAGTTCTGCGCAATCAGAGGACATTTCCAGGATAGTTTTTGAACCGTCTCAAAAAAAAGAACCCGAATAATAAGCAAACACCAAAGCATCTCAGAGCATACTGCGCTCTGTACTGTACAGGAATTTGTCTGCAAAAATCAAGTGGATTATAGGAACGAACTATTAAAATGTTGGTAAGAATCCAAAATGGCGACTTAATTAAACATTTGAAAAAATCAGTCTGAAAAGAAAAACTACTTTTTGGAATGATTTCAAATTTCGCACAAAATCACGTGTGATATAGAAATATATATTTGATATAAGTCCAAGATGGAGACACATTTAAATTTGAAATCAATTTAATGAATAGTCTCTCTGGGCAGTTTTTTAAATATTTTATTACACCCGATTAAACAGTATTATAGTTATACCGCGAACGGACAGACAGACCAACAGACTTAACTAAAAAATTAAGAAAATCCTGCAAGGACGACATTTCACGATTAAAAGATTTTATTTATCCGCCATCTTGAATTCGTACCACACAGGAGCGTGCAGTACATGGAAGCAAGGAAAGCAGTGCTTCGCTAAAAGAAATTACAAAACATCTTCTAAAATGTAATTTTTGAAATAGGAAACCATTAATTTAGTTTATATTAAAAATGCTAAAGTATTATTTTAATTACAATCCCATAATAAATGCGGCCTTGACTCCGACCCCGCCACAATAGAATATCGAATAGAACCTATGCGGGCCGCTAGCTTCGCTGCAGCCGAGTCCTGTATACTTGATTTCCTGTGAATCGAGTCAGAGGTTATTGAACTTTCCACCGGCTGTTTGTAATTTTTGCATTTCAGTCGCGTGCTTTAAGTGGTGGCGGAAGCTATCGTTAGAGTAGGTTCTTTGTTTGAACGGCTAGCCGTGTGTTGTGTGATACGTACGTCGCGTCGTGCATGATGCGATATGGAAGACAATAATACGGACGTGGATATGCAAATACCGTCAACTTCGGCTGTCGCTAATAACATTGAAAATGTTGGAGAATTTAGTAAGAAGAGTGTGTGTGAATGTGTGGTGTCTGTCTTAATAATAAAGGGATTTTCAACATTAAACTTCGCTGATAAGTTTCAAATAATTTCCAAAAGAAGGGCAAAACCGCCTATGAAAAATTTAACCACAAAAATGAAAAACTGTATTAGACATTTTTATCCGGAAAAACCATACGAACAATTTAAATGGCTAACAGGGTATGAAAATATAAGTAAATTATTTTGTTGGCCATGTCTACTTTTTGAAAATGAAAAAGGTCTCTGGAATAAAACTGGTTTTTACGATTTAAACAATTTACAAAAAGCTGTAAAAAGACACATTATGTCCAAAGCGCATTTACAGGCCGTCATAAAAGAAAAGTCTTCGGCAAAACCAGAATTGAACACAATGAACTAGTCGATAAAAATAGACAAATATTAAGAAGACTTATCGATATTGTTTGTTTTCTCTATGCTTTGGACTCCATTGTCCACAAACGATTGCCCAAAGTAGCTCCTACTAGGTGGAACTATAACGGAAGACTTGTGTTAACAGTATCTGAAAATCGTGAATCACTGATTGAACTATTTGAGAATATAATAGAAAATAATGAAACGTGTCACTCAGAAGCAATAAATAGTTCGAGGGGATTTTTGGACTCTTTGAAACGAGATTATAATTTTAATTATTTGTTGAACATATTTTCAGAAATATTTCCATTCTCGGACAATGTTTTTAATGTATTACAAACTAAAACAAATGATATTGCTTTTTGCCTAAAAAAAGTCCATGTTAAGCCAAAAAAGAAATGACTGACCTATTTTGGGAGAAAACGATGACGTTAAATGTAGAGCCACAAGACAAGCCTCTTCGAACAGACAAGGTGGGAGATGTTCAAACATCATACAGACGCCTCTTTTATGAAATAATCAATCAAATTCAGCAACAAATAAACTATAGATTTAGCGGTTTAAATGATTTTAAATTCCTCGAGCTCTGCAATTTTGATGCATTTAAAAGAAAAACTTTTCCAGAAGATGCGTTTAAATCTCTTCTTCTTCATTATGGCCAGTTCTTTGACCAAGTGTTACTGCGATCTGAACTAAAAGTGATTTACGAAACTGATGACATTAGCGCAAAAAATAACGCTAAGGAACTAATGCAATTTTTAAAAGACAAGGAGCTGGAAGATGCCTATTCCGAAGTGTCGAAATTGTGTGAATTAGTATTGACAATACCTGCCACAAGTTCTTCAGTAGAATGCAATTTTTCAAAACTTAAACGTATAAAAAATTTCGTGAGAAATTCAACGGGGTAGGAGCATCGACGTTTTTATGATGACGTCATTGACGAATTTGCAAAAAAATGATCGAAGAATCGAATTACATTACAAATATGTAAGTTTCTAAAAATTGCTTCCCTTTCTTAAAATTTCACCGCACGCCCCTGGTTCCACAGTTTCACCGGTTCATCTTAGGTTAGGCTAGATTACACTAGTGAAATAAATGGTGGGTTTTGGAAAGTATATTACTTCTAGATACAAAGACAGTCAGTCTTTGGAGATTGGTAATTGTATTATAAAAGCTTCTTTCTTAATACAGGGTTATTCACGCAACCCGTTCATTAAAAGTTTTTGATGATGTCATTTAGATAAAAATTTCAAATTTTGGGATTAAGGTATAGTGAAGGGGTACTTCTTTTTTTAAATATTTTCAACTTCCTATCACTTCCGGTTTAACCGGAAGTTGGTATCAACTTGCTTATTTTAAATAGAACACCCTGTATTTTATGATATTTTTGGATTCTACGGAGAATTTTATGTTGCATGTCCTATACCTAGGTTCAAGCGTTCTTATGATATTTGACCTTGAACCGAAAATGAGCCTTCGGGGTACCAAATTTTAAAATCTCATATTTTTGAAGTTTTGAAGATATAATCTTCATATTTTGCAGACGATCGGTAAATAATCTTAGGTTTCTATTTTTTTTATTGAATTTGTCTGTTTTTATACAGGGTGTTCTAAATTCAGCGGCAAACATTCACATTTTCAAAGCCGCTAAAGTCCGTTTTTTTAAATGGGACACCCTATAACTTTATGCACTATCAAATGTAGAATTTCATTTTCTAACTGTATTAAGGTTTCCTATACCTATTCGTAACCATTTTCGAAATAATTGGGTTTTAAAAAAATATCGTATATATTTGCTTACATGTTCCAATGGTGAGCCATGGAAAAACAAATGAGATCCGATATCCAATATGACAGATGATTAGTATACGCTGATATTCTCAATCTATTTTATATTCATGGAGAATGTTATAAAATTTTGGAGAGAACGTGTCGTGTGTTTAATGAACGCCACCCTGATTTGCCGCCAATGAACAAGTCAAAATTCAAGAGGATTGAAACGAACTTTTTGCGTTTTGGTTAAAGTTACAAAAAATGTTCCGAAACCAGTGGCGGCTCGTCAGGGTAGGCCTCTGAGGCCACGCCTCACCCCCAAAATAAAGGGAAAGAGAATTTTTGTATATAACTTTTTATCTATTAACAATTATAAATATACTTTTTAACAGTTTTACAACATAATAACATTAAAAAAAAAACAAAATATAATCCCATAATAAATATTTTAGAAAATAAATTCTGACCACATCAAAAAACCGACCGTGCAATCCGTGCAAACCCATTCCTAAAGAAAGTGCTCTCGAATGAGGCGAAATAATTTTAGCTTGGAAAGTTTCGACTTCTGACCTATTTATCAACGGCCGGGGCCGATGCCGGCGAGTCACCTGATTACGACAGAGCGGGATGGCGATTGCCGATGCACGCGTTTTCTATTGCATTCTTGAGGCGATAAATCTGTAGCTTGGATATGCTTTTATTGGTTATTTAAATCACATGACTAGCGAAATATTCCAACGGCTTCTTTTTACGTGGTGCGTGCGGCTGAGAAAGAAATAGGAAATAGATTGCGATAATCGCTGATTGAGGGCGTTCTGTCTTTTAAGGTGAATAAATACGCGTGAGTAGGTTTTTGTTTTGTTTTGATGAGCCTTTTTCATTTAATACAAAACAGCTTAGGGCCTTATGACTTTAAAAATAAATTGGTCGCGCAGTGTTACGATGGGGCTAGTGTTATGGCAGGTGAAATAAATGGGCTTCAAACAAAAGTTAGATCTATTGCTCCTTTAGCTATGTTTACTCATTGTCGCGCCCACAGATTAAATCTAGTTTTACAACAGGGAACAAAACTGATTACCCAAAGTCGTATATTTTTTGCCACTTTATTAGGAATACCAAATTATTTCCACCAATCACCAAAACGGTCTTTTGTGCTTAATCAGATAGTAGGTAAAAGAATTCTGCGAGCTGTAGAAACGCGATGGTATACACGGTCTAAAATTTTAAACTTAGTGGCTAATGAATGGGACAATTTAATTATAGTATTTGAAACTATTATTAATGACTTAAGTTCTAGAACAGAATCTATTAATGGTGCAAAAGGATTTCTAAAGCATTTTAATGATTTCGAATTTTGCCTTTTAACGAATATTTATAAACAAATTTTTAGTTGCACTGATGTACTGTTTCAAATATTACAGTTAAAGCATTTAGATATAAATTACTGCATTTCGCAAATAAACCTTGCCAAGCAACGAATTATTGAATTTAGAAACGAGGACCATTTCAAAGAACTTTTCAATATTGCTAAAAAAGCCACTATTCTGCCAACTAACACAGGTCGAGGGCAATGTTCTAGCGACTTTGATATTTTTACTAAATATAAAATATTATATTTCGAAATAATAGATTGTATAATTCTTCAATTAGGGACAGTTTTACAACATAATAACATTTAAAAAAAAAAACAAAATATAATCCCATAATAAATATTTTAGAAAATAAATTCTGACCACATCAAAAAACCGACCGTGCAATCCGTGCAAACCCATTCCTAAAGAAAGTGCTCTCGAATGAGGCGAAATAATTTTAGCTTGGAAAGTTTCGACTTCTGACCTATTTATCAACGGCCGGGGCCGATGCCGGCGAGTCACCTGATTACGACAGAGCGGGATGGCGATTGCCGATGCACGCGTTTTCTATTGCATTCTTGAGGCGATAAATCTGTAGCTTGGATATGCTTTTATTGGTTATTTAAATCACATGACTAGCGAAATATTCCAACGGCTTCTTTTTACGTGGTGCGTGCGGCTGAGAAAGAAATAGGAAATAGATTGCGATAATCGCTGATTGAGGGCGTTCTGTCTTTTAAGGTGAATAAATACGCGTGAGTAGGTTTTTGTTTTGTTTTGATTTGGTAAGTTGGACCGTTCCATTTTTTGTATTTGCTTTTTGCTTTTGAAATGAATCCTATTCACGACATTATTGCTTCATTAATTGAAACGCCTTTTTTAAGAAGAAGCGAAACTGAAAAGAAACAGATATTAGGTAACCGTCCGACGCCGAAAATTTTAGCAATATTTAACGATAAGAGGCAAGGTAAAAAATATTCAAGAACTTTTCAAATATCTTGGTACGAAACTTATAGGTGGATATGCGGAAGTATTTATAAAGAAAGCTTATATTGTTGGCCTTGTATTTTATTAGGTTGCGTCAAAAATAATTGGAGTTCAGGGGGCGGATATTCGGATTTAAAAAATTTTTCACGAGCAGTAAAATCGCATGAAAGTTCAAGAGAGCATATTAAAAATTCGGTAGCACTTACAAGACTGGAGCAATATAGGGCGACTATTGCGGATGCACTACAAGAAAATGCAAGTCTTAATAAAATTGTTTATAATGAAAATGTTCGAAAAAACCGTTTATTATTAAATTATTTAATTGATGTTACTATTACTTTGGGTAAACAGGACTTGGCATTTCGAGGTCATAATGAAACAACAGATTCTTTTAACCGTGGCAATTTTAAGGAAATATTTGCATGCTTAATAAAAAGAAATGCCGAACTTACTGAACATTGTGCTAAATTTAGTAATATTTTTACGGGACATTCTAAGACTATACAAAATGAACTAATTGGTTGCATACATGACTATATTCAAGAATATATAAAAAAAGAAATCAATGACACCGATTGTTGTTTTTTTGGCGTAATTGCGGATGATAGTACTGATATAACAGAAAAATCACAGTGTTCGATAACAGTTAGGTATGTGACCAACGGATCTTTAAAAGAAAGATTTTTAGGACTTTTTGACGTTAGCGATAATAGAACAGCAGAGAGCCTTTTTCATTTAATACAAAACAGCTTAGAGCCTTATGACTTTAAAAATAAATTGGTCGCGCAGTGTTACGATGGGGCTAGTGTTATGGCAGGTGAAATAAATGGGCTTCAAACAAAAGTTAGATCTATTGCTCCTTTAGCTATGTTTACTCATTGTCGCGCCCACAGATTAAATCTAGTTTTACAACAGGGAACAAAACTGATTACCCAAAGTCGTATATTTTTTGCCACTTTATTAGGAATACCAAATTATTTCCACCAATCACCAAAACGGTCTTTTGTGCTTAATCAGATAGTAGGTAAAAGAATTCTGCGAGCTGTAGAAACGCGATGGTATACACGGTCTAAAATTTTAAACTTAGTGGCTAATGAATGGGACAATTTAATTATAGTATTTGAAACTATTATTAATGACTTAAGTTCTAGAACAGAATCTATTAATGGTGCAAAAGGATTTCTAAAGCATTTTAATGATTTCGAATTTTGCCTTTTAACGAATATTTATAAACAAATTTTTAGTTGCACTGATGTACTGTTTCAAATATTACAGTTAAAGCATTTAGATATAAATTACTGCATTTCGCAAATAAACCTTGCCAAGCAACGAATTATTGAATTTAGAAACGAGGACCATTTCAAAGAACTTTTCAATATTGCTAAAAAAGCCACTATTCTGCCAACTAACACAGGTCGAGGGCAATGTTCTAGCGACTTTGATATTTTTACTAAATATAAAATATTATATTTCGAAATAATAGATTGTATAATTCTTCAATTAGGGACGCGTTTTGAAAATTTAAATAATTTAAATTTCTTTGCTTTAGTCGATTGCACAAAATATTCGGAATATGTTAAATGCTTTCCAGACGACTTATTAAATAATTTATTAAAAAATTATCCAAACATTTTTGACAGAGATAGATTAAAGAATGAGCTTTCTGTATTGTATAGGGATGAACAATTTTCAAATTTAGATGTCGAAAAAAGTCTAGCTTTGTTATTTAAAGATTTTAAAGCAATTTTTGCGGAAGCATATAAGCTTTTTAATTTAGTTTTAACTATTCCCGCAACAAGTTTATCGGCCGAACGAAATTTTTCATGTCTTAAACGGATCAAAACCTACCTAAGAAACACAATGACACAAGAACGGCTTTCGGGTTTAGCGATGATGTCAATAGAGCAGGAATTACTGTCAGAACTTAGTGAAGACCAAAACTTTTACGACCAAATTATAGATAAATTTGCAACCTTAAAAGACAGACGTATAGATTTAATGTACAAAAAGTAGTTTTTTTATCTTATTTCATACAACTATTTATTTTAAGTTTTAACAAACTAAATTATGTTTTTATTATCGCAATCACCGCTATATTTTAGTGATAGGTGTACATATTTTACTTGTTTTGTTTACTTTTTATTTACTTTTTTTAGAGTTTATTTTTTTAGTTTTTAATGGTTTAGTAGGGCTATTGGCGATGACCTCCATTTAAAAAAAAAGGTCAACGCGTCGCAGAATAATACCTCATGGGTGACGTGGAAATTTATTCACATTTAAACAAAATTAACCTCATGTAGCCTCACCCTTCAATATACTCACGAGCCGCCACTGTCCGAAACCAGTGACAAATGCCGAGGATAACGTAATAAACACATTAGCTTATTTCCACGCAAACCCGCAAAGTTCAATACCGTCCGCAGAAAACGATTTGGGAATTTCTTCTTCATCTTGAGAGAATCTTGAGCGAATATCATATGCACCCTTATTCCTTCCAAAACGTGCAAGCCTTGAGACCTGGTGATGACGTCCGACGAGTAGAATTTTGCGAACTCATGTTTTTGAAAATTCAAGAAGACCCTCAATTCCTTTCAAAAATATTTTGGACCGATGAAGCGGAATAACGAGAGAAGGAATAACAAATAGAAGAAACGAACATTTCTGGGCAGCAGCATAGTATTAAATGATCAGGTGCGGTACTGTATTTATGAAGACAATTTAAACAGTGATAAGTATTTGGAAATTCTACGAGGGACGGTTTCTGAATTTATAGAAGAAATTCCTATTGGTGAGCTGCAAAATTATTGGTATCAATTAGATAGGGCACCAGCACATAATTCCGCTGCAGTTTATCTCCAATTATCTCGCGATCGCCTGATTTAACACCCCTAGACTTTTATTTATGGGGATTTATCAAAGGTAAAGTCTATGCTTCCCTAGTAAATAACCAACAAGATTTACTGGACAGGATACGAACAGCTTTTGCCGAATTAGAAAACGGACAAATTCAACGGGCCACAGCAACTGTAGAAAGAAGAATTGAAATGTGTCTTTAAATGAACGGACAGCATATAGAACATTTATTATAATTCAATTTTATTATTTTATTTATTTATTGTTGATTGTTAGATTTCTATAATTTTTAAGTTCACTAAAACAAGTTTAGAACAGTCTCGAACTTAGTAGATATGGTTAAAAATAATGTAAACAATTTATTACATTTTTTATAACTTTAACTTTTCCGAAACGAAAAAATTTCGTTTCAATCCTCTTCAATTTTCTCTTGTTCATTGGCGATATATGAGGATGTTTTTCATTAAAAACATGGCACGTTCTCTCGAATATTTTGTAACATTCTCCGCGAATATAAAATAAATTGAGAATATCAGATTTTGAGTGTTATTTTATTTTAATTTAAAAGTTTCAAATCAGCTGTCATGTTGAATAGAAAAGCACAACAACTGTTTTTCAATGGCTTACTACGGGAAGGTGTAAGCATTTAGCAAATACATATGATAGTTTAATAAAAACCTGATTATTTCGAAAATGGTTACGAGTAGGTATAGGGAACCTTAATACAGTTCGATAAAAAATTAAATTCTACTTTTGATAGTGCATAAAGTTATAGGGTGTCCCATTTAAAAAAACGGACTTTAGCGGCTTTGAAAATGTAAATGTTTGCCGCTGAATTTAGGACACCCTGTATAAAAATAGACAAATTCAATAAAAAAAATAGAAACCTAAGATTATTTACCGATCGTCTGCAAAATATGAAGATTATATCTTCAAAACTTACAAAAATATGAGATTTTAAAATTTGGTACCCCGAAGGCTCATTTTTGGTTCAAGGTCAAGTATCTTAAGAACGCTTGAACCTAGGTATAGGACATGCTACATAAAATAGCATTAAAATTCTCCGTAGAATCCAAAAATATCATAAAATACAGGGTGTTCCATTTAAAATAAGCAAGTTGATACCAACTTCCGGTTAAACCGGAAGTGACAGGAAGTTGAAAATATTTCAAAAAAGAAGTACCCCTTGTCATCATCAAAAACTTTTAATGAACGGGTTGCGTGAATAACCCTGTATATATTTAAAAATTAGACCTGTTGGCTGTTATTTAACGGAAATTTAGATAGATTGCCTGTTCTAATTCCTTATTATATATATATATATATATATATATATATATATATATATATATATATATATATATATATCGTTCTATCTCTAATAAACCACTGGCCGGAGGCCTGATTTCTGAACCTAGTAGACTTCTGAATGTCAAGACTTCTATGGGTTAGGAATCACTGTATTAAATTAGTTGGTCGGAATATAAAGAGACTTTGTTTATTTCCAAAGAAAAAGAAACTTCAGAGAAGCCGCCGCCGTGATGTAGTGGTTGGTTGGCTGTCAGTCATTCGAAAGACTGCGGTTCAATCCCCTTGTTTTGGCACTTATTTTTTAATTTTGCAAATTAAAATCGGTAATTTTCTATAATATAATCCGGAGGTGCAAGGGGTGCAGTGCACCTGAGCGACAAATATTTAGGGGCGCCGCCTGCAGTAGCACAGATCTTTTTTTTTGGCAGCAAAAAGACTTAGGAGCCCTCCGAAAGAAAATCCTCAAGATTCTTTTTTCTTCTTCATGTTCCTTATCCCCTAAGAACGTTGGTAACCATTATGGCTATTTGCACTTTGTTTGCAGCTTTTCTGAAAAGTATATTGCTGTTAACACCTTAACAATCTCGTAGGTTTATCAATCACGACATTTTTCTGCGACCCAGTCCGCGTTCACCGCGATTACCTGGTAAACATTTTATTTTGCCTGCATGATATTTTACAACAGGCGATACTTTGGTCTTTTCATTATAAAGCTAAAATATTCTAGTTTTCTCTTTTTGATTGTGTTCAAGATTTCGGTGTTCTTATGCAGGCGTTCCAGTATTTCGGAAATACTTGAACTATTGTAGACTCTATCAACCCACGAGACTCTCAGCATTCTCCTGTAACACCATACTTCAAATGATTCTAAACGTTTTATTTTGCTTTTGTTCCAAGCCTCCAGATCATACAGTTCCTTCACTTATAACCAGATTACTTAAACATTCTACTATTTTCAAATTTATAGCAGAGTCTTTCTAAAAGTAGGGGCGCCTTTTACAACTTTGCACCCGGGCGCCTGAATTCCCTAAGATAGACCTAAGTATATCAACAAATGCATCGATTTCAAGTCTACTAGGTTTTGAAATCACGGAGCAAGGCTTAGAAGCCGGAGCCCCTTAGCTACATTTCCTAATAAGAGATGTATAAACTTAATTACCATTAGAAAGAATTAGCATTATTGTAAAAACATTTCCTACGTTTTATTCACATCACACTCATTTTCCTTTATAATTAGGGTTAATTGTGTAGTTCTTGATTAAATGGCGAGTGCAGACCTAATATCTTTACGGAAAACGCAAATGGGATACGACCATTATAATTTATATATTTATTCAATTTAAAAAAACTGGAAACACACACCACATTATTACCACAGAAAAAAACTGTATTTTCTGTGCTATTACTTGTATAAATACCGTCACAATGGCTTCGATTCAGCATTTCTGGACGAAATGGTGATCGTTATCTTAATGTCTTCACAGAAAGTGCAAATAAAATATATATATATATATATATATATATATATATATATATATATATATATATATATATATATATATATATATATATATATATATATATATATATATTATCCAGCTATAAAACCTTGATTGCCAAAAGTAAAAAACTCTGCATTTTGTCGGATTAAAAAAACTGCATCGTACCAATGAGCAACCGCGGTGGTAAGGCTGACCGGGAGAAGGTCTGGAATAACCCCAGATAAAAGAGATTGTGGAACAGTACTGGGTTGTCCAATTCCGGAGTGGCAACTGCCGACGCGACTCAATTTATACCCCTACCTTCATACACAAGCCGGTGCATATTAATAATAGTCTAATTTTGTTGAAAAGAAAGAAATTATTTTAAAATTAAAATATTTAATATTCCCATAACTGACCAGAATTAGAAACACTGCCTTATTCTCGCAAATACTAGATACTAGGAAACAGTTTAGTATGTCAGTAAAAAATCTTCCTAAAATGAGTAACTAGGCTTTAAATCTACAACCAGAATTACCCATATTAAAAGAAATTCCGATTGTCGATTAATAGAATATTTGCCAATATATCAAGATCTTGTATGTAATTCGGAATTGTAATTCAACATTTCCTGGATCAATGTGAAGGATGTAAGAAGGATATAAACTCTATAGCCCCTCTCCCAAGGCCTTCATATTAGTTTTATAGTAGGTATTTCATTTTTTTAGCAGCCACTGTTTTTTTTACATGATCCTAGATCCGTCACTGTCCTGGATCAGTAAAATAGACAAACTATAAGAATAACGGTACTTACTATAAATAGGTTTCAAAATAAATATCTAAAATATCTATTTGCAAATAGAACACTTTTAAAAATCCGCTTTATTATGGAAAATATGGAAAGAAAAGAATTAAACGAAAATCCGCTGTAGACGAGGAACTGATATTTAGTTTATTGATCCTATATCCTCTGATCTTTATGGGACACAAGGAAGAATTCTGCCCAATCAGTCTCAATCCATGAATTTATTTGAGTATCGATTTAACATATCTTGGTATAGTGACAGAGGTCTCTGTATTCCTCTCTGCGAGATCGATCTCAGAACCAGTCATTGTAGGATTGTAGTTTATACAACTTTCGAAGAGATGACGCCACCATACAGGCGTTCGTTTATTTTCTACAATTCTATTCTTTTTACAGCTAGGTTGTTGGTACCATTTTATAGGGCGACACAATTTAGGTATTTTAGAGAAACGTTTTAGCAGCGCTAAAAAAATATAAATATATACTAAATAAAAAATAATTGAAGAAATTTTGTGTTGCAACATGTAACAGTGTAACACTGTAATCTGTTCACGACGGGTTTAGACGCACGTCAAATAAAATATGTTTTGCAAAAAACTAGTTAAATTGTGATTTACCTTAGCAAATTGGGTACTACTGCAGAAATTTTCGTTTTTATGAAACGATTTCGGTTGAAAAATATAAAATTGAAACAATACTAAACTCTTTTTTTAAGAAAATGTTATTACCTAAATCAAGTGTAGCAAATAAAGATTAAAGAGGCATTTGGAAAATATCTTGTTGAATTCTAATATTGTTGCTCCCTCTCCGTGTGATTTGCTCCTGCCTCTAAACCGCTGAATAATAAATATTAAGCCTGCAATTTGATTATTCTGACTAATAAAATATACGTGCATTTTCAATCTCAGCATGACTGTATGGCTGATTCATATTGTAGAAAATATAGATTACAGAATAAGTATTTTATAAAAACAACGTTTAGGTATTATAAAGAATTAGAAGTACCTGGTTTGGCCGTTTGGGTCAAGAGACTACTAAGGGGGACAATTTTAACGATTATTATCCAAGATGTTCCTTTTTGACCTAGGACGCTTGAAATCTGCATCACGTCTGGGACTGTTTTTCATTTTAAGACCCTTTTCAATTTAAAATGGGCGTTTTTTATTTTTTTTTCTAATATTGAGAAAGCCTATAGCAATCAGATATAAAAATATTAAAAAAACACCAATATAATTTAAACTGTAAGTTGATTTTCTGCTTATATATACACGAAATCTCTGAGACAATTAGGTACAACAGTGGCGTAGCTACGAGGGGGCACTGTGTCCCATCTGTCCTTTTTAGGTAGGGTCCTTTTTCGGTAACTTCCGCCCCTCTTTTTACGGTAAGCAATGCTTTGCTTCCATTAAATACGGCGGCGTGAGAAACTTTTTTTTTATCCTTACTTGATTTTGCTAGACGTTATTTTATATTTTTTACCGTTGCTTTACCTACTTCATTCCTATTATGGACATGGACTGCCCCTAACAACTAGCTACGCCACTGTGGTACAGATTTATTTTATAATAACTGAAATACTTTTTTAGCAGCCAATGAGGCAACTTCTCCAGTTACAATATCAGTAGCGTATATCCCGTCTTAAGGATCCCCAGGACCAGTGGCGTATATAAAGGGGGGTTTGGAGGCTACCCCCCCCCAGAGCCACTTTTATTCAAGCTAAAATGATAGAAATAGTATAATGTAAGCACCTTTTTTTCGGTATTGACGGGTAAACCCTCCCCCAGACTCAGTTTTATCTACAACTAAAATAAAGTAATGGCTTTTTTTTTGGTTGTTGAAAATGTTCATCTTCTAAAAACCCCCCGGAAGCTATTTCTATATACGCCACTGTCCCAGAAGGGGAATTAATATGAAAAATGAAATAAATATTTTTCGCTTCTAAAACAAGCGTTTTATTCATAGCGAATTTATTTCGGCTTCCAGTGCCTTTTTCATCCTTTCCGCGCTAATTTCGCGTATGGTTATATTCACGGCCTACTAAGCATGTATTATACTTTTTACTCAACAACATCGCGAATTTTCGCTGCCACTGCGCTTAATTCCCCAAAAAGAATAAAAAAGACCTGAGAAAATCAATTTGGATTTAAGCTTGCTTAAAACTAGTTTTATGATTGTGTTGATAAACACAACATTTTCTTAACATTTCACTAGGCCGCCATCCTGTTCCGGCATATTGGATTTTTACCAACATATTACCAGTTCAATTTTTTACTCAAATTTGAAGTCAATGTTATGAGTAGTTTTTAAGCGATATCGCGAACTTACAGACAGACGGACAAACCGACAGACCGACAGATGTGAATAAAATATATTTTTTGGCATCTAGGGAGGCTAAAACGTGAAAATATGTAAAGAGAGAGGGTGAGTTTTTTTCAGATTAAAAAAAATTTATTTGGACCCCATTTTGAATTAGTACCACAGTTTTACTAGTTCATCTCTATACCACAATTAGTTCAGCACACAATTTGAAATCAGCTCATTAAGTATTTTTTTTAATTTTTGACCAAAATTTGAAGTCAATTGCTTAAGTAGTTTTTTAGCAATGCCGCGAACAGGCAGACCGACAGAATCGGGAAAACATTTTTCGCATCTAGGAAGCCTGAAACGTAAAGATCTAAAAAAATCTCGGAGGGTGATTTTTTCACAGTAGTTACCTTTTACGAGGGAAGTAAAAACAAATAAACATCGGAAATAATTAATTAACCCTGTGACAGACATGTATTATACAGGGTGTTCCTTTTAAAATAACAAGGTTAATGTTCAATTCGTTAATTTCCTATGTTCATTTGCTTGTTTCTGGTAACAAATCCTGGCGGTTCAGGACAACCGTTTTTATTTACTATTTTTTAATATTACTCATAATAAAGCTTGTAGGTGGGTGTTAAAACATAACACTGTACATATGCTAAAATTGTATTCTATAATTCCATGTAAAACATGAATGTGAGTATAGTTTCTAAATTGTCTTTTGCGGTCACACATTTTTTCCATGAAAATTTTTGTATTATGGGTAACTAATCACCTTAAATACTGACTGCCCCCACCACTCTATTCGGACCTTTATTACACATGTCATACAAAATTAATTAAAACTGATTAGAACTAAGCAATCGAACAAGGTTTTTCCTTGAAAAATGTTGATTGCCCAGAGCAAAGCTGTCTGTTATCCAGAAATTTTCAAAATTTGTGTTGGAAGGTATATGCCGGGTAAATGCAAAACTAGCCTATCTCCATTTTTGGTCAAAATGCTATCTATAACATTGTACCGTTGATTGAAGGAAACATTCAATCAACTATTTTGCGATACAGATATTGAGAAATTCGCTGCAAAAGTATATTAATTGCAAATTGAAACCCAAGTACAGTAGATATCAAAACTAAATTCGTCTATTTTTTAGAACTCAAATATGTTTGTGAAGTATCCCATGTGGATATAAACTACTTCATCTAAATTCCTGACTAAGATGGGCATAGACGTGTTCTGTCTTAAATAAACACGGGAGAGTTGATATATTTAGTCCATTAAAAGGTACACAATTAGAGTGAATGAAATTGATTAGGGACGCATCGACTCCATGGTCCTTTAGCGTCCTTTAATATGAGGTATTAATTTTATTATTATTATCATTATAATTGTTTATTTATAGTGGTTTTCTATATATATTTTGTAAGCCTGTATTTTTAAGGAATTCTGTAACTAGTGAGAAATGTGTGTAGTTGAATCCAATTTTAAAGACTCTATTTTACTTTATGATGAATAGGTGATGAGCGAATTTTTTGCGATGTTCGAATATTTATGCTATGGAGGGAGAGTGTTACATTGCAAGAATTACAGGTTCGAGTTTCTTGCCAATTGAGCAAAAATTAGTGAGTAATTTTAATTGTGACTATTCTTATTCTTGTCACAAAAGTAAGAGTCTTGTGATCGTAATAGAAATTCTTCTATTTATTTGCAGGGAATTGCTTGGTATAAAATATGACTTTTACTTTTTGTTTGGGGTATCTAGGAGGTCCCATTCTAATGTAGCTAATTTTTTGTCAGTGCTGTATAATGAATTTTAGTATTTTTAATATAAAATAAATATATATTAAGGTTTTAGTTATTTTGATTCAAGGCTAATATTTCTGCCCTTGCATTACCAAATATTCCTATGTGACTTTGACTTGGAATCCATAGGAAGTCTGTCCATTCCTGACCTTTTTAAAATTATTTTTATTTATTGAGCAGGGTGTTGTGGATTGATACAGCGAATAGAATAAAGTGAATCTGACCCATTTAGGATGATTTTAATATCGCCAGTCGTTCTGCCAGAGCATGCTATAGTAAGCTGTGGGCTGTGGTTGTGCTGTTAGTATTGTTGTGGTTTTATGTAGGGAGAATGTTTGTTTGTTAAATTTGGAGCAATAAACAGTCCCATTGAGTTTTCTCTCTGAATCATCTGTGATGATTTGCCTGTGATTTTTGTATGTCTTGTCTATTATTTGTTGATAGTGAACAATTAGATAGCCGAGTTATATTTAACCCTAGAATATGGGACTGTGTTTGCCGAACGAAAATATGGGACTATCGTAAATTTGACTACTCAATTTAAAAAAAATAAATAAATTTATTAAACTTTATTTTAAAAATGTACAAAAATTGGGATACATTGTTTAGTGCTAGAAGAAAAATTAAACGTAAAGAACTGCTGTGGTATCTGTGCAGCATCCATGGTTTGGCAAGACCGTGGCTTAAATTAATCATATATTGATATCTAGATAGAGGCTTATCACCCTTTAAAGTATTGAACATATAAATCACGTAAGAATTTATGCTGGCTATATTTATCATTCCATAAAAAAAGGCATAATGGCCATCTTCGCGTTTTTCTGCTCGAACTCATGTCGGCACACATTTAGTCAAACGTGTCGACACCTGCTTTGGTCTCATTGTAGTTATGTATTATTGCTGGCTTACAAGTTTTTTCTACTACTTCTGCCCCCTCATGCATTGTTGAAAGCAGCCAAACTAATTTGTTTTTCTTTGGCGCATAAGATAATAACATTTTTTTCTGGTCGTAACAAACATTGACCATTGCGACCTTTCGCATCCAAGAACTATTTAGGAACATCTTTTTTATTCTTGGGAATAGTTCCTATCATTGGTAATTTGTAAGGATTTTGTAGCAATTGATCAGCAAGAGAAACTGACGTAAACCAATTGTCCATGGTAATGTTGCGATTTGTACCATGAACTGATTTGGTTAACTCTCTTACATAAAATTCGGCAAACCATTGGTCTCTGTTTTATTCCTCAAGTATGGACTTGCATCCAACATATACTTGGTTGAGGAATCACACACCATAACAATTTTTATCCCATACTTCGCTGGCTTGTTAGGAATATACATCCTAAAAGAACAACGTCTTCGAAATGCCAGAAGCTGCTCGTCAATTGTGAGGTACGAGGATAGCGTGTATGATGTTCTACAAGTTTCAATTAGAATTTCCCATATCTCCCGAATGTGTGTAAAAGGATCATTCAACTTTCTTTCTTCTCTTGTTTGTTTTGTATCGAATCTGAGACAGTTGAGAATGAATGAAAAACGATCACAGCTCATACATGATTTATAAAAAGTACCAGAAATAGTACTATCAAACATATGCTTTACCGAAAAATGATTATCTTTTATATCTCCCGAATGTGTGTAAAAATCATTCAACTTTCTTTCTTCTCTTGTTTGTTTTGTATCGAATCTGAGACAGTTGAGAATGAATGAAAAACGATCACAGCTCATACATGATTTATAAAAAGTACCAGAATTAGTACTATCAAACATATGCTTTACCGAAAAATGATTATCTTTTTTTGCGGCAGAAAGGATAAGAATGGCAAACATAGCTTTTAATTCCTCCTCCTGTCCATTTTGGACACATTGTGACTGCCGCTGTATTTTTGGGCCTGTGTCTCAATTTCTGCATTTGTATGTTGAAGGATAATATCCAATATATTGTTAGAAAAGAAATGCAAAAAATAATCGTCTAAAAGAGAACAGTCTTTTGATATCCTCTTAGGGCCAGAAACAAAATGTATAATATTCCTGGCAGTTGAAATTTGTTCTTTTCGATTTCTGGGGTAACTCTGTGGACCATTTGTGTCCATTTTTACCTTTTAGACATTTTGTTTTAAAGGTTCCAACATGCTTTAAACTTATACGTGTTTGCGTTAAAGGAATGTCATCCTCACCTGAACTGTTGTGTGTTACTTCTTGAGTCTGTAACGTTCTATCATAATCATTTTGTTGGATCGGATACGCGACAAAATTATTCTCTTCATCCGACTCGGTATTGTCGGAGCCAATTGGTTCAACTTCCAAACTGTCTTCTTCCCAGTCACTACCGCTGTCTTCAGAGGGCTCTGAATTATCGTCATCTCCCTTCATGATACGTTCCGCTTCCTCTTCTAGTTGTTTTTGTGTTAAAGCTGACATGTTACTAAAAACGATAAACAATAGGTATATTTCTAAAAGATTAAGAACACACACTGTCTTACCTCAAAGTTCTTTCTCTAGATGTCTCACAACCAATAAAAAACAAATGACGCTTAAATTAAAAAAAAAACGTGAATACGAGACGCTCGTCAAATTTACGAAGCAAATGCCAAAAAATCGCTTTAGAGACGGAATGCGGGGCGACCGCATAAGAAACTGTATAGCTAAATACTAATTTTGAATGTACCCAGTGTTGCCGCTGTCCTTATTAAAATCGTACTGACATCTGACCTGTAATTATACTAAAATTTCCCATCATTGTACTAAATTAGTCCTTGAGAAAACATGAATTCTATATTTGACAGTTATTACTTTTTCTCGATAAATAGAGTGCATAACCAGGTGCACATTTAGACTTTCGTCTAGTGATGGGGGCTTAACATTTAGGTAGGGCAATAATACACTCTGCTTTTTTTGCCGTCAATATATGTATTATTCAACTCAAACATTGTATATTATTAAATAATTTTGTCATATCAAATATACGTACAAAATACATAAAAAAGAAAATATGTTAACATAACTAAAATACTAAAGTAAATATAAATATTAAAATAATAATTTCAGGGAGGGGGGCATTCTAAATTCAAGTTTATGTGACTAAAGTCCTTCTTCTTCACTAGAAGTGGAGCTAGAATTTAGGTCGGTATCTGGCGCTAATGACCTAGTTGCAGGACGAATATTTTCAAAATTCCATTTTGATATGGATCCCTCAAATGAAACACTTTGCTTAATATGTAAAATATTAGAGCAGGTTGTTACTGCCATTCTATTTCTAATTTTATTAACTATTATATTTTCTTCTGAAAAAATTCGTTCTGCTGTTGCTGAAGAATGCGGTAAAGATAGGACTATTTTTACTATCTTCATCAGGTTTTTGAACATTGGTTCATTGTTTTCATTTTTTGTCTCGTTTATAATAGACCAAAATTTCTGTATATCTACATTAACAATATTTTTAAATTCTTCTCGAATTGATATACTTTGCCATTCGGTGTCTATTTCCATCAAATTCCAATTTATATTGGGGAAAAGTTCTAAAACGTTTGGTGCTATCGACATGATATTTCCGAAAACAGCAGCTTTTGGAGTGAATTGCTGTGCAAATAATAAATATTTATTGTTAAAATCGAACCTTGATTTCACTTGCTTACAAAACTCTGTATAGAACCCCAAACAATTTACCTTAAAAGACTGCAAATCGGCGTTGTTAATTTGTGTATTCGCTTCAGCTAAGAAAATATTTACCATTGTGCCACAGTAAACCGAATCAATATCCAAAAAATTGTGAGGATTTGTCACGCTTATTTCTTTGGCTGCATACTTATTTAAAATTTCTGGTTTAATAAATGCTTTTAAAAACAATGTGTGCATAGTTAAAATTCTATCTAGTAGTAGAGGAACCTTAGGACTTTCACTCTGTAACTCCAAGTTACATTTTGTAATAATGTTTAGGACGTGAGACAAAAAATACATATATAACTTAGTCACAGGATTTCTCAAATGCGCCAAAATGGAAATAGCAGCTGGTAGACGGTCTTCTAAGGCTTCCCGTTGAAAAAATAAAATGAGTGATTGCCAGTGCTCTAGTATTCTGTCCACAACACGCTGTAAAAAAAGAGATTAAATGTTTGCATTGATTTTTTAACAACATAATAAAGTTACCTGCCGTGACAACCATCTGGTCTGGCTAGGATATAACATGAGATGAGGTTTTTCTTCGGCAAATATCTGACATTCTTTCAGTTCACTAATTCTTTTGCTACTGTGTGAAAAATAGGAATATATATTTCTGGTGAATTGCTCAATATCTTCTGGTATTTTCTTTCCAGCTGTAGAGGCACACAAGTGAAGCGAATGACAACTGCAGCTCTGGACTACTATATTTGGACAAAACTGGCGTAGTCTGGCTTGGACTCCTCTGGCCTCGCCCATCATTGTGCTCGCGTTATCCGCACCAAAACCAATGACATTCTCGTAGGGAATATTATAAAAATCTAACAATCCTCTTACACTTTGACACAACCCTTGTGCAGTTGCATCTTGAACCTCTATCAATTTAAAGAAAACGTCTTTGACCACATCTTTTTTCCAGTACCTAGCAATAACTACTAAATTTTTCTTTAAACTAACTGATGTGGATTCATCTATTATAATTGAAAAATATGATTGTTTTAACTCTTGGGCAATGACGTATACCAAAGCTGGTCCTAATGATTTAGCAATCATTGAATCATCATAAATGTTGCTATTAACTTTTACTAGATCTCCGATTATATTCATAGGTAAATTTTTTGCGCAAAGGAAAGCACACAACTTTTCTTCGGCCTGTTTAATTTTTTTGCTTAAATGCTGCTTCTCTTTGTTATTTTGTAGCATTTCTGTCATTTTTGGAGTGGATTTTAGTGCTGCTATTTTTTTTTTGATGAAAAGTTGTTTTTTCATGGCGTTTTAGATGGAAACCAGCACCGCTTATAGCCATACTGCACACCTTACAAAAGTTTTTTCCATCTTTATTTTCTACCCAAGCATAGGCCTCCTGCCAAGCGGAACGAAATTTCTGGACATATTTTTTCTTGCTAAGACCTGGTCCCAACCTCGATTCCTCAATTGATTCGGATTCGGAATCTACGTCGGGTTTGGTCAGAATTGGTTCCTCAACAGTTTTACTCGTAGATGGCGTTGATGATTGAGCAACAGAAATGGAAGAAGATTCTGGCTTCCGTTTTGGGGTATTCTTTAAACACAGATTTTTTTCAGGCTCTTTTTGTTCATTGTCATTTTTTTTGTGGACGTTGATTTTCGAATCAAAAATCTAAAGGAAAATCTTTGTCAATCCTAGTTATGTTACTATGAAATTTCAAAAACTACGGGTTTTCTAGTTTTCCCTTAATAATTTAAAATTGCACGCAAAAAAAATAAATGAACATTATTTACGAACCTATAATAATATTATGCATATTACGCACTTATGAGCATTTTTATTCTTGTTTGGATGTCAGTGAAAAGCCCGTGATTTTTTTAAAACGTGATTATGACACAAGTAGGTAGATATTTGTTTATAAATCGTATATCGTATTGCTACACTGTATGACACAACGAACACAACTATGTATTCACACCCCCCGTCACAATTCGTTCTCAATCAGTCAAACTGCATTTGGTATGGTTTTAAAGTTTAATTTAAAATTGAGATATAGATAGTAAATTTAAAAACTGGCCAAAAACCTTTATAGAAATATTAAATATTGATATTACCTTAGTAACAAATCCTATTGTAGTAACTATTTTTTTTAACACAGTGACACACACAAAACTTGCTTTTTGCTCGACTTTATCTATCACCCCGTATATTATAATATATAATTATGTAATTTTTGAGATATTTATTTGTAATAATATTATTATTAGATAATAAATTGATGAATTAGTTAAATTAAAGTGTTAAACTTACTTGTCCATTGTTATTGCTTTATTATCGAAGTTAATACGATTGTCTAAAACTGAGAACAACGATATATATACGGTAATACGACCCGGTAATGACACTGACCCAGACACTGATAACAGAAAAAACAAACAAGCTCGCTGGATCAACCTGGGATTCCCATAAAACAGTACACAATTTAAAACAAACCCAACCAAAACAAAATTTTGACGTCGCGCAATCTTTCCAGTGTCCTTTACAGTAAGCTTCACTTCACAGTAATCTGAATCTGCTAGTGCTATGCAACCTTCAAAACAAGTAGAGATGGGAATAAAAATCGATGAAAGCGGTTCCAGTCGATAAAAATATATGGAAGAAAAAAATTTAAAATTGTACTAAATATGAAAGAGAGGTACTGACGTACTAAACTGTAATGAATCGTACTGAATCTAGTACAATTGTACTAAAAACGGCAACACTGAATTATGTACCGAGCCGAGCAGCATAGTAGATTTACCGAACATAGGCGAAAAATCGCGAAGTTAGACGAGCGTCGTAAAATTTACAAATGACCCGTGTTGTAGGGTTAATAAAGTAATTTTCGTATTACAATTTATTGGAGAAGAATACCATGGAGGGAGAAGGAATAAGTCACTATTAAATATTGGAGGATAATTCAAGTAGCGTTGGTTTTTTGAGTATTTTATAATGGATATGAGTAAATGAAGTATATTTATTTTTATGAGTTTACTGTGGAAATCATGATAGTGTGGGTTATTTAGTCTAAAGTAAAGAATTGCTGCATAATGCAACATTAGGGTTCTTGTGTATGATAAAGAACGAATTTCTGATTCACTGCAAAGGCTGATGGATGGACTGGTATGGAAGACTCTTGTAGATAATCTAATATATTGTTGATGGTGAAGAAATTCATGTACGTTTGTCTTGAGTTCGCCAGAGATGTTCCAAGTGCAGCCCAGCTTTTGATGCCTTAGTCATATCTAAGAATGCTGCTGTGATATAAGAATTTTTGTTGGATACATTATGGATATTCCTGCCGATCTACCAGAATCTATTGTGGATTTGTTCTGTCTGAACATTTATTTGTTCTTGTAATATAATATGAGACTGTGTTTTTCTAACACCATGACCATTTTGACTGCAAAGTTAGAGACGAGGATAAAAATTGGGCTCTCCATAACTGCTGAAACAAATGTACGTCCAACATTCGAGTCTGGCTAGGTGGAAAAAGGGTAAGATGCTATTCGCTATTTCTATGATCTGGCGAAAACCGAAAGACCACGTTAGTGACTGTTACTGTTGCTTGACACCTCCCATCAAAAAAGGCTTTTCGGAGAAGCGATACAGTATCAAAATTTACAATCCGCCATACGCCCGGTGCCTCATAATGACGAATTGCCTGTACCTAATCCACCTCAGGAATTGATTCTGATGATGATTAAACGGATTCAAACGGTAGTGTACCGGAAGATATCGCAGACCCATCAACCTAGCAAGACTTCGATTTTGTCTGAGTATTCCCAAGTAAAAAGTGAAAGTGAATAAAGCGACCTTATAAGGGATTTAGTATCAACCAACAAAAAAGCAGAACTATTGGCCTTTCGATTGCAACAATGGAATTTACATTTAACATGGAAAACAATTTGATAGCCTATAGAGAGATTGAGGGATTAATGGCAGCTTTAAATCTGAACTATGATCCAAAAGACTGGGGACTTTTTATTAATTCCTCAAAAGTAAGTCTTAAAACTATGTTACAATATGATGGAAATAAGATGCCTTTAGTCCCAATTGGTCACGCAGACCACATGAAAAAACGTATAGGAATTTGTTATTGTTACTGGAGACCGTACAATATAAAAGATAAAAGGCAAATTTGTGGAGATTTAAAAGTTATGGCGATTTTGCTTGGAATGCAGCTGGGTTATACCAACTACTGCTGCTTCTTCTGCGAATGGGATAGTCGAGCACATTTGGATTACTACAGAAACAAAATTTGGCCACCGAGAGAGCCTTTTGAGCCAGGAAAGAAAAATGTAACGAGCGCACCATTAGTTCCTCCTGAAAAGATTTTGATTCACTTATTTAACCCTTTATAGAGCAGTACTATTTATTTTTTAATTTTATCAAATTTACTTTAAAACGATAAAAAGGAGCACAAAATAAGCATTCTAACTTAATAACACATAGGCAAAAAAATTAATAGTTTAGGGAGTGGGGGGTGGTCGATTTTTCAACCAGTGACTGTTAAAGGTAATAGACATCGTGTCACAATCATTGGTTGAAATATCGACCATAAAATACAAAACTTAGTATTGTAATATATATTTATTTGAAATAAACCTTTAAACACGTATAAACATATTTAATAAAAGTCCAAACGTATGACAACATTCTGAAATGAAAATAACATCATTTGTATACATCATGAAATGGTGTAAAGCAGTTCAAACATAAGGCTACTTCACATTTTCGGCACATAATTTGTGATTTCTTACTCTGCTTTGAAGTACTACAATGAGCACACCTTCAGCTCGTGCCTTTTATAGGTAAATGTTGACCCACATCTATCTTTCTGGAAGCATGATCAACACTAACTGTACGACCATCAATTTTTTTTAATTTTCTTTGACGTTGTAGGAGTGGGTCCTTTCCTTTTTCTGTTAGAAAAATTTGAAATTAATTCATTTGCCAGGTTGCTGCAAAACTGTAGTTGAGACATAGGTTTGCCTTTGTTTTTCAAAATGTCTTGTTTATAAATTATATATGAATTTACAATGGTGGCATCAATGAAATAATAAAATAGCTTAATCCACCATTTTCTTGATTTCCAGCTAATTTCATTTCATAACAGCCCAGAGACTGATCGAAATCTACGCCGCTCATATAACAATTGTAATCACGAACAACCTTTGGGCATTTTATCTCTTCCTTTTCACCGCTCTTATTTCTTCTCGTTACTTTCGAAAAATTCTCTGGATTATGATAATTGCTTACAAGTACAACGGCCTTTTTCCCACGATCTTTCCATTTTACTATAGAAATATTTCCATTTTGTGCAAAATCCGAATCTCCTATCGTCATATGTTTATCATCTTTTAGGAGTTCTTTTGGATATCCTTTTCTATTTGATCGAAAGGTCCCACAAGCAAACGTATCCTTAGAAAGTAAAACTTCTAGCAAATGAAAAGTGCTAAAAAAATTATCAAAGCAAATCAGTAGCTTTTGTTCGAAAAATCTTCTGATAATGAAGCATGACTTTTTCTCCCAGAGTATTACCAGAAGTTGTTTCACTGTTTGATTTTCCTTCATATACTTCAAAGGAGACCATATATCCTGTGCTAGAACAACACAAGACCCAAACTTTAAAACCTCTTTTGGTGGGTTTTAAGGGCATATACTGTTTCAGGCTTGTCCTGCCCTTCAAACCCACCATGCTTTCATCGACTGATAAATATCGATCAGGTATGAAAAATTGTTTGAAATTATTGTTAAGTTTTTCGATGAGGGGGCGTATTTTGTACAATTTATCAAAATTATTTTCACCTTTTTTTGGGGCCTTTGTATTGTCATTTAGATTTAGATTTAGCATAAAATTTGTAAAAATCTTTTTTGTGTCATGATCTCCGTTATTCGTGATACTTGTAAATTACTGTTGCAAGATCAGTAATGCCTCATGCTAGGTAATCTGTGAAATCCCATTATTATTAGGACTCCTATAAATGCTTTAAACTCTTCACAGCTAAAATTCATAGTTTTGCCATTTTGAGAGCCATATATATTTGTTTGCTCGACAATAATTTCCAGGGTTTCTGAACCAAACAATTTTAAAAAAACGTCGGATGGAGAATCAAAATTGACAATAAAGTTAGGGCCGCAATTGACAGAAAATTTTGAATTTAAAAATATATTAGGATTTAGTGAATTTTTATTAAACTGCAGGATTATAATCGGCTGTATCGCTCAGCTCAGATTCACTCTCACTGAAATCGAGTTCTTGAGCGACCAAACATTTTTCAGATTTCTTTGCCTCAACCCCTTCAGGTTCAAAGTCGGGATCTTCCAAAGAATCGTCGGAGTCAAAGGGCTCAGAATCATGATGAAAATCTTTTTTTTCCCTGCAGATTGTCTTTTAGGCCGAGAACTAGCAACTATCGAGGTAGTCGTGTCGGTAATTTCTAAAAGTAATAAATTATCCCGTACTCCCTTTGAAAAAATATATATAAAAATTGAAGAAAATGCTTTCCTTTTTTCTCAAATCTTACCTTCTGCTGTTTTTTGGGTAACCTAAAGAGATTGGATAACAATCATCTGCGTCACTATCCCCCTCCGCTTCTGAATTTTCGGCCTGTTCATCTGTAATGCCCTCAAGCCATGCATACTGCGCATGGGAAGTCAAATTTGAAAGTTTATTTAAATTCAAAAACTTTGCCATATTTATCTAAAAATGTATTATTTATTTATTTATATTTAGATAAAAAATGTAAGATCAAAGAAAAACAGTTGTTTAAAATATCTGTTTTTTCTCTACTCGAAAACAAATCCATTTCTTCGGTAAATCACATTTTATTTTCCTTGAAACCGGGTATGCTATGAAAAATGTTCGAACAGTACATGATTTGTTGACGTTTTGAAAAAATAACATCCGAGCCGTAAAAGTTGTGCATTAAATAATAACAAATTAACGTCATTAATACATTTGTTTACAAATTTTTAAATTTATATCGTACGAATATTGCATAAAAATGCGTAGACAACAATTTATAAACAATAGGTTTTTTTGTTTTTTTAGGTTATGTTGGCATTTTTGTCTAGTATTTGTTTATACGATGATAAATATTAAATATTTTATAGCTAATATGGCCTATATATTAGCACAAATGCGTAACATATAACTTACCTTTATTTATCCTAGTAAAAAACACGAAAAACAATAAATAAAAACAATATCACAGTCGACGACCGGTAACTGAGTAACACAAACGCACACTGGTCGAATATTCAACCACTTACGCGAGGTCTACGCGCAGGTTCTGCCTATATATAAATGTGCTCGATTTAGCGACTTAGGAGCGTTTATAAATAAGCGTAAAAGACGAACTGGTCGATAACGCGCTTCCACCCGTCTGTTAATACGTTTAAATTAAAGTGGTCGATTTAGCGACCACCAACCTATAAAGGGTTAAATAGAAAGTTCCCTAGAATCAGTAACGTTAAAATTAAAGAGGGTATATTTGTGGGTTCTTATACTAGACACCTTCTCGGAGATGCGCAATTCGATTCCATACTTGAAGGCAAAAAAAAGACGCTTGGAATGCCTTTAAAATGGTGCAACAATTTTTTTGGGATTTATAAAACCAGAAAACTATAAAGACCTCACAACTTCTTTTATATTACCAAAACTTAAGGTGTAATATGTCGTTGAAAATTCATTTCCTGGATTCTCATCTGGATTACTTTTCGGAAAATAGTGGCGGTGTAAGTGTTGAGCACGGTAAGAGGTTCCACCAGGATATTTCAAACATGGAAAGAAGGTATCAGGGAAAATAGAACTGTGAGATATTAGCCGACTATTAGGAGAGATGCTTTCAAAGTGAGTATCTAAATAATAAAATTAAAGACAAACATAAATTCAATGATGTGCTCAATGTGCTATTTAATTACTTATATTATTATTGCAATATATTGTTATCTATATTTCGTATGTTCATTGTGTATGCCTACAAATTAAAACTTTGTAACAAATAATTCAGATTTTTTTTGCGAGCCAACTATATTCTATAATAGTTATTTTTTCGATACTTGGGTGTAGCTGAATCCGAACAATAGGTTTTGTTCAAGAAACAAAAAAAAAGTTGAAATTTGTTCCCCACTCTAGTTCCCGATTTAAATGTGGTGAAATTCCTTAAAGAACTGGCGATTCTCTTAAAAAATCGGATACAAAAGATCGATTCAAAAAATCGATTACATCCTTAGTTAAAGTTATTTAGTACGGTGTGAAGAAAGTACGGACCTGTAAGGGTTTAGAAAACACATACAGTCTCAGCATTAAAGCCCGCTTCGCCGCATTCTTGACTAACCGTTACCGTTGCTAATGGTTTTGTTTTGTCTGCTAAATCATATTATCGCCCTTGCCGGCAAAACAGCTCGATTTTCAAGGAAGTGTCAGCAAAATTTCTGAAACTAAATATCACACGTTCAAGATATTTTAGAACGGCAGAGATAAGACTGCAGCTGACTAAATAAAAATGCAAATGCGCGAGAACTAAGGAAATGCCCGGTAAACAAAAGCACTAAAAACAGTATAAAATTATCTTAATTGAAAGCTGCTTTTGAATCTTAAAAACAACACCTGTTTTCGCGGGGAAAATATAACTTTTGTGGAGACGGTGTATTAAATACCAGCTTGCCTGTTTCGCTTTATTTACATTTATTAACATGCAAATAAAGAATTGCTGTATGCAATATTTTATAGTATTAATAAATAATATTGATCGTAAGAGAAAATACTCAAAAACCCAGAGTGACATAGGCTTTTTATAGGGCCGCCGGCTTTAGGTTTAGGAAACGCTGAATCGCTCTTTAAAAATAAATCCGCCGTCTCGTGGAGCCCCTTGCCAACAACGGGACCTGGGGCTATAGTCCCCATAGCCCCACCCTTAATCCTGGCCTGGTTCTTTAATGTTCTCGACTATTTATTTTTTGAACCAATAATAAAAATTAAAATTATTTAAACCAAAGTGGATACTAATAGTATTTTTTAAACCAAAACTTGTGCAAACTACATCTTTATTTGGTGTTTGTTTCTCATAATAATCAAACTACAGTTTTGATATAATGACCAAAATTAGATTTTAAGGGGGTAAAGAAGCACCCTAAAATTTTAAAAACTCATATATCTTAAAGTGAGATTTGTGTCATTTATAGGTGTTGTGGTGTTATATATTATGTTATGTTAATGTTATAATAATTTAACTATCAATACAAGGTCCAAAAGCGGGGGTTAAGAGGGTAAAAATAATCCCATAAAAATTGAGATAATCGTATTTTTGTTGCCAACTTGTGCCAACTACATATTTAGGTGGTGTTTGTGTCTCATAATAATCAGACTACAATTTTAATATAATGTCCAAAATTAAGGGATAAGGGAATAAAAAAATCACCAATTTTTTTTTTTAAATCATATTTTTTAAAGCGAGACTTGTGCCACTTACAGACTCTAGTGATATTTACTTTTAACAATAATTTAACTACCGTTTTAAATACAATGTCCAAAATCAGGTGATAAGGGGATAAAAACAAACCCCATTAGAATAATTGGATTTTTTAAACAAGACTTGTGCAAACTACATATTTAGGTGGTAATAACCAAACGATACCCAAAATTAAGGGATACTGGTGTAAAAATGCCACCAGAAAATTTTAAAAAATCATATTTTTTAATACAACTTCCAAAAGTAGGGGATAAGAGGGCAAAAACAACCCCATAAATATTAAAATTAATTTTTAAACAAAGACTTGTGGCAACTACATATTTAGGTGGTGTTTGTTTCTCATAGCTACAGTTTTATTATAATGACCAAAATTAGGGGATAAGAGAGTAAAAATACCACCATAAAATTTTAGAAATTTATATTTTTTAAAGCAAGAGTTGTGCCGCTTACAGACTCGGTGGTGTTTACTTTTAAAAATAATTTAACTGCCATTTTAATACAATGTCCAAAAGCAGGGGATAAGAAGGTAAAAAATAACCCCACAAAAATTTAAATGATAGTATTTTTTAAACCAAGACTTATGACAAAAACAAAAAAGATTCTGAAAAAGCATTGATAAAAGAAAATATTCTTATAGGTCAGTTTTTTCCAAAAAAGTGCGAAGAAAATATATTTATCGCCCCTTCTTTAAAAAATATTTAATGTTCTTCTGAATTTTTGCTGTCGTTCGTTAAAAATAGTTTTATTGAAAATTGCCATGAAGGCAAAATCAATAAGGAGATCAAAAGGAACAAAACTGCGTTTCAAGTTAAATGCTTCAGAAGAAAAACTACTTGTCTAAAAACATTAATTTTGTTTCCTATTTGGAGCTATTCACTGACCACTATTTGCTTTAGTTTAAAAAGCAAAACCCCCTATTGTTCTACGGTATTTTTTTTTCTTAAAGGCACATCGATGCCTTGAAATCCTGCCAAAATTTCGACCCTATCGTAAAAAAATTAAACAGGTTACAATTTTTAGAAAATTGAGCCAACCACCAACGATGTCCTTACATTAAAGTCGAATATAGCCGAAGTTTTTACTTTTTTCACACAAAAACAAAGCGGATTCAAAAACTTTAATCTATTTTGTACAACTTTTCAATTTACTATTTGCTTCCACGAGGTAACAAAATATCATCAAATCAAGCTTTAAAAAAATTGGTGAAAACCGGAACACTGAAAATATCCAATTTTTATAGATGAAATCGGCCACTCGATAAAGGGAAGTCAGGTAAATATGCTTCTACGGAGTCGATGGTAGAACATACATGTGCGCATTTTCTGGTAAAAACACCACCTAAATATGTCTTGGTTTAAAAAATACGATTATTTTAATTTTTATGGAGATGTTTTTACCCTATTATCTCCTGCTTTTGGACATTGTATTAAAACGGTAGTTAAATATTGTTAAAAGTAAACACCACCAAAGTTTGTAAGTGGCACAAGTCCTGCTTTTAAAAATATGATCTTTTAAAATTTTATGGTTGTGTTTTTACCCCCATATCCCCTAATTTGGGCCATTATATTAAAACTGTAGTTGGATTATTATGAGAAACAAATACCACCTAAATATTGTTGTTGGTACAAGTCTTGGTTTTAAAAAATACTATTATTCTGATTTTTACTACAAGCAATCACAATAAGAGTATCTAATTGACACACATTCTGGGTCCCTAAATCGGAGATAATGAAGAAAAAAATACATATTTCAAATTGAAAAAATCGGTTCATTTCTTTACCCGGAACTTACCTCGTTATGATTTTTTTCCATTTGTTAGAAATAGTGAAGTATAAGCCAATTTAGTTCAGTACATAGTCACAGTATATATGTTACATATTCCGTCTTTTCAAACAATTTTATTGGACGCCATTTTGTTCCATCATATTGGATTCCTACCAATATTTTACTAGTTTCTTTCTACACCTGTGCCACACTTGACTTTTGACTATTTTGTTACGTCATGTTGAATTCGTACCAGTTTATCCCATTTTCACATTTAATTTTTCGGCAGAATTTAAAATCAATTGAACAAGACTTTTTTAACTTGATTTTTTAAAAATTTTATTTACCCTCCACTTTGTTTCGCCATTAAATTCGTACCACAACTTTACGCACTTAATTCTTGGGCAAAAATTGAAAATAATTTAATAAATGATATGTTCAGGTTAATTTTTTAAATATTTTATTAGGTCGCTATTTTGTTTTGCTATCTTGGATTTATATGAGGATGCAACAATAGAGTTGCGAAACGTCAAGAAATCAAAAAAAGAATTTTGTTTTATTTTTACTGGATCGTAACCCCAAACAATATACCATCATTCTAACCTAACAACAAGAGGATCGTTAACAAAAACCATTTAGAAACTTAATATCTGGGAAATATCTGCGGACCAACGTAGGAGTTAAGAACTGATAATATGGGATTCATGTAGGATATAGAACCTGTATGTGTCCTGAGGATGCAACAGTAAAGTTGCGGAACGTCGACAATTTAAAAAAGTCTTTTGTTTCTTTACTGGATCCTAACCCCCAATAATACACCAGTCTAACATAACAAGATGATCGTTAACGAAAACCATAGAAACTTAATGTCTGGGAAATATCTGCGGACCAATGGGGTAGGTAAAGACTGATAATATATAATCTTATCTTTTTAAGACTTAAAATCATTTTAAGAAATTAATTCCCTGGTCTTTGGTCAGCAGGATTTTTATCCAAAAGAATGCCTTTCTGCTTTTGATAGCAATAACCAAATTTTGTTTATAGTTTTTTAACAGCACCAACGAAAGTTTTGAGAAGACATGTTTATAGGAACTTTTTTCTGATTTTCACGTGAAGAATGCATAGTTATAATTATTTTCACAAAAAAAAAGATAAGGTTTCCTGTCTAAAAAAATTTTATACCATAACATAATTTTACCGTTAAACCCCAACAATGATTTTATTTTATAAAAAAAATAAACATACAGAAAGTCTCACCTTACATTGCGAGTTATATAGCTTAATTAACAACCTTTTGTGGTTTAACATTTATAGCACATTGTACTACTCAGAAACGTCTAAATCTATGCAAGGTTTAATTTTACAGCCTATTGGAACTTATTTCACGTTTTATTATTTTTGTTTTCAAAATGGTAGATGCGATTTTATAATGAAATAAATTCACAAAATACTAACAATTTACACCTTCAAAAAATAACACATAGGCGTACAGGAGGGACTATAGAGTTCCAGCTCAGTTTTTTTTTTAAGAAATGAAAAAATAATGCGGCGAAGTACTGTAAAAACTGAAAAAAGAAATTCATTAGGACTCGCCAAAACAATGAGAAAGTGTTTCTTCTTCAAGTATTGGACAAACTAATTGGGAGGTAAGTGCAACTAACGCCATTAAAACAAATAAAAAAACCAAAGGAGAGTCGCCAACAATCATTTATGTGGTTTGGACTGCAGAACCACTTGGCAACAAGCAGTGATGTAACAAAGTTCAAAATTAACACACATAGATCTAATAGTTATACGAACGTTATTAATATATATATTAAACCAAATATTACTATACTTTTTTAGTGTTTCAGTTTGCAAAGTTTTGCATGTAATAAATTAAACAAACTTTTTTGTTTTCTAATAAACGCGAAAAATATGCACTCCTAACCTATCTTACGCTACGCTGCTGCCGAGATTAGTCGATTATAATCAATATAAACCCACTCATGCTTATAAATTCCCTAAAGTTGAATATTTCGTGTAGATCTAATTAATGATTCATGAAACTATTTACATAAAAAATGTACTAGACTATTTAATTGAAAGTATTTCTCTCGTCTGGTGAACTTTTAGCACAGTGCTTATTCTTACTTATTACTACGAAGCTTTAAGCCCTACGGTCAATGTCAGAAAATACCATAACGTGAAACTTCAAAAAGGCAGCTATTTTTTAATTTTCCGCAGCCCACAAGGTAAAAATATAACCACCACCTTCAAGTAAAAAAATCAATGACAAAGAACTTTTAGTCGGTCGGTTATAACCTCGGGCGCAAAAGAAAAAACAGACCATGATTATCCACGAATTGGGTCCTATGCGTGATACTAAGATATACAGTACCGTACTGAGATATACAGAAAAATAATTTATAAATAGTGCAGAAGAGTTTTTGAAATATAAACGTATACGGCAGTTTACGATGTAATAGGAATGTAAGAATTTGTGGGGAATAAAACAGTAGTAATCTGGTAGTATAGTTTTATTTTGTTAAATTCATTTAATAATAATAATAATAATAAACATGTTTATTATTCCAAGTCAGATTCATGGTTACAAGTTACAATAAATTATGCTTATAAAATAGTAATTGGAATAATTGGCACTAATCAGTTTCCTCCACAATGGAAGGTGCTGCTGAGGCCAGTACAGATTAAATAGATAGATAGAGATTGAAATTAAATCAACTTGCTAGAGATGTGAGATTGAAAGAAAAACAGAGATAAAGAAGCGATAAGAAAGAAATATATAAAAAAAGAAGGAAGAAAGAAAGAAGAAAAAAATATGAAGGTTATATATGCAAGAAATCTAATATATAGAGAAAACCATTTCTGCGTAGAAAGAATGCGCCAATCAAAAAAATAGTAACAAAATATATATGATATATATAATGTACTTATACGAAGTCATAATAAAAACTAAAAATATCTAGAGACCATCTTTTGAAAGTAGCCTAAGCTTAAAATTTCTTTTGAATGATGCCATTGTTATTGAAAAGTCACTAATTCTATATTTGTTTATTAAAGAAGCAATCTGATAAAAAAAACTTTTCTTAAAATATTCTTTATTATGAAAGGGTATTGTTAGCAAAAACTGTCTACGAATATTCAAGCTATGAACATCAGTGCGATATTTTTGTAGAAAAAACACGCGGAATGTAGAATTCGTCGATCCTGCATATTAAGCCATCCTAATTCCCTCAATTTATGGGAAACCCTGTTTCTGAGTCTGATACCATAAATTAAGCGAATGCATTTTTTGTATTCTGCGTATTTCCACGGAGTCCAGAAATGAACCATACACACAATCGGCAAAATTAAAGTGCGATAATATTAGTGCGCCACACAACATAGCTTTAGTTTTTTTTTGATAAAATATGTCTAGGAGAATACAAAAGTTATAACATGGTGAAGGCTCTGTTAAGACATATAGTTACATGTTCTTTAAATTTTAATTTTGTGTCTATAATGAGACCTAAATTTTTCGCTGAATCTTTTAGTATTACGTTTTCACTTTCTAGCTTTAAGGAAATATTTTCGACAAGCCGCTTTCGATGATTCTCATTACAAAACATTAAAGCCACACTTTTACTCGGATTTAGTTTTAATAAATGGTCATTAGAAATTTGTGATATTTTTTTCCAATCAGAATTTAATTCGTGATTGATAAGATCCACATCATTAGGGTTAAACGATACATACGGTTGGGTATCATCTGCGTATAAATGATAATTAGCATGTCCCAAAATACTTCCTTGGGGCACTCCGACGGTTTAGAGAACACTGGAGCACAAACGGGACGTAGAGAACACTGGAGTTCAAATCATCAAAACAACCCTGTGAGCCCTATCTGTTAAAAATGAGGCAATAAGTGATGTTGCCATCCCAGTAAATGCTATGTACTTTAGAATAGCAATCAAAATATTATGATTAAGCATATCAAAAGCTTTGGTGTAGTCAAGAAGAACTAACAAAGTAGCCTGATTCTGATATTATGCACTCACCACGTGGTCCACTATATCACACAGTGCCGTTGAGCAGCTGTATCCCGCCCTAAAACCAGACTGCCTTTTTGGAAGTACATTATGATTTAAAAGATACGTTGCGATCTGGAATTCCATGACTTTTTCAAGGATCTTTGAAAGAGTTAGAAGTATCGATATCGACCGTACATGACCAAATTCGGAGGGATTTTTTACTTTAGATAAAGGAATAACGTTTGCAAGTTTACAACATTTTGGAAAGTATGATTTCTTAATACACGAATTTATTATATGCCTTAAAAACGTTATTATGAATGGACAACAGAGAACCATTAATGTAGTATTTAGGTTATTCACCACAAATGCCCTTGATTTATTATTTAAAATAATATTAGATACAATATCATTGGAGACAGTAGTAAATGTAAATCTGTGATTTGAAATATAATTATTTTCATAAAAATTTAGTAATTCTTATTTAGGAACAATGATATTTTTTGATATTAGAGTGAAGTAATTGTTCATTTGATTTACATCTTTTAAGAAGTCTGGAATAATATTTTTATTTTGTATTATATTTTTATTTTTTTTATAGTTTAATATATTTAACTCTTTAACAGTTTTGAAACTTCTGGTTCAAGTATGTCTTTTTTCAGATCTTATCGCAGATGTAAGATTTCTAATCTGTTTATAATAATTCCAATGATTAGAAAGCTTTGTAGTTTTTTCATCTGTTTTATATTTTCTGTTATCCAAAATTGTATTTGAAATATAAAGTTTTCATTGTCCATTTGATCTCTACGTGCACACAGCCACCTAACCCACCTAGTCAACTATTTAGGCTTGCTATAAAACTTGCGCTCAGACAGGGTAGCTAATCCAAGTCGACTACGCAGATCATGATAACTGACAAGTTCTGCAAGGATTCCCAACTTAAAAGCAGCAGTTGAAGTTGAAGTATGGCCACCAAAAGCACTAGGTAACTTCTCACTAAACTAGTGTAGAGTACCTTTAAGGCATTTAAATTAGTAAAATCACTAGTATGTCTTTTAATAAAACCAAACATTTTATGTGCCTTGTTACAACAGTGCTCTATATGTGCCACATATGTGAATTTTTGGTCGAGTAAAATACCAAGGTCACGTATACAGGTTACAGACTCGATTTCATTACCACATAGCACCGCAATTGAAGCCACACCTCTCGTAAATTGGATGTACTTGCATTTTTTACATTCAGACACATTCTGTTCACGATACATCACTCTTTAAATCTTAAGAGATCATCCATTGCGATGCACTAGAAGAATTTAAGGGTATGAAAATGTTTAGATCATTTGTATATAAAAGTATCACAATATTGAAAGCAGTCGACAACATCATTAATGAATAAACTGAATAGCAGTGGTAGAAGATGAGCGCCATGTCATTTATTTCATAAAAGTATCTCCCAAGCCATAGCATTCAAGAGTTTGTTTAAGAATACTGTGGTCTACCTCATCATAGGCCTTCGATGCATATTCCATCTCCAAGGTCTTCGATATGGCATATTGTTAGATTAAGATTGATGATATAACACATTTAAAAATTATGGCTAAGTAATCAGCTAATTCCAGCATTCTGATTTGCAGGCACCACATGAGAGGTCTTCCACTCATGTGGAAAGGTTCCTGCAGAAAGGGACTAGTTAAACAGAATCCACAATGGTCTGGACAAAGCAAAAGCACGATTCTTAAAAAGCAGGAGATATATTGTCTGGCCCTGGGCCTTTAGTAACATCTATAACTGATAGTTTTTTCATTATGCTGGAGATTGTTATGTAGTATGATGTTAAATTAGCAGATCTACTAACGTCACTTAAACCAACAGTCCCTCCAGGCGATGTAGTGTAGACAGAAGAAAAATAATGCTTTTCCTCCGTTCATAACAGAATCGCCCAGCCTGACCGTGAATGGAATTTCAAAAATACACAAATCTTAAAAAAAGTCTATATGTTTCACAATTACTTATTGGTTTGAAGTAACATAGTGGTCGCTCTTCATAAAACCATTTTTCTATATTTCGCTTTGCTCCATTCCATTTTTCTATTTTTTTTAAATTTCGGCGCGTATTGACTTTCAAACAATAAAAGTCTTATTTAGTATAAAATATATTCAAACCGGAACCCTAGTCCAATCCTGTTCGATGTCCATCAGAACGTACATAATGATATTTAGGCAATAAGAAACCTTTCGAAGAGGCACTGTAATACCGCAATTCAGCAATCTCCCAAGCCTATCCTTATTCTTCAAAATGTTGACCTGTTAAAAACGTATAAGTGGGTCTTAATGAAAGTGATAAGTGTTTAACGGCTATTTCTTGTTTTTCTATTATTTATTATTATTACTCTTACGTCGTTGATCATGAATCAGAACGCGATTATTATGTTTTGAAAAGCTTTCAGGTTTAGGCTTTTGAAGTGTTGACGATGGCTGACGTCAACTTATTGTAGATTTATCACTTTTCAAAAGAGCCAGTATATTTATTTCTCAGTATAACAGCCCATATATTCTCTTTTTAATATATTGTATATAGAGTTGCTATATTACAACAAAAAAGTTATTTACTGCTTGTATTATTTTAGACATTATGTAAACACTAGAACATTAATTATAAATATTTCTTGAGGTAAAGAAGGTTGATCTATAATTGTATCTTTAGAAGTGGAGGGCTCATAATGTCTTTTGTCCCTTAACTATTCATATTTACTGAAACTAACCATTTTTTAATAAGTCGTCTATTTTGTCTTATTTTTTCATAAAATGACAGGCGATTTAAATCGGTGTTAATTTAAATCAGAAGACTTGGTTTTACACAATCCTGTTATCAACCATTAGAACAAGAATTAGATGCCATATGAAGGCACACAAACGTGCATTTTTTTTCATAAGTACACAGTATTCGGCAACATAGTGTTTGTGACGTCAGAAATCCTACTGCTTTGGCAACGGAGAAAATGAAAAACGGCATTCTCTCGAAATTCGAAATTGTGTCGCAACATCAACAGTTAGTGTTAAACTCAATTTGAAGTTATCCGGGTTTTTCTTAAATTTATTTTTACGTCTATCTATAGAAAGATGAAAAAAAGGAAGACAGGAAAATTAAGACTTGTTTTGGAGAATATTGCACAAATAATCGACAAACTTAACAGAAAAAGATGTTATCTTCGTTCCTAGGGAAGGTGGTTTGAAACAATTAAAAGGCTTTTCAGCTCCAGAACTTTTATATTTTCATGTAGCAATAAGTTAGTTTTATTTGTTCTAAATTGTTTAATTTTCCTATTTGAAATATTTTTGTTTCATAAAATATTTTATGTGTTTTTTGCAATTTATATTTCCTCAAATAATTAAGTATCTTAAGTAAGATTTTACAAAACTATTACATAAATAATATTGCACCTTATTATCTCGTTAGTAGACTTGTATTTAAATGCGGTAAACAGGCATCTATACCTAATGAACATTATTTCAAAATCTATTGTGGCCGTTCTTTTTTTTTAATTATTAAGAAATGACTGTAAAAACTAGATTAAAAATTTTGAGGGTAAAAGTGGGTACAGGAGGGTTCTTCAGGTCTTAGATTTCCATTAGAAGATTAAAATTATATAGAAAATTTCATACCGCCATTTTGTAACCAATCGAATATTATTATAACTCGTTACCATAGCGACCAACAAAATTTTCAGAAATTTTCATCGACCTAATTGAAATTAATAAGTGGAAATTTTTAACATATAATGAAATGACAACGCCTTGCGCCACGACTTTTTTTAGTAATAATAATTGTGAGAATATGTCACATACCTTATAATAAATTAATACATTTATCTCCTATTTATTTATTTTAAACAACAGATTTTTAAAATAACAAAAAGATTTACTTATGTAAAAAAATTTATGTAGACTTGAATTTTATTTAAGTAGGTACTTAAGAAATAATACTTTGTACAAGCGAACTGAAATATTCCATGAACTCTTCGACTTCTTCTCTTTGTAATGGTGAATAATTAAGACTTTCAGTGGCTGAAGAACTGGCCCTTAAGAGGTGTCGGTGTTTATGAAGTAGATATAATATTTTCCCCCAAGTGATTTACTTTCCGTTTAAACTAGATCTTCAGCGAAATCATCAGCAACACGTTCCGTATCCTTCTAAACAAATTGTCTTCCATGATTTGAATTTGACAATTTTTAATTAGATGAGTAAGATATTTCAGATAACGATGGTTCTTTTTAATATGGCCCACTTCTTTGCAATATGCACATAAACCATATTTTTCAAATTTTTCCATTTTAAATAACTTATAAGTATATTTCTGCTATTTCTAACTCGGAGCTTTATTGATTGGTTTAATCTGAGAGATTAGTCGTTTGACAGGCACAAAATACACACAAAATTCCATAGCCTTCTAGATTTAATTATTTTCTTGTTTTAAGTTACATACTTTCATTTACCGAGATATATAATTAAAATTAAGAATATATCAATTCCACCAATCTTAGTAATTTCGAGTGAATAAAAAATAAAAGGAAAGAGCTTCTTCTGTACATTTCTGTCTACATTATTATACTAAAATCGGAATTTCATCTCTTCTTTGAGAAAAACCAACTTTTACCTGTAGGTAAGTGTTCTAAAAAATGAATTTTACATAATTTTCCACTACTTTTAGTGATTTGAAATCTACTATATATAAACAAATATAACTTCCTTGAAATATGTATCATTATATTATTATACTAAAGTTGGTAGTTGTAACTTTTAATAATAATAGTTAATTATCATCATCATTTGGCACTTTATAATTTACATGTTTCGAAAGATTAGGACTTAATAGAACGATCCATCATTTTTAGTGGCTTAGAATTAGCTTAGAATGATAAATTTTATTGTACACATAAACTAAACACTAAACTCAGTACTTGGTTGATTGATGTATTACCAAAACGTCACAATGCTTTTTTTTTCATCTTGTATGAAATTTCCTTACCGAATCTCCCATGTACTCGAAGTAATAACCGAAAATGTTTCCTCGCTCAAGAATTTTTGCTGAAAATCACTCGTCTTCGACTCGTGACCTCGAAAAAATTTTCGTTAATAATTCAAGCACTAGGGACATTATAAGTGAAAGTAATTATTTTTAAATTTATAATAATCTTGCAACAAATGAACAACCCCACAACAAACTGGCGTTAAAACTAGCATTAATTCAGGAATAAACACACATTAAATCAGAATCAATTAAAAAAAACTTTTAAAGTGGAATTTCCAGAAAAAGCTATTGAAAAAATAATTAAATTTTGATGTTTAAAGCCCACTTTTCCGAAAACTTTTAAATGGAACATTTGAGTGAAATTTCCAGGAACTTTTCAGACATATCCAAATATTTTTAATTTAAAAGTAAGAATAAGAACCTAACCTTAAAATTTGTTTAAAATAAACCCACTTTAATTTGTTAAATCGATGTTCAGCTTGTAGTATAATATATAGTCTTCTAAAAGAAGAAAATAAAATACTTTATAGTTTTTGTAACTAAAAACCACAAAAGAGCCCGGTTTGAGCAAAACACAACAGCCCTACGCTTAAACTGTCGTCGCGTATCAAGTCGCAAAGATTATTTTGGTTATTCTGAACTAAGGTTGCCAACAGTCCTCCAGTAGGGAGGACAGTCCTCCTTTGGGCCAATATGTTCGCCGTCCTCTACAGCTACTCTGGAGGACGTTATTTGTCCTCCTTAAAGATCCGACATTTTAAATTCCATATAATTCAACCAAATCAAAATTAAAAGTAATGACCATATTTTTGTATTCATTTTCTTAAAACAACCGAAACAAAACTATTTTAAATTTTTTATAATGATACTCTTGACTTTTTATAAGAAAATTAAAAAAAAAAAGCTAAAACATATTTAAATAAGGCCAGTAAATGTAAATCGATATCATACGTTTTGCTAATTTAATGAAAATTGTTCATAATGAAATTTTCGAAAAATCGGGGAAAGTTTAAAAAGCAAGTAATGATTGACCTCCTAAAGAAAACCACCCTTTTAATGGAATACTATAGCAAGATAATACCTAACGGAGTAAAAAAATAGTTTATTAGTTTTTAGTATTTTGGAAAGTTAAAAAAATAATATGAAATAAATAATAAAATAAAATTTATCTATCACATATTTTTTTCTGAATTCCGGTTTTTAAATTAATTTTTAAACATCAAAAAATAATAATTTTTTGCACTTTATTGTAAATTTAGTTTGTCCGTTCCCAATTTTCAGATTTTTCTCTTAACATCTCAGTGGTAGAAGTTTAACTACAGTTTTCCATCAACTTATTTTAGTAACTACCATATTTAGGAAAAAATCAGACGCGGTACCATTGAGCCACTGGCATTTTGGTACATTTTCGTTGATCAAAATTAAGCTGACAACATGAAATTTGTACGGGAAATGCGAAAAAGTAAATTTTTATCACAGTTTCAATGTTCGACTGGATCAAGAAAACTTTACATTTGTATTATAACAATTTTATCAATATAAAACCAATATTTTTTGTTTTTCTGATACTATTATTATTATTTTTTTAATTTAAAAAAATAAGATCTGAAATTGTTGAAAAAGGTTTTTTTCTGCAATACTTTAATTTAAAATAAACTTCCTAAGAGGGCCTTAGATAGAGTAAGGATCTATGGCCCAACATAAATCAAAATATGTCCAGCCAAGTTGCCGATTATTTAACAATTATTCTTCTTCATATTCATTCTATTCTACATTTTTCATGTCCACAACTTTTTTTTGTCCATATCTACATTAAAAACCTACTTAAATAAAATTACTGCTTCGGTACTCCAGTATATTATTTTTGTTGTAAAATTTTGTTTTTATTCATTGTTAATTTATTATTTTTCATAACTTAATCATAAATAATCTATTAAAAAAAATATTTAGGGTATTTAATATTTTTCTCCTTTTTTTATTCTAGGAAATAAAATTTTACGAACTTTTTAAACATTTTATTAGACAATCATTTTGTCTTGCCATATAAATTGATCGTCAAAAAGAATTTTTGACATGATATTTAAATGTCGGGCGTTCCGACATTTCTTAACCGATTTGAATATGCCTTTCGTATTCCAAAAGCTTGTTTCTTGTAACAGTGGCGTATATAGAAATTGCTTCTGGGAGGGGGTTTTGAGACAATGTTTTTGGTTTTTACCCAATTGAATGTAAATAATATGAAAAACCAAAAAACAAGTCATTACTTTACTTTTATTGTACATAAAACTGGCTCTTGGAGGGGTTTACCCTCCAATTCCGAAAATTCCTTACTGTATGATATTTCTATCATTTAGCTTAAATTAAAGTGCCAAACCTTATATACGACACTGTCATGTAAAATTAGCGGCGGGGAATACTTTTCTAACATTTTTTTTGGATTTCTACCAAAATGTTACTATTTCATCTCCATGAAATCAATTGGGTACGTAGTTTTCAGCTATGCCGCGAACAGAGAGACAGACAGAATTGAGAAAACATGTTTTCCGTCATCTAGGAACCCTGAAACTAGAAAATCTGAAAAAAAATTCGTGGGATGACATTTTCACGATTACAATCCAGTAAAACAATGGTTAATGCGCCAGAGAAATATATAGCATTATTTTGAATGCGAGACTATATAATCTCCCTTTTTCCTCCTTTGGAATTCTACAGAGTTGCCAAACCTATTCTGAACCTCCCGCAGGCTCTCCTCAAAAAAACCTTAAAATTCTGGAAACATCACAAATTTTATCGCACATTTGAGAAAAGAAAAAAGAACATTCTGTTATATATAGGTTGTGTTTGACATCAAGAAGAGTGATGATGTTGAAATAGTGGGAGCAAATCGAGGGGTGCGCAGATGCCAAGATCTTGTACACCATAATTGATTGTCTAGATAAAGTATTAAATGGCATTCAAAATATTGAAAAAGATATTTAAAGAGAAATAAAAGTATTTAACGGTATTTAAAAATATTTAAAGGCATTTAAAACTATTTAAAGACAACTGAAAGTATTTAAAGCTTATGAAGAGTATTAAAAATATTATAAATCTATTTGTTAAAAAATATTTTTGAAAGCCATGAACGAAATCAATCATTCTCATCTAACTGCAGGTATATTGCAAAAAGTAAAAACAAATTTCAAACTGTTTTAGCTTCCTAGAAGGTGGATTTTAAAAAATATTTTTTTATTGAACACCTACATAGCAAAAAGAAGATTCATGTCAAATTTGTGCGTTTTTATCTTTAATCACACCCTTTTGCACTTCCTTAAGGGAGGAATTTGGACAAATTTAGATGTCAATTCAGAAATAATTATTTGAGAAAATGGTTAAAATAGTCTTAAAATCTCATTCAATTGAAGACATAATGTAAAAACCTAAAATACATTTTAGCCCTTCTGAAATTCTTAGGCGCAAGTTTAAAAAAAAATCTTTTATCTGACCCTACTTCACATACCAAATTTAAACTTTTGATTTTTAACGGTACATACTCATTTGAAAAATGCAAAAATGTATTTTTAGATTATTATTTTTGAAAGGCATGAGTGAAACAAGCGTTTTAAAACCTCGTTTAGTAAATAACTATAAATAAATTTGATACTTTTTCGCCAACTTAACGGTAAAATTTAGAACGATTGATAAATTGATTTTAAGATAATTATTTTTGAAAATCCTTGTGGAAAGAATAGTCTTGAAATCTCATTTAGTTGAAAAAATATTGTAAAAACACATTTCGCCGATTTTCACCCTCTTAGAGGGTTTCAAAAAAATATTCTCTTCTCTTCCACTTACGTCACACAATGACATGCCAAATTTTCGTTTTATTTTTGGCATTTCTGACAGATATAGTGGTTGCGGAATATGTTTTATAATATGTATAGACTTGATTGAAATTGGTGTTCTCCAAAAATTGTTTAAAAAATATGATTTCTTAAAAAACAATTTTATGAGCAATTTTATAGCAACAAAATATCTACGTAACTTTATTTTTAATCTCAATTTAATTGACATTTTGGCTTAAGTGTTCCCAAAACTAATTTTCAAAATATTTTAATTCCCTAAAAAATATTAATAATCTACGCCCATTACTCCTCAATAATACCTTTCCTGCTCAAATATTAAACTTATAAAAAGTGACCAATCCCTCATTTTGCCTCCATTTAAAAATTGCCTCCAAAACATCCCCCATTTTACGTTGAAGTCTCCGTTTTCTACTTATAACCACTTAAAGCATAATAAGTATAGATATATATTTTTCCGAATTTGTTTTATTATTGATAATTTTGTCTTGAGAATATATTAAAAAGTAGATTTTTTTGAATGTATTTGAATACAGTTTTTAAAGGGATAGCAAATAATATACATTAAAACCCAGCAACTTTTGCGTTAAGAGAGGTCTAAATCAGGAAATGCAACTAATTGTTATTTAATTTTACCTCTGTTTTTACTTTCATAAAAGGGAAGTATTGTATGTAATCGTGAAAAAACCACACTCCGTGATTTTTTCAGTTCTTTACGTTTCAAGGTCCCTAGATGACGAAAAACATGTTTTCTCGATTCCGTCGGTCTGTCTGTCGGCATAGCTAAAAAACTACATACTAGATTGACTTCAAATTTTAGTCAAAAATTAAGGGTCATATGGGAATAACATGGTAACATTTTGGTAAAAATCCAATATGGCAAAACAAAATGGTGGCCTAGTAAAATGTTCAAAAAATTGTTACTAACAAAGTGCTTATCCGAAATGGTGGCTTAATAAAATATTTAAAAATTCAGCCTGAAAAAACTTCTTAATAAACTGATTTCAAATTTTCTGCCATAACTAATTGTCGCATAGAGATAAAATAGTAAAAGTGTGGTACTAATTCAAGATGTCAGAACAAAATGGCGGCCAAATAAAATTTTTGTAATCTGCAAAATCACCCTCCCACGTTTTACATATCTGCGCGTTTTGGCGTCTCTAGATGCTAAAAAATATGTTTTGTCAAGTCCGTCGGTCCGTCAGTCGGTTTGTCTATCTGTCTGTCAGTTCGCGGCATAGCTTAAAAACTACTCATCAGATTGACTTCAAATTTTAGTGAAAAATTAAGGCTCATATGGGGATGACCTGGTAATATTTTGCTCAAAATCCAATATACTGAAACAAGATGGCGGCCTAGTGAAACGTTAAAAGAAGTATTACTAAAAAACTAATTATCCAAATTTTGCACAAATTAAGTATTATGTAGGAATCAACTAATAAAATATTTAAACATTCAGCCACAGAAAACTACTTGATGTGCCATAACTAATTGTAGTATAGAGATGAACTAGTAAAACTGTAGTATTAATTCAAGATGGCGGAACAAAATGGCAGCCAAATAAAATGTTTGTAATCTGAAAAAATCGCTATCTCAGCTTTTACATATCTACGCATTTTAGCGTCTCTAGATGCCAAAAAACATGTTTTATAAATTCCGTAGGTCCCTCTGTCGGTTTGTCTGTCTATCTGCCAATTCGCGTTATAGCTTAAAAACCAGTAATCAGATTTACTTCAAATTTTAGTCAAAAATTAAGGCTCATATGGGGATGGCCTGGTAATATTTTGGTAAAAATTCAATATGCTGGAACAAGATGGCGGCCTAGTTAAACGTTACAAAAATTATTACTAAAGAACTATGAATTAATAAAATTATACAGTTTACTTAATATAACTAATAATACAATTTAATAATTTTGCAGAAAAATAAAGTGTTACATAAGCTGGAAAAGTTGTGTTACGAACTCAAGACAGCGGAACAAAATGGCGGCCAAATAACATGTTAAAAAATTAACATAAAAAAATCTACTTATTAAATTGACTGTAAATTTGGGAGAAACATTAAATATGATATAAGGATAAACTGGTGCAAATTCAACATGACGTAACAGAATTGTGATTTGTGTCAATCTGAAAACTACTTGTTGAATTCATTTTAAAGTATGCCCAAAATCAACTGTGGTAAAATATATATTGGAAGAAAATGGCGTCCAATGAAAATGTTTGATCAGACAGTGTATATGTGTATAAATAACTATGTACTGAACTATATTGGTTCACTATTCCTAATAAAAGGAAATGTTCATAATGAGGGAAATTCCGGGTAAAGGAAATTTACCGATTGTTTTAGTTTAATTTACAACATACCTACTTCCTTATAACAAAAGATTTTTCGTTTTGTATGAATACATATTTATTTTAGGTATGGAAACGTGTGCATGGAATAAATATATATATAAATTGGTATAAATATTAGTTTTTTTATAGTACCAAAGTTTAATGTAAATTAATTATTGTCTTAAATTGACAAAAGAGAACGATTATAATAATCTATTACTTTAGAGGTATACCCTGCAAAGAAAATAGTACTCTTTATCTCCTACAAAAAACAAGTGCTTTCTGCACCTAGTTCCGAGAGACAAAAATGGGTACTCAAGGAAATATATTGAAAGCAATTAAATGTATTGAAAAGTATTTAAAATGTATTGAAAGTTATTAAAAATTTATTGAAAGGTATTAAAATATATTGGAAGGTATTAAACATGTACTAAAAGGTATTTAAAAAAATAAAGCATATTTAAAAGATTAAATAAGTATTTTTAATAGTATTTAAAAGAAAGGTGTACACCATATTGAAAGATTTGAGCGCCCATCTGGATGCGACTAATGACATTTCCTGTAAATTTATTGCAAATCTTGTTTTTGCCTAGTCATAGTAAAACCATGAGACACAAAATTTTTTTTTCTCTATGGCCAAATTGCTGCACTGAACCCCGCAAATGGCGCAAGTAATGTAATGGCAACGACATTTGCGCATTAATCACTGGATAATAAATATATCGATATATTTCTTGCGATATACCGATAGATAGTTTCGATATATCAAATGATACGATATATCGATATATTTTTCAAAATTATCATCTCTGGTCATTTTGGACATGAATTGTCATTTACTGTATAGCATCCAATTAACTAAAACACAAATTACTTCTAACGTAAGACGCGTTGACTTTGGAAGAAAATAAGATACAAAGTTTAAATTCAATTTGCCATGATAAATCAATATTATCCGACGTACTTTTTGGCTAGATATGATTATTATTCCGTTAGCTCGACAGTACAAGTAATAAATCCATTTTATTGAACTAAGGTTGAATACCCAATTGAAGCAGTAATCGCCAATCTACCTCTTTCCGATCTCCAAACGTTATTCGTTATGGAAAACACGTTTTCAGAAGGTGCTGACGATATTGTTTGAAGATCAAAGAAATTTCTTGTAATCCACCGATGAATACTTTCAGAGTTGTGATAAAATAAAGAATAAATACAATTTTTTAAAAGCCAGTAATTTTTTAATATTAGCTCGGATCCGTCGACTTTATTTTATTTTTCTCTAATTTTGGAACTGAACTGATTACTAGATTACAATTACAATTACAAAATATTAACTTATTTTATTTTTGTGAAACAAGTAATAATACAACATAGATAAGAACCAACCTAAGCAAAAATTGTTGAAAATGGTGACCATTTACCGCTTTACAGAGCTCTAGATGATAATGAAATTCTTGCTGAATATTATTAAAAACCTCGGGCGAAATTTTTATTAGATTGCGAATCCTATCCCTAAGTGTATCATCTTTTGACTTATTCTTGTATACAATGACATATAAAAAGTTGTTTAAATCTGGTGACATAGCAGGCGATTCCGTTGAGCCCCGTTTTCCTGTCCATCGGTTTAGAAATAAGTTATTTAAATACCTTCTAATCTTAGACGTATAGTGGGTAGGCGTATCCTTGTCCATTCATAGTTATTGAAACCAAAGTATATTAATTATTTATGTTCGTTGCTGAAAGTAATTATTTTTTACTAGGTCATCTATTTTATTTTACTAGTTCTTTTGTTTTAAGAAAGTGTTGACGATATTCTGTAAAAATCAAGGAAATTATTTGTTGATCCAACGATGAATACTTTCAGGGCTGTGATAAAATAAGGAATAATAAAACCTTTTGAAAACCAGTGTTTTTTTTAATAAACACTCGGACTCTTTGATTTTATTTTATTTTTCTCTAATTTTGCAAATATTTGCCTTAATTATAATTAAAAACAACCTCCCTTATATTTTTGTGTTTTTAGATTCTGCTCAAAATGTTGCAAATTTTTCAGATAACTTACTATGTGTCAAAAATCAACTGTATTTTAAATGTTATTATTGAAATTGAACAGTTCTTGAATGTGGTTTACTTTGAAAGGCAATATGATTTTTATGCAGTAACTCGATTTCAGAGTACTGATTAATAGATTACGAAACAATTGCGTATTAACCATTTTAATTTTTGAAACAAGTAATAACACAACATAGATAGGAACCAACCTAAGCACAAATTATTGAATATGGTGTCCATTTACAGTTCTGCAGAGCTCTAGAAGATAAAAAAATTCTTTCTGAACACTATTAACAACATCCGGGGGAATATTTTTTATTACATTGCGAATTCTATTGGTCTAAAGAAAAAAATCCACGTATTTAAGTCCGATAACCTAGCTGGCCATTCTATTGATCCACGTTTTGCTATCCGTCAGTTTGGTTCTAACATTAACCGCATAGTGGGAAGGCGACACCACAATGATTCACTTGGGAGGTCAAGATCATTTGCATTCGGATACAAAGGTAGCTAAGGCTGAAATTAAATAGTCCTGCAGAAATTTGAGACATATTGCTCCTGTCAATGAACCTTCAAACAAGAATGACTCTATTACCTTATTATCCCCAATGCCTGCCCAGACGTTTACTTTTTGACGATACTGCGAACGACTTTTGTCTGTACTAGTGATATTTCTATAATGCCCTATATTTAAAACTGTATTCACTTTACCGTTGAGGCAAAGCGAACAGCAGATCATTATTACACAACTCCGTCATAACCTCGGAGAACTCATTTTTTCGATCTGGATCGTCCTCCATTGATTCTTGAACCAACTGTACCTTATATGGATGCCACTTTTCTTTCTTCAAAAATGTGATTCTGTGGACTGCATTATTAGATGACAAAAAGTGGATAGCATATCTATTTTTTTTATGATCAGAAATCCTAGGGCGACCTCTTCCAGTAATATCCTCAACACTGCCGATATTTCTCCATTTCGTTTCAATTTTACTCAATGCATATTGACTTATTGATTCCCTTTGGGAATATTTGTTGTTCAACATATCACAAACTTCTTGCTGGGTCCTGATTTTATATCCAGTGCCAAGCATTATTAAAATTTCAATTCTTTCCTTCTCGGTTAAACGTATAGCCAAAAATTTGTCTTACAAAAAGAAGTATGTGGAGAGAAGCATGTGAAGGGGCTTATTTAAGAACAGTTAAATTTTGACACATAGGACGTTATATGAAAAATATGCAACATTTTGAGCAGAATCTAAAAATACAACAATATGGGTGGTTGCCACTAAAATAATAAAATTGACACATGACCAGCTTTTGGGAAAATCCTGTATAATAACAAACATTTTTAAACCTTAGAGAAAATTAAAATAAAATCGACGGGTATGAGCGTTTTTCCAAAAAATCACTGGTTTTAAAAATATGGAATTATTCTTTCCAATGTCCAATTTTCGATACTTTTGCCGGGGTACCTAACTCCGTTAATAAATGTAGATAGAGGAATGCGATTTCCGAAATACTATACTACATTTTGTGAAACGAAAGATGGCACAAAAAAATGTTCACAGTTCTCTTAGTTTTTGATATACACGGAATTTTGTAAAAATAGCCCAAACCTATTTTCTCCTCACATAACTCAAAAAGGTATAATTTTATAAAAAAAAAAGTTTAATACAAGAATTTGCCGGTTTTTGTTCGCTTCAACTCAGATTATGAATGCGACGTTTCGTATTCGGGGCATCATTACCAAGTTCATTTTTTTAAATAAGTACGGAACTTTTTTTATTTAAATTTTTTAAGTTTATGACCTTCCAAATACAATGATATATCACACTTGGCCAAATAATGTTGTTGGTTTTTTACACACACATATTCAAAGTGAATTCCCATCTCTCTCTCAAGAACAGCTCCTTATGGGAATTTTCTTTATTATACATTTTTTTGGGTGTGATACACCATTATATTTAGGAGATCATAAGCTTCAAAAACATGAAACGAAACTTCGTATTCATAATCTGTGCTTGTTATCATATAGCGAAGAAAAATCGACATATTTTTGTATTAGCTATTTTTAGAAAATCCCTGTATATCAAAAAATAAAAGCTGCCAAAAATTTTCTTTCTAATCTTTCTTATTAACTAACTTACCCCGCAAAAGTATAAATTGGACACTCTGTACCCAATTTTTAAAGTGGGCATTTACAGCATATTTCAACATGTTTCATTATGCCTGCGATTCCACCGCCGATGTACTAATGGCTTAACAACTAAAAAATCGTTATTCGCCAGTTCGAGATAATGTTTTGCACTTCTGTCAGAAAAATTCGACTTATGTCTTCAGTTTATAATAAACAGAATACATTAGATTTTCTACTTACGTTTTGATACAAGATCCAAAAGTAAAGCCAGCATGCTTTTTTAAATTAAATTCCGGACGTAAAAAAAATTGTGCAACTTCTGAGTAAAAACCAACATTCGTCTGGATTTTTTCACACATCGCTTCGCTCGGCAAGAAACTCCCGAACTTATATCAGAAAACAGTTCTTTACATACTTACTATATAAATAAACGTTATTTTACATTGTTTAATTTAAGATATCTCCCTTTTCAAAATGTCTGATGCTGACGCACAAAGAAAACTGTCTGGTTACCAGTTCAAAAGACGAAGGCGGTAAAAGGAGGCCCAAAGGCACAAACAAGCTGATACCTTGAACAAATATTTACAGGACACGTCTGCTACTGCTAAAAAATTACTACTTCGCTGATCCACCATCCATTTTACATACAAACAAGAATACAAAGAGAGATGATGATCAACAAATGGACGATATTTTTAAACCCACGGAAAATGGCAGCACTCCACCATCAGATGAAAGCACCCACCTGGTACTTATGGAAACCGACGAAGGAGCTGTACAAACTTTAAACACAGATCCCACATTACGTCTATCAATTTTAGGAGATAACAAACATAAAAAAGACTAAATTATAATTTTACATTTTACAATAAACATGACACGTGTTTCGCCCTTTCGAGCATCATCAAACCTACAAACAACAGAGAGTACCTTAGTAAATAACCACACTCAAATCCTAAAACAATAACTTTATAGTATTTTCTATGTTTGTTATTAAAACTAGGTCTCTTTGAGAAATATGGACATTTTCTTCAAATTTTAGGAAAGGCTAACAGAAATTTCTTGATAAAGCAAGGTCCAACAAAACTGCTCTATAATTATAAATTTCCTTCTGATGGCACTGGCCAAAAATTTTGCCCAAATTACTATAGAAGAATATTAAGCTATGGAAAGCAAGTTGTTAGGGACTGGCTAGTATCCTGGATTTCAAAAACCAGTTTCCCTTTCAAAACAGGGTTTTAAAAGCAGTGGCGGCTCATCCATTAGGTCATACGGTCAATGACCCCCCAATAAATATTTCCAAACAGAAAATAATTAATAATTTATATTTTTTTAATTTCTTTTAATTTTGAAATTCCATATATTATTCTAAGCGTGTAAACTCATTGAATGTTCATGTTGATTCCGCGGCAGTCGCACTATCGATGCCTCGCACAGCGATCTTCGAAGGTTTCGTTTCGTTGAACCACGAGGCCGAATTTTTCCCGAGTGTTCCCGATTGAATTCGTATAGGGACGCATAGGTAATATACGGCTTACGTTGGCAAATTTTGGGTCAACAGCCGCGCCGAGGAAACTAAAACATTTTTGTCAGTTGATGCGTTTAATGTAAATTGTGTGATAGGTTGTAGTTACTTTTGTGTATTTTTATAGCATTTATTTTATTTTCAAGACTTGTTTGTTGATTTTGTGGTTTAAATTAATTGAAAAAATTAATGTTTTAAATGATCGTAGCCACAGTGGTTTAGAATCTTAAGACTTCAAAAGCTGCCATTGAGCTGAACTTTGAGAAATGTCTCAAATTTAAAGCCAGTTGTTTGAGCATAATAATAAAAATAGTTAAGCTGCTATCAGAATTTGTTCCGATAATGGAAAAACAAGTGCGAAGAGTGCTCAAAAAAGCGAAGACTTAAGGCTCACTATCTTAGGAAAAATATACAAACGAAATAATAAAGTCCATATAATTAATGAAATAAAAAAAATTGAATATTATTCCTTAATTTTAGATTGCACTTCTGACATTAGTAAGTTAGAGCAAATGCCTCTTCTAATCAGATATGTTTCAATCAATAAATCTGATTCCAGTGAGGTTGAAATTAAAATTAATTAAAGCTTTCTGGGTTTTCTTCCAGCTGAAAGATCCACAGGAAAGCAAATGCTTGAAATTATAATTAAAGAACGTAGTGATACGGGTTTAAATTTTCAAGATATGACAACGGGTCCAATATGAAAGGCAATAAAGCAGGAATCTAGAGTTAAAAATTTAAATTTGCGAGCATTCTACGTGCAGTACCCAATTTCTCAGTCTAGTGGTTTATATGGTGGTGTATCCTTGGAAGCCGCTAATTTCTTTAGTATGGTCCAAAATATATATTTATTTCTTTTAGCATCTACTTTTCGATGGACAATACTTTTAAAACATATTCAAGGATTAACTTTAAAACCATTGAGTAGTACTAGATGGGAGAGTAGGATAGAAGCCTTAAAGCCTTTAAGATTCACGTGCAGAAGATGTATACGTCGCTTTACTAAGCGTTTGTGAAAATCAAGAACTTGATAGTTTAATAACTGATGAAGTCTCGGATTTATTAAATTGTATTACATTGTTTAAGCTTTTGTGTTCAATAGTTATGTCATATAAAATATCAAATTGCACTAATCCAATTATTAAGCTAATGCAAACAAAAGATTTTGATTTAGCCTTGAAATTTTGCAAAGCTCCAAAAAATTCTTTAAGGATCTTCGATCAGCTAAAGCATTCAATGAAATTATTGTTGATGCTTGACAACTGCCTGACAAAATTGACGTTGAGGCTAATTTTGAACAAACAGTACGAGACCGCGTAAGAAGAAAAAAAAACAGCTTCTCCTAAGATGCACGAGATGAATCGATCGAGGATCCCAAAGGAAAATATAAGATTTTTTTTTTATTTCATAATTGATCGGGCACAAAATGCAGTAAATGCTAAATTTAATCATCTTTTCAATTCGTAAATAATACATCCGATTTAAAAACCATCCCTAATTGAACGCTATTAAAGCACTGCAAGCTCAAACAATGTAATAAAGTTAACTATGTTAACCTGAGTGTTATTATAAGAATATTGCTTACTGTACCAGTAAGTGGATAGAGAAGTTTCTCTAAATTAAGGTTAATTAACAACTTTTGATGGTCCACTTCCACGCAAACTGATCTTAATGGTTTAGCCATTTTGGCTAATCAGCATGAAGTTTGCTATAAACGAGAATTAAAACAGGTAATAAACAAATGTGTAGAACTAATAGTGAGAAAAATGATTCCTGTATACTTTAGTAGTAGTAGTTTATATTATTTTTATTTAGTTTTTATAGATTATAAGTTTTTTGTTTGCGCAATATATACATTTCTCATAAAATTAAAAATGTGTTAATTTTATAGTCCTAAACTGTTAATTTTAAGTTTCATGATTTTTCTAAATATGCGTTTTTGTTTTAATTTGAAATTGAATTTTATTTTAAATATGTATTTTATACATTTAAGGGACGCCAATTTGCCTCTTTTCATCCGGGGGGCAAAAACACTAGAACGGGAGTTGGACATATTTAGCAAATGTTATGAAACTTTGTAAAGAACTGTACCACTCTTTGTTGAGATACACAATTTTTTATATTTTATTTAATGTATATTGATATATTTTACGTAAATAAAAAGGCAAAAAGTCCCTTTAAAACTTTTTCCAATAATTGAAGAATAATTGCTCAGCTTTTGTATGCTTTTTTACTGCAAGAAAGATATTTTCGATTAAAACAAAAAAAATCAATATTTTTCTGACCTGCAAAATAGTTTTTTTTTAACAGAATCATTCACGGCTTTGGTCAATTAGGAAATCTTTAGGGTTAGACCGTGTCAAATTGGAATTTCTGTCCAACGTTTTGCCTTCGGTTGTACGAGGCGTCTTCAGGGATCTTTACTCCACGAGATCTGAACACTGAATGAGCTCGGACAGATTCAGGCTGACTTTTATACCCGACTTGTGCTCGCCGAGCCGTGACACTGTATTAAGATTGGTTTCTACGTGTGATGTAGACCGTAACCCGTATCTTTATTGAAATTTTTTGGATGTTTATAAATTTCAATAAATTCTCTAATTTTTCGTTTATAACATCCCGAAACCGATGCTTAATCCTTGGTTTCTTTTACATTTATAATATGATCAGTGGTATGCTGGTGTTCAGCTACATCAGATTAAACAGTTTTTAACACATCGTTCATGTTTCTTAAGTCTAGTTGATATTTAGCGTTCTATTTTTCCCACATAAATTCCTCCACAGGAGCAAGGAATTTTATATACTCCTTCTGTTTGAAAAGGTACAATATATTTCGAAAATCGCAAGCATTGTCCGATCTTCTTATGTGTCTTGAAGATTGTACGTATGTTGGACCACCGAAGTAATGGTCCTATTTTGTCTTTAGGGCCAAGCATATAGGGAAGAACAACACAATCTAAACTAACCTAACGGTAGCTCTTTATCCTTCTCCTTTGGCGGAGTTGGATTACTATATCTTTTAATTGAACGCGTAATATCTTCCGTGCAATAGCCATTCTCTCTGAGAGCTTCGGTTAGTTTCGAAGATTAGAAAAAATTCAAAAACATAATCATAAAATCATAAAAAATTCAAAGCCACCGAAGCTGCTGAGAGATTTACTCTCAGCAGCCGAAAAGACAGCGATGAAGACCTTAAATGAAGACGCAAACATTCTGGTCCCTCCAGCACATTAAGGCAACGCCAGAGTCGTCCTGGACAGAACGGAATACGTGGAAAAGGTAACTCAACTTTTGGACAACAACACACATAAGGTTATGCAGACAGACCGTACAAGTAGAATAGAAAGACGCATCACCTACCACCAGCGGAGAAGTCATCAAAAGCAAGCAGCACCAAGATTCCCAGGTCCTACGGTCTTCCGAAGATACACAAGAACAATGTACCACTTCGACCGATCGTCAGTGCAATAGGCTCGCCCATATACAAATTAGGTAAATATCTTTCAAATTCTGTAAAAAACTCTGCACATTTCGTGGAAAAAGTTAAGACAATCGAGTTGGATCCCGAAAATATGTTGGTCAGTTTCGATTTAGAATCACTATACACAAATGTTCCTATCAAATATGTGTCTGATCATAATAATCTTGATAAGAACTTAATAGACTTAGTGGAAGCGTGTCTTACATCTACTTATTTCATTTTTCAAGCAACTTTTTATAAACAAACTTAAGAGGCAGCTATGGGATCTCCTCTATCACCTGTGGTAGCGAATATCTTAATGGAAGCCTTTGAGGATATTGCTCTAACATCCGTTCCACTAAAACCAAAACACTGGTTCAGATATATAAATGATATTTTTGTTGTTTGGCCTCATGGACAGGATAATCTCCTCATATTTGTGGACCATCTTAATCAACAACATTCAAATATCAAGTTTACAACGGAAATTGAATCTAATGGAAAGATTCCCTTTCTAGATTTATGTGGAGGGATAATGGTATATTAGGACATTCTGTGTATAGAAAACCGACACATACAAATAGATACTTAAATGCAAATTCCCAACACCATCCAGCACAAAAGAAATCGGTTATTAACTAACTAATATTTAGGGCTATGTCGATTTCTGATCGAGATTCTCGAACATCGGAAACATCGAAACTGACTGATATTGTACCTTTTCAAACAGAAGGAGTATAAAAAATTCCTTGCTCTTGTGGAGAAGTGTATGTGGGAGAAACAGGACGCTCAATATCAACTAGACCTAAGACTTAAGAACGATGTATTAAAAAGGAACAGACTGTTCAATCTGCTGTAGCTGAACACCAGCATACCAGTGGCCATATTATAAATGTAAAAGAAACCAAGGGTCTAACATCCGTTCCAGGATTTTATAGACGAAAAATTAGAGAATCTATTGAAATTTTTTAAAACATACAAAAAAATAGAGATCCGGGTTATGGCCTACATCACACGTGGAAATCGATTTTAACACAGGGTCACGGTTCGGTAAGAACAAGCTCTCCGAGCTCATTCAGTGTTCAGATATCGTGTAGTAAAGATCCCTGAAGATGCCTCGTGCAATCGAAGGCGAAACGTCGGATAGTAATTCCATTTTGACATGGTCTAATCCCAAGAACCATGTTTTCTTAGTTTTTTTGAAGTGTGCATAAAAACAAATTATCCATTTTGTGACATAGTAATGCAAATCTCCAGTTGGCAGGGTTTTACAAACAAATTATATAGAACCACTTCATTTCTAAAACTCAAAGCTTGTTTCTATACTAGGAACTCGAAACGTAGAAATTCGGCTAAAGTTACAAAAACGCACATACAGTGCATACCGGCACAAAAAGCAAATCATTTAATTACCACGTGCAGATATGATTTTAATGGAATTGCTGTATTTTTTTATGAAAGGGGCAACTGGATTGAGTGGAAACAGTGCCCCTAAATGATGATGTTTCTTAGAATAAATTTTATTACAGACTAAATTCTTTTGTTTGTTTATATAGCGGCGAAAAAATAACCAACCTGGTATGTGAGCTTAAGAAATAAGTATTTTTTTCCAGGTTGACTTTAAATATTTTATTAGACCGCCATTTTGTTTGGTATCTTATATTCCTACCAAAACGTAACCAGTTCATTCCTATGTAACACTTGATTTTTGTGCAAAATATGAGGTAATTTGTATACCTAATTAGTTTTTTAGTAATAATTTTTTTTAACGTTTGACTAGGCCGCCATCTTGTATATATATACATATAGACAAACTGATATACGGACCGACGAAATTGTTAAATCGTGTTTTTTGGCATCTAGAGACGGTAAAACGTGAAGATATGTAAAACCTGAGACACAAAACAGATTACAAACATTTTATTTGGCCGTAAATTTGTTCCGCCGTCCATGTTGAATTGGTACTACAGTTTTAGTAGTTCATCTCTATACCTAAATTAGTTATGCCATTAGGTTTTTTAGGCTGAATTTTAAAATATTTTATTAAGCCGCCATTTTGTTCAACTGGTAAAATTTTGGAACGAATTCCTACATAATACATGATTTTTTTAGCAATAATTTCTTTAACATTTCAGTAGAACGCCATTTTGTTTTGCCATATTGGATTTTTACCAAAATAGCCATTCCCATATGACCCTTAATTTATTGACCAAAATTTGAAGTCAATCGGGTAAGTAGTTTTTTAGCTATGCCGCGAACAGACAGACCGACAAACAGACCCTCGGCGCGGCGGAATTGAGAAAACATGTTTTTTGGCATCTAGGGAACCTGAATCGTACAGATCTGAAAAAATGATGATGTTTTCTAGTGCCTAAATGGTTCAAGTTTTTGACAAAAGCAAAGATTCTGAAAGACCATAGCTGCATAAAAAATATTATAAGGTCTGGTTTTTAAAAACTCTAAACAAACTGTGATTACATGAGCGCGTTTCAAAAAATTCAATTTAATTTTTTTTATGATTTGTTTTCTGTCCTTAAAAATTAGTTCTATTGAAAAATAACATAAAACAAAAAATAACAGAAAGACAAAAAAATACAAAAACTACTTGCGTGCAAAAATTTTTTCAACATTAAATTCTATTATAATTTAGCAGTACCCATTGAAGTTCTAGAATATTTTTTTTTCGATACCTCGAACTCGAAAAAAACGACCCTATCGGATAAAAAGTAAAATTTTTGAAAATTGTCCCTTGCTTTGAAGCCGAATATAGCCGAAGTTCTTTATTTTTTTTACACAAAAGCGAAGCAGATTCAAAAACTTTAATCTATTTTCGACAACTTTTCAAATTACTGTTTGTTTCTACAAAGTATCGAAATTTTAAAAAATAATTCAAAAATTCAAAAACTTTAATCTATTTTCGACAACTTTTCAAATTACTGTTTGTTTCTACAAAGTATCGAAATTTTAAAAAATATTACCTAAAAAAAACTTACAAATTTATTTACTTATACATTGAAAAACTCCAGAGTATCCAGACACCATGGACAAAACGTAGGTATTACCACTGTGAGAGATAAATGAGTATGTGTTTAAATAAATGTCATTTAATTTTAGGTTCCCAAGACCTGTTCCTTGGATATTCTTGAAATTGTTGGGAGAAAATTTAAATATTTTTAGGGAGGTAGCCACAATTTGAGGCGCAATACTTTTACCAATTTAGTAATATCATATCAATCAATTATATATTTAAGAAAATTGGCTGTCATTTCCTATATATGTGCTACTCGATTACCTTATTTGGAGCAATTGGGGAAGTTCAAGTTTATAATCAAAAAATATGTAGGCCTCTCGGGATGAAGATAATTGGTTATTACTGCGGCAGTGTTCGTAATGGTGTTGATACTGGAGTTAGGTTTCTTTATATATTCTTAATCTGAGATATGGCTAATGTTGTTGGAGTATCACAGTCGAATATCCACAGTTTATAGACGATTTCTTGAGAGTGGATCATACTTCACAAGACCCGGTTCTGGCACAACAATATCCGCAATACCTAGAAATGATCGGTTTCTGACCTTTTTTACTCTCCGAAATAGAACTGCTATGGCTGTTCAGACCCAAAATCGCCTCGCTGAAGTAGGATTAATCACCAGAAGACCTGCAAATGAACTAGAACTGCTCCCAGAACACACAGTCATTTTGCAGAATACCCTCCATCGAGTAAGTTTTAACGGTGGGTTAGTAATGGTTTGAGGAGTCATTACTACGAACTACCACGTAAACCTCATCCTAATTAAAGGGGGAGTTTTGCATACGAATAGGTACAAGTCAGATAGATTTTCCAAGATCATGCGAACCTTTTGAAACTCTAAATGATGATAACTTTATTCTTATGCATGACACGTGGTAAAGAGAGCGGAGCAATATCTGGACGAGGTAAAAATAACAAGGATAGAATGGTCAGCGCGTAGTCCGGACTTAAATCCTACAGAACATATGTGGGACATGATAGGTAGATCAAGTAACATGTCATGTACTGCCCCTAGGCCACTTTGCAACAACTTGGAAATCTGCTAATTGAAATTTGGCAGCAGCTGGATTAAGATGACATATGACATTTGGTATAAGGAATGACTAGACGCACGTAAGGGATGATTCGAGTTAGAGAATCAATACACGGTACTTATAAAACACTGTGTTTATGTTATTTTTTGTTTTCCATTTGAAATTTCCTTTGGTTAGTTAATTAAATTATTTTTCATTGCTACAGTTCCTTTATTGAAGTTTTTTTGCAATTTTACACTTTTTATTTGTCGTATGTAATCCATCTTAATTACATTAAACATTATTACCAAACTAAGATACAGATTATAATAAATATAAAACAGTTACATCGGACCTTTATATATTACTCCATTAGGTCATTGCCATCTTGTGTCGATTAGTATATATCATTGGCTGACATAATGAATTTCTTAATTATTTAGACTAAAAAGAAAATTCCAGATAAGAAAACAAAAACTAATAGAAAAAAAATTTAATCGCACTGAAGTATATCTTAATAAATATAAGAAATTTCGCTCTACCCATCTCAATTAATATTTCTTTTAGTCTCCTCATTTTCGCATTTAAAAATTACCATTGTAACGTCTTGCAGGCCTTCACCCATTAAAAATACTTAAAACGAGTCGACACTGATTTTGTAATTTTCAGACAGGTGGAAGACGATTTACCTGAGAACGGAGAGGATGGCGCTGAAGCTGTTCAGGGGCGAATTTGTTATTTCGTGGTGGAAAGTTTAAGCATGTCATTTTATACGAAGGATATTATTTCAACATAAAACGAATTTAATTCGTATAATAGGATAATGGGAATAGCAATGAACGATACTAGATTTTATACACTCGCTAAATTTTAGTTATTGCTACACGTCTATACGGACGTTTATAGAGAAAAGAGGTCTTTTGAATCTGCGCACGACATTCTCAACTGCGAATTTTTATACACAAATATAGGCCACTTTTACAAATAAAATTAAAGTTTGAAAAGAAATACTATTCATATTAATGTATATTTGAAGTATTAAGATGTATAATTTATATTCGTTAATTCTCAATATTTATTTATAATGAAACTGAGTATAGGTAATAATTATGCAACTTTAACTATTCTAGGCAGATATGCAATATTCGGCACCCATGTTATAATCTGATTGTGACAGTGGCTTTGTATTTCCATTTTTAAGCTAATATTAAGGACGCTACCGGCATTTGTCCGTTGTGAAGATCTTTTTTAGAAAAAAAAAACATTTCTTAAACTAAGTAATTAGAAGAATTATACAAAAATTCCTGCACCAAGATGTTTCAAAATTCTTGGATACAAAATTTACTTTCTACTACTAAGTACACGATAAATATGAATAAAATAAATGATATTAAAGGTTGTATTTTCAAAAAAAAATACAAAGTCCTAAATAGAACTGTTATTTTCACGTTACAAATAGTTTTCAGTCCGTAATTATGAATTTGGTTAGGTTAGGTTTATGCGTAAAATTGAGTCCACAATATCTTGCTCAACATTTCTTGTTTAAACAGATTCACTAAATCACTAAACATTTCTACCATAATTTAGAATCAAAATTAACAAAAAAAAAGGTTGTTGGAACTTTATTTACATTTCTTTGATTACTGTCAATTCCAAAAATCATTTGTCAAGTATGTAAATTTAATTTCTGCTCTTGAGCATGTGCAGCTGAAAAAAATTCTCCCAGGTTTGTCAGTTTGTATTAGCCTGATCAAATGGAAGTTTCTCAACAGAATTATATGTTTTTTAGGGTGCTGAACACGAATCTGAAGTTTGCTGACTCGTAGTAGGACCGGCTCAGGTCAAAAAGTGGAAAAAACCTTGAAATTTTTAGAATTGTTCCGGTATTGCAAACGACGGATAATACGAAAAATAATATTGTATTTAATTCATATGCTATTTAACTTTGAATACAATGAAATTTCCCGTACGATCCATCGTTGGCAAGATATGAGCGAAAAATCAGAAAAACTCCGAAAATATCAAAGTTTTTCGCTTTTTTCGACCTGAGCCGGTCCTGCTACGAGGCAGCAAACTTCAGATTCGCGTTCAGCCTCTCCAAAAACATTCCACCAGATTCGTGTTACTAGACAGGCATTTTCGAATACCATTTGATCAGGCTATATGTTATGGTCCATTGGTTGCAACAATGGTGTTACATTAGGTGGTAAGAAAAATATCTGAACTAAACCATTCTTTGATATTAAGTCGTCAGTTGAGCCATGATCAGGTGCATTATCGAGCAGAAGTAACACTTTCTGTGGAAAATTATTTTCTCAAAAATAAAAAACCGTTTAAAAACAAAATTATTGTGAAACCAATGGATGAATATTTCTCTTGTGGCATGCCTTATTTCGATATTTATAAACTAACGGCAGACTTATGATTTTAAATGGCCTAGGGTTTTTGGCTTTCCCTCTCATCAGTAACTTGAACTTATGCATGTCAGTTGCATCTGAACAAGACATACAGGTATTCGTTCTTTCGGCATTCTCCTTCCACGGGCATCAGTTTCTACTCTTTATACATAGGTCTTATTTGGCAAGATCCTCCAAAACAAACCGCGTTCACCCGCATTATACACTTGCTCAAGTGTTAGTTCGTTCGTTCACTTTCACCTTAAGTTGATACCACTCTTAGTAGTTGACGAAAAATATCCGCTGTGATTGGCATATTTCGCCGACGTTCTCGTAGGAACCATGAGTAAAGGGCTTCTTCCATGTTCTCCAGTTCCCGATGTTTGTCGATTTTTTACACGATTTCCGCGAATACCATAACGTTGCTTGCATAACGTTGTATAATGATGTTAGAATTTAATCATTTCGCCATTGTTTAACTTTCGTAAAATTTCCGTCTTTTCAGACAAACTTAATTACTTGTGTTTGTTCGCTCTTTTTTATAGTTTTCGATATTTCGTAGTTTTTTAAGATTTTGTCTCTGTTGGCACTTACTCGACAGTAATTAATACAAGTTCTCTAGGTAAAGCCAAAAGTCGGATTGCGGAACTTAAAACTTAAAAAAAAAATGTCGGAAGTAATGACGTGTCGGATTAAAGTCGTACGATTACAAAATCGGATTATAGAGTACTGTTGCAAGGATATATTCACAGCGGATTACTGGGCTTGACGGATTAAAGAGCAGCGGACTAATGAGCGTGTACTGTATTGGAGTGCCCAGATTCAAAGAGACAGACCTTGTAGTCCTTAATAAACCAAGCGGAGGTCTAGATAAGTGGAAAAAGAATGTTTACTTAATTGACATTGCTGTTTGACTCGATCGCAATATATAGTAAAAACTCATATAACTCATTATAGTACCGAGTCCGGAAAATTTTCATTTCCAGGCTGCATTAAAAACACAATATTCTTATTGTCTTTTCAAACATTTATATTAGACACCTTTTTGTTCCACCATATTCATACCAATATTTTACCAGTTTGTACCTATGCCACACCGATTTTTGATAATTTATAATAAATTGAAACACATCGCCATTTTTTTCCGTTATGTTGAATTCGTATTAGTTTTTCCTTATATTAAATTTAATTTTTCTGCAAAATGTAAAGTCAACTGAATAAGAATTTTTTAAGTTGATGTTTAAGCATTTTATTTGGCCGCAATTTTGTTTCTGACAGGCCGACAAAGAGACAGACGGAATTAATAAAACAAATGGGCATCTAGCCAAGCTAAAAGGTGGAAATATGTAAAACCTAGTGATTTCTTTCACGATTTTTGATAATTTAAAATAAATTGACACACACCGCCATTTTGTTCCGTGATGTTGAATTCGTACCATTTTTTCCTTATATTTAATTTTTCTGCAAAATGTAAAGTGAATTGAATAAGATTTTTTTACGTTGATTTTTAAAAATTTTATTTGACCACCATTTTATTTCGTCGTTTTGAACTCTTACCACAATTTTACCAGCTCATATGTATACCATAATTAATCCATTAAGTCAATGAGATTAGCAGTTTTTTAGCTATGCCGTGAACAGACAGACCGACAAATCGACGGAATTGAAAAAACATGTTTTTCGGCATCCGAGGACCCAGGAACGTAAAGATCTAGAAAAATCTGGGAGGGCGATTTTTTTACGATTTTTCGTAAAACAATACAACAGCCGTGAACTGCTATTACAGTACTCATTTAGAAATTCCATAAACATCTAGCTCGTTTAACACTTAATAATACACATTTTGTGAGGCCGCCATTTTGTTCCGCCATATTGGATTTTTACCAAAATGTTACCATTTCATACCATATGACTCTTGGTTTTTGACCAAAATTTGGAGTCAACTAGATTGAGCTATACTGCGTACACACAGACCGACGGAAATGGGAAGGCATGTTTTTCGGGCTCTAGGAACCCTAAAACGCAAAGATCCGCAAACATCTCAGAGGGCGATTTAGTCACGATTACAATAACCTAACCTAAACCTCAAACACGTAGGAAAATTTTAAACTATTCTTTTATTATGGAACATAATGTTGTCATTTAGTGAAGTCTTAATAATTAGTTTTTCTTATCCAAGGTTTAATTTTAATATTTAAGCTCTGTTGTTTTTATATTGTTGGATTCTAATATTTATTTTTATTGAAAAAGTGTATTTTTGACAGTTACTCAAAAAAAATTGAGGAAATATTTTAAAATACGAATATTGATTCTTATTTAAATTTTATTCCTAGAAGTAGTTCATAGATTAATTACTGATAACTGGTAATGCGTTTAACGTCCCAACCTCCGGGCACGCCACACAAAGTAACCGAATTGGCAACTCTAATGTTGATTAATAAACTGTAAGAATCCCCCAGACTAACGCGAATTAGTCGCAGCGGCAGTGAATAATTCGTGACGATAAATTAGCAGCTATTTAAATTAGGGATGGCCAAAAATTATAAAAGAATCGATTGCATGTTAGAACAAGATATTAGATTAACTTCTTCTTTTTCTATAGCCTTAATTCTTTGTCTTTTTAATTATTGACTTAACTTTATTGTGGGAATTATTCGCCAGTTCCGATACGGGAGATCCAATATAATCGCACTTAGGTTCTTTGGGATATTCAAGATACAAAGTAGAGGTTTCGAGTAGAACGGATTGAAAGAATCGATTCGCTGAATCGATTTGGGAGTCCGGTATCGATTCGATTATTCCTATGCATCGGCTCAAAGAATCGATTCATCGTTTGAATTTAAAATAATTAAATTTGAAAATAATATTACTACAGTACGTACCTTCTACTAAGGTAGCTGAAGATAATTATAATAATTAATAATATCTTGAATTCGTACTACAATTTTTACCAGTTTATTTCTATATCACACTTAATTCTTGAAATTTGAAATAAAACCAATAAGTAGTTTTTCAGGCTGATTTTTTTAATTTTATTAGGCATCATTTTATTTTGTCGTCTTGGATTCATGTTGAAATGTTAACAGTTCATTCTAATACTTGATTTTTGTGCAACATTTAAGGTAAATTGTATAATTAGGCCACCATTCTGTTCCGCCGTATTGAATTTTTACCAAAATATTACCAGTTCATCACCAATATCACCCTAACTTTCGACAAAATTGAATCGAATAAGTTTTCCAGCTATGTCGCGAATTCTCAGACAGACCGATGAAATTGGGAAACATGTTTTTTGCCATCTAGGGACACTAAAACGTGAAGATCCCGGGAGTGAGATTTTTTTCTGGAATACAAACATTTTATTTTGCAGCCATTTTATTCCGCCATCTTGAATTCGTACCACGATTTTATCAGCATCTCTATATCACACTTAATTCTTGCACACAAATTAAAATCAATCTAATAAACAGTTTTTCCAGGCTAATTTTTGAAATGTTTTATTATGCCGCCATTTTGATTCACCATCTGCGATTCATAGTAAAATTTTACCAGTTCATTCCTACATAAAACTTGATTTTTATGCAAAATTTTAGGTAAATTGAATTAGTAGCCCGGCATTTTGTTTCGCTGTCTTGAATTGGTACTAAAAATTTTCTGTTTCATTCCTACGTAATACTTGATTTTTTGTGCAAAATGTCTTTCAACATTTTACTAGGCCGTCATTTGTAACTCCTTTAACAATGTATTAAACTTTAGTTTTTAAAATTCCTGTTGATTCATTACAAAATTAAAATCAAATATACCTGGGTGGGTAAAGTTTAAAGGGAGATTTTGGTAACAAAATTAGACGAAGATATATGAATATGGGTCCGCAGAATGATGTTTAAAGTTTGATTAAGATTTGGAACAACCTCATAGCTATCTAAGGGTTTTTTTTAGTTTTCAGCAGTTTTTACTTTAACCACGGGTAACCATCCTTGCTTTTCTTAAAAATAATGGTACGCCAATTATTTAAAAAAAAACTACTGGTTTTATCGTTTAGGGCAAGTAAAAATACATCAAATATGTCTCTCACTCTTTTGTAGTAATAAGTCATTCGAGAAAAGAAAACAAATTCTGAAGTGCTCAAAACTCTACAAAAGTGATTCTTTGGACCATTTCAAGAAAAAAAGTTTTTAAATTTCAACACCCTGTATCTCAAAAATAGGGCATTTGCGCACAGATATTTATTAAAACTTTTTTCTTGGAATGAGTTTCGAGCATTTCTAACTCTGGAATGAGTTTCGAGCAATTCTAATAAAAACTGGAGAAAACGACTTATCATATTATAAAATACTCAGAGGCATTTTTTGTGTATTTTTACTTGCCCTATACGATTTTTATATGACAAAATCAGGGATGGATACATATACCTATTGAAGTAAAAACTGCTGAATACTGTAAAAATATAGCCTTTAAATACCTATAAGGTTGTCCCAAATCTTAATCAAATAACTTTTATTATTTCGGAATTGCTAAAGAAACGATAATTTTTTGTACAACTTTAACACGTTTTCGTCTTATTTACTTACAAAGAAGCTCTCTTTAAACGCTAGCGCATGTTTTTTGAAACACCCTGTATATTACATTACATTTTTTAAGCTGTAATAATAAATATTATTTACATTCAATATTTAAAGGACATCAAAATATTTCCGACACGCGGGCACCGATAACCCTTGCGGGGTCCCTGCAGATTCATGCTGGTTTTACTAACAATCTTAAACACTTCCCGAAAATATCGCTTCAGCTTTGATGACTAATTTATTCTAATTTGACTGTGCTATGGTAAGAAATCAATAAGCTACACTGGACTGGCGGTCACACTCAGTGCTTTTCAAACCTCAACCTTTGAAAAGAACCCTAAGGACGATCCTGTAGAACGTATCCGTACATAATTTACCTGTGGCGAAGAGTACCACGATCTAAAGTACCTGTAACGATCTGCTTCATCTCAAATGCTGCGCAACAAAGAGGTCATAATCTCGGGTCTGCCGTGTTTCACTTTTTTATTATTTTTACAATGACCAGAGCGTAACGTACTATTAAAATCATCAGTAGCGGAACATGACGAGGCGATATTTGGTTTTGGTAAAAAACAACGGAGAAGAAACAAAATTGTTGCTAAGCGATTAAGAAAATCGTTATTTTACGTAACGGTTATAAAATCAATAAGACAGATCTTAGTAAGATAAATAACCAAAATAACAAATATCAGTTTCTTTGAGCCTGTCGTAAATACTGCCCCATTCGCTCATGTTCGTAACGGAAGGAGAATAGTAAACAACAGAACATCTGAAAGTGTATTAATATTCTATTTATAGCCTACATAAATCCCTGCATTCATTGGCGGGAATTTACAAACGGAGCCCATGCGCGCCTCTGGAAACAACATAATCTTTTAAATAAGCAGCCACCCAAGCTAACTATGATTTTAGCTGAATTGAAAGAGCAGAAAACAGAGCACAACCAAGCAGCATTAAAGTTCCAAAAACTGACGTCGATTTACCCAGTTACCATAATTGATATTGGCCACCAAAGTTGATTATTATGGAAAAATAAGTATAAACTACAATCAACAAGTCATTGTTAATAGTAGTATTTTGTGAACAGTTCCGTAGTTGAACCCGAGGGGTAAACCGCTGGGGGCATTATAGGGCATTGAAGGGCCTTATCGGATATTTTCGGGTATTATTTCTTCCTTTAAAACAATTGCCCTATTTATATTATAGGGATTATTGGATGATAGAAATGTTAAATATGGTCAAGTGTCGTTTTGGCGCGGAACGCCGAATGTCGAATAAAATCAATATCCTTTGTGTTCCGTATTCGATTTTCAAACCCGCAAATTAAATTTTATTGAAGCCTATTTTAAATCTATCGCCCATAAGGAGTGGTAGTTTAGAATAAAGGTATTGGGTATTTTCAGATAGTTTTTTAATTTAAAATATCTTCAATTAAAAAAAAACGAACCCTGTTACAGAAATTGCCATAGGCGTTCGTGATTTACATGACGGTATCGTTTCCATAAAATAAAATTTGAAAGAATAAACGATTTTTTTGTATACAGGCAGTCTTAAATTGGACATGCTTAATAGAAAAATTGAAAACTCTAAGGGGTATTAAAAATCTGATACCCACTCGTTTTTGGGCTGATTTGGTTTAATCTGACGAGTCCAGTACACAATAATATCGTACAATCGAGCTGATCTGACCTGCTCCATGGTTGCAGCTAATAAACTCCTAGTATCTGGGCTCATTTGGTTTGTTTTGAGAAGTGCAGTATATATCTTAGGATGATCGAGCTGATCTTATCTGCTCGATGGTACCATTTAATGAACCCCTGGTGTTTGGGCTCACTTGATTGGTTTTGACATGCCTGATATATAATTATATTATATATGAATTATTAATTCGATGGTACCAATACATTACGAGTTGTTAATGATATTTTAAAGCCGAATTTAAAACTAAAAATAAATAGGTTTAAAAAAAAATAGAAAACACGCTTTTGTGAGTAAAGCACTTACAAATATAACTACAAACCACACACAAATTTTTTTGCGTGAGGCACTTTGTCGTTAATTAAAATTGCTTTTTGGTTACGTTTCTTAGTGTTTTTACCGAACAAAATATTTTTCAAACAATTTAGTGATTTTCAATTTTTTGCCATTTAAAAAAAAATCCTTTAGTTTGGATAATACTAGAGATATAAAAAATCTGTGGGGCAGTCAATCTTTTTTAAGATACCGTTTTTGACATATAACACGAACATATACCGGGTGTCAACGAAAATCGGGTGCCCCAAAATTCTTATATTTTTTTTGAGTTAAAAAGTTGAAAATTTGAAATTATTAGTAAGAGCGCGTTTAAAAAAGCTTTTTCACTCTTCCGGTTTGACTGGAAATGACACGAACTTTATGTTTTAAAATGAAACACCCGGTATACGTTTACATATTTCGATTCGCGGTTCAATATTGTACACGCTTACTAAGTTTTTTCGGTTCTTGACAACCCCGTTAATTTTTATTTGATTTTTATCATTTGCATCTAGAGCGACATAAAGTAGATAAAAATGTGTAATGTACGTTACGCAATCACGGAAATTGTTCAATGTAAACTTTTAAAAAGTGCATGGCGTTTTAAATGCAAAATATAAAAATGAAATAAAAATTGACACAGTGGTTAAAAATTGGCAAAGCTTAGTAGGCGTGTACATTACTGAACCGCGAATCGAAATACGTAAATATATACAGGGTGCTCCATTTAAAAATATGAACTTTGTGCCATTTCCGGTCAAACCGGAAGTGGGAAAAACTTTCTATAGACGCATAAAATCGTTTTATTTCAGCCATTTATAATATAGCGTATAGATTTGTTTTCAAAACCAAAGAATGTTGTTAAGTTTTAATTTTATTTTGTTATAAGAGAAACTATATCCATGGGATACTTATTTAAGTACTGGGTCATTCAACGAGGACTATGTGAGAAAAACCAAAATAAACATTTTGCTTATTTTTTGCCATAAAATGTTAATAAAATTCAAATGGACACAAAAGAGCTATGACACAGAAATTATATTTTTTTTATGAAACTACGTTTTTTTAATTTCATATTTGAAATCGTTGCATGCCTTTATATATATTTAGATCAATAGAATAAACATTTATAATTATTTTAAAATGTGTTTTTAAAAAACTTGTAAAATTATAATAAATATTGTAGCAGGTAACATTCGGGTAACAATGATTAAAACTAAAAAGTCAAAGTTAACCAGCTTCTTGGCTTTCATAATAATAATGGGATTCATTAAAAACGTATAATTTGTATGTCTTAATTTTTCGTTTGCGTCATTGTGTCAAAGTCAAAATATTTCGTTACATATTTATACTTGACGCGAATTTTGGCGGTCATCCAATTTGGTCAAGATACAAAGCAGCGTTTGTAAACAGTGGCAAATTATAATTTTTTGCCCAAAAAGGTAATTATTTTGTTCGTGCAGCTTTGGATATATTACATTCAAATGTTTATTTTGTCCTAATATAATAATTAGAGCGTAAAAACATATTTTATTTATGGTCGCCATTGGTAATTTTATACGTACAGAGAGGATTCGACCAGGAGAAAGGTGGGAGCATTCGGCATTAGGTTTTTCTTATTTTTTTACGATTATAAATGCCGCATGTGTATAAAAGAAAATTGGACAGGCTAACCGACGAAAAAAACAATCTTGGCTTATTTAAAAAATAATAAGTCGGGTATAAATAAAGCTACAAGGCAGCATGACGTAAAAAGAACAACATTGCAATCCCGGGTGAAGATTTTACTTAAAAAGAAGTCTCGTCTAGAATTACTAAGAAAAATTGAGCATTCCTGAAATGTTAACTCAAAAGAAAATTCCGTAAAGGTAAAAAAAGAAGGCATTTTCAACAGAAAAAGAAAGTAGCAGTGACAGCGAGCTAGATATATCATTATCTCAGGCGGATTCTGATGACCCTATTCAGTTTCTAGATGACTTAGATGATGAAGAATTAGGCAAAGGGGATTCCGTTTTTGTGAAACTTCGCAAAGAAAAAAACACTGATCAAAACTGCCTTTTGTTATTTTATTGGTCAGATTTTAGACACCCTTGGCACTGAACTAAAAGTAAAGTTTTTTCTGAGGCGTAAAACAGCTTCAAGTTTTCGGTTCCCATTGGTTGAAGATGTGAGTTGGGTGGCAAGTGAGAATATCATTTGTTTGTTTCGTTTCAACTTTAATTTTAGCAGTTACTATCTAAGATAAGTTTGTTTATGTTTTTTCTCAGCTACCCTATACCTGTTTTTTCTTTAGAAAATGTATTTAAGTTCGATTCGTGTTATATTTGCCAGAATAAATGTTTTTTCTAGTATATTCGCATCCCAATTTATTAAGCCAAAGCCTCCCATCCCTCTAGCCGAATCCTGCCAAGAATCAGGGAGCTTCCGGCCATTTATACGAGTTTAAAAAAAGCAGAATATTCTAAAAAATATAACATTTATGATGCTTGTACTAATAGGGGTGGTTAAGAAGTTCCCAAACTATCATATATTAAAAAACTGGTATTATGTTCGATATTTTTTACGGTATAACGTACAAAACAGAACGTGGCCGAATCCTCCTCCTTCTCCCCTACTTGGAATTAGGGATACACGATCCGCTGGCAAGTATCGATATTTTAGCTCGATCTGGATCGATGATTGAAGTATCGACACAGGAAAAAATTGTATTAGACTCGATTCTCGAAATATCGATACATTTTTGATCCGGTGTATTATAATTTTTTAAATAAAAGTTGAAGTGGGTTTATAGAGGAAATAAAATAAGGATTCGGAAGTGGTTTATACAGAAAATAAAAATTAAATAAGAAATAAGAACAATTGCTACCAAAGGCAGTATCACATGGATTAAATTTTTTAAGACATCTTTAATTTTAAATTACACACAGCTCATACAAATACAAAATTTTTCAGTGAAATTGTAAATATATAATCTAAATTGGAATTTAGGATTTTTGAAATGTTTTTTTTTTGCAAGCATGTTTACATCCAAATCATTTTTTTATGGTTAAACTTAAAAAATTCAACCCTACAGCAACTTTTCTCGTTATTTTCTAGCGTTTTGAAGATCGGTAAAATGAGGAATTTTAATGTCGATAATTTAAAAAGATCAGAGTTAAAATTTATAAATACTAAAAATCGATAAAAATGCGCTCTCACACATCTTTATCAAAAGTTCTTGGCCGGAAAAGATATATGAATAATAGCAGAAATATATAATTTCTGCAGGTGCAAAATGGCCTACAAGAAGAATTGCTTTCGATTATGTCACAGGGTACCCTCCTGCGATCATGATTTCTGGGCCTCTACCCTCATCAGGCAGGCTTGTACCCAGGGAGATCTGAAATAACAGATTGCTCGATATGACAAAATCGAAACGTCTATCGTACTGGAACAGTACTACAAGTTAAATGTAACATTTAGCACCACCTATTGGGCTCCGGTGATTTCCGGCTGCAAACCCATAGGTAATTTAAAAGGTATGCACTAGGTGCCATCATGCGGAGAGTAGATACTAAAAATCGATAAAAATGCGCTCTCACACATCTTTATCAAAAGTTCTTGACCGGAAAAGATATATGAATAATAGCAGAAATATATAATTTCTGCAGGTGCAAAATGGCCTACAAGAAGAATTGCTTTCGATTATGTCACAGGGTACCCTCCTGCGATCATGATTTCTGGGCCTCTACCCTCATCAGGCAGGCTTGTACCCAGGGAGATCTGAAATAACAGATTGCTCGATATGACAAAATCGAAAACGAAACGTCTATCGTACTGAAACATTACTACAAGTTAAATGTAACATTTAGCACCACCTATAAAAGATGATAAAGATATGTGAGAGCGCATTTTTATCGATTTTTAGTATCTACTCTCCGCATGATGGTGCTAGTGCATACTTTTTAAATTACCTATGGGTTTGCAGCCGGAAATCACCGGAGCCCCAATAGGTGGTGCTAAATGTTACATTTAACTTGTAGTACTGTTTCAGTACGATAGAAGGTTCGTTTTCGATTTTGTCATATCGAGCAATCTGTTATTTCAGATCTCCCTGGGTACAAGCCTGCTTGATGAGGGTAGAGGCCCAGAAATCATGATCGCAGGAGGGTACCCTGTGACATAATCGAAAGCAATTCTTCTTGTAGGCCATTTTGCACCTGCAGAAATTATATATTTCTGCTATTATTCTTATAAATACTAGTAATTTTATCAGTACAAAATATGTAGATAGATGATTCAGAATATTCCCAGACATCAAATTAATTGCCTCTGCCTGTATGCTAACTATATAGTTTCAAAATTCTGGACGTCTGTAACTTATAGAAATATGTAATTTTGAGTTAATACTAGAATATTGAGATCCAGCCAGAATTTGGATTTTACGCTAGATAATATATTAGCTAAATATTATGGGTCGAATGGTATCGATATACAGCGGTGGTAACTTATAGTTATATGTTTCGATACATAGCACGTATCGTTTTAAAAATATCGATTCAAAATATCGAGTATCGGAGCAAAAGTAACGAATATCGAACGTATTAAGCATCCCTCTTGGAATTTTAAAACCAAAGTAGCCATGACAGCCATTAGCTAAATATTATGGGTCGAATGGTATCGATATACAGCGGTGGTAACTTATAGTTATGTTTCGATACATAGCACGTATCGTTTTAAAAATATCGATTCAAAATATCGAGTATCGGAGCAAAAGTAACAAATATCGAACGTATTAAGCATCCCTCTTGGAATTTTAAAACCAAAGTAACCATGACAGCCAAAGTCATATTCTAAACATGAACATTAAACAGTTCCTATACTTATATATTATTTTAAAAAAATACTCTACTCGAGGAATATCATAAGGAGTATAAAGTATTTTTATAGTTTCCAAGGGCTAAAAAGAAGCCGCCGGCGCGGCGTTCTCACAAATATCATGCGGGGTCAAGCGACCCCCTCTTGACATTTCTGAAAATAGAACACGTCAACTGCCTCTTGACTGATCCCTTTTAAAGTTTTAACAGTTGTAAAAGAGTAAAGTGTGCATGGAATTCGAATATACAAAACAGAGAAAGAGAGAGAGAGAAATGTTTTTATGGAGAAATTTTTCGTTAAATTCAGACAGGGGCGGATCCAGAATTGACTCAAGGTGGGGCACTTGAGAAAGGCAAATACATAATAATATTGCAAGAAAAGAAAATCGGTAATTTCCTTTACCCGGAACTTCCCTCGTTATGAATCTTTCTTTTTATTAGGAATATTGAAGTGTGACCCAGTTCAATTTCAGTACATTCATTTAGTAACACATATACCGTCTTTTCAAACATTTTAATTGGGATCCATTTTGTTCCAACATATTGAATTCTTACCAATATTTTATAAGATTTTACCTATACCACACTTGATTTTTGGGCATAATATAAAATAAATTCAATAAGTAGTACACCGCCATTTTGTTACATCATCTTCAATTACCATAACTTTACCAGTTTATCACTATATCACACATGATGCTTGCACAAAATTTTAAATTAATCTAATATCTAATAAGTAGTTTCTAAGTTTTTAAATATTTTATTAGGTCGCCATTTTGTTTTGCTATCTTATATTCATACCAAAAGGTTACCAGTTCATTCCCATGTAACATTTGATTTTTGTGCAAAATTTGAAGTAAATTGGATAATTAGTTTTTTAGTAATAATTTTTTCAACGTTTCACTAGGCCGCCAGCTTGTTCCGGCATATTGGATTGCCAAAATATTACTGGGTCATCCCCATATGAGCCTTGATTTTTGACTAAAATTTGAAAAATCAAAATACAAGAGTTCTAACCACACTACACCACAACTTATTACGTTCTGGACGCGCGTTTTCCTAATAGAGGGACTATAGGGAATAGGCCCTCTGTCTTTATTTAGTGCTTTCTTACCACATTTAACTATTTCTATACTCTCAAATGCATCCAATAATCTATTATTAAATACATTTTTAATCAACTTAAAATTATTTATTCCTATTTGGTGATTGTTTTCTAAAGCATGTTGGGTAACGCTTGACTTTTCTGTTCTTCCGTATCTTAAATGTGCCATGTGTTCTTTAAAACGAATGTTTATGGAGGGTTTAGTTTGCCCAACATATTTTAGATCGCAGTCATTACAGCTAATTTGATAGATGCCACTCCTCTCCTTCAAGTCGACTTTGTCTTTAGAGTTTCCAAGATTTTTCAAACTGTTCTCCGTTTTGTAGGCTACTAATAAACCTACGTTTTTAAATAATTTTTCTAGACCTCTCGTATATCTGGGATCATATCGGATTACTATGAACTTATTGGGAGCCTCAGGTGCTTGAAGAGTAGTGGCATCTTTTAACATTTTCTTATGCTTATGCCTATTTACTAATTTATGTACAAAATTACCATTATATCCATTACTTTTAGCTATATTTTTAATCCGATTCATTTCATTGTTAAAACGTTCTTTACTTAATGGAAAATTGACTAATCTGTGAGTTAAGAAATGAAATGCTGCCATTTTGTGTTGACGGCAATGAAATGAGTCGGATGTTATATACCTATATATAGTAATAGTAAATTTCCTATAAATATCAAATTCTAATTTATCGTTGTTTCTAATAACTAAGGTGTCGAGAAAAGGTAATTGCCCATTGTTCTCCTTTTCGTACGTAAAATTAATAGAAGGATATTTATTGTTTAATGTTTCTAAGAAAGTGTCCAAATTTTCTGTTTTAATATCAAAAATAGCAAATATATCGTCTAGGTATCTATACCACACCCTTGGGAAATACTTGAGTTCTTTTTTGAACTGGGTTTCTAATCTACCCATAAACAAATTTGCAAGGAACGGAGATAAGCAATTGCCCATCGCAGTTCCCTCAAGTTGTTTATAATATTTATTGTTGAACTGAAAAAAATGTTGATTCATACATAATTTTGTAAGAAGTAAATATTCATCAATAATTTCTTTCTTCAAATTGTTGATTTCAAGTAGTTCCTTTAAGTAGCTTCCTAGTGTACCCATACCACTAGCTTTACTAGGAAACAATGAGCTTACATCAAAAGATATTAAAATTTCACCTTCTTTTAAGTGAGCATTCTTAATTTTATCTAAGAATTCTAACGAGTTATCTGATAAGTAGTTTTTAAGCTATGCCGCGAAGTGACAGATAGACAGAAAAACCGACAGAGCGACCGACCGAATTGGTAAAACATATCTTTTGGGATTTAGGGGCGCTAAAACGTAAAAATATGTAGAGGTGGGTTAATACAGCCAATAAAATAATAAATAAAATAAAATATAATAAGAAATAAGGATTTGGAGGTGGTTTAAACAGAAAATAAGATTAAATAAGAAATAAGAACAATTATTGCTATCAAACCCTGTTGCACAATAGTTTTTCCCAAGCTTTTCAATAATGCTATACCTATTGGATTAACTTTTTAAACACAAATTTAATTTAAAAATTCACAACTCATCCAAATACAAAAATATTCAGTGAAATTATTGTCAATATCATATGTTCCAAGACGCAATGCGCAGGCGTATTTTCAAAATAAAATAAAATAAGAAGATAAAAGTTGGTCATCTCTTATTTTATTTCGCTGCATAAATGCCTTATGGGAGTTGCCTGATTTGATCTCCTTGTTTTATTTTATTTGCTGTATAAACCCACATTAAAACGTGAGAGGCCGATTTTTTTTACAATTACAAACATTTTATTTGGCCGCTATTTTTTTTCGCCATCTTGGATTCATACCAAGTTGATTCCTAAATAATATTTGATTTTTGTGCAAAATTTGAGATAAATTGGATAAGTACTTTTCAAGTAATAATTTTTTTAACATTTCACTAGGCCATCGTTTTCCCATATTGGATTTGTACCAGGTCATCCCCATATGACCCTTAATTTTTGAGCAAAATTTGAAGTCAATCGGATGAATAGTTTTTCAGTATGCCGCTAACAGAGACCCACAGACAGACAGTTTTCGGCATCTAGGGACCCTGAAACGTAAAGATCTGAAAAAATCTCGGAGGGTGATTTTTTCACGATTACTATACTTCCCTTTTACGAGGGTAGTAAAAATGCAACAAAAATGACTAACTCGAAACTTTTATTTTTGCTTCCCTCGCAACAGAGAAGTATTGTAATCTTAAACAAAATCACCCTCCGAAATTTTTTTAGATCTTCACATTTCGGGGTCCCTAGATGCTGTCCCTAGGTCTATCTGTTGGTCTATATGTTCGCGGCATAGAAAAGAACTACTTATCCCATTAAATTCAACCCTTGGTCAAAGGGGATTTGGGGATGGCAAGGTAACATTTGGCGTTTGAAATTTAAATTTAAATGAAACACCCTGTATATCTCAGTAATAGTAATCGTCGAAGCAAATAACAAAAAAGGTCTTAGAAATAGATGTATATTTAAAATCTGAGGCCTTTAAAGTTCTGGCAATTGTTTCGTTTATTCTTGGAGTCCTGACGTCTATAATGGTGACGGCGTCATTTTTATTTTAGTCGTAAATAATTACATTTTATCCTATCAAATAACAATTTTTACCAAATTTTAATATCTCTATTAATACTCGATTTTGTTTTTGATATTTTACAATTGTCGTTTATTTGCGTGTGTTTCTGAGAACAAGTGCATACTATTATATATTTTAAAAAAAGTAAAAAAAGACAAATTAGTCTATAAATATACAGGATGTTCCATTTAAAAAAATAAAGTAGGCCCGATAACGTTTTGACCTGACCCTGTATACTAATTCGAAGGCGGAATTGAGTTCTACGGGAAAAGTTATATAGAAACAGTTTTCGCGTTTTCGATAAGTTTTCTGATAGTTGAGATACGAGGGGTGCCTGAAAATGCGACATTTTCAATTTAGCTCTGTATCTTAAAAACTAAAATGGCTGTGAAAAAGTTTTTAACGGCATCTTTAGTTTTAAGAAAAAGTTTTTTTGTATAAAAATAACGGAGATACGCCGCAAAAGTACCCGAAATGGGACACCCTGTACAGCATCTTTTACATTTCCAGTTTCACGAATTGTTTTGTTAATTTTACTTACGGTAGATTTAGTTATTGGATTTCTTTTTGGGATATTTGTCATTAAAAATGTTACAAACATATTACACGTTTGAATTTCAATTCTTTAATTTCAGTTAAACGGTCCATTTTTGTAAATAAACAAAACTAACATTGTCAAACATATCAGATAGCTTTTTGTGTGCAGGTATCTTATTAAAAGTTAATACATTAAATTGTGGATATTGATATCAGACCCTTATTTCTGCAAAAACTGCTGACTTTCATAAAAAGCCCACTTAATAAAAAGTATTGAGAATTTTAGGCAGATGTTAGAAAATTAATATAATATAGAGTATTACATTTAAAAAAAAACAGTAAACTTCGCATCAATGCAGAATTCGCCGTTGGATCATGTATAATTTCATACCAAATTGTACATATTTTCATTAAATTCAGGTAAGCCGTACCTGAGATATTTCGCCGTCTCCATATTTTTGTTACACTCTGTATAGTCTGTCGAGTTATGAATTAATAAACGGTAATGAAATTATGTATCCTTTTATGGTAGCATTTTGAAAAGTTAAAAAATACTATACACGACGTTTGGAGTTTTAAGTGAAACACTCTGTGTAGTTCTATGACGCTATCTTTCGGTAACAACTATTGATTTTTAATTACAAATTTTGACTAATTACCAGGACTCTTTTCATACTAAGTATGCGGGAGCTCTCTCTACACATCGTACATTAGAAACCTTTTCAATAAGGGGCCATGCAATTGGATAGTCGCGTGTCCCGCATTCCTCTTCTTAGGGTACATTTTATACAGCATAAAACATCTACCACTATACCTACATTTATTCCAAAATATGGTCTCAGTAATTAACAGAAAATTTAATTTAGTAATGTGTTATGAAATATGCTGGCGTGTGATTTTTCGATAAGCTGATTGTATTGTCCATTGTCTGTAACCTTTTCGTCAGTCAGTTCTCAATATTCAGTAATAGGACGAAAAATATAAAAAAGCCAGTTACGCATCCATAGTTGGTACTATACATATCGTTGTATTATAAAATAATATCATCCAGTTAGTAATTGAATCAGGTTGAAGTGTTTAAATTGCTTAAAGTAACAAATTACCTAAAATCTAAAAGGTCCTTTTTTGTCTTTTTCGCAATATATCACAAGGCCCCAAAGATTATGAAATATTGCTTCTACAACCTTAATTTCACAAAAAAATTCCACGAAAACGTATAATTATGTTCTATTTAATAAAAAAAAAACACTTTTTAGGATTACAGTTTCATTTTAGCAGACCCGTATCATCCGTTAGGCTGTAATGCACCGCCTACCATTTTTTTTTTCATGTTAAAATAACAGTAATTATTTCTACTTAAATTAATGAATATTTAAATTAATTTTGTGAAATATTTGTATCTAAACCACAGATTAATCATCTTCAAACTAAACTCATTTTCTTGAGCTTTTCCTAGAAATAACAACACTATTATTTTGCTGTTGTTTGAGCTCTAGCAGTGGAGGCGATACGCATGACGTTCTTAACTCATGGGCTTTTTCTAAAGCAAAGCCTACTCCTTCTACGTAAGACTAGGCCATTGGTTTTAAAAAAGCCAATGACTAGGCAGTGGCTAAAGCGCGGAACACAATGCAAATTACGTTAATCGTTTTCGTCCATTTACGTCAAACTTTATTTTTCTTATGTGCTTTTCGGTGTTTTGTTAGATACTTTTTTGAAATATAGATTATAAATGGTTATATTTAGATCGTACGTCAAATTTGTCACCCATTTTACACTACAAATGTCTACTTCCTTTTTAGGTTTCGTTTTTGTTGGTTAGTTTATACGTTAAATGTTTACGGAGTTCCATTGAGTACCAAGCGTGAGGAGCAGCGGCAAACATGGAAATGCAAAAGTGTTTTACATAACAAATGTTGAAAATTGCAAGTTTTCAAACAAGGAGGTATATAACACGAGGCGTTAACCGAGTGAGGAAATCCTTCGAGTTTGAAAACGATACCTTTGACACGAGTAATCTACACTATTTTTCCTACGACCACTCAACATTTTCAGTATAATTTTTATATTTCATATTTTGTATATTTAAACACTAGTGTTGAAAAATTATCACCCGAACGTCAACTGTGACAATGACACAAGATTTTCGTATTGAAAAGCACTTTTTAACACACGTGCTGAAATAGTTATTTACCCAAGTGCGGAAAGTGGTACTTTTCCGCACGCGACGGGCGGAGTTCGGTCAAGCCGTAAAAGCGGAAGACACTTTCCGCATGTGTTAGGCACAAAATGTTTCCTACGATCGATATAGTTCTCAGATAAACGTCAATTAGGTTTAATTAATTAATAATATACTGTAATTATAAAAATTATTGAGCTTCTTCCAAAAAAAAAAACTTGCTTTGCAAGTATTTCACTTTATTGAGTGTTTTAGATAAGATAATAATTTATTTAACAGTCAGTGCTAGTACTCCTAAAAAGCTACTTTTCCGCACGATTTTTTTTCGTGCGGAAAAGTGGTATGATCGTAAAAAAAAAATTTTTCAATACGCGTGGGATATATGGCACTTTCTAGCGCAGTTAACAGTATGTTTTTTTTGTCAGTATCTAAGTGATCGAAAGAAAAAAAATAATTAGCAAGTTTCGCATAAGTCTGCATGACTGTAGGGTACTCAGTATTAAGCGCCTGCTACTAACTATTCGTTGATGGAGGGTGAATGACGTCTAGAAAAACGTCCAAAGGTTTAAAACCGAAATGTAAACAATTTCAAATATTATTAACAAATTAAGATGTAAAAAAAGAAGTTTAATTTTGTACAAATAACTTGGAAGCTATTAATATTTAGGAAAAAGTCTTAAAGAGGAAGAAATTTCCAATAAAAAAGTACCCAACTCCCCGAACCCTATCTCTGTTATTAATAATAATTTTAATTTAATCTTTAAAATACAGCTGTGCCTACGGTGCTCCAAAATCGACCGTAAAAAGTAACAAAAAATTACACTATGAAATATTAATTTAAATTTTTTAAAAAAGTATTGTGTTATCTAATTAGGAAAAATATCCCGCTGAAAAATAAAATAAACTAAAAAAAACGAAGCAATATTTTTTCGTGCTTTTTTTGAAGCAAATGCTTTTACTATTTCATCAGAGTCGATAATATGATCCATACTTTGGCTCTCTATGTACAATACAGACAATGCTTCCAGTTTAGCTTGTTAGCTTGCCCCATGGTCGACCTCAACTAATTTCTTTATCTTTTTTAATGTGGAAAATGATATTTCTGCTAAAGCATTTGATAAAGAAATAAACGTTTAATACATGCTATCAACATTGCTTTATTTGCATAAATGCCTAAAATGTTTAAATTCCTCTTTTAAATGTACTGTTTGGATATCATTTTTTTATATTTTGAACAAATCTTTTCTAGAGATTCGTAAATAATGATTTCGTTTTCTGTGAAAAACATTTAAAAGTAGAGTCAACTTTCGAGTATGATGACAATCTTTTTCCCAAATCCTGTGCCAACGCATCACAGATGACGTAAAACACATTTACCTTAAAAAATGCACGTCCTTTTAGTGTTACTTCATTTTTTTCTAGATTCATCTGCAATTTTCTTTTTTTTTTGTTCTCTTTGACTCATCTTGATATTGTGCTTCGGTCTCATCTAATATTTTACTGTAGATGCAAGATTTAAAGTTGTGCTTTCCAAAGTCTTACTGGTGGCTTTAATTCGTTCTAATAATTTGTTCCAGATGGTTGTTAAAAATAATGTTTCGAAATTTTCTATCTTGTTAGATAAAATTAGAGCTTTGTTCCTCGTTGAATGCCTTTCGTCGTTAGCGAAATTGAATATGTTTCTAATTAAATTATAATTTTTATTCAAAGCATTTACCGTCTAGCAGACCACCTAGTATCGCTCACTTTTTTTGGTACAGGTCTACAGTTTTCTTCTAATTTGTTCCACGTATGTGTTTGGACTAAACTGAAATAGTCAACAACTTTCAAACATGTCTTACAAGCAAAATTTAAAACCAAATTAAGGAAGTGATTTGTACATGAAACATAAACAGCAGTAGGACACAAATTGTTTATTATTGCCTGCAATCCATTGTATTTTCCCGACATGTTATTATAACTTTGACCACAGCAATTGGAAATGTCAACGCCCAGTTTTTTAAGGTTATTTAATACAATATCTTGGAGATAGTGGGTAGTATGGCCTTCAATTTTAAGAAATCCAGCACAAAACTTAATTGGTCACAATGGCTGATGTCGGGGGTGGAGTCAACTATAAGAGAAATATATTTGGCAAATTTAATTTTGGCAGCAAAAGTATCGAGTAATTTATCCTTCATAAGTTGAAAAAATCTATCGCAAATATGAAGCGACAAATAACTGGTAGAACCCTTTCCTTGATTTCCGTAATAACGTAGATATTCTGCAAAGAAATCATCAAATTCAGCAAGATATGCTAGGCAGCTTAAATAATTGCCTCTATAACGACTTGTATGTTCATATGTTTCCCGAAATGCAGGGCCTTGCCTGGAAAGTAATTTAACTGCGGCAAGTAGACGTTTGAGAACCTTCCCCCAATATTTTTCCTCTTCTTGAATTTGTTGCCTTAGTTTAAGATCTATTGTCCCGACGAGAGATGACCTAGTAGTTAATATTACTATTGCATTTAAATGAGAACTATTTTCCTCATGACTTCTAAGAGTTGAGATATTTCTCCAATCGCAAAAACCGAAATTAGTCAATGGGGTTCATTCTTTAGAAAATAATTTACATGGATAGCAATATAGACATTTCGTATTAGAATCATAAATAAGCCATTCTCTTTTTTCTTTTCCTCCAATTGATTTGACGCGATAAAAATCCGAATCTTGTAAAGATCTACAGTAAGTACGATTGGAATCTTGATATATTTTCCTATACCTTCTGGATTATCGCTCTTGGATTTATTCATAATAATACTTTCTATACACTTTTAAGAGTTTTTTATGGCAATGGTGACATATCTCGTATTAGCTTCCACTTCATCCATTCTAATATTCACTTCATCAGTATCAGCATTACTATTAATATAAGTAGCAGAATAACTAGGTAGAATCATCTATAATGTTTGAATCAATGCTACTATTACTATTATTATTAGCAGGAGAATAACTAGGGTCAGAATCAGGATTACCAATGATTTGTGATGATTTAGATTAAATAGATGATTATCGTTAATATTATGGTTATTTTAGGTATTCGCTTTAATAATTCTTCTTGAGTTTTTCTTTTTTTTATTCATTTTTCTGTGACCGCAGCATATTTATAATCCATTTTATCTAAAAAAAGAAATCAATAATTAAAAAAAGTCTCAAGACCCCCGAAGGTGTCTTTTAAAATGCCCAAAAAGGTTCTTTGCAGATAACTCAGATTATCATTATATTTATGAAAAATCTTATTATTTAATTATGTGCCTTATGTAAAAAAACTGTTTTACGATTAATGGTTTTTGGGGGGCATACAGGGTTTTTTTGGTATGAAAAAACATTTATAAACATATTTTTAGTGTCACATGTTGGTATGGACTAAAAAATAATCATACTTTTTTCTCAGCGTAATTATTTGCTCTTTAAAAAAAAACATATTCCCTGTACTTTAAACAAAAAAGGTACTATTCTTAAAACTGGTTAACTTTACCTTTAAAACTTCTATCGGATGTTAAAGTGGCACGACAAAAATCATTAAAATAATCATAAACTATTTTTTAAAATTTCTTGCATTGAACCCTAATAAAAATGAATATCTCAAAAATGGTCATTATATCGACTTTTAAAAAGAGGGCCCCTTTTGTTTATAAAAAGTACAGATAATCTCATTTTTTGCTTAAAATTCAACTGAAAAAAAATGTATGGTCATTTTAATCAATAAAGTACAATGTGGAGCGTCATCTACATGTCACACTAAACATTTGTCCAAAAATCCGATTTTTCATCTCAAAAAATCCCCATATACAATTTTTTTAATGCAATAATCAGAGAATGTTGATATACAAGAAAAATCTGTTTTTTTTTTTAAATTTAACTATAACACCTTATATCTGGAAAATTAAGCGTTTGATGTTTGTATAAACGTTTAGTATTATTTTGAAAAGTTCTATCCATTATTCTAAAATGAGATAAACGTTGGTTTATACTTAAGACCAGTCTTTTTTTTCCCGCCATTTCTCTTACTTCAGTTATTAGTTTAAGATAAAACAAAGTCAAAGACTATGTTTACAACTTTTTGAAAAGTTTGATATATATTGCAAATAAGTATAATAGGCATATGACACATTTTACACAAATACTTAGGTTTTGTAGTCATTTTTGGTGGACATGTTTTTTGTTTTCTAATTTCTCTTACCTGACCATGGTCATGAAATGATATTCTATACGAGCTGTATCTGGAAGATCACGTCGATGCGAACCCTTTTGGATATTCCAATAAAACCTCAAATTACTGACATCGTCACAACAATCCAGAATAGATCACCCAGCCTAGACCGGCTAAGCCCAAGCTGGATTACAACCTTAGAGTAAGAATTAAAGTAGAGATCAGAACTCATTCATAAATCACGTTAGGGGTATGCGCCAACAGGGTTCCCCTATTTTTTACATTCTATCGACCAATGTTTACGATAAAACAAGAAGTGGGGATGGCCCATGCCCAAGCCGTGAAAAAATTATGGTTCCGGGTTTTTACAGATGCTCATGTTTTTCCATTACTGTCGGTCGGTCGGTCGGTCGGTCTGTTCCGGTATAGCTAAAAAATCCACTAAATCAATTAACTTTAATTTTATTTAATTTTCCACAAAAATTACGTCTTATATAAAAAAAACTAATAAAATATTGGTATGAATTCAATATGGCGAAGCAAAATGATGCCTTGTTAAAATATTTGATGTACTAAAATGAAGAAATAGGCCATGCTTCATTATCTTTGACAAAAAGAAGGATTCTTACCTATTCCTTAATGAGGCAAATAGGTATTTTTACAAACTTCAAAGAAATAATCGTTCTCTACTTCACTATCTAAAATCAAACCATTAAGTTAGGTAAGTTAAAAAAGGAAATTAGTTATTCATATATTATTAAACTTTAGTTTTTAGTTATGTTTGCCTTATGTCACTATCATTTTGTAATTGTGACATTTAGAAAAATTATTTGTTCAGTTGTTGAAAATGTCATGTTAAACCTGTAACTGTCAAGTTAGACCTTGTCTAAAGTTAAACCTCTTTAGTGAATACGGGTGTTAGAGTTTTAAACTAAAACCAATACTTTTAACGCGCTTTTATTGGCTTCCTATTCGTCTGATTGTATGTTTGTATGTCTGGTTCAAATCTTATAATGGATTTTTCACCATTACCGATTATTTTCAAATTTGACATGCATACACTTTCGGATATAAAAAATCCGAATTTTTTTAGTCAACGTTTAAAAATCCAAAATGGCGGCGCCAATACGGCCGACGAATTTTGTTACTTGTCTAACCAAAACTGAAAATCAGTGCCTAGGAAAATTTAAAAGTGTCAGCATTTAAAAATTCAAAATAGCGGTGTCAAAATGACAATATCAACAGGTCGGACGGATGATTTTAACATTTCTGGGGATTATTTAAGAACGCACAACAAAAATCAAAATGGTGGCGCCAATATAGCGAACGAATTTTGTCATTTATACAGATTCGACTAAAATATCAGTATCTAGAAGTATTTAAGAATAAAAGTTATGAAATTTTAGTCAATATTTGAGAATTAAAAATGGCGGCACCACCATAGCAGACTAATTTTAAAATTTCTGCAGATTTGATTAAAATTCGGCATTTAGGGGTATCTAAGACTGCACATCATGAATTTTTGTCAACATTTTAAAAATTCAAGATTGTAATGCTAACATGGTGGCGGAATTTTAACATTTGTGTAGATTTGGCTAAAAGAAAGTAGGAATCTGGGGGTATTTGAAAATACATATCATACATTTTTAGTAAATATTTAAAAAATGATAGTAGAAATGCCTAGAAATATTTAAAATGGGGATGTCATCAATCAATCAATCAATCCGATAAGTACTTTTATCAGATATTTTTAAACATTTAATTAGGCCGCCGTTTTGTTCCCCCATTTTGAATTTGTCTCAATATTTCAGTCAGTTCATCCCTATATAATATTTGATTTTTGAGCAAAATTTGAACATAATCGATTTAGTAGTTTTCTGCATTGACACACAATATTTTATTAGGCAGCCATTTTGGATTTGTAGTAAAACTTTCAGTTGATGGTCATGTCAAACCTAATTTTTCTGCAAAATTTGGATAAAATGGATAAGCAGTTTCTTAGTAATATTTTTTCAACATTTCAATAAACCGCCATTTTGTTCAGCCATATTGGATTTTTACCAAAATGCTACTACGTCATCATCATATGACCTTTAATTTTTAATCAAAACTTGAAGTAAATAGGACAAGCAGTTCTTAAGCTTTGTCGCGGACAGACATACAGACTAACCGACGGCAATGAGAAAACATTTTTTTTGTAACTAGAATACTAGAAAAAAAAGCGAGCGCTATTAGATACGAATAGAATAGACAATTGTCATATTGTTTTTCCACGTTAATAGCTAAAATTTAAAAAATAAAAGATTTTTTTTAATTTTCAATTTCCTAAATCTTAAATTCTAACCAGTTTAGAACATGTTTACGAACATATTTTTACTTTTAATACCCAAAGAATCACCATTTAAATTCCTTCACCTGACAACTTAAAAATTAAAAAAAAAAGCGCGAAATCATCCGAAACTTTATTATTTCCCCAGATTTCATCCAAAATCTAGTGATTTTCGAAATCGCAGTACGTTTTTTTGAGCGTGAGACGCCCTTCGACTATTTTAATATAGTATAGGGATATTCTATAATTATTTTAATTCTTTGTTTGGAAAAACTATTGTAATCGGCAAAAAAATCACCTCAGAGTCTTTTTTGTATCATTTTGCTTCTGAAGATTCTCACATGACCCCCTACGAAATAAACGTTCTATTATACTGAACTGGATTGGTCAATACGTCATGTGACCCAAAATAAGTGAATAAGGTATCTTCCATTAGACATATCTCCTGAAAAAGGAATTCTTGCTGTTTACTTAGTGATTAGTGAAAGAAAATTCCAAACTTAAACGGCCATTCTTTTACAAACTCACATTGCCGCACCATAGTTAGGTCAACTAAAGCTCCTAGTTTCGCAATGTCAAAGATAAAGTAAATAAAACTTATTTATTAAATATTTAAAAAATTAATGTTCTTCTAATGTCACCGAGCCTTTAGAACGCTGCTTCTTGAAGTAAGGCAACATATAATTAGAAGATTGGAGCCATATCAACAAATACACAATAATACATTAAAACGCATGCAGTAGTGACGAGCTTGGTATCTAATAAAATATTTTTTAGCAAATTAATTTCTTTAATGTTAAAATGTATTGTAGTTCCACGACCCGCTATTAGTTTTTAAGCCACGCCGGTCACGTGACCCTGTAACAATGTTTACTGTAGACTATTATACTTTTTTACTATAAGGATCCCTTGTCAATGAAAGTGGGCTGGTCTAATACCACAGTGGGATGGTCTAATACGTGGAGTTGTCGATCGGGTTTGCCATAGCTAACTAAAACTCTTGGTATTGGTGAAATCTGATCTGAGACTTTGGGTATTTTAGTTTGTATTTTACTATTTTGCAATAAAAGTAATTTCGTTATACTGCTTAGAAACTAATACTGGAAATATATTACTATTCTTTGTATGAAAATTTTATTACATCATGTTTAAACATATTCACCGTAATATAAATTGATATAAACATTGATGTTCCTGGCTAGGCTTGGCATCGTCGTACGATCGACCTTATACTGTGAGGTAATCTTGGCAGTGGCTAAATATGTAAATAATTAACTCTATTTTTATTCTTCCTCTAAGATTGCAACGAAAACCTTTTTTTAAGAGATGGCTCTGAAAACCGTTTGTTTTCCTTTAAATTATTTCAGTGACGTTTATTCAATAGATATAATTTTTGTGAAAATTAATATTTAGTTATTTCCCTAATATGCCTAATTGTAGTCAAATACACTGTAAATCATAATGGAAAATGTAAAAATATTGAAAGAACAAGATTGTAAGTGTCAGTTTCAAAATTAAAGAAGAACAATATCTAAAACGCTATTTTTTGGTATCTAATATATGGCGACCCCTGTAGTGGTTTTAACAATTGGTGGATATGCAATCTGTTGATGCAAAGCCAATAGCCAATAAAGCCACCTACATTGAAAATGCTATTATTTTCTATTTCTATAATTTAGGATTTTAGTTTTTGGAGGGCTACTCCAGTCATGGCCCACCTTTCCGAAACCAGTGAAATTCCTCTATCTTACAGACGAAGGGTACTATCTGAAAAATACTAAAAAACGTGCAATATAAAAACAACAAATTACTAAATAAAATTAACAACCTAGCTATATCTAAATTAACTATAAATTCTGGTCTAATAAAAATAGTCTTCCTTTGACTGAGTCATTCACAACTACAGCTAATCACATTAACAATATTAATCAATCCGATTTTTATTTTGTGTTCCGAACTCCATTCAATATAATCCACCTCAAAATAAATACGATTTTTCCGAAATATACCGGGTTCCCTACATTAAATAGAAATATATTAAAACAGGTTCTTGATAAACATCAATATTTCTACCAAATATACACAGATGGCTCAAAAAACAATGATGGGTGGGATCTTTCAATTCCAGAACGGAACATAATTAAAAAAATTCGATGTCGTTGCATCAATATTTACTGCTAGTACTGAAGCATTGGCAATACTAAAAGCCCTAGAATTTGTAGAAAATGATAATACCTTAGCAAATGCTATTATAGTGTCAGACCCAAAATCAGTGATCTTATCTCTGCAGAGCAGCAGTAATTGCACACAAACATATATAGCTAATATATTAAATATAAAGTGTTTTCATCACGCTCCGGTTCCACTAACCTCTGGTCTCAAACATCTAGCACTGGTCTGTCAGATAAAGACGTCTTGATTGCGTCATGTGTAGATCATGGTGAAAACGTTTGGTTAACGATTTCAAGTGACAACTAAAGTAGGTGATAATTTGATTTTGCAAAAAAATAGTAACTAATATGGAAAAACAATTACCAATTTATGTCCAAAAGTTTATTTTTTAGTAGCAATATTGTGCCTGTTACAAGCAAGTTGTCATTTTTCATGAAACTTTTAACACCAACCTTAATAAATGTAAAAACCCAATAATATCAAACACAGAACCATGGACAACACTACAAGACTATAAAAATCATATATTTAATGAAAAAAAAAATAACTTCGTTGTTTCCAATTTGTAAACAAACAGCCATATTTTGCTTGTTTCTGGAACCGCCATCGGGACCATATCCCCGACATGGTTAGCAATTTGACAGAGCAGTTATCAAACCATTAAGCCGGTGGCGTCACTACATGCATCGTGAATTCTTGCGGCTCGAAGCGGTCAGCCGAACCGGAGCATGGTGAAAAGTTCTATAGTGTCTAAGTTGCAGTCAAAAAGTGTTAGCATCGTGTTTGTTTGCGTAAAAGGCCATTCGGGCTTAATAGGTAATGAACAAGTAGACCTAGCAGCAAAACAAGCTATATTATTAGGAACACCTTTCGATAGCATACTATACACAGACGGTGTCACTGCTAACAAGAAAATAGCTCTAATAGAATGGAAACAATATTATCGAAAATATGCTGGTAACGGCTTAACATTTTATAGTTCAATTCACCCTGAAGTAAATAAAAATCCCCTTATTCATAGGGAGAAAATACCTAGAAATGTATTCATATCATACTTTAGATTCATGGTTGGTCATGGTGCAGTTAATACGTGTCTTTTTAAAGCAAACTTATCCATTAGCCCTTTATGTGCATGTGATAATAATTCTCTGGATGATTTAAATCATAGACTTTTTAATTGCGATCACAATCAATCCGCAATATAGTATTTAAGCTTGGAACTAGGTAAATTAGGTCTAATTCCTATAAACCATCATATGCTTATGACCCATATTTTATCCGAAATAAGTATCTAAAAAATATTTATTAAATTTATAAAAGGCTGCAAAATTAGAATTTAAGGTTAGGATATAGGTTTAGCTAGGATGATTGCCTCCTTTGTTTTGCACCTTTTGTTACCTCCATTTTTATCCGGGTCCACCTGTATCTGTGTCTGTACATTAAAATAAAACGTCCTGAACTGACCCCAGGGCGAGAAGCGTATAAACCTGTTGAACATCCCTCGTGTGAATGTCGAATAGTTTAAGTATTGTTTAGGATTCCCTTATCGTTATTGTATAAGATTAATATAATTAACTTGATTTTCGTGGCCAAATGGAAAATATTCTAAAGCCAAAAAATTAAACAAAAAAAGTTTTTGGAGGGAATAATTTAAATCAATTATTTAAACATTTTAAAAAATAAAATTTCAACGAAATGAAAACTTTTTCGAGCCCTCTAAGAAAGCGGGCCCTGAAGCGTGTGCTTCATGCGCTTCATGGTTAATCTGGTACTGTAAGTCGGATAATTGTTAAACAAAAGTCACTAAAATTACTTCGCTTCATGGAGACTTTACCTCAACTATACGATGTAATACTATGACATCTACATATACCGCGGTGCTTTTCATTGCTATAATCAATTACTTATTAGAGCTAACAAAAAGCAAAAAATGTTTAGTTTTTTTGTTAGCTTCAATAAATAATAACTAACACATAAGAATTAAAAACATCGCAATATCATAATCCTAGAGTAATAGTCACAGATAAAACCAGACCAGATGCGAAAACTCCTGTATCGCCTGTGCTGAATGCGACGGCAAACAAAGTAGTGGGGAGCCGAGCGGCAGGCCGCTTGGCAACAAGTACGAGGACCGATGGTTACAAAGTTTCACGGCCTCTTTTGTCAGAGTTTGGATATTTTTAAATTATTTTCATTTGTAATTATGTGAGAATGTAAAAAAAATTATTTAATCGTGTGTTCAATATCATTATACCTATGTTTTATTTTGCTAGAGCGAGAATGCCGGGTTACAAGTGTCTTTAATTGTCATGTTCTATGTGCATATCTTACAGCATAATACTTTTTTAGAATTGTATCGTAATTTTATAAATAGATTTAACCAAGTAATCTTGATTTTGTTGTTAATAACTCCTAATAAATGTTTTAGAGCAATGGCGTGGCTTGAGGCTGCTGGAAGAGGAGATCTTCTACAAAAGAACTATAATAACTACAAACTGTGCGAGCATCATTTTGAAAGAAAATTTATTTCTGCGACTTCAACAAGCATGAAAAGGCTATCCAATGATGCTATCCCATCAATTTTCTGTGGACCAAAACGATCTATTACCAACGTAGGATCTGAAGAGCCTCCTCCAAAAATCGTTATATTATCAAGTTAGAAAAAAATATATATAAAATAAAATATTACTTCCACATCTGCAAGAGATGGGGAAGTATAGTATTAAACGTGTAAAAAACATTATGCCGACGAAAAAAAGATCTGTCTCCCTGTCTGTCAGTTTACGCGATAAATGTCCAAAGAATTTGACCATCGAGATTAAATTTGGTACACAGGGAGTGGTCCATACGAGATCGGTTCGGATTGTTTTTGGGCTAAATTTTTTGTAAATGATCGTGTATTATGTCCTTTCATGGATCTTTGGTTATCTAGATTTTAATAATAATCCCTCTTTGATACTTTTGTGCGAAAGTAAGAGGTTAGGGAAAAAGAAAAGAGGATGAAAATTAGTTGAAAAATCGGGTAATTTATCGTTTATGGGTTCCTGGATATGCAGATCCCGTATTTGATATTTAATAGTAACTTTAATAATATTGAGGGGTAGACAGGGAGGGTTGAAATTTACTCTTTCCTAAAAGAATGCAATGTAAGGCACAAACTAGAATGTTTTTCCGCTTTTATTATGGACGTTATTTCACTGTTGTTCGAACCGTTATCTCTTCATCAGAAATGACACATGATTTTTAAGATTGTATTAGTAATGCCATAATCATTTGCTGGTAATTTAGACAACTTTTTAATAAGTATATCCGTATGTATTTTTGCAATTAATGTGTACTTTTCAGTTTATTTGCCTAGAATAATATTGCATCAATAATAAATTACATTACAAATTACATATTATAAAATGAGTGTATTATTTTTGCTACAATTCTACAAACTTAACACGATTTAAATAGAACTGCATTGGTTCGGGTAATTAACACACGTTGGAATAGCTATAAATACATGATGGTGCAGACCGCTTAAATCTGACGCGTCAATGTCAATGAAATTAAACGAAAAGTTAGACAGTCTTTCGCATCTGGTTTGGTTTTATCTGAAGTATAGTTATGATAAACGAAGCGAAATGATTTTAGTGGCTTTTATCCGATTATCCGACTTGAATATAAACGAAAACTCTAAAAAAAATTGTTAATTAACAGGCTTATTTTACGAAAAACCATTGAATTATTTGAATTAGATATTATTTATTTAAATAAGGGGCCGTAGGCTAGACACACATTGTTAATATCAAGTGTAGAATTTTTTAATAATTACTTTGAAGTGTACACCAGACGAAGCTACAGTGTTAGCGAAACGCAGCGGGTAAAAACTCATTTTATAGAATTTTCTAATTAATACATTAGTATTTTACTTCGTGTAGTGGAATTCCATCAAGTAACAGCAATTAACGTTCAATCATTTATTTCAACAGTTCGGCCGTTTAAAACCATCTCATCCCTGTTCCAATTCATGTTCACTAGCAATAATTTTTTTTTAACTTTCCTATGAATACATATTAAACTTAAAAAGATACCAGACATGAATACCTTACCGTCGCACAGTGCGTTAGGATTAGTAAAATATATATCAGTTATGATTTTTAACAGATCATTATACTAAAGGTATGTACTCTTTATACTTATGACAAATTGTTTTTTAAATTTTATTAATTAATTCGTTGGTGCTCTGGTTTAGAACTTTAAACTTAAGTATTTAAAAATCTATAAGATTATATACTTATGTAATGTTAATTTAACATTTCTCAAAAAAGGTAAAACCGTTCTTACCGTTTTTCCACCAAATTATTTCTAGAACTCTCCTCAACTTCACGCAACAAAAACAAATAGAGATATTTTCGACAAATGGATCTCTTGTGAGCCAAGTAAAAGAAAATATGAAATTTTAAGTTTATTACAGAGTTCATTTAGATTAAATAATAATTGTTTAGAAATGTATAACAAGTTAAACAAATATTGTGACCTTTTGGGCTTAGAACTTAGAAAATGGCAAAAATGTAAAAGAACCCGACGTTTCTTAGCTCAAAATAAAATCTGGCTGGATTTACCGCTTACTCTCCCAGATTATATAGCTATAATAATAATAGAATCACCTGCTAGTAAGGCTAGCCCAGATCGGACTGATTCTAACCTTGGAAGACCTCAAAAGCTATTTGATGAATGTTGCTTGAGAACTAAAAAAAGACGAGTCGAAAAACTCGCTGGTACAACGTCTAAAGAGGAACTTTGCTTTACTGCTGCTACTGCCTCATCGTCTAGATCTTTCGACATAACCTATACAAACCAGTCTAAATGCCTCTTACGAACTGAAGCTCTATCTTTGTACTTTGATCTGGATCTTTCCGAAAGAAAATACAACATTCTCAGAGCTCTTGTCTTTACATAAAGATTGTTTAACTAGCTTTCACATTCTTAATAAATCGAAAAAACAATTTTTGTCAAAGTCTATTGCAGTAACTGAAATATCTGCAAAAGTTGATATCCAAGAATTGTTAAATAAAATTGTTGAAAGTATTTTAAAATATTTGCTTATAAACAAACATACATCTGCAAAGATAAGTTGTAAATGGGGATTTGACGGCAAATCTGGCCACAGCCTTTATAAGCAAAATGTACCAATAAATATTTATTTTTGATAGCTTTAGTACCATTGAAACTAATTGATGTAGATACTGCAGTTGAATTATGGGTTAATACTCGCTTCGGTTGAAAGTTTTTTGTAGGCCTATAAAATTCGTTTTTACAAAAGAAAATTCGGACCTAGTCCTCAAAGAAGAAAAGGACATAAATGAACAAATTAAAAAACTGGAAAAATTTAATATCTTAACTAATAGTCATAACGTTAACGTAAAGTTTGAGCTAGTGTTTACAATGTTGATGGCAGAACTTGTAACGTTTTGTCTAAAACAAATGCAACGACAAATTGCTTTGCTTGTGGAGCCACACCGGAAGAGATGAATACTGCAGGCATTGACGAAAAAATTCCAAATAAAGACTTTTTCCGCTTTGGCTTATCTACTCTTCATTGTGAGATTAGATGTCTTGAATGCCTACATATATCGTACAGATTATCTTTTAAAACATGGCAGGTAAAAGCAGAAACCAATAAAATATTGTTTGAAGATGCAAAAACGGATTCACTCTAATTTTAAATCAAAAATGGGATTATTAGTAGATAAGCCAAAGCCTGGGTTTGGCTCCACAAACGATGGCAATACGGCAAGGAGGTTTTTCTCGAATTCCAAGTTAAGTTCAGAAATAACAGGAATTGATGAACAGCTCATTGTCAAATTTTCGGTTATACTACGGGTTATATCTAGCGGCAAAAGGTTAAATATTGATAAATATAAGGGATAGTATTATATGCCCAGTAGCATCCATAAATTATTTATTCATAGCTCAGATATAATTTCATTTTTTAATTTGCCAACTGGACAAATATCCGAGGAAGCTTTGGAAGCTACTCATAAAATTGTAAGGAAAGCTCGCCTTAGTCATACTAGAAAATCATTACGGATCAATACTAACCAAGACTTAATGACAACATTGCTGCTTATGTCTGATCCTTTAATATCAGTCAGTAGAAAAACTACAAGTCTGTGAAATGGAATGATGATATAAAAATTTATTTTAGTGATAAGGAAATGACAGCAAGTAGTTGCGAAAATCTCTTAAAGAGATGGATTTGGATACGACATATACCAAAAATTCAGATTAATGTATGTTTTTTATAAAATGTTTACCTTATAAAGCCATAAATTATAATTATAAAATTATAAAATAGAATTTAAATTATAAAATAACTATTTTTTTTTATTACAGTAATGGACAAAAAGTTTGCAACAAAAGGGAAATTTAAGAGTAGATGTACAGGGTGTTCAAAAAATAAAAATACATGTTTTAAATAAATAAATATTATATTAACTGAATTATAGAATATAAGAAAAAAATGTGAGAAAGGTAAGTAATGTTTTTTGATACTACATTTTTTCGACTTTTTAACTTAAATATTTATTTAGTTATGCCTAACTTTAAAAAACATTACTTAAGTTTTGAAACTGTTTTTAAAGTACTTTAATTTGACGGTCCCAAAAATTTGATTTCTCACTTTTTATATTTTATATTTGTTTATTTATTGAACACCCTGTATGTCTAACTTAAACGCAGAGAAAATTATTTATCGTTACACTTACTTTAATCAAGAATAAAATTTTCTAAAGATTCGATAATAAATAAATTTCTCATTTGTTACAAACTTTTTGCTGATAACTGTATATTTGAATGTAATACCATGATTTATTATAGAAAAATTGACCAAAACCTTTATTATGTTGAAATAAATCACAAGAAAGCACAAAAAACGCAAAAAGTCGGAAATTTGATTGTCCACAAACCCCATATAAATAGAAAAATTCAAGCAAAGTACATAATTTATTGAATTTGGACAAAAAAAATTTATTTAATGTACAAAATTTATAAAAAAGTGTTTTTACATTTTTTATTGAAATGAAGCTAAATGGGGGATGGGGTTGACTTATAAGCGAAAAAAATAAGGTTTTTTTAAAAGTGTCGCTAAATAATATCGGCAACAGAATTATATACAGATTTTAAATTTTATTAGCAATGTAACTGAAAATGTTACCCTTGGAATAACCCACCCCTTTGCTTTATCGGGGCGAGTTTCAAGAAATGGTTGGATTAAGTGAGATTTGGCAAATCAATTTAAAAGAGATAGGAAATTATAATAAAAAACAGTTTTCAGCTAGCTAGTTATTACATATTTTAATAACAAAATTCATATTTTTATAAAAAAAATAACAGAAACATATTATTACTCTAACAAAAGTGTAGACTATATTCAACCCAAATTTTCTCTCAAAAGGTAAATAAGAAAAGTAGATACATATATATACATATAACTGAATCGTAAAACAAAAAAAATATAAAAATAAAGTTTGGTACTCTATAATCTATAAAGCAGTTCTTTGGCTTCTTCATGTAGCTCCAAATATTCTTTTTTTATCCACGTATGCCGAAATGCTGCCAAATAAGGGTCAGATGATACAAGGAGACAATTAAAAACATCTTGATTGGTGGCAAACCGTGAACATTTTCGACTGTTGTTTTTCCTGAACCTTTTAAAGTCTTTATTTCTGGCCTCTGCTGCTTCTTCACTCAACTGTCCAATTGGTTGACAAGCTGAGCGATTAATAGCAGCACCATGAATAAGAATACGATGTACTGTTGATGGCATGTAGTACCAACTGTATAAAGATACATAGAGCTCAGCAGTTTCAAAACAAAATTTTCCAAATTTAACATCATTCAGTGGACATTCGCTTACCAAAACTTGTAGAATAATTGCAAATTTTTGAATAAGTAACTGACTTGAACACCAGTTACTTTCGAAACTACTTCTATATCATGAAAAAATCTCCTGGCTGTATTTCCATCATTCGAAGTTCCAGTCCCTTGTCGCGGAACGTCAACTATTATACCCAGTTTTTGTTTTAGTTCTTCTTGTATTCTTTTTTTGGTTGTTTTCACTATCTCTTTTTCCTCAATACTTCGAGCACTCCATTTTTCAATGGGGAGTTTATATGAAATATGTAAAATGCACTCCATGAAGCGAATCCAAGCATGCAAATTTGATACCCCATATTGAAAGGCGGTTTCGTCTTCTTTTTTTTGAGTGATTTTATCTAGGCTGTTCATTTCTGATGGTTTAGCTTTACAGATAATGCAGCATGCTGAAGACGATGTTTCTGTCAACACTTGCCCCACTTTACCATCTAACATAGTCAGTGATAACTTATGACAAACTTCAAATTGTTCAGGTACCACAATGTCAGTATTGTTCAAATTTCCAATTTCTTGGATATATTTTTTTACTATGTTTGTTGTATTTTCCGGAGTTTCTTTACAAAATTCAAATAAAACTGGTCGGCAAAAGTTTGGTGATGAAGGATTTGGATTTTTCCACACTATAAAATTGTTTTCGGATATAATTTGAAGTGGAACTAGGGAAACAACAAAAACACTCTCATCAGAAATATTTGAATCACTAAAATTTTGTTTGTAAACACTATTTCCTGACGATCCGTCACAGCCCCATTTGGAAATTAGAGTAAATGACCCAGATCCACTTTTTTAGCATTATTTAACAAAAATATCCTCTTTGTTGTGTGATCCAACAGATTTTGTAGTTGCAGTGATGCTCCTCTCTCGCTTATTATGGGATTCGCTGGATAACATTCCAATTTTGCAGCAGAAATTTGGTAGTAGCTTGGAAAAACTGCTGTGCCTTTTTCTTCGCATTGCTTTCTCAAATGCTGATACTGATATTTGGATAGTTTTAGGTCTACCATTAATGCTAAAGCTTCAGTTTTGGAGAATTGCTTCGGACATTGTTCTTTATTTAAACTTTTTGCCCCCTGTGATAATATTTTTTTAATGACATCGGCTTCTTCTATTTTGCCACTAGCTAACAATTTTCTTATTAATAATTTCTCTATTTCTGCCAAACTTAAATCATAATTTTTTTGACTTAATTTTCTTCTTTGACTCCTTTTAGAACTTTCTTCAAAGAGTTTAGAGGGTCTCCCTTTTTTTGGGGCATTTGATAGACATTTATCATCAATAAGTATTTTTTTTTCCAGCCACGAAGAATTTTTTAAAAAAAAACATGTTTAGTTCGATTACTGTCCCTCCATCTTCGGCGAATTTGGCTTAGAAATATTTTTTGTAACTGCTTCTTGAGGGCCTTAAATCCATCATCGGTCAGTTCAAAATGCTGCTTAAGGCTTGTAAAAAACAAATCGTCATTTCCACCACAATTTACAAAAAACTCTGCCAAAGTACACCTACTAACACGAACCATATTATTTTATTTAATGGGAAAACGTAAAATAATTGTATTTCGGCGATGAACAAAAATCAACTACTTTAAATCCATATATCATTTGAATAGGCAAATTTAGGCAGCCAATTTTTTTTTGTTGATAAATACATTCCTCAGATAATATTATTTACAATATTAGAAAACGTCGATATGCGGCGATAGTATTTGGTCCCTTCTCTGAAAATTACTAAATTATGGAAAAAAACAACGTTAAAAAAAATCAAAAAATATTACAGGAAAATTTTTCATAATTTTTTGACCGAATAGTCTACAAATAGATAACATATTTTCTCTAAAAAAAATTTAAAAAAAATATCAAAAGTTTTTTTAATCCTCCGAAAATAAACAATTTCCTATGTTCCTTTAATAATGGAATAAATCAAATAAATTTGGTATGTTTGGGAGGATGAAAAATTTGAGTGATAATTAAATTTAAAAATTTTTTTTTCGTGTTTTTTTTTAACCAACCCTTCTATTTTAAAAAAATAATAACAATTTTTCATATAGTCCAACTTTTCGAAAATCACTTATGGCGGCTCGATAACATATGAACGGGCCAGCGTGCGGCGCCGGCGGGCCCCAAAATATTAAAATAATATTATTGCGATAGTTCCTTATTTGACAAATGAATCCGTTTAAAACCATTAAGTTAGTAAACATGAAGTCGGGCAATGTCTACGCCCCACTTCATGTTTACTAACAAACTATTTTTGAACGTTTTCTACGCATATATATAAAACACAAAATGTTACCGGATATAAATGTCTCGCCGTTTTTAGGGGACTCAAAAAAAAATTAAAATACCAAAGCAGATATTGGTTTATAAAATTCGTCAGTTTAAAACCATCTCGATACTTCTCCACTTCATGTTCACTAAGAAACTATTTTCTTAAGTTTTCTATGATTATAGAAAGCTTAAAATGGTGCCGGAGAATGAATGCCTTCACATATAAACGTTCATCCCCTATTTTATCGAATCAGGACAATTTTAGCCCCAGACATTTTAGCGCAGAATGTTTTGAAGCTAATTTTTTTTGTTTTGAAGAAACTTCTGTAGTTACATTTCTTCTCCTTCTTAGTTAAGATTTTATAAATTAGATATAGATTTTGTAGACATATAACTACAGTTGTTTTTGTAAACTAAAGATTGCATATGTATATGGCATACTGGTGAACTAGTCTTACTGTATTAGATTACAAATGTTCGACAAGATAACTATTGGTCACTTAAATGTACGATCAAATTTTACGGGATTTCATGATTTTACGGATTTAGTGCTGCAATATGATATAGACATAATGTTTGTTTCCGATACTTGGCTCTCTGATGGTGACAATTCTGATGCCTTTAATATCCCGGGCTACCAGTTTTCTCGAAAGAATCGTGTTGGCCGAGGTGGGGGAGTGGCTGCCTATATTAAAAATAGAATAAATTCAGAGATATTCAATATAGAATTTACTGTCAACGAAACTTTGAAGTATATGATTTTTAAAATTAAAATAAAAAAAATACGTTTGTTACTTTTTATCGACCACCGAATACGAACTTTAATGTTTTTATTCCGGATTTTGATAACATTTTGTCTACTTTATATCCTTCTTTTGATGGATTGTTTTGTTTTGGCGATTTTAACGTTAATGTTATGGATCTCGGCTGGAACTTCTACTCTGCTTGATGCGATATTTGTAAGCGATAATTCGATAGCTAATAAAAGTGGTGTCGTTAATGCGGATACGATATCTGATCATAGGATGGTCTACTACATACTTAATATTCAAAAAGAATACATAATGCCAAAAATAGTCCGCTATAGATGTTTTAGAAATTTTAGAAGCTCAATATTTTCCAAATCAATGGAAAATATCAATCGGCAGACCTCTATAAAAACTTCAAACCCCACTAATTTTAATGAACTAAGAGTTATAAGTATTTTACCAGCTTTGTCAAAACTACTTGAACGGGTATTATATAACCAAATATATTTGTTTTGTGTTGAAAATAAAATAATCTCCGAATACCAATGTGGCTTCACAAAGAACTTCAGCACTACCGTAGCGTTAACCAACGTTATTGATGATATCATTATAGCATCTGACAAAAAGCTTATTATTTCTCTTATACTGTTAGAATTCTGCAAGACTTTCGATACCATCAATCGCTGACTCATTGTTTCAAAATTAAAATATTAAGGTGTTTTCTCAGAATCCTCTGCTCTTATTGAATCATATTTGACAGACAGATATCAAGAGATCCATTCGGATCAAGTGCCGATTTTGTCTGGGGTACCAACAGGGTTCAATTTTGAGTCCATTGTTTTTCCTCAGGTATACTTCTGATATTCTTAAATCTGTAGAAAATTGTAGAATTCAGGCATATGCCGATGAGACCCAGATTTATTTTTGTTTCGATGGGGATGATTATCTGGAGTGTCAGGAAATAATTAATAACGACTTAAATAACTTACCTTCTATGCTGTGATCATAATTTAAATTTAAATCTTACCAAGTCATGTTTCTTATTTGGTAATAAAAATAAAATTACGTTTCTTAGAGATAGAATTAACAACGGCGTCAACGGAACCTGCTTGCTGATTGCCTGTGGTAGACACAGCTAAAAATATGGGTGTTGTATTGGATAGTGACCTTAGATTTCTAGAACATCTCAAAAATATAATCCAGAGAGCGTTTTATTACCTAAAGCTTCTTTATACTAATAGACACATTCTGCCTTTTCAACTCAAGAAATCCTTATGAGAATCGTTGGTTCTATCTCAGATTAATTACTGTGGTTTTGTTTATGGCTTTGCTTAGATGTGGCTGGTAAACATAGGATACAGAAGTTACAGAATGCGTGCATAAGATTTCTATTTAACCTTAGAAAGTTTGATCATGTGTCATTAAAATTTCAAGAGATAAAATGGCTTAGGATGGACTTTAGAAGAGACCTTCATTTCTGTTCTTTTATTTTAAAGCTAATTAATGACCCAACTTCTCCTGCTTCACTCAAAAGCCGTCTTGTATTTCGTTCTGATATATACACTGTTAATGTTCGGCAGTTGAATACGTTTACAATGTCTCACCATCGGAGTGCTTTGTACGTAATTTTTTTTTCTTTTTTTAAGAATTTGATTTTTCTGATTAAAGTTTCTGGTTAACCCTTGGTTCAGTGGAGTAGCTTAAAGCTAGACTTCGCCAGGAAATGAATGACATAACTTGGAATTATTATATCATAGAAAACTGTATATTTTGATTTTTGCAAAATAAAGGCTTTGTTTATTTATTTATTTATTTATTTACATACAAAATATAGGCGAAACCAAAAAACTACTGTATTTAAATTTGTTCTCCTTCTTAATTAAGATTCGGTAAAATAGATATAGATATTGTAGAAATATCAAACATTCTTCCGGATAGCGCTCAACTTATAAGAAATTGACCAAAAAGTTAGTTTTCTTTGGCTGAGTGAGATACCAATTATAAGCTAAAAACACTTATTTTTGCCTTACCTAGATATGTACCAACTTTCTTTCAGAGTTAGGTAGTATGTATTTTCGGCAGTACCTACTTTCAGTAATACAGGAATATTTTAAGGAATGCAGGAATAATGTGAGGAACACCTGAATAATGTGAGGAATACATGAATAATGTCAGGAATATAGGAATACTGAAAATGGTGCCAAAAATGGTTTAAGGAAGAAAAAGATGTGAGAAATACGGGAGTAGTTTAAAGAACACAGGCAATATTTAGGAAATTCGGAAATACCGCTAAATATTCTTGAAAAAAGGCGGGGTGAGAAATGAGACGCCCCTCGTCAGTTTCGTAAGTGGTCATAGAAAAAGAGTATTTTTAGCAGTTCGATTTTTTGTTTTTTTTTCTCTGGACTCATTTTCTCTTTTCCGAGCAGGGTAAGAAATAGAAGATTTTCCAATATAAAATGAAACTCGAAAAGCTTGTTTTGTGGGCGGTCGATAAAAAAAGGTATTTTCGTCGCCCATCAGTTAGGTATCAGTCCCCTACTCGGTCCGCTAAGAACTAACTAAATTATAACTTCCTGGATATTAATTATCAAAACGGTGAGATGCCTAACAGAACTTCAAATAAATGCAAGTAGTTTCCATGTAAATGGCGAAGTATGGTTACATGATTAATTACTGACATTTGGTTTCGATGTCGAAAATGGAACGGGTAGGTTTTACCGGTTCCACTTTATATCCGTGAAGCCAGCTCCTTGTAGCTAGCAACACAATTTTACAGCGGACCAGATAAACCTTTGACATAACATAAATATACAAGAAACATAGTTCCAGGATATTTCCAAGGGCAAATATTTTCTTTATGTTTAATCTAATTACAGCAAACTCTTTCGATAGGGGGGTGCCAAACGTCAATGACGTAGTAAAAAAATCATTTATTTCTAAAAATGCAATATCTCTTTTATAATTATCTCAAAATTAACAATTTTGTAGAAAATGAAGTAATATACACTTAATACATGGTCTTTTCCTAGGTGGGGTGGCAAACGAAAGGGGCCAAATAAAAAATTAATTTATTATTTAATAATAAAAATGCAATGTCTTTCTTACCTTAATTTGAAATTAAACGAAATTCTGCAGTCAAATGGAGTAATATACCCTTCATATATGGTCTCTTTCTAGGTGGGATAGCAAACGACAGATGTGGAGTCAAAAATTATGATGGAGTAATATACCCTTAATATATGGTCCCTTCCTAGGTGGGTTGGCAAACGACATAGGCGTAGTAAAAAATTAATTTATTTTTAAAAAAGCTATGTCCTTCTTACCTTAACTTGAAATTAAACGAAATTCTGCAGACAGATGGAGTAATATACCCTTAATATATGGTCTTTTCCTAGGTGGGATGGCAAATGACAGGGGATGTGTAAAATATTATTTTATTTTTAAAAATGCAATATTTCTTTTTATCATTACCTCAAATTTAACGTAATTTTGCAGACAGATGGAGTAATATACACTTAATCTATGGTATTTTCCTAGGTATGGTGGCAAACAACATGGCCGGAGTAAAAAATTAATTTATGTTTTAAAAATGCAATATTTCTTTTATCATTAACTCAAATTAAACGAAATTTTGCAGATAGATGGAGTATTATACATTTAATATATGGTCTCTTCCCAGGTGGGGTGCATTGCGTATTTAGAAATAAATTAATTTGTTACACCGCCCCTATCGTTTGCCACTCCACCTAGGAAAGGAAGGATATATCAACTATATATTACTTCATCTGACTGCAAAATTTCATTAAATTTGAGATAATGATAAAAGAAATATTGCATATTGCATAAAAATTATTTTTTTACTTCGCCCCTGTCGTTTACCGCCCTATCTAGAAAAAGACCATGTGTTAAGTGTATATTACTCCATCTGTCTGCAGAATTTCGTTAAATTTGAGGTAATGATAAAAGAAATATTGCATTTTTACCCCCCTATAGAAAGATTTTGCAAAGTTTTGTTGCAATTAGATTTAATATAAAGTAGATATTTTTGCCCCTGGAAACATCCTGGAACTATCTTTCTGTAAATTTATATTATGTCAAAGGTTTATCTGGTATGCTGTAAAATTTTGTTGCTGCCTCCTTGTTGCCAGCTACAAGGAGCTGGCTTAACGAATATTTCCATTTTTATTTTTCCGAACTGATTTTGTCTTTTCTTATCAGGGTACGAAATGGCAGATTTTCCAATTTAAAATGAGACTCGAAAAGTTTGTTTTATGCGCGATCGACGAAAAAATACACTTTATATCACTAGATGCATAAACGTAAAACCCTCTTTACGAATAAAGTAGGTAGGTATCATTAGCGTGTCATTATTTAACGATTTGGCACTGTCGAAAAGATTGGATGTTAGCAAACGTCAAATTCAACATTTGGTTCGGGGTCGCAATTGTCAGAATATATTTTTACTGTTACCAATGCTCTTCAAACTATTCTCGTATTATTTGGTCCACCATATAACTATAGAAAAGCGATCGTAACTCGGATCCTAGAAAAAATATAAATTATTATCTTCAATTTTCTGCCTCGTACAGGGGCGTTCCTAGCTGGACCCTTCTTATTAGGGGAGTCGGAGGAAAGGAGGGCTATAAAGAAAAAGTTCTTGCCTTTATAGTAGTAACAACAACGAATTATCATCAGCGATGACTAAAGAAAATAAAAGAAGTCGTGCCTAGGGATGGCCGTTTAATCTATATATTGATAGTTATCGAGAGGTCATAGACATATCGAATAACAGTAGGTAAATAAAAAATATCAATAAGTGCCGATAGGTATCCGATTAAGGTAGCCGATGCAATAGGTAAAAATCTATCCCCCATCCCTAGCCATGTAATTTGTAACCTATTACAGTAATTTCGGAACATATGCGGATCCTTCTGGTTTTTATGGGTTTTTAAGTGTCTCGTAATTTGCCAATTAATAGTCAACTCAACCACAACTTAGCCAACTTCCTAAGATATTAAGGAGGGCTTTCCCCCATCTCCCCCACCCCTCCGTGCCGCCCCTATCCTTCTACCTTTACTTGTATTTTATATATTATTATAAATAAAAACTAGTACCTAATAATCCCGAAAAATCCCAGGAAAAATCTTTCAAATCTATATAAATCTACAAAAATCTGCGATCCTTTAAAATTTAAAATCCGTAAATACTATAAAAAACTGAGATGCCAAGAGAAACATCTGAAAATTAGGAACGAATTTACAATAAAGTGCAAAAAATTATTATTTTTTGATGTTTAAAAAATTAATTTAAAAGGGGGGAAATCAAAAAAAAAATGTGATAACTAATTTTTATCTTTAAGCTTTCCAAAATACTAAAAACACATTTAAATATTATTACCTAACATTTTTACGATTTTGCAGATTTAGGAAATCGTTTTTTAATTATTTATAGTATTTGTTTATTCACTGTTTTTAGTCCGTCAGGTATTATCTTCCTTAGAGGATCTGAAACAATAGTATTGCATTAAAAGCCTGGTTTTCTTTAGATCAATCATTACTTGCTTTTTACTTTCCATAATAACCAATTTTCATTAAATCAGCAAAAATTATGATATCGATTTATATTTATTTACTTTAATATGTTTCCAACTATTTATTTTTTTTTTTTTTATAAAAAGGCAAGCTATACTATCTTATATATTTAAGAGTATCATTATAAAAAAATATAAAATAGTTTTGTTTCGGTCGTTTTAAGGAAATGAATACAAGAATATGTTCATTACTTTTAATTTGACTTGGTTGAATTATATGGAATTTGAAATGTCGGAACTCTAAGGAGAACAAATAGCGTCCTCCAGGGTAGCTGTATAGGACGGAGGACCTATTCGTCCAAAGGAGGACTGTCCTCCCGGCTGGAGGACGGTTGGCAACCCTACTGTATTACTGTTTTCTGTATTTGGCGTTCGGCGAATGGTTGTAATAAGTTTGAAATCTTTTAATTACGTAAACAATTAACGAAAATTTACTAACTAAATAAAAAATTGTAAAAAGATGTGTAATTAATGCTTTGAGTTTAAGCCAAATAAAAGTACGATTAAAAAATGACAAATCTGTGAGCCATCACTCACAGAAGAAAAGGATGACTTTCTCATGCCGAATTCATGAATTTAAAGATGAAAACTTAACTAAAACTAACTCTTTCTTTAACTGCATGGTTTTATAATTTCACGTATGATGTTATTCGTGTATTATTTTTTTTATTTAATGACTTTAAAATTCATTTTCCAAATCTCTCTAGGAATGTGTAAGTAATAATTTACCTAACCGTCTCTGTTAAAAAAAAATTATAAAAAGTTTAAAAAAATCGGTAAATTTCCTTTACCTGGAACTTCCCTCGTTATGAATATTTCCTTTTATTGGGAATAGTGAAGTTTGAGCCAATTTAGTTCAGTACATAGTCATTTAGTAACACATATACCATCTTTTCAAACATTTTTATTGGACGCCATTGTTCCAACATAATGGATTCCCAATATTTTACCAGTTTCTACCTATACCACACTTGATTTTTCGGCATAATTAAAAATAAATTCAATAAGTAGTTTTTACATTGACACGCACCGCGATTTTGTTACGTCATGTGGAATTCGTACAAGCAAAAAGAATAAGATTTTTTTTACTTTAATTTTTTAAACATTTTATTAGGCCGCCATTTTGTTCCGCTACCTTGAATTCGTTAACACAGCTTTACCAGTTTACCTCTATATCACACTTAATGCCCTGCACAAAATTTGAAATTAATCTATTAGGTATTTTTTTAGATTGATTTTTTAAATATTTTATTAAGGCCCTATTTTGTTTTGCTATCTTATATGCATACCAAAATGTTACCAGTTCATTCTTATTTAACACTTGATATTTGTGCAAAATTTGAGGAAAATTGGATAATTAGTTTTTTTAGTAATAATTTTCTTAAACTTTCACTAGGCCGCCGCACAGTGGTTCAGGGTATATGGTAATACGGAAATAATTTAATAATTTCCAAATGATAAATGATATTTGAATGATATTTGGTGCACATAATAAGAGGTGTAAGTACTTTATTTTGGATGTATTGAAAAACTTTTAATTTGTTTGTAACTGTCAAATTTTGATAGATGGACTATTTTGCTTTATATGGTAGGCTGAATATGAGATTATATCTGAAAAGATCAAAATGGTATTTGAAATATATGTATAGTTTTACAGCTGATCAGTATTTATTAAGCCCTGTTAAAAATAAAGAGTATAAATACCACTGGAAAATCAACATTGAAATGAACTAAAGTCGCCATGAACATAACATTAAATTTATTGATAATCGCTTTCGTAAAAAACAACAGTAGCATATAGGAACATCTAATTTGCCATTTACCTAAAGAAGCTATAGATACAAAACTAAAAAGTAACAAAAAAAATTATATTGCCTATGTATGTTAGAACAAATTAAATATAATTTTTTAAGAGAACATCATCAACAATAAATTAGGATCTTATAATCTAATGCATAATAACATCACTGTAAAACAATTTTTTAAAGACTATTAAAACGAAACAAAATAATACTTTTGTTTAATAATAATTGAAAAGTAACTTATTACCAAATTTAAAAAAAATTAAATGAATATAAAGTAATTAAATATTTCCATAAAATAAAGATTTCACCTCATCCCACAGTTGATGGTTTAGTTTCTTATTAGTTTCTTCTTTTGTTATAGGTTCTGCCCTTAGTCCTGACAAATACGGATCAGAAGAAGCTAAGAGAAAGTTCATGACATCTGTATTTGTTTGGACACGTGAACATTTTCTAGAATGATTTTGGCGAAAAGCGCGATAATCTTTATTTCGCGCTTCTTGTGCTTCCTCTGTTAGCATCCCTATGGGGAGTACTGCAGCTGCTATAATTTCTTCTCCGTGTGTTAATATTTTATGGACCGTGATTGGCATGTAATACCACCCATACAGTTCCACATACAAATTCGCTGTCTCCTGGCAATATTTACCAAATTTGTCTGGATCAATATGCACACCAGAGTTAATGGCTTGCAAAATCACTGTAAATCGACGAATCAAATGTTCATTTACTCCTGTTATATCTGCAGTAAGACTAGGATCACTAAAAAACCTTCTTGACGTATTTCCGTCGTTAGTCGTACCCATGCCCTGTTTCACTACATCGATTTTTAAACCGATCCTTCGCCAAAATTCATCTTGAATCCCCTTTTTTGTTTCTTCTCTTTGTTTTTTCGTATCCGCGTTTGTCCTCCATTGTTGAAATGATTTATTATAGGCTATATGAAGAAGACACTCCATAAACTTTATTCGAGCATGTAAAGGTGACATTCCCCAGTTTAAAACCTGAATATTTTTAGGTTTAGTTTTTAGTAACAATAATTTGTTCATTTCAGATGGCTTCGCTTGGCATATATTACAAACCATAGATGAAGTGTTACTTACTGTGTTTGAAATTTTGCCATCAATCATGGTAAACAAAAGTTCGTGGTGTATTTTGTATGATTTTTCTTTTATGTGAGTTAGAGTATCTGTTAGAGTTTCTATTTCCGTGTTCATTCTTGATATTTCCCTTGTAGTACTTTCAGGCGTTTCCTTTATAAATTCAAACCGAATAGGCCGACAATATCTTGTTGAAGAAGGTCTTGGATTTTTCCAATAAACTAATGACCTGTCTCCTTTCTCATGTAAGCAAAGAGGAACCAAAGATGTTAAAAACATGCTAGCGTCGGAAGCATTTTCTTCCTCAAATGTTTGCTTATACTCACTGTGGCCAGATGAACCATCACATCCCCACTTTGATATTAAAGTTAATTCTGATCCCATTGCACATACATCTTCCTCACTTTTACTTTGCATAATTCTAGTGGCTGTATGATTTAAAAGTGTTTGTAATTTAACTGTTGCGCAGCTTTGAGTTATCTCGACTTCAGAAGGGTAACATTCTTTTTTCGCTTCTAATACCTTATGATATGATGGGAAAATATCAAAGCCTATTTCTAATGTTGCTTTTCTAATGATTTGATATTGGTGCTTCGATAAAGAAGCATCTAGCAGCAAGCTAAGTGCTTTCTCGGGTGTAAAGCTTGGAGATTTTGAAGATCCTGTAGCTTCGTTAGCTGCTGCCACAATTAACTCCTTAGAACGGTTTTCAAGCATCTTTTTAACTTTATAACGTTTAGTACGCTGGCAGCATTCGTCAAATGGTTTTTCTTTGCGCCCAACAGGACGTGATGAAGGTCCGGGTTCATCAACATCCATAGGAATTAACGATGAATCCACATTAACTGAGAAAGACCCTCTTAGCCACTCTTCATTCTGCTTTAAAAATCTGTCTTTATTGCGTGAGGCTGCTTGCCATCTTCGTGAAAAATTAGGTAAAAAATTTCGAATTAATTTATTTTTTAATTCTTCTAAAAGCTGGTCAGACATCTCGTGATAATTGCGTGTAATATTTTCAAAGCATTTAACTCCATCCCGGTCACTTGAAAGTACAACTTCCACTAATTCCAAGTAGGGTATTAATATACTCTCCATCACACCAAATAAAAATTATTTTTAAAACACCGACTCTACTTTCTCAAGAGGTACACTAAACTAATTTACCATTAATACTTTCTGTAAACCGATAAATCTGTACCTATACAAATAAACACAAAAACATTTTTTGTGATAACAGTCGCAGATAAGAGCAGCAAAATATTATTTAGGAATTTAGTTTAAGAGATAAGGTACACGTATACGTATTTTTTGGCCTGACGCATGTTGACGCAAAGACGAAATATCTTAATATTATTTTTTTTATATATATATATATATTTCATTAAGCCGCAGTAGTTTCTACAAGTATACTAATGGGGTATAAATATTCTAAATAAACCTTGAGATATAATTCATACAAATTTTTAATCGAATGGCTACTATTTTTTTAATTAAAACAAAATTTCGAAACACTACATTTCGTTCCTTTCAACATATGGTCGCTTAGTTGACAACAACTAAAAGCAAATTTTGAAAAATTCTTTTACATTTTTTTACTAGGGATATTCAGGTATCTATTAGCGATAAAAATGTTAATTTCTTTCACACTTCCTACAGAGTATTTTTTCCACTCCTTGAACCACTGTGGTCTTGTTCCGACATATTGGATTTTTACCAAAATATTACCAGGTCATTTGCATAATTTTTGACTAAAATTTGAAACCAATCTGATGAGTAGTTTTCAAGGTATGCCGCAAAACTGACAGACAGAGAAACAAACCGTTGCGTCAGACGGACTGACGGAATCGATAAAACATATTTTTTGGCATCTAGGGATGCTAAAACGTGAAGATATATATTTATATGGTATGTATGGTATGTAAAACTTGAGCAGGTGAGTTTTTTTAGATTAGGGTCAATGTGGGTAATTGGAAACGAAATTTTAAAATTCGCGTTTTTGGCTGATTAAATACAAATAAATATAGATTTTAAATAGAAAAATTGTTTCTAGAGCAAAATGCATGCCATATTTGTGAGGCGAGACTTTAAACAACATATTTTTATATGAATTACTAATATATTAGTTGTTTTTTACTTAATATGGCTCGTTCTCTTTTACCGCAGGATTTTAAAGAAAAAACAGGATTTCAGGGCTAATTGGATACAAGTAACTTCTCATGCAATTGAAATAAGGGATCTATTATAGGAGCAAATGAAAACATTTGAGATATTTGTTGACTCAAATAATATAACATTCTGTCGAAAATACGCACTTTGTTTCCAAGTACCCCCAGCTTAGCCAGGTGGTTTTATAGAAGTAGATAAACATTTTATTAGGAAAAATGCAAAATGTTAACATAACTAAACATCAATAAATTCCTTATAAACCGATATCTAAATGGTAACATATCCTTACATATATTTTGTTCCTAATAATCATGAGACTTAATTGTAATTAAACATACTAAGTATTCTCAAAAATGTCAAGAGCTTTCGAAAACTTATAATATATTCGTTCTCCTTTTACCAAAAGGTTAGGTTCTAGGGTAATTCAAATTATTTGGTCTACATTAATGAAACTAACATCAGAATCAACCAAATAAAAAACTTTGCGTTCACTATTAAAACATTTTAAGGAAGTCACTTTAATTTCACCATCTTCGGAATCGATATCCTCTATTATACATAAATATCTGTAAGATAGTCATTCTCTTCCCTCCTTTAAAGGCAACTGCTTTAAATATTCCTTTTTTTAACTTGGTCATTTCCACAGGCTCCAGTTCTTCAAACTCTTCTATTCTTTCATCCCATGGACTATCGTCAGTCTCTGCATATGAAAGTATTCCTTCACTCAAATCTGCACTTGATAATTCTGAATTTTGCCACTTTCTTTTATGTTGCATGACCTATTGACTTTCTTTGTTAATATCTGGTAATTTTCTAACTGTATTTTTTTCGTTCCCCCTTGATTTTTGTTTTATTCCTTTCCTCCTCTTTTTGTTTGATTCGGTTTAGAACATCTTCTGTCGTTAGGACCTCTCCATATGCTAATTGTTTTAAGCGTGGTATAACTTTTTTTACGGTGGGCTCAGGGGGGGCTGTAGATGAAAGTATTTTTTCTCGATAAAACTTAAGCTGTTCGGAATCAAATTCTTTTTCAGGAAATTTGGCAGGATTCAGGAGTCAAGTGGCTCGGAAATTTTATTAACTCAATATTATTATTTATTGCGGCCTGAATAATCCTCACGCTTATATGACTACATTGACCATCAAATAAAAATAGAGCTTTCTGTTGTGGCTTGTTTTGTTTTACGCGAAGTTGATTTACATGAGGAATAAAACCATATGTGAGCCATTGGTGGAACTGCGGCTCCTCCATCCATCCATTCTTACTAGTAGCTTATAGCGTTCCTGCTAAAGCCTTATCAGAAATCCACCTGGCTTGTACAGCCGCACCCATAAAAATAATCAAGGGTGGCAGATAGATACCATCAGCTGCGATGCAAGCAAGGACTGTTGTGTTCTCCCTTCCGGAGCCTCCAGAAACACGATACAGAGCTTCTCCTTTCACTCCAATACCTTTGATACGCGAAGGATCACTGTTCCTGTTTTCTTGCATCTTTGCGAAGTTTTTGAAAGTGCTCAGGCTTCTATAGAGATAACGTAGGGTGTCGCAACATAAATGAGCGGTACTATTCCTCCCCAGGAGTTCCATCTGAAAATCTTGTTTTTATGTCATTTATTTTAATATATTCCCCCACTAATCTTAATAGTTCTGTCTTATCGCAAGGAAAACGCATTTTTGCTCGCATTTTTACACAAGAAACAATGTGATTTTCAACATTCATCAGTATTGTTAGGGAAACACCAGCACCCATTTTATCCATTAGCACTTCTCTACCCTTTATCCTATTATAAATAACCGATACTGGAATACGGTAAAATTCTGCAGCCGCCCTATAGGTTTTTTTCTTTTGAACATCGTCAACAGCCCTGGCTAAATCTTTTAAAGTATAGGCTGGTGAGTCCCGCTTTTTAATCTATTTACGTGGCATATTTTATCCGATAGGTAGGACGTATAGATCTAGAAAAGAAGGAAAAAATCAGCCCGTTCTCATTTACCCCAAGCAGGTGTTTTCATTTATCCCCTTATTGGTTTAGTTAGAGGTAATTGGAAACACTACCCAAAAAACCGCCATACGTTAAATAACCTCAAAATGAATATTTGCAGATGGATAAAGAACTTATAAATAGTGTGTCATAAAAGGGATATCAAACTTACCTAAAGTATGTTACCAAAATTTTCAGTATTTTAAACACTATCAAAACGCACAGGCAGGATTAAAAACATAACAAAATTCATAAAGCAATAGCTTGCAAACAAACAATTCTGGCGAGTTGGGAAAATGGCGTGAGACGTCAAGAATCCGCCGCGTAGTAAAGCGTTGTTCCTAAACGTACTTTAAGTTATTTATTCTTGCTGTTTACAATTACCCACATTGACCCTACATACAAAAATTTTATTTTGTCACCATTTTGTTCCGTCATCTTGAATTAATACCAGAGTTTTACACTCGCGGCTAGTAACCAGAGGCAACAACTAATCCTGTTTAGCCGAACGTCCAGGAGTATCGAATGGCAACGGCTGTTTTATTTGAGTGTAGCGCGAGACGTGAAATAATATGGCACTTTTAAAAGTGGCATATCGGAATATTAATCTATGCATTTCGGTAAAATTTTCAACTTTTCGCCGATTTGCTTCAAATTATATGTGGGTACCTACAAAAGGCATTTTCTATTTCTGTGAACGTGTTTGTATTTTCCATAAAGTTGTATGTCGAAATAGGACAGAACAAGCAAACATTTTTCGTTGTTTATTGATATAAATTTTTAATAATTATAATTTATTGTATTATAAAAATAATAATAATAGTTTTTAATAAAATTAATTTTTGCTTTGAAAGTTTGGAGGAATATCTGGGAACAGGTTAACTTTAAATAAAAACGCTCGGACACGTCGATTTTTATTTTATTTTTTAGCTAATACTGATACAACAATATCAACGTCACTTTTTTAAATATGGGTATGTATATTATTGCATTTCTCGATTCTAAGGAAAATTCTAGATATGTTGTAGTTATCTTCAACTGTTTGCGAAATAGTGGCACTTGAAAATTGTCAACTTTAAAATATTACAGATTTTATGTTGGTAAATAAATATTTTGAAAAAAATGAAATGGTGAAGGCCCAGCGATAGATCCACCTTAAATATTTTGAAAAGGACACTGGGCACTTTAAATGCAAAAATTTCGAAAACAGTTGCTCGGAACGACATTTAAAAGGTATAACTGTTTTCTTAAGAAACACGAGAAAAGTAATATTTTAATAAAACAAAAATACAGTAAGGCACAAAAAGGTTACATTTACTTCTTGTAGCCAAATGCTGCAGAGAGCGCCCTCTATAATCTACATTAAAATTATCAACAAATTCAAATTCCCAATCTCTAAATTACATGCAAAAATATTGCTTAGAAAATAAATTAGGTAATTAGGAAAATCGAAAATAAAAAAATCACTTGGACACCCTGTATCTCGGTTATAAATTATTAACTTTTGAACTAAGCTAAGTTACGCCAATTCTCAATATTTTTATCCAAGGAATCTGCAGTTCTATTTTGTACCTTTAATTTTGGGACACCCTCTATATTCTTCTTATGTGAGCATATTATTCATTTTCCTCCCAAGTTTTCAATATCACGTCATTCAAAATATACAATGGGTATGATCAACTCCAGAAAGAGCTTAAGGGTATTTGAAAAAATCTTTTTTAGGAAAAAAAAAACAGTTATTATTTTTATATTTATATACAAATAATAATTTGTTCGTGAGGCTCATGAAGATAAAAATACGTTTTTTATAGTGTAGGTTTCTTGATATAAAATACATCCCAACTGAATAAATGAATCGTCAGAATGCTTTTTGTTGCCTTAAATATTTCACCTGCGATATAATAAATATGAAAACATCACAATTAATAGATAAATAAACATTTCATCCACTGGTTTTGGTTGATTAGCAACTCTCGCATCTAGCGGCGACAGATAAACCCCACGAAGTTCGTTAATTTCCGATCGTGTGCATTCGGCCAAACGGGATTAGTTGCTGCCTCAACTTACTAGCAGCGAGTGAGTTTACAAGTTCATCTCTATAACACAGTTAATTATAGCACATAATTTGAAATCAGTTCAATAAGTAGTTTTTTGAGGCTGAATTTTCTTAATATTATATTACGCCGCCATTTTGTTTTGCCATCTTGGATTCATACCTAAATATTACTTGTTGATTCATACGTAATACTTGATTTTTGTGAAACATTTGAGATAAATTGGATAAATAGTTTTTTTAGTAATAATTTTTTTAACGTTCCACTAGACCGCCATCTTGTTCCGGCATATTGGATTTTTACCAAAATATTTCCAGGTCATCCCCATATGAGCCTTAATTTTTGAGTAAAATTTGAAGTTAATCTGATAAGTAGTTTTTAAGCATGCCACGAAGTTATAGACAGAAATACAAACCGACAGACGGATCGACGGACTTGATAAAACTTAATTTTTTTTGTTCCACCATCTTGAATTAGTACCATTTTTGCTAGTTCATCTCTATACTACAATAAGTTATGGCACACAATTTGAAATCAGTTCATTAAGTAATTTTTCAGGCTGAATTTTTAAATATGTTGTTAAGCCGCCATTTTGTTCCGCCATCTTGGATTCGTTCCAAAATTTCACCAGTTGATTCCTACATAATACTCGATTTTTGTGTACAATTTGAGATATAAATTGGATAAGCACTTTCTTAATAATAATTTTCGCTAGGCTGCCATTTTGTTTTAACACATTCGATTTTTACCAAAATGTTACCAGATCATCCCCAAATGATCCTTAATTTGTCTATAGTCAATCGGGTAAGTAGTTTTTTGGCTATGCCGCGAACAGACAGACAGACGAAATCGAGAAAACATGTTGTTCGTCATCTAGGGACCCTGAAACGCGAGCTGAAACGTAAAGATCTGAAAAAATCTCGGAGGGTGATTTTTTCACGAATACAATACTTCCCTTTTACGACGGAAGTAAAAAGTAATAAAAGCATAGAAAGTAAATTCAATTCTAATAAAGGTATACCTATTACAGTAAAAAAAAGTAAATAATTTTACGTCTGAAACGGCCGTAGTTCCTAAAACACAGCAATTTCCGATTATTTGTACGGCTTTCATTTCTATTTCATTCTACTGGTTGGCAACACTGGTACGCCTTTATTCTACTGGTTGGCAACACTGGTACGCCATGTAAATTCATTCAGTATTTCCCCATCATATGCACAAACAAATATGCTTTGGCAAACATAGTACTTCCCCATGTATACGTCAACGGTTTCCTAAAGTTGAATCTTACATGTAATAAATATAAGTATAATAAACTGCCGATTTTTTTTATATTCATAGTTTATACAAATTTAGCGTCGTACGGCCTTTAAAAATGGCTCAAAATTTCAATTCTGTTTTTAGGAGCTATTCCACTACCTTATATAAAGGAATAAATTGCTTATAGATTATATATTACAACAAAAGTTTAAAGGCAACAACCTTTCCGTAACTAAAGCTGATAAAGGTAATTGTATAGTAGTGCTACATACTGAACAATATAAAAATAAAGTAAAAAATGCCCTTCAAAATGACATCCCGCTTAAATTAAAAAGTAATCCAACTGATAAAATTCAACCCAAGTTAAAAAATCCCTTAAAAGAGACGAGTGCTATATCTAGTGAAAAAAAAAACATGCTTATTAACAAAAACCCATCTTCACCACATTATATGGTCTCACAAAAATACATACAGAAGGGGCACCCATAAGGCCGGTTGTATCTTACACAAACACCCCTTTAAAGAATACCACTGTAAAACTTAATACAATTTTTAGAAATATCACACAATTTAAACCAAAATTTTCTGTTAAAAACTCTATGGAACTTACTAAAAAAACTAAGATATATCCTTGCCAATAGTAATTTGGCATCCTTTGATGTCACCAATATGATTTCCAATACACCAAATGAAGAATTCCCTAATATAATTAACCAGATACTTACAAAGAAACATATAAACCCTGTAATACATCAGGATTTCATAAAAATGCCTACTTTATGCATAAACGAAAATTACTTTGAATTTGACGGGGAATACTATAACAAAAGGACGGTTTAGCAATGGGCTCCCCAATAAGCCCTACACCCTTTGCAAAGGATATCTTCCTTTGACATAGGTAAGTGGATGACATATTGGTCTGCTTCACAGGAAATAAAGAACAACTGCACACAGTTTTAATTCACCTTAATTCAATCCATAACAAAATTAAATTTACACTCGAAATGGAAGAAAACAATTCAATAAATTTTCTAGACATCACATTAAAAAAATCAATTAATAAATTAAAATTTAATATCTAGAGAAAAACAATTTATACAGATGGAACTATACCAAAGGACTCTCTTCATCCCGTAGAGCATACATAAACTTTCAGCATATAGGTCTATGATGCATAGGCAATTTTCTGTGCCATTAGACAAACATTGCCTAGAAAGAGAACTTGACTTCATTAGATCTATAGCAACAAATAACGGCTATAAATTATCTGAAATTAACAGACTAATTTTTAAAAAACGTAAACTTTTAACTATCCAACAAATACATCCTAGGGTTAAAGATTCCCATGTAAAATATACAACAATTACATATTTTGGACTAATATCTAACGAGATTGCAAATGTTTTAAAAAGAAATAAAAATACTAAAGTTACCTTTCGATCGTCACAAAAACTTTCTAATTTGATTTTTAACGTCAAAACAAAAATAAATAAGTATAAAAAGTCTGGAGTTTATAGGTTAAAATGCGACGAATGAAATAGCTGCTATATAGGGCAAACAGGGAGAAATTTCGATGTTAGATTCAAAGAGCATAAAGCCTCATATAGGTTAAAAAAACAGAACTCTCATTTTGCCAACCATTTCTTTGAAACATCACATAAATTTTCTGATATAAATAAGTTAGATATATTACAAAAAAGTCGCAAATTGGATTGTTTAGAGGCAATAGAAATTTATAAACATCATAAAGTCCCACATGTTAACCTTTTAAATTCACAAACAGATGTAGGAAATACCACCCTATTAAAACTTTTTTGACCATAAAAATGTACAGTTGGTTTTCTCTAATAATCATAAAAAGTATTGTCTGTATATATACCTAACTTGATTGTAAATATTTTTATTGCGTTTGAAAATGTACTAGTAGTACTACACTGCTAGTCCCGCCTAGTGCAAAAATAAAATAAGCGACAGTTAACAAAGTAAAACTTGTGTTTTTATTTATTTGTTAAAATGTACTGTCACAAAGTAACGGACGACTCCATTACAACTTTTGCATATAGATGCATAAAAACTTTAAGAATTATAGACATAAAAAGTATATACATGTTTAAGGGACTCTTGTATGTCCTAGGACTACCCGGTATGGTAGAAAAATGTTTTATATACAAAGAGATAAAAGAAGTTTGACATGTATCACCGTTTGTTTTTTGATTCGTTTTTTAGAGACTGGTTCATAACTCTACGCTACCGTTTTGAAATTTTTCCGTTTTCACGGGACTGCTTTATCCTTTTTGAGCCACCCTGTAAAGTGTACAAAAAAAATTTTGTATACGAAAACGTGTAACGCCGTTTTTCGAAAATGTTAGGTACATTTTAATTTAAATATATATAATAGAAAAAAAAGATCTACGCCAATGACTTCAATAATTTTTCAATGTCAGGACATTTAAGTAACTATTTCTATTTTGTTTTATTTATTGTTTGACTATTATAGGTTGGTCGGTTCCCAAAATATGAATTTTTTACCTTTTTATACCCCTTAAATATGACACCCAAAATCTAATCCCCACGAGACTGAACTATTTTTGGTGGAAATTTTTAATCTGTTCTCGTTATTGTTAGAAAATTTCTCTATACATACAAACTTTTTTCTAAAAATATTTTTTTGGTATTTTAGAATTTGAAAAAACAGTCCAAAAAAAACGTTGAAACCCCCAACTTATTATTCGAAAATGTTTGTGATTCTAATACTTCCCGTATATAGCCTATATAGTGTATTAATAATATTATAATATAACTATTGGCTGTTATATGTGGAAGTAAAAAAACAAATTTGGCTTCTTCCTATACTGCCGTCCTAATTCTAAACGCAGTAAAGTCATTTTTTTTCGATTTTGAGATTTTTGCATTTTCGGATAAATTGAACCACCATTCTTTTTTTTTCACTTTTTTACTAGAATAAAATGCAGCAATAGGTCGTTCCTAATATCAAGTGCATTATAGTAATTTTACCTGCAAAATTATTTTAGTTTAAATACAGTCCAGCCGCTCTAGTAAAAGAAAATGTAGTATCATGTAAATTACTTCTTTAATATTTCGCAAAACATAATAAATCTCGATAGACTCCTAGATTTAAATGCAGTATAGGGTTTTCTTAAAACAAAATGCAACTTAGCAAAACGTCACATATACTTCACAATTTCTATTGTATGCCTCATGGTTGTAATCAACATTTTGTTATCTTTAAGACTATTGCTGCATATTAACAGTTGGAACAATTAATTTATTGCGATTGGCATTTATTGGCCTCGTGGGACCTTGGGCATTTTGGACAAATATCTTTTTTGGATTTACAATATTTCACCAGATGACCAAATGTTTAGCATTTAAAACATTGTAAATATTAAATTTGGTCAAAAAATGTTTATGATTTCCATCGTACCGACAATTTACATTTCTTACTTATAAGGCTATATGTATCCAAGCACAACACTTTCTTTCCCATATTTACCCCCAGAAACGCTAGATATTCTAACTCTCCTTTCTTCTCCCTTTGAAGTCATGCAATTCTGGAACTCTTATTTTTTTTATAAAATTGCCCTCGAGCGCAAATAAAAAAAAAGTCTTAGACTTTATTTAAATGATTTAACAATTATTTTTGTCAAAAGAGCAACATTTACTCAAATTAGGTAAACCACGCGGAACGCCATGGAGTATATCAAAAGAAAAAAACGAAAAAACATTTGTTCTGTTTAATGCCAGAAGGAAGGCAAGAATTTTGGTTAAATTTGAAAACGAAACGTTAAATTTGGAAAATGCTAATGATTTAAGCGAGTTGTTTAATTGAGCCTTTTTAAAGATTTTTATAAAAGTTTGTTCTATGTTAGGAATTTGTATAGTTTTAAATATGGATTTGTCAAAGTAGGTAATCTTCAAAATTTTCTCTTTGGATTAATAATTTCGTAACGTTGTTATTTTGTACTACTATTTGCCAAAATAATTTCTTAAGAATAAAAAATAATGTAGGTAATTGTTTATAATAATATTAATATTGTTGTATGTAACCTCATTTTTTTTAATAAATATCTATTTTTGTTATTATGTACCAAATTAATGATTTAGTCAAACATTTGTATTTTTTTTAATAAAATTTATTTTCAGACGACTCTGTAAAAAAAACCTTAAAAATGCGAGAGAAAAATAAATATAAAAACACATTATAAAACCGGAAACTGCCAATGTCATATAAAAGCACTCTAATAATTAATCTTCCCCAAAAAAACGATAAAGCATATTTTTTTATCATCTGGTATTAAAGCATTCAAGTTATCTAAATTTCAATTAAATGTTATTTCCTAAATATTTCTTAAATGGTATTTTTTTAACCCTCGTCTTTACGCCAAAATAGAGGAGAATTGATTTAATGAAAAATATGTTATTTTTCTTTTCACTGCAAGTTTAAAAATTAAAGTAAATATTGAGTTATAAACATTAGGTATGTCAAATCGCACCACACCGGTGACGTAACAAGAAAACTAATTCAAAACACAGTAAGAGCGGCAATTCAATATATAAAAAAAAATGAAATTAACTAAATAAGACCAAGCATTTTAATTATTTCTTGATCACAAAACACAAAAAAGTACCAACAAATTTATTTTAACCCAAAGAACCAGCCTCCAAAAGTTTATGTCGTGTTTCTCGAATCTCGTCATTTTGGAACTTACTGCGTTTGAATTAGGACGGCAGTATATAAAGGGACAAATTGCTCTCATCTGCAAATAAAAAAATAAAATTGCCGTCATTATCAGTGATTTGAAAAATCCAAGCGGGAAGTAACTAATAAATATATTTTCCTTATTCCCTAGGACTTGGCTTTCTTATTGCCTAATGCCTAGGATTATTCTGTATAGAAAAAATTGTTTTATATTTTAACGTAATTCGTCATTTGTTTTAGGTAACCCCTTTAAAATAAAAATAAATAGTTTAGTTTCTTGGGGGCTGCTTCATAAAATTATGTATTTATATATAAAGAAATAACAGAAACTCACCATTTATTAAAAAGCTAAACTTTTTGATTTTTTTGTGTGTTTGTTTCATCCCTTGAGGGCTACCCTGTGTGATGAACAAATTATGTTATATAAAAAAAAATAAAATAAATTTAAACCCTGAAATAGTTTTCAAAATTTGATTTTTTTACGAGTTTATACCATTTAAAAACATCGAAATTTGAAATCAGAAGGGACAGTTCTCATCATATCTCGAGATTTTAAATATTTAAACAATATTAAACACCACCTCAATCTATTGTTACTAATAATATAAAAAAAATAATGAAAATACATACAATAACCTAAATGCAAGAGAAGCTAATCTAAATGCAAGAGAAGGTAAAAATCTTGAAAAATCCAGCAAATTCTATAAAAACACAAACATGTTTTATAATCCTCATAAATGTCCCAGGGGATATCTATAATACTCCAAATCTAAATAAAATGTTTATTTACATCAAGAAAAAATCCCACAAAAACCTACATCCCGGATTTTAAATCCATGTACAGAATTTTGGAATGATCCGCCTTTAGGTTTTTTTCACCCTCGTATTTCATATACACATCCATCAATTTTTAAATGAAGCTAAATATAAGTTTTCTAATAATTGTTATTTTTAACTAATAGAACGCGCTAGAATTATTTTATAGTATTTTATTTTTCTTGACAATAACGCTTAAATAAAGAATTCTAAATTGATCATATACTGTAACTGAAGACTTATAATGATTGAAATATAAAAAAAAGGATGATACAAATTTGAAATGCCGGCATATTCTTAGAACACAAATCCCTAATTAAAGAATTTTAATCGGGCAAGAAAAACTGAGACGTAGCTAAAAAATACTTTAGCAAACACAAAAAAAACTAATTCATTATTAATAATTAAACGGTATTAGAATTATTAGGTAGTTACTATTGGATATTATTTCAACTGGAGAATTTATTACCTTAGTCTTTCCTTTCTTCTGTATTCAGCAGATTAAAGCCAAACAAGCAGACAAAGCCTCTATTCTTGGATGAGTGTGGATCTAGTCATGGGATATTAAAAATTACATGAACCAAACCCTCACCCATCAAAAAATAGATCATGTAACCTTTCGTTGATTATTAGAAAGTAAATTTGACCCCTTGGACAAAATTCACTAACACCGAAAACACAACACAATACGTTTACGAGAGCACTTCTAAGAATAATTACGAAAGCGTTGACCGGAACGAAAACATCCTTTCAACACAACGAGAGAAAAATGATTGTTTATTTTTTAAAAAGTAAAGAGAGAGCGGGACAGCGGGATGGAAATCAGAAAGAAACGACCAATCACAGGTCATTATGACAGGGGAAGGGATCGGATACGAAAACCATGGGAAGAATAAAGTTTGTATTCCTCTTCAATACACAGTTACTGCATACGTCTTTCTCATTTTACTTCCAAAGAAGGTCTATCCACAGACTCTCATGCGGCATTGCCTACCCTACGAATTATTCTGTAGATTTAAGTATTTTCAAGGAATACTAGGTTTTTCTCATAATTTGGGTATTTTTACAAATTTTGGGTTAAAATTAAAGTAATAAGTGTCAATATAATTGCATAATAATCAATTAGGAAACTGAAAGTAGGAAAGTGAAATGAGAGGTTTCTGGGCGGTCCCAAATTTTTCGGTAGTGATTTTTTAGACATCAGAATACATCTTTTTAGTTTAGTTTCACTCTAACATCTCCTCCCTACAACAAACAACGGCTTATAATTAAAAACTGGCTTAGACTTATTTCTATTTCTAGTATTTCTACCATGCTTATGGGTTTCGGTTTTATTAAAGTGATTTTGTGTCTGCACATTTATTCCGATATAAATATACAGATGCAGCTGTGTAAGTGTAAGGGTAACATGGACATGTAATCCAGAGCCGTAGATAAAGGGGGCGGGATGGGAAGGTACAAGACCTTCCCATTGGTAATTGAAATAACTAAAGTTTGCTACCAAAAAGGATTCAAATTACAAATTCGGAAAATCTGCCATTTCATTTTCCCTTTTATTTTTAATTTAATGTTGCTCTTTCGTCGAAAATACTCGAAAAAAAAAGTTGTAAGGGTGCTAGGATTTCCCGGCAATAATCTGTAATGGAGTCCAAGAAAACTAAGCATGATCTTTTTTATTACTAATTTTCGGGATGCGAGAGAGATAATTTTGTGCCTTAATTAACCCCATCTCGCTACGCAGCCTTGGAGCACCAAACATAATGTTCGGTAGTTGGAGTCAATGAAGTGTGGCAAACCCCGGTCCATTAACCTATTATGTCTATGATAGGAAAGATTATTACGATAAACGAACATTTTTCCAATCTTTAGAGGTGTGGAAAATCGGCTTTATTAAAACAAAATATATCACTTTTGACCAAATAGCGCATAAAAATTATATTCCATTTGAAAAAATAACAAAATGAGCCGTAGCAGTTTTGATGTTTAATTGTTTTTCACTCATCATTTTCGGATTCCACTGAAGAAATATAATAAATGTCTAGGAATTTGGGTTTCCAAATCAAGACACCCATGGCGAGGAAAACCAGCTGGTCTAGTCCTCGTCCTCTTTGGTTAAAAGTCCTCGTTGGATTTTGGATAACCATATATGAACACTGAAAAAAAAGTTCTAAATTGAGTTTAAATTGAGCAATGTAAACTTTTGCTTCTTTAAAAAAAGCACTCATTAAACTAAAATTTAAAGAGAAAATTGGCCTTATTTTTCTGAGGTACGATCTAAAAATGACTAGGCAGCTTAACTTGGGTCACTTATTTTTTTTAAAGAGGTAAATCGGGTTTCTTGGGTTTGGCCGTACTTAGTGGTTTATTAATTATAATTTTGAAGCCCAGTGCTGGTAACTGATACAGCGGGCAGCAACTTACTTTCTTTATCTAAAGTAACAACCAAACACTCTAAGGATATCATAGAGAATTGTTTTGTCTATGAAGGATACTGAATTACGGTATAGTACAGTGGCAACAGTGGATTACTTAGGCCTTCTAATTTTAGTTTTTGATAGGAAGTAAAAGCTTGATGGTATTCCGTTGTTGCACATTTACTTAAAACTTTTATAAAAATTGCACCATCTATCGGTGAAAACTGACATCTACTCTGAAACATCCTAAGGCAAATATGATTATTCAGGGGGGGGCAGGCAGAGAATATATATTAATATGTATCTATGAGCAGAAGGCATCTATCCCCCCACCCTTCTCCAGAAGCATTTCAAATTTGTATTAAAAGTAAATTTCATGGTACAAACACGACAACTGAAAGTTACTTACGATGGACAAGTGGAAACCGTCAGCTTTAAGGTCATTAAAGAGTGTGTAGAGAGAAGGGATATTGACACTGCTGGATGAAAACTTTCTAGCTGTCATTCAGCTGTGGTAAGTGGATTTGCAGGCATATGCTGAAGATCTAGCCATCAGGCTAGGATTATAGGTGGAGCTATAGAGGCTATAGCACCAGGCCCTGTCCTCCTACACTAGATAGAGGCCCAATCACAGAACTGGTGCGGGGTTTTGAGGGATTGAACATTGAACTGCCAAACGGCCTATATACGGCGGGGGCCCCGCGATGCATTGTAAAGAGGGTAATATCAGCTTATCACGGAAATAAGTATATGCTGATGAACCTTTTTTTGGCCATGAATTATTTCTTAAGGGCGCTATGGTGAATTTTTTCTCTCAGCGGTTCGACGTATTTTTAAAGGCTCATCTCCGGTCTGGATAAATTTCACATTTCAATTTTTAGGATAAGATGTGTTCACCGAGCTCATAGAATGTAACAAACTCTTATAGCTCTGCTACTTTCGGTGTTATTAATATGCAAATTTCATTGATTTCATCACTAACTGTCACCGGTAATCATCAGAATACCTTTGGAATAGTTCTCGTTCCTGGTCCTAGAAAGTTGAAATCCGGCATGTAGGCTGGGGTTAAGTTACAACTAAGGAAAAACCCCTCACCAGGTGTGGTGCATATTCTATAGGAACACATAAAAAAAAGACTACTGGAAAACAAGAGCACCGAGTTTGAATTAAGAAATGAGAAAGTAACAATAGTAACATGTAAAGATTGTTATACCTACAGGTTTCGTAAATGACGTTTTAATTTCTCTTACCTAAAATAAACATTCATTTTGATTAAAAAATATTGCGGTAAAACCAAACCTTTCAATATTTCAAGTTATTTCCAATTTAGTACTTATTTTGGAGGCGTGTGTGTATTTATGGTAAATTTTGGTGCACAGAAAAAATTTTGATATAAGTGCTTTTTTGTGCAATTATTATAACTGGAATATTCAGAGAACATGCCACTAAGAGCAATTATATAATTGTATAGTAAGATGCCGTATCTACCATTTCTCTTTTGTATGTAAGTTCAATAAAGGATAGAATAAAAAAATGGTCTAATTCTTGTTTGAGAGGGGGCTAGCTTACACAGGGATTTTGTTTTATTAATACCTTGAAGAGGTCTATAAGGCTAACAACCTTCTGAAGAATTTTTTAACTTAAAAAGGTTTTACGAGAATGATTATGAAAAGTGTTTATTAGTGTCTTGAAGAGCTTCAGAAAGATTAAATTGTTTCGAGGGAGAATACTTGCTCTTCATGGAATCTCATAACTTTTGAAATGGTAAAATAACTTTTCAACAGAGGCAACGTTTTTTCGATAAAAAATCGCAAGAGATTTAGTTCGAATAATTTGCGCCAGAATAAAAAAAAGTAAAAAAATGACTAAAAACAGTCTCGTCTCGAATTGTATTTGACTGGAACATTTCACGATATTAATCGTCTTAAATATCGTATTAAAATAAACATAATATATGGAATCGTCTCAGTCGCGCTACGTAACTGTTTTGTTTGAATTTTACCGGTCACCGCAAGCTTCGATTAGTTAATTGAATAATTTTGACATATTAGATATTAGAGATAGGAAATTACTGCTGTAAAATGAAATTGGCAAAATAGCTTGTAAGCGTGTTATTGCTATAATCCCGATTTGATTGGTTGAAATGCCGATTTTTTATGGATTTACCTTTAATGAGTGAAATAATCAATAGTATTTCCAAAGTAATGAAACGAAAAATGAAACACAATCATAAAATAATTTTTTTATTGTCTGCAGAAATGTGGTTTTATAATTTGAAGACGACTGAAGACATCGCTAAGAGCCAACATATGTGAAGAGAGGATATGTGGTTTGGCACACAGGCATGTCTACAGAGAAACTCACACGCTACACGCTATCAATTATCGGTTTGCTAATGCCAAACAGGGAGTATCTGATTTAGTTATTTAAAGTTTTTACCCCGTTTGACTAAACTTCGCCCATTACTTCTGTCGGTATGAAAATTTTATTTTATAGAACACCTTTGAATCCATTTATTTTATATATTATATTTGATTTTTAATTCTTTTAATATATTCGTGAAATTCTGGATTGTTTCTAATTAAATTATAACTTGTTTCCGTTTTCATTAAAACTGGGCGAATACAAAAATCGCAGCTGCATAATTTAAAAGGTTACCGTAATCTAGGTTTGCCACTACCATCTTTTAGAAATCCCAATCCGGAAGTACCAGGGACACCTAAGAAATAAAGAAAGGCAACACAACCAACTATGCATATCAATTGATTATTCAAAAAAGCCGCCCTTCGCCCTTAACTTTGGAAAAAAAAGATATCCATGAGTGATTTTAAAGCAACCCATGCCTTTTATATTTGGATAATTCCAGGGGCGTGCGGTGAAATTTTAAGAAAGGGAAGCAATTTTTACAAACTTACCTATTTGTAAAATAATTCGATTTGAAAATTCGTCAATGACGTCATCATAAAAACGTCGTTGCTCCCACATATTTTGGAGAAGTTTATTTTCAATGGACAACAGCGATGTATGCGAAAGTCTCTCCTGCCCTGTTGAATTTCTCACGAAATTTTTTATGCGTTTAAGTGTTGAAAAATTGCGTTCTACTGATGAACTTATGGCAGGTATTGTCAATACTAATTCACACAATTTCGACACTTCGGTGTAGGCATCTTCCAGCTCCTTGTCTTTAAAAAATTGCATTAGTTCCTTCATTGTTTGCGCTAATGTCATTAGTTTCGTAAATCACTTTTAGTTCAGATCGCAGTAACACTCGGTCGAAGAACTGGTCATAATGAAGAAGAAGAGATTTAAACGCATCTTCTGGAAAAGTTTTTCCTTTAAATGCATCAAAATTGCTGAGCTCGAGGAATTTAAAATCATTTAAACCGTTAAATCTATAGTTTATTTGCTGCTGAATTTGATCAATTATTTTATAAAAGAGGCGTCTGTATGATGTTTGAACATCTGCCACCTTGTCTGTTCGAAGACGCTTGGGTTGTGGCTCTACATTTAACGTCATCGTTTTCTCCCAAAATAGGTCAAAGTCACCTCTTTTTTGGCTTAACTTGGACTTAAAATCATTTACTTTTTTCAAGCAAAAAGCAATATCATTTGTTTTAGTTTGTAATATATTAAAAACATTGTCCGATAATGGGAATATTTCGAAAATATGTTCAACAAATAACTAAAATTAAAATCTCGTTTCAAACAGTCCAAAAATCCCCTCGAACTATTTATTGCTTATGAGTCCCACGTTTCATTGTTTTCTATTATATTCTCAAATAGTTCAATCAGTGATTCACGATATTTAGATACTGTTAACACAAGTCTTCCATTATAGTTCCATCTAATAGGAGCTACTTTGGGCAATCGCTTGGGGACAATGGAGTCCAAAGCTTGTGTTCGTTTTGTTGACTTGGAAAAAAAAGCAGCCACGCCATTTAAAGTAACGAATAATACTTTACACTCTTTAATGTGGTTGATGGACTGGGATAAAACTAAATTTAATTTATGAGCAAAACAATGGACAAACACAGAACTTGGGAAACTTTCTCTAAATTTAGGTTGCAGACCCCCTAATTGTCCTGTCATCACTGCAGCTCCATCATAGCTTTGAGCAGCTAATTTTTTTTCTCCATTAATTTCTTTAGTAACGTTATAAACTACGGTATATAATGCATCTGCTGTACGAATTTCAGACACATTCTTAAAACCTAAAAATCGCTCTTGAGTACTTCCGTCTATTTTAACGTATCGTATTACTATAGATAATTAGGTAAAATTAGTGATATCAGTTGTTTCTTCCAGAACAATAGCAATGAACCGCGCCTCGCCAATCTCCTGCTTAATTCTTTTTAGAATAATGGTTGCAACAGCGGAAATTAAATCATTCTGGATTCGATTCGACGTTCCGCGAAAAACGCTAGACTGCTCTAAATGATTTTTTAAGCAATCATCATTTAGCCATTAAACTAAGTAAATCTTGAAAATGTCCTCTATTTGAAGAAACAAACAACACCGATAAGTCTTCTTAATTTTGCCTATTTTTATCGACTAGTGGCGGTTACTAATTTCCAACTGTTTATTAAGAGCGTGTTCAATTCTGGTTTTGCCGAAGACTTTTTCTTTTATGACGGCCTGCAAATGCGCTTTGGACATAATGTGTCTTTTTACAGCTTTATGGAAATTGTTTAAATCGGAAAAACCAGTTTTATTCCAGAGACCTTTTTCATTTTCAAAAAGTAAACATGGCAACAAAATAATTTACTTATATTTTCACACCCTGTTAGCTATTTAAATTGTTCGTATTGTTTTTCCGGATAAAAATGTCTAATACAGTTTTTCATTTTTGTGTTTAAATTTTTCATAGGCGGTTTTACCCTTCCTTTGGAAATTATTTGAAGCTTATCAGCGGAGTTTAATGTTGAAAATCCCTTTATTATTAAGACACACACCACACATTCATATTCACACACACTCTTCTTACTAAATTCTCCAACATTTTCAACGTTATTACCGACAGCCAAAGTTGAAGGTATTTGCATATCCACGTCCGTATTATTGTCTTCCATATCGCACCATGCACGACGCGACGTACGCGTCACACAACACACGGATAGCCGTTCAAACAAAGAACCTACTCCAACGATAGCTTCCGCCCCCACTTAAAGCACGCGACTGAAATGCAAAAATTGCAAACAGCCAGTGGAAAGTTCATTTACCTCTGGCTCGATTCACAGGAAATCAAGCTTACAGGACTTGGCTGCAGAGAAACTAGCGACCCGCATAAGTTCTATTCCATTTTCTATTGTCGCTCAGTCGGAGTCAAGGCCGCCTTTATTAAGGGTTTGATAATTAAGATATTTTAGCATTTTTAATATAAACTAAATTAATGGTTTCCTATTTCAAAAATTACATTTTAGAAGATGTTTTGTAATTTTTTTTTGGATAATTCGGTATAACCTGCGATTCCGGGATAATCTCCGTTTCCTGATTAAATTATTTTTTGTCCTAGACACTGGACCTAGGACGAGTGCCATAACTGCTAGTGCAAGTAGTTATGTACTATCACATTCTAGGACTCAATTCTAATTATTGGTTCCATATTTTTTATTTTTCCTTTTTTATTTCTTAATTATGAATTTTTTTATGTTTATTCGGGAAGTTTTATGTTTGTGGGTTGTATTTATATCTTTCTGCTATTTTGCAACAAAATATCGGTATAAATATACATCGTGGAAATTTTTACAACACTTTTCTGATTTCAAGTGAAAATTTAAAAATTTAAACTTTTTCCAGTGTATTTTGGTGCTTTGCTTTAAGTGACCATTCTAAGCCCAATTGAACAAATTGTCCCCCAAAGCGTGTCCCATTGTCCTTTAAAGTATGCGTTTTCTAATTTAGAACAAAAATTAATAATAACATTACGAAAATACAAAGGACGTAAACTTGACATTTTTTTTGGTGCGTACATATATTTTATTATTGTACCCTATTGACTTCTCTGAAATAGTATAATTGCTGTTGTCCCCCACTGGCTTCTCGGAAATCTGGCAACTTTAGTTTTGCTGTAATAGTGGTAAAGAAAAGTAAGTTATGTTTTGTTGGAACCAGGCGCGGATACGGGATTTTCAGAGGGGGGGGGGCATTTTTTGTGTGTCTTCACCTAACTATCTTTTAGTTTTTTTTAGCTTTTTAAATGTTGCGTGATGTAGTTGGTAACAGAGTAATAGGTTTATTACAATTGTACAAGACTTACCTAAAAAATAAGAAAGTGGCTCAGGGGTGGAGGAGGGAAGTACACCCATCGCCCCCCTGTATCACCGCGGTCCCCACCTGGTTGAAACTGAGGTCAAATGGCGGATTGGTGATTTATTTAACACTAGGTTCTGTAATTATTTTATTAATCATTCACGAAATCCTAAATTCGAATATTTCCGTTCCATAATTGTTGGTTCCACAAAAGACCGTTTGTTACATACGTGTATCCATGCCAGAAAAGCAATAGGCATCGAACATCGAATGGCCATGACCTCGATTCATTTGCTGGTTAAATGAATTGATTGATTTGATTCCTTTGATTGAAAACAATAATTATTATATTAAAGAACTCGGAATCTTTGATTTAAATAGTGGCAACAGCGGAATACCTTCAAGCATTTACATTTTTTTTTAAATCTACTCTAGTATTTTACTTGTATGAGTTGATCAGCGATGGCGCTAGCTACTCATCTTTAAGTAATTTCTATTGAGAAAATTCTAATTTTACGACCAATGGCCGAAATATTGACTAATTTTTAATTTGGATTTAAATATGCAACTTTCGGTCTGATCTGTTCCTTAGATGCACTATTGAAAGTTTATGATTAACACTTTGTTTACAAATTTTATGCCGATTTATAAGTTTATATGACTTCCGTTAGTTCCAATCGATTCTTTTTTTTTTATGACGTCATCGACTCAGAAATCATGGTCACATTTTGGAAAGTATAAAGGTTATTCTACTGAAATTGCCCCGTAAAACGCTACTTCCGAACGTAGGGTGTGTATGCTGCAAAGAATATTCCAAAGAAAACGGTAAAAATTCTAATTATATACAATATTTTTGATAAAGTGGCATTTTATAATGTTTGTTGGGGTATACGACTGTTTGATACTTCGAAAGATTTACGCAAAACGTCAAACTAACCTGGAAATTGACAATATTGACATGACATTCGTTGACATTTGCCTAAAAATGTTGTCATCCATCATATTATTTGTAAATTCAAAGTATTTTCAAGTTCTTGCATCCCCTATTTTCATTACTTCCTTAATTGTTAGGACTCCAACACCAAAAATGTTCCTAGAGACCCCTCCCTGGTTCAGTGACGTCAGCCATTTTTATTGCGTTATATTCAGGAAATCATTCGTCCATTTTTTATTTACCTATACCTACCTTTTTATTATTTAAAATGTTTCATGACCTAAGCCATATTATTTCAAGTAATAGAACAAACCGAGATTGAAAATTGCTACTGCATTTTATTGTAGGCTTGGAACCAAGGTTTCCGGATTTATGGAAAATATGTCTTCTTCACCTCAATATGAAATTCAGGAAGCAGGTCAGTGGTGTTTTCTATAATTTCAAATTAAGTTATCATTGTTTTGTTATTCATTTATCTGACTATAGTGTGTTTAATTTTCTTTATATTAATTTATACAGAGCAAGTCAGATTTGATACAAGCAGTGCTGAAGAAAATGAATCTGCATCAGATGGAGAACAACTTACAGACCAGCCGATCATGTATGCTCAATATGATTCCAGCTTTGAGCCCCAATATGAGTATGTTCAAAGAACTGTTAAACGAAGAGGCCATTTACCTAAAGACTCTGTTAAGATTCTTAAAAACTGGTTATATGAGCACAGATTTAATGCATATCCAACTGAAATTGAGAAGCATGTTCTTTCACAAGAAACTGGATTGACTGTTCTTCAAATTAGCAATTGGTTCATTAATGCCAGAAGAAGATACTTACCTGATATGATGCGTCGGGAGGGTTATGATTCAATGCAGTATACAATCACAAGAAGAAGAAAAGCTTCATCTCGGGGTGATTCAGATGAAGGCAATGAGGTAAATAGTTTTTTTTTCAAAATTTGTATTTATAAATTCTGGCATTTAAATTTGTTAGATATTTTTGAAATTATGCCTAATATAATTTTTTTAAAATTGCCTCAGGTTTCAAGATACCTATTATTTTGACATTGGTAAAATTTTCTGAGTTGCAACCATAATGTATTAAATTTGGGCAGAATAAAGTGTCTCATGAGCTTTATAAACCCAAACATTTTGGGTTTTTTTTTCATTTTATACTATAGCATATGCTGTATAGAGTAGATTAAAAGCAAAAATTCCTTTGGAAAACATACTTTTTTCATCTTTATAAAAAACAATTTTATACTATAGCATAAAATAGATTAAAAGCAAAAATTCCTTTGGAAAACATACTTTTTTCAAAAAAAAAAAATCAAAAATTTCACCATAATTCAGTACTTATCAGTGTAAAAACTATTTAGGACAATGCTTTTGACAGAATACAGAATTTATTATAGTGTCAGTAATGATTTTATTATTTATTTTGGATTTAATGATGGTTTTATCAACTAACGTAACGCTAACGGGACAGATCCACCTAACACATCGGTTGTGTTAAAAAAAACCTCAGATTTAATGTAGACCCGAAATAATTTTGTTGTCACACTTTCTTTATAGCAAAACTAACCTAATCAGTATTTTTATTAATTACAAGTTTTGTTAAAAAAAGAACTAAAAAAATATTACCAAATCAGTACTGGGCATGGCAACATCAGAATACAGTGTCCTTAAGGAAAATAGAAAGAAAATGCTAGATATAGATGTTTTCTGTAACTTTTGCAAAAAAAAAACATTTATTATAAATAAAGATTAGTGAGAATACTGAGAATTATGTATTTTAGTTATTAGTAACAGCATACAAGCTTAAACTTCCACAAACGGTGTTAAAGGTCATATCTGAAGAGGGGGAATAAAAGTTTTTTAGTGATTTTTTATTAAAAAAATTGACCCATGTCCAATTTACAGTAATCCTCCAAAGGAATGTCAGAAAAGTGTAAAAATTGTGGATTTATAAACTTCACTTTAACCCAGGATAAGTTACATACATAAAAAATGAACTGTTTGAAGAAATTTACTTCTAGTAAATAATACACATACATAAATAAAAGAAATAATTATCTTCAATATTATCAGCCCCACGATCATCCCATTGCCTTCAGTGTAATTTATGACAATTGTTTCTAATTTTATGGATTGTTTCAGTCTGGAATGTCTCAAAATACTTCATTTGTTTTTATTTATACCTAATTAATTTTATTTCTGTAAATGTAATGGAAAATACCATATTAGGTATCTGATTAGTTTAGATATACTACTGCAGTTTTTATGTGGAGTCCTATTACTTAAGTATTTCTTGTTGGTATTTTGTATGCTTTTAATAGTGTATTTTTTCCAAATCACAAAACATACCCAACCTTGAATATATTTTGCTATATCCATCATGATCAAATTCAATTTGTATATAAAATAAAAAAAATATGTATTTAAATAAAGAAAAACATTCTATTATTTATATTCTGTTGTATTGTTTAAAATTTACATATCATTTAGAAGATATATAAATTTGGTACAGAGTATTCTATTGAGGACTGAACAGGCTCTTATTTTTGAATCTCCTGTATTTTTGTAAAAAAAAAACTGAAAATTCTCAGAAAAAAAAAAATTGATTATTGAATAAAACAATGATTTTTAATAGGCTAACTTACTGTGCAATATTTTTTAAGAACTAAATAATAAATCAAATACACTTTTTAAAATACCTAGGATTAAAAATAAAAGAATCTTTTTTTTAATTTAATGTCTCCTAAACTATTCAGAGATGTACAAGCATATTATTAGATCTTTGTTATAGTTATTAGAAAAGCTATAGGCCTTTTTGAAATTGTTTTTGGGATAGATTCTTTAAATCCTGGGAGAGGTGGTTATAAATTGAGATGCACAGATATCTGAGCCCCCTCTTATATGTTGTTAAGTGATTTGATTTGTACTTTGTGTCATATGTTACACCTGCATTGGTAGAACAATATCTGGTCTACAGAATTCTAAAATGCGTGCTCTTATTTACTTTATTTTTATGATTTTCAATTTTGTATTTATATATGTAGGTATACATAGTAAATAATAAATGTTATTATTATTATATATGAAACTCATCTGAGCAAAAGAGGAAAGGCTGTTTCTTTACAAAAATCAAGTATAGCTGGCTCGAGTCAGTAAAAAAGATACACAATATTTACATTTATGTTTCATAAATCTCTTATCCTTAATAATAATTAATCATTGTAGGTGTGGATTAAAAGAAATGTGTTCTTAAAATTGTAAAAAAGTCTATTAATATACAAATTACTATTAAATGTATGCTACCAAAACAAATGATAACATTCAATTAGGCGGTCCAACAAAACAGCTGACTGCTGTCAATATGGCTGGGGTAGGACAAACATTGTTTCCTTATAATTTAAAAGGAAATTTAAAGTATTTTTATATATATTTAGTGCATTTTTGTGTGCAGGACCATTTTTTACAATTGTGAGATTACTTTAAACTTAGTTGTGAGAAGTGAATACTTTTTGAAGCTTCGAAATGAGAACGCCGAAGTCGCTGAGCGGTGCAAACAAAATATTTTTATAATTAAAAATTAGATCCTTTTGTACTGTAGATCCAAAAGTCTTTCCCCAGTGACAAATATGGACATTGTTAGTTACCTAGTTGTTCGATTTAAATTATGTATATCCCAGTTAAACTTAGTTCAATCTGTGTATTTAATATTTTGTACTGCACCCAGCACATATTTTTTTATAAATAAAACATATATCAATAAAACAAACATGTTTTTATTTAAATAAATTGTCATGCATGCATGAGTGAAAAAATATGTAAGATTTTCATAGTGAATATAAGAAGAATAAAATGTTGTCTTTACAATAAAAGTGATGACGAGTGTAAAGGAACTCAAATTTTGTTCAGCATAATGAAACATTTACCCTTTACTTTTTAAACTTTTAAATTTAAACTTACTTATGTATAGAAAAAATTTAATTATATACTTGCACTCTAAGACAGGATTATACCACGGAGCCCCTAAAAAAATAGTTCCTATATTTTGTTCCAGTCTTATATTTTTTTGAGAAGTTATCGAGAAACTCAAAATTTTGAAAAAAAGTATCCATGCCTTTATCATACTTGGAATCCTGAGAGTTTCTTTATTCGGTCATGGGGTTTGCTTTAATACATGATTAATATGAAATGTTTTGTGTACACTGGGGCCTTATTTAATTTAGTAGTACATGAATCCTCTTCTTATGGCAGTAATCCATTTCAGTCACATCGACAAAAGTTCATTCTATCGTTCTTCATCTTTAAAATTGAAAATTTTTGACACTTAAATAAAAGTAACGTTGCCTTTTATCCCTCTACTTCCACAATTTGCAATACAACAAAAAGAAGGCATTTTAAGGTAAAAAAATGAAAATAAATAACAAGTGTCTCATATACTGCCGTGTAAACATTTGATTTGTTTGCCTACGCCCGTCAAAAACAGCTGATAGATCGTTGGAGTGCCCCATATTCAATTTGTCAAATAAAATGCATCGTTGCCAGATTTATTCTAGTATTCGACATTTAGTAATTGATTTTCTTTTTAGGATTATTACTGAAGAAAACATGCAGATCACTATTTATTTCTTTAAAGTTAGGTTAGGTTTTGCGAAATAGTGATTTTCAAACATAGAAAATTAAATTTAAACATAACGACTTTGTGTTAAAAGTGTAAACAATCTATAGTGCGTCTCGCATAAAGAACTCAATAGTTTAGGTGATATTTCCATAATATATAGTCTGTTTCACTTGTGATACCATCAATTTGTACCATGTCATGTTCAAAGTGCCAAGCTACGTTAAATGAAAAGGAGGTGAAATACAAAATTAAATGTGATTTTTGCAAAGAAATCTACTGCCTGAATTGTTCCAAGTTCTCTACTTCAGAAGCTCAAGTGACCCAGATGAAGACAAGAGTTATGCTGTTTGCTTGTAACTCATGTTCAGATTCCGTGAAAAAACAAGTCAAAACTGACGAGCTTGCCCAAAATATCGCCTCTGTTAGAACTCAGATGGAAAATGCTTTTGACTCCCTACCAGATATAATAGCTAAACTTATATCACAAGAAATGGTAGTTGTGAGATCCACACTGTGTGAGGGCTTAAATAATCTTAAAGATTGTGAGTCTGGCATTTCAACAAGCGTAGACCTTTTAAACTCTGAGATAAAAGTAGTATCAGGCCATATAAAGCTTGGTGTCAATAATGTCAATATAGTGGATAAATCTAACGACGTTGTTACAAATGATGGACAAAAAGGCACTATATGAGTACCCAGCTGTTCCTGTGACGCGAAATTGAGAAAGCTTCAGCGAAACAATGAAGAACTACAGATGAAATTTCTTAAGCTAGAAAAAGAACTTCAGCTGCTCAAAGATCTTGTGGCATCTAAACCTGCCGATTCCAACCCATCGCCCCTGCCACCAATGCAACTCAGTTAAAAATTGGATCAGAGACCTCAGCAATCTTCTTTAAATGACGGTCAATCCCTGAAGGCTGTACGAATTCAAAGCCACTCATGCCCAAACAATATCACCAACAATCAAAAAGCAACAACGTCAGCCGGTTCTGTCGAACGGTCTAAGCAACCACTGATTATTGGTACAGGTACAGAAAATGGACCACTTACAGCTGGTGAAAGACGGCAGTGGCTATATCTTGGCCGGTGCGACCCAACAACTACAGAAAAACATAATTGAATATATGGAAAATCAACTCTGCATATCCGAAGTAAAATGTTTTGTTCTGGATAAAAACGACGACGTAACATCTTTAAAATAGGAGTTAAAGAGTCGCTTTTGAAAGGCTTGCTCGATCCAAATCTTTGGCCTGCCGGTACTGTCGTTAAGGAGTTTCGTCCCCGGCGCCCTCTCAGAACGTCTACTTCAGCGAATTTTCAACGTCGAACAATAGCAGACAATCCCCATTAGAATCTCATCTACCAAAACGTCCGCGGCCTTAATACAAAGCTTAAAGACCTTTTTTGTGCTGCTCTGTGCGAAACCTACTCCATAATTGCACTTACAGAAACCTGGTTGGATTCCTCCGTGAATGATGCTGAATTTCTGGACTCGCGGTACGAGGTATACAGGACCGACAGAAACACAAATAACAGTACAAAATGTCGTGGAGGTGGTGTTCTAATCGCAGTCGACAAAAAGTTAAAAGTCGTCGCTTAGACATTATCAATCCTAATATTGAAGAGATATGGGTATCAGTGAAAATAGGCAACTCACCTTTCTGTGTTGGCTGTGTTTACATTCCGCCATCAATAGACATATCATATTTAGAAACTCATTTAAGATCTGTAACTAATGCCTGTGAAAAATTTGTTAAAGTGCTAGTTTTAGGAGATTATAATCTGTCTCATATCACATGGTCTCCAACGAGTGAAAACTATCTTGCATTATTACCAGGTAACATTAAATCTCCAAAAGAAATTTTGCTGTGTGACAGTGCTGCTTTTCTTGGGCTGTCACAATACAACAATATTCTAAATGAATACAATACTAGTCTGGACCTTTGCTTCTCTACTTCTGAAATTAGCTCAATTGAAAAATGTAATGGTCTAGTAAAGTGTGACCTATACCACCCAGCTTTTACACTATCTGCAATGTCTAAAAGATCCTACATAGAGTATGCTAACGACTACTTCTATGACTTTAAGAATGCGGATTTTACGCTCATCAATAATTATTTTTTGTTATTTGATTGGCCAACAATCATGGATGACGATCTGGAAAAAACTTTAAATAACTTCTATGCTGTAGTCTTTAACTGTTTTGATATGTTTGTACCTTTGAAGCAAAATCGTTCAAATAACAGATTTCCTGTCTGGTTCTCAAAGGAACTCAAATTTTTAATATTTCAAAAAAAAGCTGCTCACAAAAAATACAAGCAATCAAACAAACCTGAAGATTACAACACTTTCTCTTTGCTGCGTAGTCAATGCAAGACTCTTACTAGGGAATCCCATGATCTTTATATAACAAACGCTGAATGTTCAATTAACGCAAATTCTAAATTCTTCTGGAATTTTGTTCGTTCACAAGTAAATCACGGATCCATTCCCACAGAAATGTCCCTTGGTACAGTTAAAGCTGAAAATGCTGTCGACATAGCAAATCTCTTTGCCCAATTTTTTTTCATCTGTTTACAATCCTAAAAATCCTTCTAACATAAAAAATACCCCCCAAAGAAATTTGAAGTAATTTCTGAAATTATCATATCTCCCACAAACATAGAGAAATCGTTGTCAGAGCTTGACATAAACAAAGCCGGGGGTCCGGATGGACTTCCTAATATAGTCTTAAAACAATGTTCACACTCTCTTTACCTTCCTCTGTACCACATATTTTCCAAGTCTCTCAGCTCCAGAGTATTTCCAGAAGTTTGGAAGTTGTCATATGTGTGTCCCATTTTCAAGTCAGGTGACAAAACCAAGGTCGAAAACTATAGACCAATAAGTATTATTTCTGCGATACCGAAGGTATTCGAGCATTGTATTGAAAATGTCCTTTCAAACGTTTTTCAACAAATAATAGTGAACCAACAACATGGTTTTACCTCAAGCACCTGTTTATCAACTTCGTTACCACTTCCTTTGAAAAAGGTATGGAGACACATACAATATATACCGATTTCAGTAAAGCCTTTGATAGGGTCAATCATGCCATACTACTCTCCAAATTATCTGGTTATGGAATCTCTGGTCACTTGCTCTCATGGATGGAATCCTATTTATCTGGCCGAAAGCAACAGGTAAGGGTAGATAGACACCTTTCTGAAATTTTCAATGCAACATCTGGTGTACCTCAAGGATCCCATTTAGGGCCCCTCCTGTTTAGCTTATTTATCAACGACCTTAGTAGTTTGCTTTCTACCAATGTATTACTATTTGCTGATGATATGAAGTTGTTCTGCCACATATCTTCTCCTCAAGACACTATTCCTTTACAGAATGACCTCAACAGAATATTCACCTGCTGCCAACATAACGACATGTCGTTAAATATCAACAAGTGTTGTTTTATGAGATTTCATAGAACAAAGAATGTTGTTCCTACCCAATACACTATTAATGATGTAGTTTTGACTGAGGTGATCAAGGTTAAGGATCTGGGTGTTCACTTAGATTCAAAGCTTATGTTTACTGAGCACTTTGAAAATATAATAGGTAGGGCCAATAGGATGTTGGGTTTTATAAAAAGGAATTTAAAAATATTATTGCCATAAAAACTTTGTACACTTCGCTTGTTCGGTCCATCTTGGAGTTTTCCAATATTGTTTGGTCGCCATATTATCAGATCCACAAAAACTGTTTAGAAAATGTTCAACATAAATTCATTAAATATGCAAGATATAAACTCTCCTGTAATAATATTGATCTTAATGACGCCCAAACCATGTCCTTCCTTAATTTACCAAATCTTTCCAATAGAAGGGAGTATTACGATGTCTGTTTTGTTTTTACTGTATTTAACAACTTCATCAAGAGTCCAAAGTGCACTGAGCATTTTAAAATTCATGTCCCTAATTACCATACACGTCGTCAGACCCTTCTAAATATATCCAATTCTCAAACCTGGTATTCATTGTATAGCCCGGTAAACAGAATGTCGGCAAATGTAAACAACAGGTGACAGTGTGTGTTGTAGTGCGCCAATTACTTGTAAAATACTACTCAACTACTACTCTACTTATATATAAATCTTTTTTTTTTTTCATCAAATCTAGGGGATATTCTGCAATGTTCTTTTTTGCAAAATGCAGTGTAATTAATATATCAACTAGTGAAAATCCAAAATAAGAATATTTTGTATACTTTTTACCGACTCAACCTGAATAGCCATTCACAGGAAGGTAATAATTCGATTATCCTAGAAAGAGCTCCTACAACTATCTCGGGGTCCTAATTGAAATATCAATCTGTTTCAAGTTTAGTCATTTAAAGACTTTGGAAATATTTTTCTTCAGTCAATAGAATGACATCAGAACCTGAGTTTATATTTTAAGTGGAGATATGCTAGAGCATAGTATATGTTAGTAAGCTGTTTTTTTATCAAAGAGATTCTTAAGATTTTGAATTGCAAAATAAACTGAATTTAACTTAGGTGCCACATGGTTTACATGATCCAACCAGTGTAAGTTGTTATCTGAGATATATCCTAAAAAATTTCATGAGGACGATTTAGAGTTTTTTACCCACTGAAGAGTAAGTCCAGGTCAGATACTAATTTCCTTTTGTGGAAAATGAGGTGGTTTGTCTTAGATTTGTTAACCAACAAATATTAATGATCAACATAAATCAAATGAATAAAATGGCATACTATCTTAAAGACAAAGAAAGACACACAAGCAAAATATAGCTTTAAAAATTAGTAAATTAGATAAATAACGAATCTATTTAGTGGGTACAGGTCCTGTTATATGTTAGCTATTAGGTGTATTCAAATTCAAGAAGCAGTACATGTAAACAAAGGTGATCCATTGTGATATAATTTTTTAGCAAACTTTAACAGGCATATTGCACTCACAATCACTTTACATGCACTGCATCTTGAATTTGTATAGACTTTAGTAAGGTAACTTTGTATAACTCTAACTTGACTATGACTTAACTGTTTCACTTGTATAAATTTGACAGTTTCATAAAAAATTAAATCATATAAGATAAGAACTTGTAAAGACTTACAGTGAGCAGCCCTAATAGCTTTAATAACAATTTATATTTTTACAACAAAAACAAGACATTACATATACTCAAAGTTGAATATCCCCAAAAGGCTAACTTGTTTGAAATGTGTGATTCAAACAAAATGATACACTTCTGTCTTGATGATGGTATTGTTTAATTCAAGAGAGACATTCTTAAAGCAAAAAGGCAAGGAGCCAGTTTTTTTGGAAATTTGGTTAAAATAAATTTCCAACTTTATATTTTGGCCAAAATTTAATCCTAGAAATTTAGTATTGGTAACTTTATGCATTTTTTGATTATTAATTTTTGGTGACAGTGGGTGTTGTTAATTTGTTTGCAATTTGTCTTAAACATTTTTTTAATTAAGGATAATAATAACCTTATTTAAATTATATATAATAAAATCTGCCAAAATGTTAAATACTTACTCAAGTATTGTACTAATGCCTATGAAGCAGTTAAGTAAGTATGTTTTGAAACCAAAATCTATTCCTCTAAAAATATTGGTTATGAACTCAACTTTGGTAAAAAATTGTCTGTAAATCCACATTAATAAGTGTTAATAGATATTATAATGATATATAATTTTATTAATTATTGAAGATTGGTACTTGTTTTATACTTTTCATTCTCCTTGCAATAAATATATAATAATAAAATAATTTGAAAGGATAAATGTCTATATATCTGTGAGGAAGAGAAAACCAATTTCTAGAAGAAAACTAAAGTATGAAATTTACTATGTGTTTAAGCAGTGGTACCAGCATGTTGGGTAAAAACATATTTTTTTTTTAATTTATAACATGAGATATGAGTATATTCTGCAAAAAATTTTTTTGGACAACAATGTGAATGCAGAAATAAATTGTCTTCAGCTTGCATGTGGTACACCCGGTCATGTTCAGTGTGCAGTTCAAGCATACCTGCTTGAGAGAGTAATATATTATTGAGGTTTCAGTTATACCCAGTTGTGCAAATATGTAAAAGTTTTGTTTCTCCCACTCCAATGATTCCTAGTAACTATCCATTTGAATTTAGATGACCGCAACTCCCATAAAAGTAATGTGAAACTATACACAGACATGGCCGACACATATGCCTCTATACTTTTCTAAAATATCTAAACAAAACAACCCCAAATTTTTGTATGTAATCCTGTTTTAAATATCGGACTACTTTTTCGTTTGCCCTTGTTAGGCCTTTTTTTTTTGGGTTTGGTATAACAAGGTGTATAATATATAAAACAAACTTCAGACCACGCAACCAGCTGTCCAAAAATATTTGTTGGAAGTCACAACAAAGGGAGAATAGGTGTTCGGCATGTCTGTGTGTAGTGCCTTGTGTAAAAGTATACTTATTGTATAATGATAAATATGTCAACAAACTTCGCTTCTCATGTGGTTAAATTTATATTGTAGAGTGAAGGAAATAGTAGCGCATATTTTGTATTAAAAGGGTAGACTATAAATGTAGGGTACAAAAAAGCACAATTTTGAATAATTTTAATTTTTACATATCTCTATTATTACCTTTATTTTAGGTAATAGTTATTGTTTTTGCACACTCCCATTTCTCCACTTGGATATCTACATGCAAAGAAGTGCATTGGGTTCAACTAGTCCCTAATAAAACCAATATTAGTCTGTATTTATTTAGATATTTATACAGTTAATTGGATCACAAAAAAAGTGTAGTCAAGAATAAGATATAAAAAAAAGTTAAATACAGATTTTCTCTAAATTGTACAGGGTGGCTTGTTATCTTGAAAATAACCAGGTAGTTATTCTCTCTAGAAAATATATGAAAAGTTGAATAAAAAAGTTAACCGGGATATATAATGTGATGGGTTGTTTTACAATGTTCTGAATTTAATGATCTATCATTATTATTTAGTTCATTTTTAGACCAGTATTTTTAAGATATTTTGGTATTTTTTGAAACTCTGCCGGAGCCATAAAAGAGACAATTTAGTTTTTAGTCACTGCCTAGTACCCAATTCTCAAAATAAAAAAAAAAGATAAGAGTGTTGCCAAATTTCGGGTATTGTTATTTTTCTCAATATTTTCAAATGCAACCCACTGTATATTATGTTAGATCTAAATAGAGAACTTAAACAATATATAACATGGGTCTGCAAAGCACTGCTTCAGACTTATAGGCGATTATCTTCAGTAAAAATATAAGAACTCTAAAAGAGAACATTTTAAATGAAATATTATTTATATAATGATTTATGGTTGTATTGCGAACTAGATCTTTAAGAGTATCCCACAATTCGTTCTATTTTCTCTATTAAGGCATATGTGATGCTGGAAACTTAAATTATGTTTAAGAAACACTGGTCATAACGCTTGTATTGTGGCACATATATTGACATATTCACCAAAGTTGGCATTGCATCTTTTTTCTTTTACCATCATAATTATGCAAATCTTTTGACATACATTATTATATTGCTTTGTTTTCTTTTCTTTTTTTTGAGTTATCTGTTTGTTTAACCATTTTTGCTATAAAGGAAAAGCTGATATGTTAAGAGTGTTTTATATTAAATAATAAAAATTGAACTTTTGATCTTAGGGTATAACTAAGTTTCCATTGAATTAATTCCCAGAAAAAAGATCTTTGACAGACTTTAACACTTTACAATAAATGGAAACTTGCAAAAAGAAAAAAGGAGACTCAATATTTTGTTATATTTTAAAAAGTCTCCTGAACATTTAACCAGGGGTGCAACTTTGTATTGAAAATCCATCACTGAAAATGTGCCTTCAAATAACCAAATGGAAGCCCTTTAAATATTATCCAGTAGAAAATTTGGAACAACATGATTACAACTCCAGGTTACATTTTTGCAGTATTCTTACGGAAAGACGTTTGTTAGAAAATATATTTGCTAATACTCTTTGAACTGATGAATTCATATTTTATAACCCTAACTAAAATCTCTTATTGAAAAATACCCATTATTGGAGCAATGTATGGAAGTAATGAAAGTTACAATATCAGGAAGAATATAAAGGTTTGATGCGGCATGTATAGGTCCAAAATTTTTTTATCAGAATTTAAATTCCCTTTACTTAGTGCTTTTAATAACAATAATAAAAATTTAATTTGGCAGTGGGAGGTGCTTCATATTACAGAAGTCAAGAAATAACCAACTTATTGAATGTATATTATAGATAATGGATTGGAGAATATGAATATGAGGTGCCCTGACCTTACCTCCTAGATTTCTTTCTATGGGGTACACTTAAAGATCTAGTATACAGACACAAATCATCAATTGCACAGGAACTTGAACGAGACTATTCAATATCTAAATCAAAATGAATGTTAGGCATGCTGTAATGTATTTCGAAACTTTATATACCACTTGCATTGCCCAAAATGGATAACATATAAAACACTTGTTGCAATAATATTTTTTATTGTTAGTCTTTAAGTATTAGTTACTTGTTTAATTTGTAATTTGTTTGTTAACAAAATATTTTAATGCTATAGATAATATTTCGTTAACAACGTTTGGAAATTTCGTTTGGAGTTAATAGAAATATTTACTGAAGATAATCATATGTTTGAAATGGTGTCTTGCAGACCCATGTTGTTATATCTTGCTAAACTGGTCGTTTAGTGCTCTAAATAGATTTAACATAATATATAGGTGGTTTATATGCAACCCCCTTTTGAGAAAACTGATTATATGGGAAATTCGGCCACACAGTACCATTTTTTAAAATTTGATAGTTGAATAATAGACAGTAAATAAAAGATTCATTTACCCTTTTTATGGCTCAGACAGTTTTTAAAAGTACCAAAATACGTTCTAAAAAAAAATAAATAAAATATATACCTGACTAAAAATGTACCCAATAAATCCTAAAAGTTGCATGACAGACCCAGCGAGTTATATATGGTTGAAAGCATTATAAATAGCGCTATTTGAATACAGGGTATCCCATTTAAAATATGAAAGTTGATACCTACCCATGTAAAACGACGTACCCTGTATCTATGAAAACAAACTAAATCAAACTCTTTAATTACCCTAATTAACCTTTGTATTCCACTTTTCGCTCCATCTCGTATTCTTTCTGTGAAAAGGTAAAGCCCCAAGATAAACAGGCCACCTGTACATTTTTTGCAGATATACAGAGTGTGTTGTTAACTTTGTTCTTTTAAATGTATGGTATATATTCATCAGATGGGTCGCGCAATACTGATTATAAATATACCAGGATGGTTTTATACTGTTTACCTTCAAAAACGCCCGAACAATTTGACAAAAACCTTACCATAAGAGGCAACGTGTTAGAGGGAGGTTAAGAGAGATGGACAATGGTCTAGTAGATAGTGAAGTCAATGACAATACATTGCGTCTTATCACAAGGTTTTTGTCAAATTTCTAGGTTGTCTTTAAAGATAAAGGTATCAAACCTAGAATATGTATAACCAGCAAGAAGAGACCCATTTGATGCACATATAATATACGGGGTGTTACATTTAAGAAAAACTGTTTAATTAAAAAGTTATATATTTTATTTTTTTATATTAATAAATAATGTACAATGTACAATTTTATTAACATTACTTTCATGCTGGTTTTTACAATCATAAGAAACTACTTGGCTATATCATGGTTATCTTAGGGTTTAAAATAATATTTGTTGATAATCTAGGTTTGTCTACTGGGGATTTTAACTTTGACAAATACTACCATTCTTAAAATGTTTATAGATATGACTGTCGATCTATCAATCAATAATCTATTATGTATATGTTATTAGGTTGTATATCAAAAAGTTAACAAGATTATGAGAATCCAAAGGGTACAAGGTGGAGTGGAGGAGGGACAACCTGAATTTGATGATAGTACTAGTGAATATATTATTGGGGAAAATGGAATTATTACACAAAAGAAATTTAATCCATGGAATGCTGATATTCACTATGGTTTAACTGTTAATCCAGCTGACAGAGGGTAAGTAATAATCGCAAAATTATTTTCTGCATACCACACATCCAGTAGTAACTTTCTATTTTATTTTAAAAACGATTTACTGTTTCATAAGAAAATACACTTTTCAGAGGTTTCTATCTTGACTAAAAACTTGACAGAATTTGGGTAAAGATCGGTGGACTGCAAAAGATAATAATGCACTGTATATGATACACAAGTTCAAAAATCAGGTAGTTTAATCATGAAACTATTTTAACTATTGAATTCAAAACTGGGTGCAATGCTTATCTATCTCGCAGCATCGTAACACACTCACTCCTTATTTTTTTCCTCCGTTTCAGCGACAGCGGTACTACATTAAAGGTTCTGAGAATTTATGCGCTAGGTTGTCGCTTGCGGCATTGTCACGTTTTTAGGGAAATTTCAATTAAAATTAACTGAATATCTATATTTAAATTCAAATTTTTTATTCAAGTGAGTTACAATCAAAATGTATCACACACGTCAGTAAATAAATAAAAATCTTTAAAAAACAGCATAATAAAATTGCTTACATTAAAAATCATTAACTACTCTATTAAATTTAGACATATTAAAAGGGCATATATAAGAATATAAACATATAAATATAAACATCCCTAGGATTCATCATTAAATCGTTTCAAAATAGAACATTACACATGTACAATTAAAACGTCAATAAAACATACAATATCATCAATTAGCAACACTAGTCCATACTTAAATCATTCACAAGTAATTTATTCACAGGACTGCACAAATTCATCTACCGAGTAAAAACTTTGCTCTAATAACATGCTCTTAATATTGTACTAAAACTTTTTCAGAGATAAATTCTTAACATCTAAAGGAAGGATATTATAAAATTTTATGGCTAATACGCGGGACCGCTTTGACACCTCTTTAAGCGCCAGTAGATGGGGACAATATCACTTCTATTTCGCGTTTAATAACCATCAGTGGTGTAGCTTAAAGAAACGAAATAGGGATGCGATAAAACTTAAGAATGTCCAGGCAATAAAAAAAAATTATAGTGGTAATATAAAATAATCATATTTTAATACTAAAGCATTAATTTTTAAACTGAAGCTCAATTCTTTGATTTGGATTCCCTTTAGCCCATTTATTACGGTCCCTTTAAATGAATCTGACAAACCCAAACTCTAGCCAGGCGCCTTCAATGTACAGTACCTGTATACACTAAGATGTGTTTAAGCAATCGCATCCAAGAGCAGTGAAAATTCGCGTGGTCAACTGCTGGTTTCGAATGAGGTCCCCGAGCGGAACGGCTTGATGTAACATTGGCAGTCGCATCACTGTGCAAGGCGTACTGGCTGCAATAGTTATATGGAAGTTCAACGATATCGAAGGGTTAGAGTGCGTGTTTATAGGGATAAAAAAAATACTTAACAAGCTGCTTATAGAAATTTGGGAACTCACTGTCAAATTTGACATTCCGTTAAACATTCTAAACTTTAATTGAGCTTTCTGCAACCGGCCATAAGGATTTTCTTAACATAAATGAAATTCTTTAAAATATACGCATATAGTAAGGTAAGAATTTTCAGCTTTCTGAATGCAACTCTGCAAGCGAAAGAGACCAGGAACATATTATTATGAATATAAATTTAGTCTTAATAGAAGTTAACTCAAAAACTATTAGGTATCTAATTTAGAATCATACAGGGTGTTGAGATGTTAATAGTTTTCCATTCTTTTTGTATACCTCATGCATTTCTAGAGAGTTTTAATTCAATCAATTAGTTTTAAAAAATATTTTTTTCATATATATTTATTTATTTATTTATTAATACTACTCCACTTACAGAAAGTTCATTACATGTTAGAGGTAAAGAAAAATAATAAACAGAAATAAAAAGCTGAAGCTAAAGTTAACTATAACAAGGATTAGGGATAGCTAGGATCGTCTATGATCATTGCCAATCATTAGAGAGTTGTTTCAGACTTCTTATGTTAGTATTTAATTCAATATTTAATATCTCAATATCAGAGTTTTGTTACATTCTTTGAATAGAAAATTTTAATGGTGTTGTTTAGACTGGAAAATGCATTAACCAAATTCTAAGGTTAATCTTGGGTATAATCTTAATCTTATATTGTTATTAAGTAGACAATTTTTCTATTTTAAATTGTTGATAACTTAGTAAAGATTATGCAACTATTTATTCTCCGATCCCTAAGAATTTGTATATTAAAGCTTTTCAGCATAATTTTATATGAGATTAGATATGGATAAGCCTTGAATTTTCCCACATGCAACTACCTAAGAAATCACTTTTGAACCTTTTCCAACATTTTGCTATACTAACATGTTTGGATATACTGAAGGTCTATAAAATATGAGAGAAACTATTCGTTGAATGTTAAATGTGACGGTTAAAGGTATTAGTTCTTTTTTTAGCCCTTCATCTACAAACTTCTTTAGTAATAATGTGTATTGTGGTTGTTATATCCATATACCAATTTTGTTCAGTTTTAAATAATTAGACTTTTTTCAGAGGTAAGTTTTTTTACACATTGTAATCATTTTTCATTTCTTGTCGTTCATTTTACCTGTCTTTTTTATGTTATGCTTGTTACATATTTCTTTCATTTTAGCTCGGAAAAGGGTTTAAATATAGTGAACCATAACGTTAGGTAATGAAATAGTAGTTTTTCATTTTCATACTGTCCTAGACACCCCCACAAAAAGAAAATTTATGCTAAATATTTTGAAAATATATCATAAAAAATACTCTATATTTAAATATATTTCATCTGTTGGTGTTTTTGTTGGTTCCTATAACACCTCAATTGAGTGAATATTCCATTGTTTATTGTGTTAATTGAGGAATATGTACACATAACTAATCATCTCTTATGCGAACAAATAACTCAAACTACAACGTCGTTGATTTATAAATAGTTCATAGAAACTAACATTAACAGGTGAATCTAACTGATTGTCCATTCTTTATCTTTAGAATGTGAAGCTAAGTGACACTCCCATAAAGAGGATATGTACAGCAACATAGAACAGTTTCTCATACTTTTTGACTGTTTAGTCCACTTTTGGATAGTGCTGAAGGCCTACCTTTGCCAATCTATAAGAATGAACGTAGACATTATCAATTTTTTTCTCTTAAGAATAAATTGGTCTAGGTTGAGCGATGGTCCCTGAGAGAATGCCCTAGAGGCATTAACAAATTACCTTCCCATTCTCAGAACATCAAAGTAAATGACGGTATTAAAATCATATGTTTTTGTAGGTCTACCAGTGTTGAAGTGGCACAACCAAAAACACAAGTCGCACCCAAACCAACTAACTTTGCTTCTAACTTGGTAATGGTGAAAACTGCTTCAGGAAAAAATGTTATTCTCAAAGTTGTTCCACAAGGAAGTGGTAACGTAAGTACTACGTTATATTATTATTATTATTAAGTAACAAGGTTGATATTTTAAACTTGTTTTTTGAAACTTGTAAATTTGACATATTTTGTGTTTCAGAGCATTGGCTCACGGAAGCAAATTAATTTGAGGGGTTTTTATCTTGCAAGCTCTTTCTCTAGAAACTTAAATAGACATGGAGGAGTATGTATTTTTGTTAGAGAAAATATTTTATCAAAGTCTATTAATTTAGATCCTTTCATCACTGAATTGGATTCAGAATTCTGCAATCAGTGTTCCTAATTGTAATTGTATTGTTGTAGCTTTATACCGATCTTGTGATGCGGATCCTTCAGTGTTTTTAAATAACTTTGAAAGACTGCTTTTAAGCTTGATCAATGCCAGTAAATCTAGGATAATTATTGTAGATTTTAAAATAAATTTTAGATGTGATAGATTCTTTTGGTTTACAAATAAGCATTTCAGAATTTACTCGTATTACATCATCTACTTCTTGTATAGACAATATCCTTACAAATATTGAATCTGATAGCTTAGTTATGGGTGTCTATGACTCCTGCCTGGCAGACCATTTAGGTCAATATATTTTATTGAAACAATCAAAATAGTAGGATTGCTGTTTTGAGCCGACCAATTACTCAGCTAGGTTTAAATAACCATGTTGAATACTTGGCCTCATTTTTGGTAGAAAATTACAATTCATTGGTTGAGCAATGTTTTCCAATGGTAAATTGTTGCAATACAAGGCCACCAGAAGCCTGGTTCAATGCCGAGTTAAGAAGACAGCGAGATATTTTGGCTACAGTTAAGGATGTTTGTAATTTCAAGGATGATCCCTTCCTTAGTTCGACTTATAAGGCCCTAAAATATGATTACCTTAATTCCATTAAATTGGCTAAAAAGAATGCCTATGAAACTTTTTTGTTGAACTCCAATAACAAATCGAGGGACTGTTGGAAGGTTGTTAATTTTGAGAGAAATAAACATAAAACACCTATTTCAGGAAACAGTATTTCTTTGGAGAGTTTTAATGAGTATTTTAGCTCAATTGCAGACAACATAATCAAAACTTTACTCTATATTACACAGAAGGCATCAGACCTCCTGAACAAAAATAATGCACGTACTTCTAGTTTTTTTCTATATCCAACTACTGAAACTGAAGTTTTTGATGTCAGAAATTTAAAGCAATCCAACGCTACTGGTTTTTATAATTTCTATAGACGTATGCTACTTCAAATATTGGACATTTTAGTAGGTCCCCTTATCAGGCTTATAAATAAGTGTTTTTCTCAGGGAATCTTTCCTCAGAGCATTTAAAATTTCAAAAATTACACCAATACTTAAAAAAGGTGATTGTGAGCTGATTGACAATTACCGTCCAATTTGGACTATCTTTAATTTTCTGTGGCAAAGAGTTAAATTCAATCAAACCTCTATGGTTAAGTGCTTTCTCAGTACTCCTCTTATTTTTCGTATACCCACAAAAATTTTTGTTATTTCTTGTTGGATAGGTATGTATAGACTCGTTCGTTACAAGTTTTTCTGTCAGATAGGAGTTAGTCCATTTTTAATTTTATAAATAAGGATTAGTATTTGATATTTCAAAAATGATTCTATAGAGAGCCAATCTAATGCCGTTAGCATATTTCTTATAGGTGTTTCTCTTTTTTTCCCCCAAAATTAATCTCATATATCTGTTTTGAAGTTTTTGTTAGCTGTTTAGCTCATTTTTGTTAGCAAAATAGAGTATTGAGGAGCTAAAAACCAAATGTGGAAGGATTAATGTGTTAAAGACAGTAGTCTTGGACCAGCGAGTAAGATATGGTGAAACTCGTGACAAAAAATTAACGTTTTTGGTTTTCTTTCTAATTATATACAATATGTTTTTGTTCTTTAAAACTAAGATGTTTATCAATAATAAAACCAAGATATTTAATATTTTCTACTAGTTTTAAATTATCACTACCTACTATTATATTTAAGTTACTTGATATGAATTCATTTTTAACTTTATTACTTCCTATAAGCATAAATTTCGATTTTTGTATATTTAATTTTAGTAAATTTTTATTAAACCATTTATAGAGAAGACTTAATTCTAAATTTATTGTGGAAGTAAAGTGAGTTAAATCCTTTGAATTAAAACACAGCAATATGTCATCTGCAAACAAGTGTAAAGAACAATTTTTTATTACCTGGTTTATGTCATTAATATAAATTAAAAATAACACTTCTGCGGAAATTTTGTTATTAATTTTGGTAACCTGCTTTCTATTCTTCAAATAATCTACAAACCAATCAAGGGCAGTATTACTTATACCAATTCCCTTCAATTTGCTTACCAGTATATTCCTATCTATAGTTTCAAAGGCCCGTTGTAAATCAAGGAACACTGCTCCTATTGCATAATTATCATCCAAGAGATTCTTCCAATCATAAAGAACATTCTGAATTCCCGTTTTACAGCTGTGATTCTTTCGAAAACCAGATTGATTTACCATCAGAATATTATTTGCAGTAATAAATTTAATAATTGTTTATATACAATTTTTTCTAAAATTTTCTCAGTTGTAACCAGCATATTAATGGGTCTGAACTGATCAGCCTTAATAGTACCTTTTATTTTTGGAATTGGGATTACTGTGGATAACTTAAATAAGGATGGATCCAGTTTCTAAAGAAGTATTTATGATGTTCAGAAGTGGCCCTTCTATATTACTGTAGATGTTTTTTAAAAATTCAGGTGTTAGTTCATCTGGACTTCCTTTGTTGGGCAATGAAAATACAGTTTCCCTTAGCCCTATGTTATCAATTAAGCAAAATGAATCAAAATGGTCTTGCAGACTGGAATTATTTATACATGGTGTCATTTCTGTTCCTATATTCGTTTTGTCAATACCATGTATTATATTATTAATACTTTCCACAAAATAAATATTCAAATTATCTGCAATTTCTTTTGAATTAATCAAAATGCTATTGTTGATTTCCAGTTTAGTAATAGTTTTTTTATTAGTTGTAGAAAATAATTGGCTTAATGTTTGCCACATTTGCTTACCATTATTTTTTGATAAATCTATTTTGTGTTGATAATATTTTTTTCTTTCTGATAACTGACACCACCTTATTTCTACATTGTTTGTAATTCAATCTATTATCTGCTGATTTATTTATTTTTAATTTTTTATAACTGTTGTCCCTATCCTCAATTGCTTTTTCAACTCTGTCATTATACCATTCTTTAAACTTTGGTTTTATTACTTTTTCAAGTCGTGGAGCTATATCTTCTAATGCACCTTTAATATTATTATAAAATATATAATATTTAATATTTAAATCCCTAACTCTATAGTCCCATTTTATCTGTGATAATCTATTATTTAACACATCATAGTCTATCCTACCTCTTGTTTGAATAGTTAAATTATCCTTCCTAGCCCTTTTTATCTGAATATTTATACTTACAATAAAATGATCACTTATTTGAGGGGTTTCCAACACCTTACATTCCAAAAGAATTGTTAGTCAATACTAAATCAATTATGCTTCCACCCTGGTCATTAGGATGTGTTACTGTCTCAACCAGTTGGTTTAAACCTGTATCATTTACAATTTCTTTTAGTTTATTTGAGTATGTAGTTTGTGCCAACTAGTTAATGTTAAAATCACCCATTATTATAATAGGGTAACTACAATCAAGCAGACTTTCACATCATTGTTCAAAAAAATTCAAAAAATCAGAGGCACTGGCACTGAGAGAATGATAGAAATTTGCCAAAATGTAATATTGTCCCATGTGAGCTACTTTTATTACAACAAACCAATAATTTTTTTTTGAAACTGAAATCTGTCAACATTTAAAATGGTAATACAATCTGTGTGACGATTCTCACTATCAACCCTTACAATTTGGTACCCTGTAATGTCTATTTCAAAATCCTCAATGTCTTCTGTCAGTCTTGTTTCTGTTAGGCAAATTAGGAGCGGATTACACTTTCATATGAAGTTATATATTTCATCAAATCTTGACAAAAGACTGAGAATTCATTAGAACTATTGAATTGTTTATAAAAAATTACTGTTTCCCTGGTCATTAACAACATTCATCTGTTTAACTGTATCATCCAAAACAATATTAATTTCTTTAGTATAATGTATATTATGTATTGAAATGTTATTAATTAATTTCTGCAGTGCTTGTGCTATTATATATTTACCACTATATTTAATTTGTAGGCTGCTATTGAAAACAAAATATGAAGAATCAATTAAGGCATTAAAATGCAAGTAGTACCCAGATTTTTCACAATAGCATATCTTTTGGAACATCATTTTATTATGTTCGTTAATAAAATTATTTAATAGGTTACAATTTGACCACAACGGCACCGAAAAAATAACTAAGTTGGTATATTTACAAATACTTTTTAGATTTTGCAGTGTTTTTTCTTCCACTCTGATTCCCTTCACAACATTTTCGAATCCACCCATAACAATCACCCAATCTCTGCTCGTAAAAGTTTTAGTTAAGTCTGCAATACTAGCCACCACATCATCCAACAGAGCATTTTGCTTAGCCACTGATGAAATATTAAAATCTGCGTTTAGGTCCTTGTCCAATATTTGTCTGAAGTTCTTAGCCAAATTATCTCCTAGAATAAGTATTTTATTTTTAGGTTTAGGAATTTGTACACCACAATGGCCTGAAAATTTTTTTGGTCTGTTTGATATGAGTCCTTTAGAAGTCGAAACTGTGTTTCCAGAGATGTGCTTGTTCAACTGCATGACTTCTTGTCTATACATATCCCTCTCAGCTTCCAAAACCTCAATAAAAGTTAACATTACTGTATTCATTTGTTTGAGATCCTGTATTTCTGATTTTAATCTGGAACACTCCTTTTCAGGTGAGGCTGTATTACTTGAACTGTTGTTGATGTTCATATCCATAGGCACAACAAAGGAGACATTTTTACTTTTTGCATCAGATAACATTTGTCGCAGTTTTTTAAGCTCAATGGAATTAGAATCATTTTCAGCCTCCATATTTCTGATACTATCTAAGAGGTTTTTGTTTAGGTCTTGCAGCTCCCTCATTTGTGTTTCCAAATTCCATTTTGCCTCTTCCAAAGCTTTAATATTTGCGATAAACTCGACTTCTGTTCTTTTCAACTCTTGTATATCATTGGCCAAGGAGGCATTTAGTTTATTTAAATTATCAAGTTGAGACACATTTTTCTTTTCTGCGTCACATACTTCTTCAAATAAACGGCTGTTACGCTTTATCCTGTCTATATGTCTATTTCTGTCTTTGATTTCGTTCTGAAGAGAGGCGATTTGCTCAATGTAAGCCTTTTCCTGGTCTTGATGATTATTATAGCTCACCTGACAATTTTCAGAACAAAGAATTTTGTAACCTCCCAAATTTACGATTCCCGAAATCCGTTCCATACAACTGGGATGGAATATCGCATTACATAGGATGCAACAGTAGTTCTGAAAGTCTTTATTTTTGCAGCACTTAAATTGTCGTTGCATTTCACTTTATAGTTCATAAAAATATTTTAACGTCACACTATGCTAAAACTCCCCGATCGGATTTGAAATGCTTATCAGTTGGCGATAAGAACTTCAAAAATGTGCATGTGTTATAGGTTTTTTACTGATGGTATTTAAATTAAATCAAATCGTCACACTTATGCAGGCATTTTCCACTTTTACTGGATCACTGCTAGTCATTATACAACACCAATTAGTTCATTGCATAGCACAGAGTCTTCCCTACATTTCAAGACTAGACACATATATATTATTTCACTAACAACGTAAAAAATACGAAAACGACCCATGAAGCACTTGATCTCTTTGTGTGTATATGATTTCATATTTTAATTATTTAGCTTCAATATTTTGAGAAACACTCTCTGTTTGATACCTCACGATTCGGGTTTCAGTCAGGGGGTTCAACAATTGGGGCCATTCTAGATGTTGTTGGGGGCATTGTCAGGGGCCTTGAAAGTGAGAAACACTCTATTATTACTATGTGTGATTTGACAAAGGCCTTCAATTATGTCTCTCACGACATCCTGCTGGAGAAAATTATGTACTTTGGAATTAAAGGGGTGGCTTTTTTTTAGGTCCTACCTTTCTGGGAGACTATAATGTGTAACTATCAGTGGTCGAGTTTCAGCCCCCAGGTCCATAACTCATGGAGTGCCCCAGGGTTCTGTCTTAGGACCTGTGTTGTTTATTGTCTATATCAACGATCTATGTTCTTACATGTCAACTGTTAATAAACGTGTTCTATTTGCAAATGACGTGACTTTCTTAAATATTGTCTTGAATTTCAATGTTCTCTCGAATCTTGCAGGCATATCCTTGAAGGAGGCTGAAAGATGGTTTCTTGCTAATAAATTAAAACTTAACCCATCCAAAACAGAAAGTCTTATTGTTAGTAGCAATAATAGGCTTACCTCAGGTAAAATTTGTAAATTACCTGGAATAGTTTTAGATAATTCTTTGTCTTGGTCGCCACATATTGAAATCTTAAGTGGTAAGCTGTCTTTATCTTTGTTTAAGACAAGTGAAGCATTTTGTTAACCCAAATGTACTTAGAATCGTTTATTTTGCACTGTTTTATAGTAACATCACATATGGAGTAATTCTGTGGGGAAATGCAGTTGACACAATTACAATTTTTTGCTTGCAGAAAAAAGCCATCAGGCTATTGACTAATGCTGGATTTAGGGATCACTGTCAACCCTATTTTAAAAATCTTAAGATTATGCCTTTGCCTTCAATCTATATCTATTATATGCTATTGGAAATACACTCTAATTCAGGTTTATTGACACTACATTTGGAAACTCATGATCATAACACAAGATCTGCATATTTAATTAAACTCCCACAGAAATCTTTGCAAACTTCAATTTAAAACTAGAGTAAAAAATCACATATTAAAACACTGTTTTTACTCAATTGACGAGTACCTCAGTACTCCTTTTGGTTAAAATTATTTTCTTTTTCTTTCCATATTTTTTCTTTTAAAGCATTTTTTTTGTTTGCCACCTTGTTGCAGGCACTGACTTGATCAAAAAAAAAAAGGAAAAAATTGTATTGGTTTGTTTTAATTGTGTTAAATGCTGTTTTTTTTATTAGACATTTGTTTGTAAAATTTTTTGTACTTGCTCCAAACTGTATGTAAAGTAACATGGTGTAATATATTTCTATTTCAATAAAATAGGATTATAATAAATAAATATAGCATATTATAAAGACTGAACTCTTAAAGGTTTCATTCACGTCTGCAATGCAAGCCTACTTTCCCATTTATTTGGTATATGGAGCGGCAAGTGCTGATTTCGCTTCGCGATGGTGCGTTTCAGTAAATGCCATCTATACTCGCCGAAGCATAGAGAAAATATATAATTCACACTAAATAAAAGCTGTTGCCCGTCATCGATGACGCTATTAAGCAGGTTCAGTAATAAGTAATACCTTTACACAAACATAACTGTAACAGAATGATTTCATTGAATTTTAAATTTCCCACCTGTTATGTGATTAGAATATGTCATGTTGACATGTTTTATTTGTTAGCATTGCTTGAAATTTAATTCAAACTACTAAAATTTAATTTTTTAAATTCTTTATTGTACTCGCTGATTATCCATCAGTCAGTGTTTTTTACTTGGGTGCATATGCAGAGAAAGGGAAATATGGTTAACGGTTATATATGTATGTATGTATGGTTGGTATGTTGTCAAAATTTTGATTTAAAGCGAGTTTTTTAAGCGTGTTTAAAACACCATTAGTTGTTTTAATTTTTTTAAATCTGTATATAAAAAAACATGTTTGAAACTTAAATATGTTTTTTTCTAGTTAATTTGATATAAAACTACTTTAATGAGCATTACTATAACAAAACATAGGTATAATAAACAAAGCAAACAAAAAAATACATAGGTTAAACTGTTATTACAGAGTTTAACACATTATATTTCTTTTAATTATAAAAAGCGATATAAAGTTATTTTTATTTTATTATTTTAACAAACCAGAAAAGTTTTGTTTATTAATAATATGGGATTTATGTCAACACACAAAAGTATATACATGTACATATGAAATCTAAGGAAGACCAGTTGATCGTTTAATATTAATTTGTTGTTATTTTTATGTTTGTAAAAAATTAAACAAATTTTTGTTTTGCTTTAAACATAATCCTTGCCTTTTTTTTTTAAGAATTAAAAAAAATCTTTTTTTTTTCAACCCTATTTGTATAGTATTTATCATCAGACTAAATAAAGAATAGAACCTCCCACCCATCCTTAGCTAATCCTAAACAAAATAAAAGTAGAGAACAAGTCATAGCGCCTGTCGCGAGTATTTCAGTGACGTACGAAGCAGTTCGAAATTCTAATATGGTTTTGTTTATGCTTACACACACTTAAGACGATATTTAAAAAATATATAATTGATATTAATTATAACACAACAGAGAATGTCAAATATTTGCCATTACAACCTCTTACTACTTTGTTTTTGTAAGTGGGTACTTACTATTTGAAATATTATTGTCTTTCTATTTTGATTTATTGATAAATAAAATTACTTTAGACAAAATATATATTCCATAATATATTTTCACACAATATTTTTTTAATTATCTATTTTATTTCCAATTTGTTATTATTGTTTTCAATAGCAAATATATCATATACTCAATAAAACATTGATCTGACAATGTTAGCACTAAACGCGTGTATCATGTGAAGTAATAGACTTGTAAAATATTAAACAACATAATTTGTTTTTCAATAACTCATCGTGATAGGTATCAAATTATATAGGTCCAAAATATAAGCAACTTTTATATATAGATTCATACTTTTCTCACGGCTATCACCAATAATTATTCATAGATCTAGCAAAAATTTAATATGGCAGAATAGAATTTAAATATATATGTATATACACATATCCATATATACTATACTGAGTATCCAAAATACTGAAGTGGACAGCGGTTTTTTTTGTTTTTATAATAATCTTTTAACATTATTTTACATCTTCTTAATTGACCCATTTTTTAATATTCGATATTTTTTTGACAACCTGTCAACAGTATCCTCCAAAGCTTGATTATGTGCCTGATAACTTGCAATGGCTTTTTTTTTGTTCAAAGTTACATTTTGTGCTCTTACATTGCAAATGTATACCATGAGCTATTGTTTTTCAGCCAAAAATTAGATTGAAATCAATCAAGCTACTTTAGTTCTAAATATCTCAAATGAAGTTTATTTACTCATGCACCCCAGCTAAAATATGTAGGATGTGACTCATTACTTCTGTAATACAATATTAGCTGTCAAGTTACATTATTCAAAAGTAATTATAATTTGCTATATAGTAGATACCAATATGATTTTTCTCCAATAATTTCAAATTTCTAACTGAAATTTTGTATTTTTATAGATACCAAAGGCAGTTATTTTGAAGCCTACTAAGATAATAAAAAGACCTGTTGTGAAACCTCAAATTGTTAGTAATCCTGCAATTGACATGTCAGATATCGAAGGGGAGGTAAGAAATATTGAGAATATTCTTTTCATATAATCCAAGAAAAAAGACTAGAATATTTTATTTCAGGTTACATAACTTAATTATTTAAATTGTACAATTTTAGCCTCCAAAGACTATTATTCTTAAGCCAACAAAATTAATAAAAAAACCTGCGATTCCATCTCAAATTCTTCATCAGGAAACTATTCAGGTAGTAGAAGAGGAGGAAATCAGTATAGATGAAAACGAGTTTGCTTGTGAAAGTCTCAAACAGGAAATGTTTGAGGGAGAGGGGGAAGTCGAGACCACTGAAGTAACAGAGATGCCTGATGTTCTGGAAGAAGAAGAAATAATACAGGATGAATATGTGGAACATGAGGTTGACCCTGAAGGTAAAAGCAAGCTTGAAGTTTTGTTTTATTGAAACATTAGTTGGTTGTTAGATCTGTCTCATAAGAGATAAACATATTAATACATATAAGAATGAATATTTTTTCATGAGAATCATTTCTGCAGTTGTCACAGTGCATGTTTTTTATTTATTTATTTAAGTAATACTTATGGAATCACCCTATTACAAAATGTGTGTGTGTGTTTGTGTTGGATATTTATTTAAATTTATATTTAATATAATTTTATTAAAAAAATCATGATAGATCTGTAGTTCTCTTGTTGGGAGGCCCAGGAACTCTAAAGGATATTCTACTCAGTAATGTGTTGCAGCTAAGTAAGCCATATATGAATTTGAATAGGAATGGTAGGTGGTTTCATGGGTGATCTTCCAATTATCTTGGGCCACATAATTGTAATCTCACTTCATAGTTCCGGTTGGTGCAAGGAAAATAATGATTTTACAAGAGGTATTTTGTAAATTTGTTTTGGACTTAGTTAATGGCAGTTGTAGGAGGGGCTCCAGAAATCACTGCAGAATTCAAGTCTACTAGTGGTCTTCAAGATACTCCCTTAATAAATCCTAACAATCTGAGACTCTTACAATACTCTAAATATGGTAGTTAATTGTACGTTTTGTATGAAAAATAACACTAAGGTCATTATACATAAAAACACCTAAAGTTTAACTATGTAAGGGAAAATGCAAATTTCAGTTGGTGAAAGGGCATGCTTTTGCATTTATTAGTATTCAGTTCCAATATATTCCAATTATATTATTGTTTTAAACCTGAGACTAAAATATCGCTGTTTTTTATATAATATAAAAATTCTCACTAGAGGATCTCAATTTTGCAAATGTGATTTTTTTGTTCTAGATTTATTTTATCCTTATTTAAATCTTATAGTATTTTAACTGTGTGTTTTCATTTTGTATGCTTAATGTGTTTTATTATGTAGCGTCAATTTTAAATATAGTAAGATATGTTAAAGGCTATAGGTTTTAGCGTATATGCATATAATTGTAAAATATTTTATTTACTTCTATTTTCTAAAGAACATTGCCCCCTAAAATAAAAAAAAAACAGTTCTTAACTTTTAGAGTACTGAAGATGAAGATGATCTCATAGAGGTCGAAACATTGACTAATTACAGCAATAGATTTTCTATGTGTGTTTGATTGACCATCATCCAACCTAAAACACCACCCCAAAATTACTATTGTGGTCACTAAAAATAAATCAGATCGAAAATAATGGTTCTTTTGCCATTTTACTTTAATTTTTTTTTGTTACATAAAATGGGTAATACTGATTTTTTAATGTTATGTTGTAGCCGTGTTTGAAGAAGAATTAGTGCATGAAGTGCAAGATGAAGATCTAGGAGAAGAAGAGGTAGTGCTAGATGAAGGCACCTTCCTTAGTGAAAATATATTTTGTGAAACAGTTGAAGAGGAACCCGAAGAAGTATTTGTTAATGAGGTTACTCTTGAAGAGGATGTAAACGAGGTAACTATCGAGGAAAATGTAAACGAAGTTACCATTATTGACGACGATAATTAAAAGTTTTAATTTAGGGATATGAATTTGTTCCAGTTGTTTCATGGAGGCTATGTTGATTCAATAGCTTCCATGGAATATTCTCCCTGATAAAGTTTGTTATTAAAAAATAATGACTGGACAAAATGTAAAGCTAGTTATAGTAGTATCTTAATACAGAGTGTTAAGTTATTTTTTTAATTTATAATTTATTTTTTATTTGTTTAAGTAAAAACTACTTGTAACGCGGTTATAATTTGATGGACAATATTTTTGGTGTGGTTACCAGATATTAACTTTTATACTTTCACAAAATCTGAATATGTTTAATAGTACTTTCTGTGCTGATTTCACTTACCAAATCTTTAGACTTATTTAAATATTTCGGCATTATTTTTCTTGTTTTAACATATATTTTTTGTGTTTATTACTAGCATATATACAGGTTGGTTAGTTTCTCTAGTAACATTCTTATTTTAAATGGATCACCCTATATCTGGATGCATTTTGAGTTTCTTGTTAACATCTATAAACTTTCTTAAGAATGCTATATATTTATCTTATACCTTTATGGATATATGGGTATTTAAAAAAAAAGGTTATAAAAAAAAACAATTTTTAAAAAATGTCAGAAAAACGAAAATAACTACAGACTAATTTTCTTTTTGCAGACATTAGGGCTCAGAATATATTATATATGTATCAATATTATATTATAATTATACAGGGTGATTTAAGAGATTGCTCACAAAAGTATACATTCTAACATTGAAATATTGCAGATCTCTAAGAACGCCCTGTATATTATATTTTTGTATTGCCTATAAAATATTCCTGGCGCTCATAGATTTCCAGATACTGAAGAAAATATATCTTTGTATGATAATTAATTCAAATGTATAAATAAAAATGTAAATACGAAATATTGCTGTTTTAGATACTATTTTGTATTTAGATATAAAAATCTAAATACATTTAGCAAATGTTTAGGAAGAATATGTCAAGCATATTAAAAGAAGCTAATTTCAACTTAGGAAGTATAGACCAGTGGAGGCTCGTGGATTTAAGAACGGGTGAAGCGCAGGGTAGTTAGGTGCACAGCGCCGCAGGCGAACATTTTTTCGGGGTGCCACGCCCAAAATGGCTATTTTTTAACCTTTTTATAATGTTAATTATCCATAGCTTTGGAGCGTTTTTTAATACTTAGGGGAAATAATATGAATTTATAAGATTTTAAATATATTTTTTGTTCTTAAAAAACAGTTATGTGCCTATATCTTAAAGCAAATCTCGATTCGATTCGGTCAGCGAATAAGCACCTGCAGCCTGCAGCAGCAGTTTAATGTCGCTCCCATCTCTATTTGGCTTACGGATATTCACCATTGCGTTACCATAGCAACTGCCGTAAACAAATCTAAACGCGAAAGCCGGCGTGTGGGAGTCTGATGCGGAATTTTTTACTGTCTTCAACGGGTTGCTCTTATGAAAAGGTGTTCAGCGCGCTACGTTTTTATTTCATTATTAGTTTTTGAGTATATAATGCATTAGTTTTGATAGAAAATAATGGTATAACTAAGTAAATAATGTGAATTTATATACAACATACTACATTTTTATAATAAAAATGTAGTTTTATAAAATGCTTAATATTTTAAAAATATTTCTGGCGAGCCGCCACTGGTATAGCCTAGAAATAATTTTTAAGTAGAGTCAAATCATAAAATAGTTGTAAATAGTAAAATCCCTCACTTGAACAGTGCTGTGACATGGAGCCCTATCCATCTGACAAATGATCCTATTGGTATCTTCTTCGATATCCAGCAAATGTATTATATGGTTTCTCAACAAATTAGGATATCCTTCATTCACCATTTAAATGTCTATGAGGAAATACGTGCCCTCGGTATTGTATGCTTCAAAAAATAGCGCTCCAAACATGAACACTTTGATGGATGACCTTGCTATTGGATTGTGTTATAATTTTTTCCGATTTTTTAAATACCAAAAATGTTAATAATCTGCCAACTCAAATTATTTTCTGGCATTTCTTCAAAAATTTTTTTTCTTTTGTCAAAACATCTCCGAGCTTGTTTTTTTAATACATGGCAATACCGGGATTTCTTAAATTTCTTTCAATTCACACAAAACATCAATTTTCATGAATATTGTATTTGTGTTGTTTTTAATTGTCCCTATTTTTATTTAATTCATAACGTTTGGGATGATGATTTCCACAGTTTACATTCGAAAACGGTTGAGATCTGGAACATTGTAAATTAACACAAAAATAAAGACAATACATTAAGTTCGACAAGATGGTTTTATTGTAACTTAATGAGTTTGAAAATACCTTTGATTAATAAGACTAATATATTGATCGCCCTGAAAACATCTATTTAATACATTTTAAAACAATCAATTGTTTGCGCCCTTTGACTCTAGCTATGCCACTGCATAGCATAACCAACCAAATCTAGAGATAATTTAACAAGGAACTAAAAAAAACTTATCCAGATACAGGGTTTACCAATTAAAATAAAAAAGCTGATACTTCATTAAAACAAACTAAGTAAATACCCTATCAGTAATATAAACAAAAAATAAGTGGTTCCTAAATGAAAAAATGTTTGATAGCTGGTACAGTCATAAACTACTATAAAAAAACCTAAACAAAGCAATGGAGTTTCATAATTTTTTTTATTCATTCAGCTTATTTTTAAATTCATTATTTTTGTAGAATAAGGTTATTTTTATATCGGGTACCGTGATCTAAGAGCCAACTTCTACAAGTCCATTTTCAGTTTTTCCATTTGTTTTATTAGTATATTGGAATTTTAGTGTGTCTGTAAACAGTTAAATAATAACAAACACTCTGTAGACACTACATGACAAAAATTCAGTTTATTATTTGAATATACCTAGTAAATATTTATTTTGGTAATTGTATTTTATAATAGGGAATTTTAGACACAGAGGACAGTTTTTGTATTGATTTCCATTTCTTAATATTTATTTAATTTCAGACCAAGCTCCTACGTAAGGAGGAGGTGACTGTAAAACAGGAACTAACTGAATAAATTGGGATTCTTTTGGGCCCTAAAAGCTGTTCGTATAGTTTTATTATGATGTTTGATCTTTGTTAATATAAGGACTGCATGTACTGTAGTAGTAAATTGTTGGTAGGAAATGGAAACATGACCTGTTGCTTTCAGCATATTGTAAGGAATGATCGATGAATTCAAGAGATGTTAAAAAAAAACAACTATCTTTGATTACTTTTTGTAACTTTGTTAATTTATCAGGTTAAGATTTTAATTATTTCTACCACTAGATCAAATGAACTTACCTGTGATGTTCGATCATAATTATGTGAAGTGCCTCGTCCAAACAGATCATCATAATTTCACTTTGTACTAAATGTCACCACAAGTTTGTTTAAAATAGGATTTTTTTCTGCTATACCAATATTATTGGAAACCTGTGAGTTTTTCATTTATAAGATTTTGCAAAAGTTTGTGAACTTCAAGCCTATTTTGCAGTTTTTGTAATTTCTTCTGTAGAAATCCTACCCTGAAAAACTACTGAGGTTGATGCTTACTAAATAAAATTTGGAATATTTTGTTTCAGTATCGGCTCTTAAAAAAGGTGGTTTTGATAATAAAAACATATAATTGGCCATGTTGCGACTCGACAGGGTTACAAAATATGATAATAATGTTGAAGCAGCACATAATTTTGCCTTTTCTGGATACAATGGTATATTTGAAGATGGTAGTTGCATATTTTTAATAGATGAGGTTTTTATTCTGTCTAATGTGCAAATTTGCACCCTCGTACAAGATGGGATCCCGTAACACCCCTGCAACTAGAGAGATTCAAATAAAATCATTTAATAATCTTGCCGTATTTGTTTACGTTGTATTAGTTCCCATATATAATCTGGCTGTAGAGGATATTGATTTTAAACAATTTAAAAAGAGGTTTGTAACTCTCTTTTAAAGCTATATTCGCAATCACTCTAAATGCATTCTTTTGCTTTAGTGCAGGGATACTATATGTCATTATGGAAAATGCTGCCTGTTGACCAGCTATAAATTGGAGTTTTCTAATATCATACGCAGCAGGTGATAAACGACCACATAAAGTTTGGCGCGCGAATCTGAGGCTATGAAAAGAATTCATGCATCTGTGGAAACTGTGCACTACTCATTGGTGATTGGCTAAAACCCTACATGTAAGCATGTAACCAAACATTCTTACTTTCACGTAATTAACAAATTTTCCTAGGTAATTTATTTAGTTTTATTTTCTGAATGCTTTTTAGGTTATTTGTATAGCAAATTTATTATTACTTTATATCCTTTAACAACATTACAAGATATCAAATCTTTTGTAAAACATAACAGACTGCTTCATCTCCAAATAATTAATGTGCTGTTTTGAGTCACTTATAGTCACATCATCAATGTATACTTTTGTTATCGCATACTGCCTCTTCCCTTTTTTTCATAAATTGGTACAAACTTTTAAAATATAATTTTTTGTATTTATATTATTAGATTTCACAAGCATATGTGGTTTTTACCAATACAAATATTCATGAACTAGAAAAAAACCATTTTTTTGTAATTTTGTTTCAACCCTTAGAGTAAGGAATTTTTCTCTTTCTATTAATAATAAATCCAGTTTTCCATAAGTAAATTTAACATAATACGAAAGCTTTCACAGCTGGTGTCAATTAAGAAATCATGTTTCTTGGGTTTAGACCGTGTCAAATTAGATCTTTCCGACGTTCTGCTGCGATTGCACGAGGCATCTTTAAGGATCTTCACTGCACAAGATCAAAAGACGGGTGATGATCAAACATATTGAAGCACAACTGTTTCCGCTAGGATAGCTTCAGTGACTTTTTACTTTAGACCTTTCTGTACGTCAACAATAATCACTTTTGAGACTATTTCTTATCAGATTCATTGTTTCAATATCTCAATGACCACATTTGCCACCTAAACTCTGGTTAGATCCCTCTGGAGTCTGTCATTCCCGCTTCCTACTTTTTGGATCCTTTCAAATTCAACTATTTCTCTTCTAAGCCTTTTTCCTAACTCTTCCGTTTCTCTATTGGTATCTGCTTTCATTTATTCTATTTTCCCGGTTTAGTATAAAATTTCCTGAAGAAAATGTTAAAAATTGAAAATTGTCAGAGCACTGCTTAATATCGCTAAAAAAAAATTGCGTCCTTTCTAGTAAGTTCTTGTAATAAGGGTGATACAGAAAAATTTCCTACTTTAAACAAAGTTATGATGACATCGAGTACAAAAGATCGGTACTACAGAGTAAAATTATAATGGTCTAGAGGAAGAGGTGCCAAAATATAATTATAATTAACGGAATTATATATAAATAAAGCTTACATATCTAGCATTTAGGCATAGGCATAATAGATTATATGGACTGGCCCCGTCACATATGCGCAATGTTTTACTTGACGCCAACGCAGTGCGAGAAAGATGGAGCTAATTAAGGCGGGAATCCCATTAGTTGGCAAGAGAGATACATTTCTTCCTTAATTAGCTCTATCTCATACACTGCGTCGTAATCAACGAAGCGTAGCAAAGCCTAATCCATTTACCAATTATCTCTCTGCAATTAGGTAAAAAAGTGTATGCTCTGGTACCATATAAGGTCGAAAAACCTATGTGTTCAAAAAAAAATTGTTTGAAATTACAGTAAAATTGTTTTTTGAAAATTTGTTGTATGATTGATTCATAATTTATTGATCTTCCCAGATTGTTCTAGAATTGTAATATTAATATGGGAAGAACTTTTGCAGTTTTCTAAAAAAAAACAATTGTGTTTTAAAAAGTATTTTACCTCAAACTTATTTGGAAAAATGGCGTTTTAATTTAAAAAGTGTTTATAATATGTTATGATTATTCTTGAATTTTCTTCAGTTCTTTAGTTATCACCCATATACTATATACTTCTGGAAACTCTTAATCTTGTTTTTCAAATTTAATGTACTGAGTCGTTAAAAGTTTTAATAGTGGTGGAGAAGGAATTACCTCTAAAGATATTTACAAGAATAAAAGAAAATGTGTTATTTTTGTTTATATTATTTTAAAAACAAAAAAAAATATTTGTGGGTTTATCAAAAATAGGCACAAGTTTTGGATTTCTTGAAACTCTAAAAAGATTATTTATAAAATCTGAGTGTTTTAGAAAATGTCAAATTTTGAGTAGTAAGCTAGGATTTCATATTTAGTTACCGATTTATTCCTAAACAACTTTTTCTGATTACCTTTTCGTATATTTTTAAAAATAAAGGTACTTTACTGTTCACTGTTTTTAATACTTTTTGATTTTTTTGAAGGCCCTGTACATTAAATATGGAAAAATTTGATTTTTTTTGTAGAGTTTCAAGAAAAAGCAAAAAATTGTATCAAGATTGATTTTTTCGTAAGCCCACAAATAAAAACTTTAAACTAATTAAAGACAAATATATTAACCTAGGTCCAAAAACGCCTCCTAGGGAAGGGCCTATGAAGAGATTGGGTTAGGATGCTTTTATTTAATATGATATATACATTGTAAACATAAGTTGTAGTTATTAGAAGACACATTGTAAAGAGATAAGGTATTCCATATTACAGTAGAGAAGAATGTAGTTGCTTATTTTTTATCATAATTTATTTGTGTGTATTTTTCAATTTTATTGAATTAAAATTGGTTAAAAAGATTGGTAAAAAGTTAAACCGCTTACTAATTAGATAAAAACACAATTTAAGAGTGTAACTACCAAATAGCTGCTACAACTTCACACTACAACATTATTCAATAGTAAAATAAAATATTAAAATAACAAGTATTTTAACAAAGTCTTTAACTGGAACCTCTGATGTTGTTTACTGTACAAGGTAAATGTGTAAGGGGCATAGCTATGGAGTAGCAACTGCAGGGGCTCCATTATACTGGAGGCAAGACGTTTTAGTGGAATTAAAACGAAAATAAAGGGAGCAAAGTACTGATTTTTAACTTCTTAAAATAAACTAGTGGGATCATTTCTAAAATGATCAACTAGTAAAGTGTTTATGTTATAATAGCAATTTATTGTAGGTATCTTATGCATTACATTCTTAAATTGTATTTTACTCCAAAATACAGAGCCCTATAACTATTTACCATGATAACATTTTCACGCAACATAGCTAAGTAATCATAGTAAAAAAAAGCAAAATACACTCGACAAAATAAATTATGATCAAAATTAACAAATTTCCTTCTTGTTTGAACATTGAATGCTACCGGTCGTAATATGGATTGCTCAATATCTTTAAGATGAGACTCATTACAACTACATTATTAAAAAGAGCATTTCTGTTCTGTAAATATATCTAAAGGTATTAAGTAAAAACAAATTTTGGTCAACATCTTCATAGGTCCATAACTCTCACTCTGGCAGCATTCTTGGATCTTAAGTTAATATAAACTTTTTTAATGTTTGTTAATCTAAAACCCTCTCCCGTCATTTCCAGATATTTACAGGTCAGAAATATAATTTTTAAGCCTAAGTAATTCCTATTGGGACCATTTTCGTGTGAACAAGAAGGGACTTACTTTTACTCATCATTTGCTTGATATTTTTAGTATTTTTAAAATTAAATTATAAGTAAAAAGTTGTAGGGCTGACTACTTTAAAGAAAAATATGAATACCTTAAGTAATTCATATTGGGACCATTTTCGTGCGAACAAGAAGGTACTTACTTTTACTTATTATTTGCTTTGCCGATATTTTTAAAATTAAAATGATAAGTTAAAAGTTGTAGGGTTGACTACTTTAAAGAAAAATATGAATACCTGTCCTTAAACTTAATGCAACCTTCATAATTTAAGAAATGCTACCAATTTTTTAATTTAATAAGATAAATCAATATGGTTCTCTCTGTTTTTTATTTTGATATTTTCCCTTTCTCTAAAATGTTGAGGCCTCTTCTAGTATGGAGGTTCTGCAGCTGTTTCCCCATAGTTCTTTCTACCCTTGACAAGTTTACCTTGTTCATTAAGCCCTCTCAAAGGTACTTGTTAAGTTTCGTTGAAAGTCGTATTATTTTCATTTTTTTTATTACTAGTTATTAAAATTGTAGTATAAAGTTACAATAGCAATTATTAGATAGGTACCTTATGTATTATTACATTTTCAAATCTCTAAAAAAGTGAATGCTACAACTTTTTACCAAGAAAAAAATTTTACGCAAAAATGTCAAGCAATCATAATCCAATTTAAAAAAGCAAAATACACACTAAATTATAACCCAAAGTAACCAATTATCTTCTTGGTTGCAAGTCACTGGCTGTAATATGGATTACCTTATATCTTTAAAGTGTGGCTTCTAATAAGCACAACTCATGTTTAAAAGATAATTTCTGTTCTGATGCAGAATCACCCCCTCAAAATTTACCATCGTCCCGTCCGGACACTCTGTTTTAAACTAAGGGCGATGTTTCCATTATTAGGATAAATATAGCCACGATTTTGTAGTTAATCAGTAATGCTAACTTTTTAAAAACGCTGCATAATAGATTTTTTAATGGGATATCCCAACAAATAATCTATGGTTTTAATTCAGAAGGACATGCCGTCAATAACCAGATATTTTCAAAAGTTAGTAATGCTCTATTTATTAGATTGAAAGGTGATGTTGGATGTAAAATATTTATTGTTTATTAAAAAACCTATCTAGTTAAATATGACTATAATTTGTCATTTTTTAATGTAGTGATTCTGAGTATGTAGTGTTCCCAGCCTTTAAGGCAGTTAGTTTAATATATTATTTTTATATATAACTTTTTTTTTATTTTATTGGGTATGCTAAAATATGCAATATTTGGTGAAAAGTGTAAAGACGTCAGTGCTTTTTGGAATTGACTAATTGTTTTCAGAAATGTAAGCATAAGTATTTGTATAGAAATAAACTAAATAACACACATATTTGGTTTTTATTTGTGTTGATTGAGGTCTACAATTAAATAATTTAATATGGAAAACTGGATCTTGTCTTTGTGAAAAAAAAATCGCTTCACCATCGATTCAAAAAATTAATAAAACATTGAATATTTATGAATTATGACTATTAACGTGTTATGCTTGTAAACAGTTACTGTAAATTGTATTCTAAAACTATCAAAATATATTACTTTATTATTTTAATCGACCTTTTATTGCACCTATATGGATCAATAAAGCTCGTTTTCCTGTAGGATTTTCAAAAGTGATTAGATTTATATACCTACCTGCTTATGCACAAGTAAATGTCATACTACATATTTTTGATATCAGGAGAAAAAACTTCGAGCTGTGTCAAAATTTGTCATACAAGAAACTTTATTTTTGAGGTGAAGTTTAAAAACGTAATACGAAAAATGCAATTATATAGCCCCAACTGTCAAATTGCCTTGTACAATTGTATACCGGGTGTCACATGAGATAATGGTTTATAATTTTTTTTGGTTTTAAACATATCAATTGAAAATTTGGTATACTTATATATCTCGATATAACGCAAACTTATAATGAAAAACAATTACAGACTACCTCCGGTTTTACTGAAAGTGACTCCTACTTTTTTATTTTAAATAAAATGGCTTATCATATTTATCTTGAAATTGGCTTTTTGACATTATTATATTTCGCAAGTTACCGTTTGCTTTCAAGATGGCGGCTAAAGAGCCATTTTTTGTAAATTAAACGAGGCCACTTTATGAAGAAAATATAACCACTATTTATAAAATACTCGTTTTAAATAGTCAAAAATAAACTTATTTCATCATTTTTTAGAACACTGATCTAAAAATCGTTTTGGGTATTTTTTTTATTTTACTTTTCTTGTTTTATTGAAAGATGAATTTAACCCAATATTTTTACTAGTACCTTTTATATTTCTCCTGGCAGTCATTTTTTTAAAATAACTGCTTTATCGCATCTTGAAAATAAAAGTTAACATCTCCCTTCTCTTTAAAAAGGTAGTTTTATGGAGAAAATTACAACCTGAAAAAATAAAGAAGGTGCCATTTAAAAATAATGGACTAAAACCCTCTTTTAATAAAACGAAGTTAAAAAATTAAAAAAAAAACCTATTATTACCCAAAACGATTTTTAGATCAAAGTATTCTAAAAAAATAAAGAAATAGGTTTATTTTGAACTGTTTTAAATAAGTATTTTATAAAAATTGACTACTTTATAAACCGGCCATGTTTAATTTTCGGCCGCTATTTTGAAATTTAACTTATGATTTATTGTTAAAAAGCTAATTTTGTGATGAATATGCTGAATAAAATATACAGGTCCTATTTAAAATAAAAAAGTAGGGGTTATTTTCGGTAAAACCGGAAGTAGTTTTTAATTGATTATACATTATTAATCTGCGTCATGTCGAGTTCAACATAATGATATAGAGCAAAGTACCCTAATATGGGATGGGTGCCTAGTATGAGACCCTCTGTTATTTTTTAAAATATTATTATTATTATAAAGCAGTAGGTGGCTGTCAGCCGATGAGACTGCTCTGTAGTCTTTATTTTATCACAGTTGCTTCTTAACAGTCTTTATAAACTTTGGTTCACTATTACAGTTAGTTACTTCAGGCTGGGTGCATTTACAGTATGTCCATCCAGGCAATTCCACTTGTAGACAATTCTGTTGGCGAAGAAATTTTTTCTACACAGCCTTGAGCACTTCTCTTGCTAGTTTTAGCGTGTGTCCTCTAAAATTATTATTTGTGCTAAGGGTAAAAGGGGTGAGGGACACTGAGTAGTGATAATGCAACATTTTGTAGGCTTCGATCAAATCACCTCGCACCCTTCTTTCTTGGAGAGATGGGAGGCTATAGATCTGTCTCGGTATCTTTGTCATTTTTCTTTGCACTCTCTTTAGCCTCTATGTCCTTGATGTAATAGGGGTTCCATATGCTATGTCCATATTCTAGAATGGGTGTGACATGCAACTTATACAGTTTAAGAGTTACTTGGGTGTTAAGATTTTGAAAGGCATTTTTAATTAATAATAATGTGTGTCTCCCATTTCAGATCTGAGGTGATGTAAATGCCCAGGTCCTTCTGCTGACTGACGTGCTTTAACTTGACACTGTTAAGAATGCAAGGTAAGTTAGGGTTATTCCAGCCAAGATGCATCACAGTACATTTATCCTCATTCATTGACAGCTGCCAATTTTTCGACCATAGTTCAATTTTCCTTAGGTCCCCCGTTAGTATGTTATGGGCTAGAAGAGAATTAGCAAACAATTTGGTGTCATCTGCGTAGAATGAAGTATGAGAGTTGATTTCTCTGGCTAAGTCGCTAATGTAGACCACAAAAAGTAAGGGACCCAAGATAGACCCCTGGGGTACCTCACTCATCACCTCTAGAGGGTCCGATAGAGCCTGATAGAGAGAAAGTTCTGTGCTGAAGGAAATCCTTAATCCATGTCAGTAGTTGACCCCTTACTCCATAATGTTCTAGTTTTAGGAGAAAACACCTAAACGGTACCTTGTCCAGTTGTCAAGACAGTCGAGTAGATTTGAGGTAGTTGACCTAGCAGGTAGAAATCCATGTATATACATAAATATGTATCTCCATCTAGTGATAGCTGGACGAAACAGTTAATATGATAATAAAACGTAACGTCAATTACAGATTTTTGGTCTAGTTGGCGGGAGGTGACACGTGCAGTTTGTTTTATCTACTCTTCGTTGTGGAAATTTTGTAGCGCTTTGTGTTGTAATTTTTGAAAGACAACGTAAGATTTAAATTATTTTTTGCGGTCAATCTGTTGTGTAGTTCGTAGACAATTTATGCATTTAATCTGATGTTACGTTTAATTTGTACTAAAATTCAACATTTTTTTAATCGGTTAGTAAGCCACACAATAATCCGCAAGCAATGTCAAAAATAAAGAAATGGAGTACTGTATAGTCTCCAAAGCATTCAGAGTTCTAAAAGGTAAATTTAGTATTTCCGATCAGCTTTCTTTAATACCAAATAATTTACATTTTTTAAGAACAATTGAGAGATAATTGAAATGTAGAAGAACTTGTGAAAATGAATTTGGGTAGGAAACGAGCTTTACCAGTTAAATTAGAAATAAAATTAGTAGAGTACTGTATAGAAATAGAAAAAAATATGGGCTTTGAAGAAGGGATGTAAAATGTATGGCTTTTGAACTAGCAATCAGAAATGGCATTCAACACCCCTTTAGTGCAAAAAAAGGATTCTTAACAAGGCACTCACATCTGTTCGTACAATACAAGCAATATTAGCCGCAAGGGTTAAAGGATTTATTGCCGAAAACGTTGCGCAATCCCTTAAAAAAAATAAATTATCAACCTCGGATATAGCGGTGGTACAACATAAACAAAATAAAGTAATTGGGTTCGAGGGTAAGAAACAGGTATGTGCCATATCATCCCAAGAAAGGAAATAATTTTCGTTGTCATAAAGTTGTTGTAAAGCTTTGAATAACAAAATATTTGTTTGGTAGGAAGCCTAATATGAGACTGTCCTATATAGGAACCATTGATGTCTCATACTAGGCGACCTTTTTTGAAAATAAAAAAAGGCATTTTTTTTATATAATTTTAGTTGTACTAAAAAACAATTACATTTTTGGATCTGTAGTGACGTGAAACCAGTAGCAAAGAGATTCTTTCTTAATTTTATCACTTTGGTGTCACAACTAAACTAAAATTATAGCAACTATAATTAGAAATGAAAAAGTATCTGATATTAGGGCACTTTCCTCTAAGCCAAATTTCATATTGATATTTTTGAAACTTAAAAAAAGAGACTTTCTTAAATAGATTTTTTTTGACGTAAAATACTCTTTTCGGGCTGTCCAAATAGTTTCCTACATGTCGAAAACTAAAATGGATGTAGATACTCAACCGAAATGTTCAATGGCGTAGTGTGGCTTTTTATTATTGGTAAGCACAATTACTGACGCAATATTATTATTAAATATTTAATTTATTGTTTTAAAATATAACCAAACAATCAATGGGCTTGTATTTGGACCTGGATAGCAGATTGTATTATTTGCGTGCAATTGCAATTTATATTGACACAATCAAAATAATTCCTGTTAACCATTCCTAATTAGTCTACCAAATTTTAGGCACAAACTTCATTTGAGTCTTATTTTAAGTTTGTTTTCAAAGGACAACCGGGAATAATTATTTTTTATAAGGATTGAAATAAAGATCGTTATGAGACTAGCCTGAACACTATCAGACGAGGCGTCAGTCTTTGCTCATAATATATTTTGATCCGAATCCATTACGGTCTTAATAACGATTTCAGATTTCATTAGAATACTTAGTCCGAAAAAGTGTATCATTTTTGACAGTAAAAATAACGATCAAAATGATGTCATTGTGATACGCCAGAAGATAATAGTACATCGTATACCTAGTAGGAAAAAGGACATAAATTATTACAATAAACTTGTTAAAATTTTCAAATGAGCATTATTAATTTTATTCACAAATGAAGTACGCCATGAAATATTTGTCAAACTATGGAAACAAAGCTATAAGGAATTGTCAAGCTTAACATTTTTTTAGTATACAAATAACTCTAAAGAAATAATACTTCCAGTTATTTTCCGTTGCCTGGCAATGAATAGTTGCAAGGATATATCGACTCCGAAAAAAAAATCGCACTAATTTTCTTAATAAAAGCAAGAGTACACATGATCAACAAGCCGAGAAAATCCCTAATCCGAAAGATGAGGGATTTTTTTCGACTCCTTGATTGATTATGCACGAATGCGAAACAATTGTTGGAGTTTTTCCCAAAAGAATTTTTTTGCGTATTCCCCGAGTAAATATTGTAAACATAACTGGAAACTAACTTTTATTTTAACTAATGTATTCACAAAAATATTAATTACATTATATTCCGCTGTTTACTATTGTTGGTATTAAGGAGCGCGTGGGTGTTGTCGTGGTAACGCCTGGTGTGACATGATTCATTCAAAATGGCCATTCCAAAGTTATATCTTAATGCTAGATTTACTTATTTGTCGTTTTAGTTCCCTATTTTCAATACTCCCAATTAATAATATTAATGGATAGACAATAGATAGGTAATATAAGAAATTCTATGTGTCACGCGAAAGAAATTCAGAGTTAAGCTGATTGTATTTGGGAATGTGAATACAGTTTTATTGGTTTATATGACATTGACCGAAGTGAAAATTGCATTTTTCGAAAAAAAAACTTCTAGCTAGGCTTTTGTTTTTTTGCCACTTAAAAATGAATGGCACTCATGGACAGTTTTCATTGTAAATTGCACAAGGGAAATACAATAAGAACGTCCACCGAATCGATGTCAAATTACAATCTAACAGAAACAAAATAAAAATTCTAATAATCTAGCCTTGTTCGTGTAAGGCGCATTATGCTGGCTAGCTTGCGGACTCTGCTATTATTTTTTGCATTTTATGTAGTAACTTTCAACACAGCTTATGTGATATGTCACACGTGTTTGCACTGCTAGAGCTGAAGCAACTGCAAAATGGGGAGTACTTTAATTATTTTTAAAGGAAAAGCTCAAGAAAATGAGAATGTTATGTATGTGTTTAGAATTTCACAAATTTAATATAAATATTCGCCAAAAAAATGCGCTGCAATGGACGCTACTCCTCTGGATTGAAATGCAGTGAGAGACAAAAATCTCTATTTTTATTATATTAATACTATATTTTATATATTAATTTCCGTACCAATTGTTCTAAAAAATAAATCAGGTAAGGTACTATTTTTTAAGAATTTTTTTAAAATTTTCAAAAAAGTGGCTTGGCACTGTTTTGAAAAAAAAATTTAACTAATCCTTGAAAAGGTGTTTTCAAAAAATAAGTACATCCCAAAAATCAATAAAATTAATCGTTTCAAAAAATTCGAAAATACTTATATGACGTGTTAAAATTTACAAAACTCGAGGGTTTTATTCCTCTCGTTCTCCTTAACTAGAATGTAAGTACATAAGCTAAGTATTTATTTTTATAGTCACAGAGCGATTTATTTTCAAATAAAATTTTAAAAAATTCCTTTTTACAAAAAAGCTTTGTACTTAACTATAAAATTACAATATTTTGCCTACATACTCATAAAAATATTTTAATTTAGGATAGCTGAGTAATAAAATACTTTCGATTTTATTGACCCCAAATTTCGGGGATAAAATAAGGTTTCAAATATTATGTTTGCTATTCGGCTCCTAGTTGTTCCCGGTAAACCCAGATACATCTTGAAAATTGCTTAAAAAGTAGTATTTACAGTTGGATTGCACGAAAATTAACAGGGGGAGGTGATCTTTGATCTTTTGCCCCTCACTCTGTATTTTATCGTTTTTTAAAATTCTTAATTGAAAATAATATAATTTTATTCGTTTATGTTAATTGTTACAATTTTTAATTTTTTTTATAATCTCAATCTTACGATTATAAAATGAACTAAAATTATGATGAATGTTATACCTTATAAAAATTTAGCATGTTATGCTTACAAGTAACAAGAAAACTCAAAACAACGGCGTCATTAACATTAAATATATGGAGGGAAGTTGTATGAATAAAACACCACACGTATTTTAAAAAAATCAATATTTAACCTTTTTTGTGCTAAAATATAAACAGTTTAAAAATTATTAATGTAAGTACTTAGTTGTCTTTGTGAATATAATAGCCTTATAAACACCTCAACTTTAAATAAGAAAAGGATGATAACAGATCAACAATTTACTTTGAACAAGAACAAGACACTCGCAAAAATCTATTTGCAATCACAGAAATTTCTTAAAACTACTTATTTTGTAAAACGATCGAATGACTCAAGAGAAAAATGAGAACGTTAAAAAATTAATTTTGAATGGTGTCAAGATGACTAATTATTTATTCGGTAAGTGATATTTTTAATAAATAATAATATGCTAACATATATAAATAATAATATCATTATCACGAGTACATGTAAAAGAAAAAAAGACTAAATTTTATGTAAAAGTTAACAATTTACTAATAATTTTTTAGGCACACTTCAATATTTTCTATACGATATATTAACATAATTCGATGAATATCAAAACTAGGCCCAATTATTACTACTTTAAAAGACACATAATACTAAAATATTGTGCAAATATAAAGTTAACACAGTTATTATTTCAAATCTGTTTATTTATTAAAGTTACAAATAAGATATGACATATGATTTTCAGTCTATAAACTGTTGGCTTTGAGTAAACGGTTTCAACAGTGCAAGACGTTTGATTGAAAGTTACAACGTGTTTTATTTTTATATTCGGAACTTCTATAGCTGGTGATTTTTTCTTGTACACGATTTTTGCTAGGAATAATTAAAATTTTACTTAAAACATTTCTGGCTTAGGTCAAGCAAATCGAATATGAATACGGTTCCTTGCAGTGAAAACATTATTGCATTACTTTCGAGGATATCGGAGTAGACCCAAAAAGTTTTGTTTTTAAGCCTTATTTAGTCTAGTTCACAAGTTCAAAATGGAGTTGTTTCTTGCTACTACTAGTAAAAATATGAGTTAGGACTCATTGGATTTGGAATGATGTCTAGAAAAATGTGCAAAAGTTTCAAACCCACCCATAAACAAATTCAATTTTTTTAGCAAATTAAGATTAAAAAAAAGATAGTTTAAATTTTTTGCAAATAACTCTAAAATTATTAACATTTTAGAAATATTAAAAACAGGTTCTTAAAAAGGAAGAACTTTCTAATAAGCATTCCTCGACTCTGGAACTCTATCTCTACTCTCTATGGTGAGCGCTAAGCCGTTAGGAGGCCCCAAAACCGATCCTAACAAGTAATTTTTTACACCATGAAAAAAATTTCAATCCAAAATTATGGGATATTGAAAAACATATATCAAGTTCAAGCTTCGATATTTTTCTTATTAATAGATCGATTTAAATTAGTTTTTCGCTGTTTGAAAGATCATGCCTTGGTTAATAATAGGCGACATATATAATATAAAACAAATATTGGTATACTGGGAAATGTCAAATTCACTACTTTTTAACCGAATCTGTGGAAGTTGAATGTGGTTTCTCTCTCTGCTTTAGTTACTACATAATATATTAATAAGTGTAATCATTTTCTTACAACTCTGCCCTTTACGAAAAAAACTCGATTTTTGCAAAGTTTAGTTGTATTGCTAGGAAAAATTTGGTTTTTATTAACCCCTTAGTAGCTTTTTGCGATTTTTTGGTAGAAAAGATATCCACATAAGGCGCCTAAAAGCTTATAAGTATACACGGTAAACATTCATACAGGATAAAAAGAAAAAACATTCCAAACTTTTTTTGCATAAACTTACCGGTATAATAATAACCTCGTAAAAAGTACGTTAACACTTTCGATTCATTACAGGTATGTTTCTTACTTTTGATAGGCATTTTTGTCAGGGCGAGAAGAAAGCTTCAAAGTTTGATAAAGTAGAATGAATAGATTTATTACTCCTGCGGACTATGCTTATGCTAGGAGCTTGCATGAGCAAGAGAGAACCCAGGCTGATATTGCCACACTTTTAGGAAAAAGTTAAAGTGCTATTTCAAGAATTCTGGCCAGATACAGGGAAACTGTGACGAATAGGAGAAGAACGGGACAAGGAAGAAAAACAATTACTATTCCGGCACAGGACAGATTTTTAAGAGTGCAAGCTCTTAGAATAGACTTATGTCCACTGTCAAACTTCAGTCGTAATTTGCTGCTGTTCACAAGATTCGTTTAAGTAAACAAACAGTAGTATTCTATACAGGTAGGAAGATATTCAACCACCTACCAGATAGTGTGAGAACTTTAAATAATATTAAAACATTTAAATCTTCTCTTAAATACATATTACACAAAAAAGCTTATTATGGCCTTCTGGAATTTTTCAATGATGTATTATGACACTGGATAGACTTCCTCATTCCAAGTCTCTGTTTAGTGTTCTTTATATTTAAGTGTGTATGTATATTTATATTATATCAGTGCTTTTGATGTGTGTTTTTTTTATAACTCGCTGTTTTTATTTCTTATTGTTATCTACTTTTATTTATATTTTTTTTACTGCTTGTTGATTTATATATTTCTACCTTTGGCTTTGTAACAAGATTTTATATTAAACAATAAAGCAATTTTTGACTTTGACTTAGCAGAAGGTCGCCTGAAGCCATATGAAGCTATCGGTCCTAAACTTCTAACGCAACATAGACGTCAAAGGCTAGAGTTTGCTAGAGAGCATTTGCCATGGGGTGCAGGTTAATGGGGTAACGTTTTATTTAGCGATAAATCCCGTTTTTGTCTCTATAGTAGTGACTGACGTCTTAAAGTTTTTTGCAGGCCTGGTGAGCGATACGCTCAATGTAATTTTAAGACATCTGTCAGTGGTCTGGTGGATCCGTGATGGTGTGGGGCGGAATTAATTTAGAGGCAAAAACGGAACTTATCTTTATAGAAAGGTTGACAGCTGATCAATACATCACTGATATCCTCCAACCACATGTTGTACCGTTTGCACCTTGCACCTTGCAGGAATACTTAGAAGAGGTGGAGATCTCAATGATGGACTGGCCAGCTCGAAGCCCAGACCTTAACTCCATAGAGCATTTGTGGGATCAGATGGGCAGAAAAGTTAGAGCTCTAAATCGACCTCCTCAAACTCTGGCCGAATTGAGAATATCGCTCGAAATGATATGGGGGAAATGAACCGGGACAGTATAAGAAATCTTATAATAAGTATGCCAGACCGCTGTCAATCAATTATTAATGCGAGAGGGGGAAATACGAGTTTTTAATGTTTGCTGTTGCAATTTTCTCTGTACTGATCATTTTTATTTTGTTACTGTGTAATTAAATTTAGATTAAAGTTGTAGGTTCGCATTTTTTCCTATTTACTACTATACTATTAACAGGTTATGTAGTAACTAAAACAGAGAGAAACCAGATTTCAACTACTCTCCTTTTCCACAGATTCGGTTAAAAAGTATTCAATTTGCATGACTCTTTACTTATTGACATTCCCGGTATACTAATAATTTTCTTATTCTTTCCAATGGCGCCTATTATTAACCAAGGAATGATCTTTCAAACAGCAAAAAAAAATCAAATCCGCCCATTAATAAGAAAAATATGGAAGCTTAAACTTGACCTATGTTTTTTAATATTCCATAGTTTTGGAACTTATTAACATTTGAACAATAACCCCGCTCACAAAAAAAATGTTTTTTAATATTCCATAGTTTTGACCTATGTTTTTAATATTCCATAGTTTTGGAACGAAGTGTATTACACATTTAACGGAACAATAACCCGCTCACAAAAAAAATGTTTTCATTAATTTTTCATAAAATGGGCCTATTATTAATTAAAAAGTTTTCGTTTATATTTTAATGCGGATAATTGTTAACAGCAGTAGCAGGAGTTAACACTATTTGGAGATAGTGAACTGCATTTTTTTCATATCTAAATTTTTTTCTTATTCAAAAAAGTATAACTTTTTGTTTATTGAAAAGTTATAAGTTTACCTTTATTTTGCTATAAAACCAAATTCAAAAATTGAATTAAAACCAACGTTTCAAAGACGGTGCGCTAGAATACTGCGCATGTGCTGTCTTTCGGTGATCCATATCGGCTAGACACAGCAGCTATCATGTGAATTATATACAGCCGCAAAACCGAGAATTGAAATTTACTTTGGAATCCTCATAAAACCAGACTCTAGATCTCTTTGTGTAAAATTGTCATATTTATCACCATAGTGGGTGGTGCAATATTGATTTCAAAATTTTATAAGAAGTTTGATTTTGAAATATTTGACATTGAGTGTATACTGACTTGTTACACGACAATTATCTTGCTCGAAATAAATTAGATTTTTTTGTCTCTCCACTGTCACTCTACTGTGGAAGATATGATCTTGTTTTTTTCATAAAATGTATGTATTCTGTTCCTTTTTTGTTATTATATAATACCCTTAATAGTTTTGTTGGTGTAAGCTCTTATAGAGATACTGAGAGCCATAGGTTCAAATCGAGTCGAAAAATTTTTTATAAACATTTTTATTATATTTGCCTTTCTTAAATAAAAATACAGACAATAAAATAATAATTATTATTTATAAAAAAAAGTTCGATTTACTTTTTTAAACAATTTAAAACCGCTTTGACACTTTATTTAAAAAGCTACAAATCTTAAAAGCTTTACCATGAAAATGTCTAAACTTCAACAATGTAAAAAGGGATTTTGTAGCCGTCTTTGAAGCCACCCAGTTTTTTCTAACTGTTAACTAACATTGTATTCAAAAAGCTTGTTAAAAACTGATAAGAGCCGTTCGTAGCAGATTTAGCTGATATAGCGATAGATTGTGTTCTGTCACCAAAGAATGCTTTTATCAAGCAAGACAACTTTTTATAGAAACTATAGAAGAGAAAATAAATATGATTATGTCGCAAGCCTCATAACAAAAGGCATTTGTAGAATCAGAACTAAACAGATTTCTAACCAAATCAAAATTATGTTAAATTTGAAATTCAGTTTCAAATTCAGGTATTTTTGGATTATAATATTTTAGAAGTGTATTAAAATCAATCAAATCATTAAAATGTAATCACTTAGTTTTGAATCATTAAATAAATGTGCTTTTTGATATTATTGTATTACAGTCTTTTGCAGCCACAGAAAATTCTATCCAAAATGTAATGAGTGAACGCAGATTTTTTTAAATACAATTATTTATAATAGAAATATAATTCAGTGTTATGTGAATTTACAGGTCGGTGTACAAAAAAAATAATATTTTATTTTTCTGAAACCTTCAGATTTTGTCTCCAAATATGTTTTTAATACATTAATCTTTTAGTCAAAGCTTCTAATCTCTATCGCGTAGGGTAAAAAATACCAAACTATAAAAAAACTCATAATCATAACCAAAACAGTCCGTGACGTTGTATCTTGTAAGTTTATATAACATTATAATACTTGATATGACAAATACATTTCTCTTTTTAAAAATATTGGCCCTTGTTATATTTTACATAAAATTTAGAACTAAATGGCAGTTCATATATTTGCTTCAACTGAAGTCTAGGGGACACACGAAATTATTTTTAAGGATACACTTAAATTACTAACAAATATGTATGACCTTTGTGAGTTAAAAATCGAGATATTTGGATTGATTGCCTGAAACAAGCATACTGACATGTACAGAGTGTAGCATATGTGGAAACCGTCTGTTTTTTACTCTGGCTTACAGGGTGATAAAGGTTAGGTATTAGAAAAAATCAGGAATTAAACTAGGTAATACAAATGGCCTAAACCTTTAGATTTTATTTCAGTTTTTTTCAAATTTCTGTAAATAATATTCAGTATACAAAGCGAGGTACGGGTAAGGTTACCATCCGGTCTGATTTCCGAAAATTAAAAGTTGAGAAATGTTTAATTGAATAGACAATTATATTATTGACTGTTTGAGGTACCATCAAACAAGGCTCCGCGTCTAGAGTTGGAACGAAACAAAAATTGAATTTTCTACACTATATTTTTTGAGAAATTTGAAAAATTTGTTTGAAGGAAACATACTAAATTATACATAATCTAGAGCAATGCATTTATCAAGAGTATATGCTCTTAGTATTAAAATAAATTTGGAACAAAATGGAATACGAAATTTGTAAATACATTTTTACATTGGATACATACGTATATTTAACTACATTTTTAAAGAGTTCTCATTTTTTCTACATATTTTAGCCGTTTGTGACACATTGCTAATTTTGTGCTATAACTTTAGCTCAGAAAATAGCGAAAAACATAATTTTAATTAACATGACATTCCCTAAAACTGGTGGTCATGTTGTTCAAAAAAATCATATCGCGATAATTTCTGTTTTCTTTGAAATCAAAATTAACAATAATAACAAACGGTTAAAATAAAAATAAGGAAACTATATACAAGGTGTTTCAGAAATAAACGTATACCTTTTAGGAGCTTATTTTTTTATAAAAATAAGAAAAAAGTTTCTATAAATAAAGGTCCGGAAACATTCCGTTTTCGAAATAAAGCCTTTTAAAGAGTGAATGAAGAATTTTTAGTTTAACAGTTTGTCAACTACCAGAAAATGGCGATCTTGTTCAAAAGTTACAAATTTTTATTGCATTTTATGCCAAAATTGACAGTATGAAAACTAAGTTCATCCATCATTAAAAATGGGTAGTTTTCTTAATCGTGCGGGTGTTTTTTTGCTTTTGCTGTAAACCTTTTTTCTGATAACTTTATACAAATACTGATCTTCCAAAGTCTGGACAAAATGTTCAAAATGTCTGCTGTCATTAGCATTACGATAAGCTCTTATCGTTTTTATAAAGGCATTGCCGGGAATAAACCAGTTGCTTTAAATGTCCCCCACAGACAAAAATCTAGCAGGTTCAAATCTAGAGAACGTGGTGACCAAGCTATTGGCCTTCTACGACCTATCCAAGACGGCTGAAATACGGTGGTGCCCCATCATGCATACACGACATTTCCGCTCTTGATAATAAAATAAATTAACTAATTTATGAATGATTTTTTTTTCTAAAAATCAAGCACATTCCCCCGCTGCTCCTAATGCCAACCACAAAATTGATCACGAAGGGGATTATTTTGTTCCTTCAGGGCCTGGCCACGTTAAATATGATATTAATGCAACAACTGTTCCTGCAAAACCCTCCATATCGTCGAATGTGAAAGGTCTTCTTGATTTGCGATGATCCACGTGCTTAAAGCCAAATCTTCTACAACTCTAGCTAGTATTTGTTCTTCCGCTCTTAAAGCTCTGGTATTTCGTGGTCTGTCGGGAAATGCCTGTTTAGCAAATGTTCCTAAAGTAGAATTAGACTTTTCTAGAGGGGTTTCTTTAAAAATTTTTAAGACCTACCTCTTTTCTTTAAACTACGATCCACTCTCAAAAATATTAAAAATTTTTAAGACCTACCTCTTTTCTTTAAACTACGATCCACTCTCAAAAAACAGAACGATGTGGCACTCGTCTTAGGAAACGCGTCTTCATACGTTCGCTTTGCCTCATCGCATTTCCCATAGGCTCTCGCAAACATAACATGGATATCTGCTTTTTCCACAACAAAATAAATCGTTTTTAAGACCTAACTTCAGAAGCTAAAGCTCATCAACTTAGATCATAATACGCTGTTAACTGGGTTAGAAAATTAACTAATTAAAAAAAGTACCACTTTTCCGCACAAAAAAAATCGTGCGGTAAGGTAACTTTTCAGGACAGGATTATGAATATCTTATCTAAAACACTCGATAAGGTGAAATACTTGCAAAGAAAGGTTTTTCTTGTAAGAAACTCAATAATTTTTGTAATTCCAGTATATTATTATTGAACTCAAACCTAATTGACGTTTATCGATCTGAGGTCTATATCGATCGTTGTTCCTAACACATGCGAAGGTTGCTTGGGTGACATAGTATATTACATAACAAGTGTTGAAAGTGGTAGTTTTCAAATGACCGCTCAAAAATTTCAATAGAATTTGCTCGACCAGCTGCCGTCCCGTGCGGAAAAGTACCACTTTCCGCACTTGTTAGGTAAATAACTATTTCAACACGACAATTTTGTGTCAGTGTCACAGTTGACGTAACAGGTGATACTTTTTCAACACTTGTGTCGAAATATACAAAACATAAAATATAATAATTCTATTATATCTATCTAACCTCCTCATTTGAAAACTACCACTTTCAACACTTGTTATGTTATATACCATATCAACCTAGCAACTGCGTAAAATAGATCCCTTACTAAGTAAATATAAAATTATTAGAATAAAGCCCCAAATCGCCGTTTTGTTAATCGAATGTGTTAAAAAAGAAAATTATACCACAAATGTTGAGCTAGGATAGATTTGCATTAAAATGTTCAATCTCAAATATCTGGAAAAGTGGCTTTTTTATGGAGAATTATCCAGACTTTACTAATATGGAAAATTTGTGTAAACTTATTACAAAAATAGTTTAGAGCAAAAAACAACCTCCTTTTAATGACGTATGAACTTCATTTTCACACTGTCAATTTTGACATAGAATTTTTGGGAGACATGATTTCTAAAGATCGCAAGCTGTGGTAAACTAAAAATCATTTTCTTAATTCACTCTTTAAGGGTTGTATCTCGAAACCCATTGTTCATGGGAACTTCTTTTTTCTCATTTTTATGATAGGGACAGGTTTACTTTTGAAACACCCTGAACATTAGGAATGGATGATTAAAAATGCATTTAAATATAGATTATTCCATCAAAAAAATAGTTATTACAGCGCCAGCGCTCTAACTAAAAGTCAAACTAATGTTTAAAAATTATTTTCAAATTCCTCAGTAAAAAATTATTAAATCATGATAAACTTTTGTCGACATTGTGCAACACGTTGCACTTTATGGGGGGGCGTTCACTTTATGCTGGATAATCTACAACGTACATGTTTTCGTATGTAATAGAGACAGGCAGACGTTAAAGATCTTTCCTGTCTGTTTTAATGACGAGCAAGTATATCGTTTAAATATTTTCTTGCCTATTTTTCAGCCTTTTTGAACAATCTTCAAAAAAAATTGCTCGATGTACTTATTTGAACATATCACTGAGGATGACTTGTTAGTCGAAAATGATAGTATACACGTTATACAGACAGGCTTTCTTGTTTCATTATCTCCGCACGTGTACACAGCCCTTTAAGTTCTGAATCTGTTTAAGATTTATTTAATAGCTTTCTTGTGTGTGTAAATCTTCAATAAAAAAAATACACAGACAGAGTAGGGAGCAAAATGTTTGAACTTGACGGTTCTAATTTTGAAAATCTGAGATGATCTTTTTCAAATTTTGGATTCTCTTCGAGATCATTAACATATAACCTTCTTTTTCATGCAATTTCTTTATTCCAGAAATACCTTTAAAAGTACCAAATAGTAATGTTGGAAAGTATTTAATATTCTAGGCGTCAGCTGGTTTTGCCAGTAGAGATTTTTTTAAAACTAAGAAAAGCACGCCAATTCTGGAACATCCCTTAATTATGCAAATAAGATACTAAAATGGTAGTGTACTTTATTAAAGGAAATTAAGTTCTCTATGAAAAAGTTTTTAGTGGATTATAACAAAAATTAAAGAAATGAATAATTGATTCTGATGGTACTTAAAGAGGTCGTTCTGAAATTGAGATTTTCTTTAAGGTTTGACATTTGCAACACTTGGCTGATGACCAAATACTTGTATAGTAGCTGTAAAACTTCTTTTGGGAACTTGATAAAAGACTTCCAATGAAAGTTGAAGCAGTAAAGTTCGCATACGAATCTGGGGTCTATAAAACGAATGGGATTAAATATGATACATTACTTTTGACAAACATCCCCTTTCGTCGCTGCTCCGGATCCGTGCGGTGTGCTATAATAACGGAGTTGCAGCCGGGTTATAACATATACAATGTCTTCAGCTGAAAACCCGGGTGAAGACATTGTATATGGTATTATGCTTTAACTTCCAAAAAGGTGATGCTTTTAAATATCGAATATAAATTAAATATCAAATAATAGAAGGCCAAGGCATACATGATCTGCAATGAAAACCTTAAATTTTAAATGGTTTCAGCCTTATGCAGGTTGTGAGTATACAATTAAGATCCCAAAAATGGCTCTAATTTGGCCAGAAAGGCGGAATATGACACATGGAGGTTTGTGTACTACTTGTTCTTTTCGCGCTGTTTAAAGCAATATTACTATCCAAGCCAGATGGTACTATCCTTCTTTAGCTTATTGAAGTACACAGTAAAAAAAAGAATAATATGTATTTACTCACTCTGGACAATGAAAACTACTATACTCATCTCAATTAATAGACTCACAGTGCCCATGTATATTTAGCCGAAATCGTATACTATAAATGTTAGTAAGTCTTGTTTGAATATCTAAAAGGTACTTATGTTATCTTTATAGGTTGATAACATTCGATACAAATTGTGATATATGAACTGCTGGGTACTCTAGAAACCTAATATTCATAAAGAGTATTCTAGGCTATTGTTAACACCGACTTACAACCTAACACCACAGCTGTAGCAAAGATCAATTTTTGATCTGTTGCTCTAATTGAACTAAATGGTGTAACGAAGTAGAAACATTATACCGGCCGACAGGAGCGCTGCGATGGGCACAGTTATTACCCAGGCGTAGATAATGTTTCTGGAACAAAAAAGAAATACAATGCAGTACAAAATAGATAAAATATCATGGCATTTTTATATACAATTAGTATATCGAAAATCTAATCAATAAATCAAAAAATAAATCGTTTCAAGTAAAAAAAAAGACAGATCAGTTAACGTGATGTGTGGACACCATTCTGGAGCACATGTTTTATTGGATCAAAAGTGGTTTAAAGATTCTGTTGTTCTCAATCCATTCCCAAAATGAGGGTTCACTAAAATTGTCCTTTTCAAAATGGCGAATATTCGTATTTGACCTAAATAGTTGCAATACTGGAGTACTTTGTTTCCCACGAGAGGTAAGTAGATATTACTTTTACAGGATATTCAATATTTTGCATATAAATCCTTATGAACATTTCAATTTAGAATCGAATGGTGAGCAAATTATTTCGGTTTTGTAAATTTGAACTTCTTTCAACATATTTAGGATTTTCCAATGATCGCCATTTTAAAACCGAAAATTTTGGCTGACCACAAAAATATTTTATTTTACTTTTATTTATTTATCAACGTGCGTTCACCCAATAAAATGCAAAATAAATTCTTAATATTAAATTTGAGGGTACTTATGGCAATTAATAAAAACATAAGTATAAAAAATATGTATAAACTCTACTAAATAGAGTTACGACATTTACTGAAACAAGAAATTTTCATACTAAATGTCTAACAGTGAAATTGAACACAAATAATATAGAGAGATTGATAAAAGGTAATAAAGAGAGATTATCACAATTGGAAAGAATCTATATTGAACTATAAATTGTTAGTATTTCTACTAGGCATAGAAAGGTGCACTAAAGAGAGTAGAATGAGACAGTGAAGGAGAGAGTTGATTATCTTAAAGAGAAGGTTTAGGCTCCTTAGGTTAGGTTAGATTATGATCTATGGGGAGAAAACCTGTTATGGAGTCTTACATAGTCATAATTGTAGTTATTTGGTATGTCAATATCAGTGGCGGCTATTCAGATGAAGTAGGTGAAGTGCTACTTCACCAGGAAAAATAAACAAGCAAACATCTAACCATATTTATTATATATCTCTTAAAATTTTAGTTTTTACATTCATTTATTCACCTAATTGGTAAAAAATAAACTGTACATCTCGAATAAATATTTTACTTGACCGTTGGCGGCATGTCTTTTTAAAACTTTCAATCGAACTTTATTATAACAACTCTAACAGTGGCGCAAACCGCTTTGACTTTGCTGGAGGCGCTATGTTTAGTTTACGATTTTCCTACTATGTTGCCATGACAACGCGTATCCGATGACGTCGAGCCCAGCGCCCTACAACGCTCTCGGTGAATTGCAGGCGCAGTACACTACACCCACGTTTCGTTCAGTTTGCGGTGGTTGTTTACTTTTATTTTCGCGGATTTCGCTGCAACCGGTGAGTTCCTTTGCAGTTAACTTGACGGTTTTGTGTTATACTTATTTATGGTGTTGTTACAACTTCCAATTCGAAGTTAGTAAATGTGACTGTTCAAGACTGGAATAAATTAAAAGACGTCTTTGAATTTATTACAAACTGTGACAAATCTGATGAAAAATCAATCCGCCTTGCGAAAGGATTTTTAGGTGAGATGAATGATTTTGAATTCACGTTTCTGGCATTAGTGTTTAATCACATTTTCACAATCACGGACTTCTATTTGACGTTCTTCAAAAAAAAATCGCTTAACATTAATTTTTGCATATCCAATATAAAACGCTGTCGTGAGACGCTCTGAAAAAAAGAAATGAACATTTTTTAATACCATGTTTGATAAAGCAAATTCTATTACAGAAATAAATCATTACAAACGTGAGCCTGCTAAACTTTCACCTGAAGAAATTAGGGCTAAGTATAGAACCCTTTTTTATGAAATATTTGACCATATTTTAATGGAAATGACACTAAGATTTCAAGACTGTGAAAGACTTACATTTTCATGTTTGGCAGGTTCTGCTAAATTTTCCGAATATAATTTAAATTTTCCGACTGGTCCGTTTGAAAATTTGTTACAGTTATATGGGGAAATATTTCCAAAAAGTCAAGGACTTAAAAATGAGCTTGGTCTTATTTTTGCCAATGAGAGTAATTGGAATATATCGCTGCAAGAGCAAGTGAAAAAAATTTATAAAAATAAATATATTTTTACCGAAGCATATAAACTGTTTTCCCTTATTTTGACAATACCCTCGACAAGTGCTTCAGTGGAAAGAAGTTTTTCTTGCTTCAAATGTGTAAAAACTTATTTAAGAAATACAATATCTCAAGAAAGACTTACTTCTTTTGGCAATATTTCTATTCAAAAGGAATTTCTGGAGGAGATTAGGGCAACTCATCCATTTTATGAGGATGTTATAAATAAATTTGCTGCTATGAAGGATAGGAGAATTAATTTAGTATAAAAAATTTAGATAAGTCGTAAAAAATATTCTATCCCCTCTACTTATAAAAAAATTCTGGAAAAAAAATTATTGCGATATTTTCTTGCTTCATTTGCACCTTACTTACTTTTCACCCGCGAGCCGCCACTGGTCAATATGTGCTTTAAAAGAAATATACTTCAAAAACTTACGCTGTACTTGTTCAATTTTGAGTATATGACAGGCATAAGAGGGATTCCAAAGAGCCGATGCATAGTCCAGCAGGGGCCTCGAGAGTACAGTATAATAATCGAATGGCAGATATATTGTTAAAATCACTTGTGCTTCTTTTAATGGAACTGAGTTTTTAAGGGCTCTAGTTACAGTTTCAGTGATATGGGAGATAAAAGACAGACTGGAATGCAAAATCACACCTAAATCCTTAATCACTGATGGTTGTGACAAGGTAGGGTTGCCAAGACTATAGTTGTAGTAAGTTGGGTTACGGCTTCGGGAGAAGATCATGATGTGATACTTTGAGGCATTAAGATCCATACAGTTTTCCTTGCTCCATGCCTCCAATCTGTCCAAATCAGACTGAAGCTTCCGACAGTCATCTCGGGTATTGATTTGTGTGAAACATTTCAGGTCATCATCAAAAATTTAGAATACCTAAAACTAATTAATGAAAATATTAAACAATAGGGGTCCGAGGGTTGGAATCTCGCGAGACCTAAAGTTATTAATTTTGGCAATTTGAGACCTATTTAAGAGATAGCTCTTAAGGAAAGTCATACAAGGCCCACAGCTTCCAGTTTACCCAATAACACAGCATGATTTACCCTGTCGAATGCCTTGGAAAAGTCAGTGTATATTGAGTGAACCTCATCACCACTATCTAAGACGTCTAACAGATATTTCTAGTCTGAAAGGAGATGAACTAAGTTAAAGTTGACCTACCCTCTTGGAAGCCAAACTGTTCATTGATAATGGTGCGACCAAGCATGGAGGTCAGATATTTAGTAATAATGTGTTCAAAAAGTTTAGAGATAGTACTGAGGCTACAAACAGATCTATAATTGCTTATATCCGCCCTGTTACCACATTTGAAAATGGGAGTTAGATAAATGACTTTCCCGAAGGTAGGAAATAGCCAAGAATTCAAGGAGTTATTGAAAATGATATGTAAAGGACGAGGCAGTACAAAGCTACAATATTTTAAAATTAAAGTAGGAATACCATCCGGCCCCGGCTAGTTTGCAGATTTCCTCATAGATTTTAGAGATAGAAATTGAATAATCCGAAATAGCTAAATGATTCTAGGACAGGACTGATCTAGATGGACGTGCTGTATTGTACACTGTTTTTTTTTAAGTATTCAGCGAAGAGATCCGGAAGGTCCGGACCCAAATGGCAGTGTTTGTCACCATAGAACATGTCCTGGGGCAAATTGTTATAATTCCGTTTAGAATTGATGAAATTCCAAAAGGTTTTGATATTATTTTGATTAAGAAGAGATCGTTCTGAATACTACACAAACTCTCGATAACAAATTATAGACAAAAATTTATATTCAGAGTCAGACATAGTAATTATAGTCGTCACGCAAACCAGATTCTCTGAAAACTTTATGAGCTTGCTTTTTTAAGATTGCTTTAGTTCCGGTGAAAACCATTTTGGAAAGTTCCTCTTGGAGACATTCTTTTTAGGTACAGCAATATCAATAATAATATACAAAACATCATATAAAAAATATTCAACATATCATCAATAGAATGGGGTAACAACAGGCCATCCCAATTCATTCGTCCGACATAGTCATTAATTAGGTTTAAATCAGCTGACTTATAATCAAAATAATATTCATTTGATTGAGGTCCAGATGAATTGACATGTCCCGTAAAATCCTTAATGCGGATAATGAGTGGAGGGTGGTAGTTATCTGCCTGAACCAAAACATCATCAAACTGGGAAGCCATAGTGTCCGTGTCATTGGAAAGAACCAGGTACAATAAGTTGTTAGTCGTGTTTTTAATATCATTTACCATATAAAAACGTTGCAGACAAATTTTCGTGTTTTTATGATGACCGCCACGAAAATAACGTTGCCGCTTTTTTAAATGAAGGTGTTCTAGGTGTTGCCTATCGTTAACTAAAAAAAATGTACATACAAAGCGCACAGTAGCGTTTTATGTGACGTCATTAACGCTATATTACGATTACGGACGCTCTATTGCGGCACCGCTATCCTAAAAAACCGTAGCTTAAGCGGCAGCGTAGGCCCCGGACCTTAAATGAGGTCGCGGAGGTGTGCGACATCCAGAGCCGACCAATTTAATCTTGAATCTTGCACCACTATCCACTATGTGAACTGTGCCTAAGAAATTCTGAAGAGTGAACAGATAGAATGACTGTGGTAGTAAGAACCCCTATTAGTCAAAAACTCGCTTTTTCTACGAGCATTAGCCAAATATTTTTACTTAGAGTGGCCCACGAGCTGTCTAATGTTGGGCAGCTCTGCATTAATCCATAACACTTGTATGAGAAATATAAAAATTGATTGTTTTGCTAATAAGAGTTTGTTTTTTTCTATAAACATAGGGCCCGTGAGCTTTTAAATTCGGTCCTGTCTAAAAAATGTGCTACTGGAGTAACAATGCCATTAAAAAACTGATCTAGATTTTTAAAGCTTTTACAGAATCCTTTGCCTTTCTTTCTTTAATTTTAACTTTGGCTATATTTCTGTAAGTTTTATTGTTTTTATTGTGCCGAAAATGATATGCCTGAGGTCTATGGCCACCTGTAGTTTGTTTTAATGATATCATGTAGATGATAAGATTTTTTCCTGTAGCTTATACCAAACAATGGTCGACTATAGTAATTTGTCCACTAGAGCAACAGTAACAGTAACTTTTAAAGACTTGCTAGTGCAACCAATGGATAGATCCTTATATAAAAAAAACCGAAAATGGCACTTCCGGCGATAAATTGATTCTAGGTGATGAAACTCAAGCAAAGCTAACAGTGATAAAATATTTGACGTTTTAACTTACACAAGAAGATCTGGAGCTACAGGGTGGAGATAACTCAATCGTCAAAAGTTAAAATCAAGGACGGGCGACTGGAGTACCGCGCGTGGTACCAATTTCAGAGGTTTTTGTGATTAATAATAATAATAATAATGTATGCTTTTATTGCCAGAAGTACACAAAAACTAACAACTTAATTCTAACCTAACATGAAAAAAAAAATCTGACAAAGGGCAGAGTTCGCATTCACCGGCGTAGCGGTGACTAGCGCTTTTCAACTCAACCTTTAAACTAAGTAAAATTCAGTAAAGAAAAAAACAATACAATATAAGTGAGACAGCTTAGAGTTTCTAGTAGCAATCATCAATAATAAAAATATTCATTATTACATATTCAGAATTAATTTTCCTATATTTCATATATAAACATACAGAAGGAGTAAAACATTTAGAATTTAAAAGTTAAGTATTTAAAAGCAGTTTTTAACTTAGATCTTAAGATAAGATAGAATCTTTAAATGATCTGTTAAATTATTATATTTTTTTGTGAGGAGATGTTTGTATCGTACATTAATCGAGTGCACGGATGATCGAAATTTTAGTTTTTTAAAGAGATAAGATGGTTTTTTTAACGAGATTATTTTATGATAAAATATTAGTGAGTGTAGTTTGCGTCGCTTCTCCATATTAAGCCAATTTAATTCTTTAAGTGCCTGAGATACATGACCTCGTCGTCTTATGCAAGCATTCTCAATCAGCTGTAGCCGACTCACATCAACACGTAGTAAGTTGAGACCATATATTATATCACCATAGTTGAGATGTGACAGAACAAGCGCCTCGCATAATATACGACGCGTAATGCAAAATTTGCTACTAGTGAACGCACATTTACGTGGCAGCAGCTAAGCGACATCGTTACAATTTATATAGAACATAGAAGGAAAAAAATACAAAAAAATTAAATGTAATAATACAACTAGCACTAAAATGATATTAATAATATTTAATGAAAGATAGATATATCCAAGTAAAACGATAAATTCAATTACTGTTTTTTGGCAGCATTACGCGTGAGAATTTTGAAGAATGCAGATTTTATATTAGCCTTCTTGGGCTTAATCTTTACGCGCTTTCTCTTCTTAGCAGGTAGTTCTGGACTATTCTTGGATGCAGGAGGATTATCGGGTTCCAGATTACCTTCTTCAAGATTTTCTTCTGCTTCGGATAAATCACCGTCATTCTCAGTATTATTTTCAAGATCTTCAGCAGAAAACTCTTTGTCGCCAATTATTAGTTTATTACCTCTTATTTTAGCGTTTACATTCCGGGTTCTGGCCTCCTTTAAGTATTTCACAAGTATACGGTGGTACCAACAAAAGTAATGGATCAAAGAAAGAGAAAATTGATCTAGTCTACATCTTTATCCTTAATCCTAATGAGGAGATCAGAAGAACATAAGTCACAAACCTATATCGAATAGCCCATCTGAAGTGGTAATGGGTACGACAAGTTGGAAGACAGTGGGGACACAGATGGGCCAAGAGAATTGTGACCTAGTAGGGAGATCCCTGGTTGAGACGCTGGTTAAATGATGTGAGGGAACTAGGAGGAAGAGATTGGTTATACCTTACTATGGAGAGAAAAGCATGGAAGCTACAGTAATGACAGATAAGCATGGAAGATACTCCAGAGGTCCATCCAAGTGATCTGCAAAACGGTTGAAGAAACAGACATCTTCAGATATCGTAATAATTGTGTAATAATATGACAATTATTACACAAGCGCCTTTTTAACCAAATGCAATTTTGGGTAGATAAGCCCCCTCCATAATTGTGACTACGCCGAGTGTGTATTCAGGATAAAGAAAACCCAGCCACTATATAATTTCGTCGAAAAAAAAACTATTCTTTTTGTCTGCCCTTGCTAGCACGAATCTTTTGGCAACTGACGGAGGCTGCAGGATACTCAACATGCTCTCAAATTATGTTGTACAAATTAGTGTTGCAGATATGTCTTCTAGAGGACAGAGGGGCCGTTGCAAAAAGCTGTCCACTCTTCCAGTCTTGGTATTAAATATAGTCTTAGATAGTGTTTTGCACTACATTAATTGTGAATTATTTTTCATAATTGCTGACGCAGATTGGTCTTGCCATCGTGCTTAGTGGGAAATTCGAAGAGTTTTTTGCGACAGACCACAGTGAGCCTTAGACATGCATATAATTTATTAAATAAGAAAAACTAGAAAGAATTTAAGCAGTTGTAGGATAAAACTAACGGCTGCTAGTTTCTTAGGAAAATCCTAAGATACTCCTAGTAGGATATTTGCAGAGGTGTCACCAATCAGATAATCCAATATAGAAAAACATTGGTTTACTCGCGACATCACCTATTTTACAAGAATACAGTGCTTTGTGATTAAAAAAGGAATTGGATTGCCGCAATTGATGATCGTGTGGGGGCTAGCTAAAACTAGGTACGTCCCACAATGGTGATCCTGATTACTATTTTGATCGGCCAAAAACATTTTAAGTCTTCAGATGTGTATTTTAGTTATTGTTTGGTTCTATGTTATAACATAAACAATAAATAACAGGTATAGCAAAGTGATATATAATATTACAGATATAATAAAAAAGTTTTAAATGTAAAAAGTACGTACTGAAAAGACCTAGTAGAAAATTAAACATTATTTGCGACAAACAATATTTATTTCTAGCAATTTATCAGTAATAAATTACTGATCATTTGATAAGAACAGTTAAAAATTTGTTACTATTTTAATATGAAATTAGAAACTTAGCCTTATTCTTTATAATAAAATTTTAATACTAAATAACGATTTTGTAATACTTATGTTACGTAATAAAAATAATCCATTTTTCTATAACCGACGACCTGAGTTCTCTTTTCAGCGCTGATAAAAATAATAAAAAAAATACTAATTTCTTAAAAATTATAATTAAATATTTTAAGTTTTCAGAGTTAAATAAGCGGAACCTTTGTGCGTCGTGCGGAGTTCAGGGTGCTTTGTGATTGAGGGGTAATCAGGGAACTATCAGATCAACCAAAATATTTTATGACAAGCAGAAAATATGTCAGTTTTAACTTTTTAACCTCGATCTTTCCTAAGAGGCCTAATGCAATTTTGGATACCTAGACCTCTCCTTAATTGTGCCTATAGGGGTGAATATGGGAACAAACAAAGCCCAGCTAATATGTAATTTCATCACGATAAATCCGACAACTGTAGGAAGAGATAATATCACTATACTCAATCAGAAAACCTATTTTAAGAAACTTAAGGAAATCCCTAGTTGCGACATCACCCCCTATTTTACTAGAATAGACTCTCTGGAAGGATCTACAAAGGGTCCAATGAGTCTATAATGATGCCTAAATTCGAATAGGCCACCCAATCCCCTACTACAGAACTCGCATTTGTAGATGAGTGGCAGACCATTACTACCCTACACAGGGTGTTTCAAGAAAATATACGCCTTCGCTTAATGGGAAAATTATTTTGTCATAAAATAAGGCAAAATGTAACATACACATAGGTCTAAGATGGCTTTGTTTTCAAGATACAGGGTGTTAAAGAAAATTTATTTAATTTGTTTTTTTTTTGCTGTATATTCAAACCGGATTATTAGACTGGAATGAAACTCGGTGTAGTAAAAACAAAAATGCAATTTTTTATAAAACATTCTTGACAGAATTTCCGACCATTAGGGTATAAATAAGTAAGATTATAAATTTTATTACAATTATTCAGTCATAACTTTTTGGCATTTTTAACACTCTGATATATTAGGCTTATTCTATGATTAATTTTACACAAAAAAATTAAAATCAACTCAAAACTAAAGCAATAGGTACATTTTATTGTATTAGGTTTGCTTTGGAATATTAAAAATTAATACTAAAGCGTAATTGCTGTTTTTACTCATGTCAAGTAATCATTATTTTTACTAGTTAGATGAAACTGAATTGATTTTGGTAAAGTTCCGCATTATTTAAAATCATCGCACCTGGTTGGATTAACCGACTTGAACTCACAGAACCTTTTTTGTGTAAAATTATTGAGAGAAGAAATTAAAAATATCAAATTGTCAAAACTGACAATACTAAAAAAGTTATGACTAAATAATTGTGAAAAAATGCCTAATCTTACTCGTTTGTACGCCTCTGATTGGTAGTACTCACGGTGTACTAATAACATGTTTAAAAATACATATATTTCTGGGGTTTCTCTCTTTTAATTCTCTGCTTTCTTAATTTTACTTGTCCAAAAGTTTTCAGCTCTTAGCTTGAAGATCTTTTAATCCTACTAAAAATTTTGCTCAATTACTAAAGGTAATATTTCCTGTTAAACTAGTTTCTTCCGAGGGTGAAATATATTTATATTTGTTAATAGCTAAATGAACATTCGTTTACTGAACACTTACCTAAACAAGCTCCAGTCCACGCCTTTCTTTGAGGAGCTAAAATATCCAACAAAAACAACTGATCCAACTTTGCAATGGGTTGTTGATATAGGAATTCCTATTTTACTGGCTAATAATACTGTAAATGCGGCTCCGATCTCAATGGTAAATCCCCTGAAATGAAATTAAGGTTAAAATTAAAAGTGTGGCAATATCACTGGCACATTTTTTAAATTTTGGATGTCACATTATATACAACAAAATTTGTTACAAGAGCTTAAGCCGTTAAAAAACATAAACTTCCTTTCTTGTTCGCTAAACTTCTTTAATTTCGTATGTCCTGGAACCGCATGGCGAAATACCTGTAATTCAGTGGCGGCTCGCCAGGGGACGCGGGTGAAGCGCCGCTTCACCTACATTTTCCAATCAATTTATTTAAAAATAAAAATATTTTTAAAATATTAAGCATTTTATAATCTATATTTTTATTATAAAAATACAATATATTTAATATAAATTTACATTATTTACTTAATTATACAATTATTTTCTATCAAAACTAGTGCGTTATGTACTCAAAAAATAATAATGACTTAAAAACGTAGCGCGCTGAACACCTTTTCATAAGAGCGAACCGTTGAGCAGCAGTAACAAATTCCGCATCAGACTCCTCCCGCACGCCGGCTTTCGCGCTTAGATTTGTTTACGGCAGTTGCTATGGCAACACATTGGTGAATATCCGTAAGCCAAATCAAAGTTTACTGAATATAATATATAAGTTCCTTCACTCCGAGTCGGAACTTTGTCGAACGGGCTAGACAAGCCTGCCGACTTGGACAAACTCCGACCCGCCTTGAACAAAAAACTTCCAGGGGAGATTAGAGTAATAAAATAAAAAATGTAATCGTTTTCTCCTCAGTTGCATATTGTGGGGAAGGCGATGTCAGGCGGTGTTCGATTGTAAAATAATAATAGTAATAAAGTTTAATATTTTTTACTAGTATCCGACAGTCATTAATTTAAATAAAAATTTAAGGAAATTAATTTGATGTTTAAAAAATCCGTTCTATGGACGTGACTATTCGTACGACATGGAGAAAAGAAAAATATCACAGTCGAAAAGCATCAGCATTTTTTACATTGTTTGATTTATAAATGGTATAATATTATATGTTTATAACAAGCATTGCCGTGTCATAATGCAATAGCCGGGATTTTTCTAACGTTTACGAAAGGTACTTTCTGGTGTCCGAATACGTAAATATTTCCCTTCCTGGAATATTGATTTTTAATGGGGAGTAGAAGTTTTAGCTAAATTAAGCCGGTAATACAAAAGCATGTTCCTTTTTGTTTTAAGTTTTTTTATTGGTAAACTATAAAAGTTATAACAGTGTAAGAAATGCGTTCTTAATATTATTTTTTTATAACAGAGTACATCTCGGTTGGTGTTCGAAAATGGACATAGTGTCTTAAGAACTTTCTATGCGATCCATGAGGTGCATAATTTAAACATAACTTTAATCATACAGGGTAGCTTGGAAAACCGTAGCAAACCAATCTTTCTTTTTTTAATAAGACACAGAGTATATTCGTTTTATTTTGGTAAGCTTATTTAAAGGCCAATTCGAAAAAACCTTATGTTTTGGTTATATATTATACAGGGTGCTAACGAGTACACATTCTGAAGTATGCATGGACAACTTGGAAACCAATGAAACCATGTATAAGTAAATATAGGATAAAATATGATATTACCCAACCGCTTTTCGAATAAACTTTCCAAAATACAACAAATGCACTGGGTGTCTGATTAAAAAAGAAAAGAAGTTTGGTTTGCTATGGCTTTGTGAATTGTGAACTGAAGTGTATGATCAAAGCTATGCTAAGACCATGCATCTTATGAATGACACTTTATTCTATTTTGTACAGGGTGTTCGCAGTTAAATGGACCCCCCCCTTAACTTTTTAATTTGACGTTTGACAAAAAAATGTCAAATATAAAAGTTTTATAATTCAATGTGAATTTTTTTAAAAACCTCTTTCCATATGTACAGGGTGTTTCAGAAAGTCTGGGCGTGGTTCAACTTTCCTATTTTAAATACCTACCCCATTTTTTTATTGGGTTTTTAAATTCTCCTAAAAATTCCAGACATATTTTATATAGCATACTCTACAGCTAAATTTAACCCATAAAAAGATATTACTGTCAGAAAATTCTCATTTACTTGTGACGCGTATTTTAAATTATACGTGAAAAATAGCGTATGGTGGTATCATTTCATATCCTTGGAAACCAATATAGTAAATAAAAAGACAATTTGTCAAAAAACTTTAAAATTTTAAACATGGTTTATTTGGAAGAAGAAAAATTTGAAATTGTGTCTTTATATATTATGAACAATAAAAACAAATATATGGCAAGACGAGAATATATAGTTCTTCATGGCGATAGACGCGCGCCGGCTTTAAATACGTTTAAACGTATTTATGAACTATTTGGGACTTCCAAGTCTTTAAAAAGACGAAAAAGGACTGTAAATATGAACGAAGACGAAGAATTAGATTACCTTTTATATTTTCAAGGTATGTATTTTTATCTGTTTAGCTCTAGCTTATTATTATTATTATCAAAATTATTTTATTCTGTCTAGAACACCCTGCTAATTCGATAAGAGATTGTGCGAAAGAGTTCCACAAAAGTGTGCACCCATTTAAACTGACAAAAGTCCAATACAGAAGCTAACCAACGAGAACGCTTATATTTCTGCAGAAGAATTTTAGAAGAACTTGAACGGGACCCAACATTTTTTTATAAAGTATTGTGGAGCGACGAATCTAACTTTAGCACCGCAGGTGTTCCAAATAAGAAAAATTTACATCATTGGTCCACTAATAATCCCGAAAGGTTTTTTGAAATAAAGCATTCAGGTCGCCAATCTGTAAATGTATGGTGTGGCATAAAGAACAATAGAGTTCTTGGGCCTATATTTATTGGCCATTCACTTACTGGAAATGCATACTTTGATATGCTTAATAACGATATTGAGAATCTTATCGATGAATTACCATTGAATGAAGCACAAGAGGTAATTTTTCAGCAAGATGGGGCACCACCCCACAACGTAAGGATGGTAACAACCTTTTTAAATGGACAGTATGGAACGTGGATTGGAAAACATGGGACAATTAAGTGGCCTCCAAATAGTCCCGATCTAACTCCGCTAGACACATTTTTATGGGGATATTTAAAAAATTACATTTACTTGGGGGGCCTTACCAATGTTAATTTATTAAAAGAACAAATACAAAATGGTATAGACACTATAAATATGAATCAAAATTGGTTAGTAAAAGCTTTGAATAAATTAAAAAAGGGATACCGCCTATGTGTCGAGATGAATGGAGGCCATTTCCAGCACCTTATGGAATTCCAGTTAATAGTTAATAATATAATAATAATTAATAATTAATATAATAATAATTAATAATTAATATAATAATAATTAGATTAGTTCTGTTAATACCTGTTAATTCTTTGTTGTTTGAATAGAAAAAATCTGGCGGTAATATCTTTTTATGGGTTAAATTTAGGTGTGGGGTATGCTATATAAAATATGTCTGGAATTTTTAGGAGAATTTAAAAATCCAATAAAAAAATGGGGTAGGTATTTAAAATAGGAAAGTTGAACCACGCCCAGACTTTCTGAAACACCCTGTACATATGGAAACAGGTTTTTAAAAAAATTCACATTGAATTATAAAACTTTTATATTTGACATTTTTTTGTCAAACGTCAAATTAAAAAGTTAAGGGGGGGATCCATTTAACTGCGAACACCCTGTACATCAACTGTGATATTCCCTAGTCAAAATTTCATGGGACCCCTGTATATTCACCATTTCAAGTTGATGTGGTTTGAATTTTGCTGATAGACATTTTTTTCAAATTGGACTTAAGTTGCATATGTAGTGTTTTACAAGACTCTTGCAAATTTCTTGTTCTTGTCTTGTTCTTGCTGCAAGAACAAGACAAAACTCTTTTATATTTATTATTTACCAAAGCGTTATGATTCAAATCTGAGTACCCCAAAAGGCATATTACGGAATTATTAACAAAAAATTGTTGTTTTTTTATCAATTAATCCCCCACTTCACCCCTTCCTCTCAACCGATTTTACTTAATACCATATGGATTACTACCTATATACCAAATTTAAACTCGATAGCACAATTATTCCTTCGAAATTTATCACAAAAACTAACAGACAGACAGAAAATAGATTTCGCCGAAATTATGTTTTTACACTTTTTGGGTCGCTTTAAATCAATTTAGCGAAAAAAAAATTTCTTTTTGCCGATATTGTAGTTTTCCATCTCATAGAGATATAGAAGTAATAAACATCTGCCGAATTACTTTAAATTTTAAATCTCATAATGACCATTAATTTTTGACCAAAATTTGAAGTCAATGAGATAAGTACACTCTTAAAAATGACTTGGTACACCTAACTTTTGTTTTATTGGTTGAGGCGTTTGAGTTGTCAAAATAAGTGTTTTTTAGTCAAGAAAGCAAAAACCCGTTTTTCCTCAGTCAACTTAACCAAACAGTAACGTTGGTGGAAATAAGAATAATATGTCAAAGAATTTCGGTTGTTATAATCAATAGTTTATGTTGTCTGTACTTTTACTTGAACCGCAAAATATCTGTAAGGTTAAAAGAATTATCTATTAAAATTAATGTTACTAACAAAAAAAAAGATAAAATAACTGCTTGATATTAGTTGAATTTACAAATGTTAAATAGTTGTGTTTAAATAGTTTTGGTTGTCATAACCAATTTATAGTTTCCACAACAAACGCGTATTGTACACGCAACATAAACTTATTGCTCTCAGAACTCAGAAGTTGATGATCGTGCCTTGACGCCCTCTACCCGTGAAATATGGGAATGAACGCCAAACGACGCCAACAGAAGAGAGAAGAGAACGTGGTAAGTGAAAAAAGAACGTGAATGTTAGGTTAGCGTGGTCTTCCTCGCTTTTCGCCACTTAAACTCAGTGTTGCCAACCGGAGGGAAATTTCCCGTTTTACGGGAATTTTTGATTCAAAAAGGGAAAAAGGGAAAATCATGCCCTTGGGAGGGATTTTTTCATTTAATATAAATATGACTAATTTTAAACACATTTTTAAATTTTTTTAGTCAAAAGTCAACACAAATATTAAAAACATAATCTTAGACAATCATTACCCAAACATAAATTTAATCTTTTAGCCCAGCACTATATTGACTAGCTCATTACTATCGTTTACTTAGCAGGGGATCCCCGGCATGTTCTGCGAATTTGTATAGATCTCGTTAAACGTCAAGCAGTATGCAGTAGAGACTGAGTTCATTTGTAATAAAATCGTGTATTGTTTATTTATTTAACTTAAGCAGTTAGTAAAGATGAGCGATAGTGATATCGAATCTGAATGTACTGATGTGGGCGTGGAAGCAAAGAAAATTAAGGTTTGCAAACGAAAGTTAAAAATATTTAACATAAAATGGCTAGAGGATCCCAATTTTAAAACATGGCTGAAAGCTATTCCTGACAACAAATGTAAGTGTTTGTGCAAAGTTTGCAACACCGAGCTTGTTTGCGGAAAAAGTGAATTGATGAAACATGCAGATGGCAAAAAACACATGAAAAATATGAAGGCGGTAAAATCGACTGCAAGTGTATCATCTTTTATGATTGACAGATCTAAATTGATCCACGAGAATAACGTGAAAAAAGCTGAACTAAAACTAAGTGTTTTTTTTGCAGAACATAATGTGGCAACTCATGTAGTTGATCATTTAATACCGTTGCTTAAAGAGGCATTTCCCGATTCGAAAATTTGTCAAGACATGAATTTAGGAAGAACCAAGTGTACAGAGCTAATAAAAAATGTGGTCGGAAAATACGAAATAGATCTGTTGGTAAAAGATTTACATCAAACACAGTTTTCTGTACTAATTGACGAAAGTACAGATATTGGTAACAAAAAATCTCTATGTGTGTTAGTTCGCTATACAAAATGTTTTAAAGTGGTGACGCAACTACTAGAGCTGATTGTTCTAAATGCTGCTGACTGTAGCGCTTCGGAATTGTATAAATATTTTAAAAACTGTTTTGCTAAACATGAGAACCTCTCATAAATATAATTGGTGTTGCATCGGATGGGGCGAGCGTAATGATTGGCAAGAATAATTCGTTTTTTTCCCACCTAAAAAGTGAAGTTCCTGACGTGCTATTATTGCGTTGTATCTGTCACTCCGCAGCCCTAATTGCTAGTGCCGCTTGTAAAGTACTACCGTTGCCCGTAGAAAATTTGGTAAGAAATATAGGCAACTATATATCTGGAAGTGCAAAACGATGCGCCATTTTACAAGAAATAAAAGATTTCATGCGCTTGGAAAATGCAAAAATTGTAAGTTTATCTACAACAGGTTGGCTAAGTCGTCATGCTTGTATTGAGAGAATTTTAAATAATTGGGACGTTCTTGAACATTTTTTTAGATTAGCCGTTTTCGAAGATAAATTAAAGTCAGCGGAGGACATTTTAAGCGAAATGCAGGATATTTCTACGAAAGGTTATTTGCTGTTTCTAAAATATGTTTTGAATTTTCTGAACAGTTTTAATGCCCTGTTTCAGTCAAGATCTGTTTTGATTCATAAACTGTCAGATTTATCAGAAAGCTTGTTGAAACAGATATGTAGCAACTTTTTAAAGCCTGAGGTTTATAGCAAAGGTAACCTTAGTGAAATTAATTTAAAACATCCAGATCATTTTTTACCTTTAGAAAGTATAAATTTGGGTATGGAATGTCATGATATTTTGCTTAAAATGTCCAAAGCTGAAAAAGACTTATTTTTAAAAAAAATTTTAGAATTTTATATAGTAATTGCAACGGAAATGCAATCAAGGTTGCCTCTAAATAACACATTTATTAAAAATATTAAATTTCTAGATCCGGAAATAGCTTTTAATTTAAATAATCGTTTAAAATATGATATAAACATAAATGAAATAGCCAAGTGTTACAAAAATCATATTGATATCACTAAACTAAGTGTGGAATGGCAAAATTTGCCTAATACATTTAATGAACATGAAATTTTAGATTTTAAAAACATGCACATTGAAGAAATGTGGTTAAAAATTACCAAAGCAGAAAATTTTAACGATGAACTTTTATTTCCTAACTTAAAAAAACTAATAAATATAGTTCTTTCTCTACCACATTCTAACGCGGAGGCAGAAAGAATATTTTCCTGTGTCACGGATATTAAAGTAAAAAAGCGTAATCGTATTGGTGATGTTACATTAAATGCAATGTGTGTTTTACGTATTAGTCTTCAGAGTAGAGAATTAGATTGTACAAAATATAAAATTACTGATGAAATGTTAAAATTACACAACATTAAGATGTATGATTTTAAAAATCGCTAGGTGATAGGTAGTTTTGTTTGGTTTTCTTTGATTTCATTATGTATTTAAGATGTTCTACTAGAAAATACGTTACGTTTATGTTTTAAGTTATACTAATTGTATTGTTCAATAGAAGTTATAAAATAAACTAGTGTATTTGTCCCACCTTTTTAGACAAACTCAACACTTATTATATTTAACTTAATAACCTGTTTGCGTGAGAACAAAAAAAAATGCTAAAAATGTGTAATTTTTTAATAGAATATTACACTAAAAACCTACATTTAACAACTAGTCGTATTTTGGAACATGTGTGTTAGGAGGGAATTTGTATGGCAAAACGGGAAATTCTATTACCGGAAAAGGGAAAAACGCATAGCAAAGGTTGGCAACACTGCTTAAACTGTGAAGTGTATGGTTGTTTGCAAAAATAGAATAACACGTAAGTACATAATACATTCGTTTGCAATTGCGCATGCGTATAACCCACAAAATAAAAAAGTGAATCACCATAATACAATGCCGATATCCGCGAGCCACGCCTGTAGCATCTCTAGGAATCTAGGACTCTTTTTATTCAGGCTTAGAATTTAAAGACCGATCAGAATAACTCATTTAGAGGAGGGAAAAAAGAAATTGTTACCCGAACCTTTGTAATTTCCAATGGTAAAGGGACTTAATTAACATAGATGCAACCTCGGGTATGGGGAAGGGATCCCGTAGTGGGAAGAAAAAGGGGGGAAATGGTATTACTGAGATTTTCGGCGAAAGTTGACATCCTATGAAAAAATATCCTATAAAAAAATTGTGAATCCTGCAAATATCTACAACTTTTGTAGAAACCACTTTTTAGCATAATCTCAAAATTCCCGAGAAAAATGCGAAAGTTCGTTCGAATTTCTTTAATTTTTTATTTTTCATTTTTACAAAAGTATCTTAATTTTACTTGGCAAAAATATATATTTAACCAATTATACTTAATTGACATTTTTTTTGTTGAAAAAAAAAACGTGCTTTATATACGTACTTGTTTCTTTATACAGGGTGCCGAAAATTCTCAGCCGGTGTAATTAATTGAATATACTCTTTGTCTCTGTAATTGCTAAAATAATTCTATATAGAGAATATTTTATTATAATATAATAAAGAAAAACCGTTTAGTAAACTGTTACCGAAACATGTGTTCACAGGTTTTGTATTTTTTTTTCTAATACCTAGTACCGTTGTATACCTAATTATTATACAATGCTGGTACAAAATATCCCACAATCTTTAATAATAGCATTATACATGAGGATATGTTACCTATACGTTGCACCTACATTATGTGATATTTGAGACTTTAACTTGTACATTTTTAAAAAGATAAAAAAATGTTTACTCGTTTGTAGAATATCGTCTATTTGTTTACAAATAATAGAAAGATGACACAATGTGTTCTACAAAAATGTTATTTATTTTAAATATTTTTAATGGAATAACTACCCCCCATAATTCTCTGTATATGTTCTAAAATTCAAAATCGTTATAAAATTCCAAGAAATTTCATATATCAGTCACCTTAACCCTATTTCCTACTGAGATATTGACTTTTATGACTTTGAAATTCAAGTCATTAAAGATGTAAAAAAGCGGTTTGCTCTTTCCTACCTTAACTTTTTAACATAGAGAAGGGTGTTTTCGTTTCGAAACCTTTTCAAGTTATCAATATAACAACACATAAAATCAACTGTTTGATTTTATGTGTTGTTATATTTTTATTATTAATTATAAAAAAATGTAGACAATACCCTACGAACCTGTAAAAACATATTCAGCGTGTCCACAATGCAGTACAGTGCAAAAAATAGGAAGAAATTGGTACCATTTAATCCACGAGAAAAAGTAATTCTATATAAAAAATTCTGCTTCTTTAGAAAAGGAATTTAGAATATAAGAATTTTAGATTAGATGTTCAGGGTGTTCAAAAAAGAAAAAAATATAGGTTTTGAATTTTAAGAAAGTGAAAAATTAAGATTTTTAGGACAATCTAATTAATTATAAAAACTAATTAAAGTTTTTAAATATTAAGCATCGTTAAAAAAAAATTGGGCTTAAAAATGGATTTTTTTTCAATGTTGAACCATATTTTTCATTTTAAACGGGAAACTTTTATTAATAACTTTACGAAAAAAAGTTTTTCATTTCATTAAAAATTCTGCATGGTCTAAAATCAACTATATAAGTATTCATATATCAATTTCGTCTAGTCGTATAGAAGGCTATACCAAAAATTTCAAAAAACAAAAAAATCTTCATAATGGATGGGTGTAATTGCATATTTGATTATGCGAAAAAGGGTAGTTATACTTTACTTGAACGAATTTTTTTTTGGACAAATGTTGTTTAAGGATACATAAAAATGATATATGATTATTTCATTTCACCTAGTTTGATTTTAAACCAGGCAGAACTTTTATGAAGAACTTTTTTTAGTGAAGTTAATAATAAAATTTGTAGGGAACTTTAATTGGACACCCTGTATATGCTATTTGGATATGGACTTTTTGTCGTTCTATTTGGTACTTAAAACAGAATAAGTAATAAGTGCTTTAAATGGCACCGTCTAATGAGAAACAGTTTGTATAAATAAAAAAAATACTTTTAATCCATTTTCATTGCAGAGTTAATCATGGATGTTGTTAAAATATATGTATAAATAAAAAAAAATACTTTTTATCCATTTTCATTGCAGAGTTAATCATGGATGTTGTTAAAAACCTTCTCGAGAGTTGGAATTTGACAGAACTCATACCAACATTTGAAGGTATTCTATTTATAAGGCAAATAATATAACCATTAATATTTACCAAATAATGTTTTTTTTAGAACATTGTATTGATGAAATTGCCTTCAAACAGCTCTCAAAAGAGTTGATCATGGAACTAATTCCTAAAATTGGTATTAGACTCAAATTTTCAGAGAAATTTAACAAATATATTGAGAGTCAGCCAGTCAACTTGCTGGATAATAATATAACTTTTGAAATTATCAATGTAGATAATCATGGCGAGGAGGCTGCCCTCGATACGTCAATTACTTCCGATGTAATGAGCACATCATCAGTAAGTTCTGGTGATCATCCTAATTACATAAGGCAACATGCCACTCTTGGCATGAGCGCCCGAGACCTAACAAATGCGCCTTTTGTAAAATATAATGCAACATGCGCTAAAAGAACTGGCTTGGAAGATACTCTTAATTCGACAACGAGAGGAAAGCTTATTATGTTTTCCTATAAAAAAAATAGAAAACTCCTTCCAGAGTATATAGATAAGTTGGTAGAACTAGTATTAGATGCCGAATTGGAGGAAGATATGGACAAAAGAATTTCCATACTTCGATTTGAAGAAATGGCTGCTGCCATTGTTGGCCTGTTTCCTACCGAATTTAGTGTGAGTTCTTTTTACTTTTTAATTTCCATATATCATTTTATAGGCAAAGTATTAAATCATGCAATGTATATAAAATTCTTTAGGCATTATATATAGGATAAAACCTAACCTATATATATACATATATATATATATATATATATATATATATATATATATATATATATATATATATATATATATATATATATATATATTATATATATATATATATATATATATATATATATATATATATATATATATATATATATATATATATATATATATATATATATATATATATATACATATATATATATATATATATATATATATATATATATATATATATATATGGTATATATATATATATATATATATATATATATATTTTATATATATATATATATATATATATATATATATGTATATATATATATATATATATATATATATATATATATATATATATTTTGTAGTAGGTTCTGACTAGCAATGACCTCTAGAATGGTTTTTAAGAAATACCTCTAGAATGGATTTAAAATATTAAGAAAGAATTTCCACCGTTTTCTCCTGGACACTTTAATTAGAATTTTTTTATGAGTACCTGCACATAGTATCAATAGTTTCTGGGGAATCGCTACCCTTAATAAAACACCCTGTATGATTTCTTCTTATTAAATTTTAGGAGGTATACTTTAGGAAAACTAGAAAAAGAAATGGAGGGTATATTGGTGGTGGAAAATTATTCTGCAAGTACTATAACTTAAGAAAGCAACTTAAACTTAATGGACTCATTAAAAATAGAAATAATAATTCAGAAAAGAGTTGCTCTGATGACGAATCTCCAACTGGCAAGGAAAGAGGTAGGAATATTTAAAAAATGGCATCAAGAATCATGTAATACATATTATTCTGTAATTTTCTAGATAAGCTAGTAATGCCATGTTACCTTTTTATGGCAAAAAAAAAGTTTTTTAAAAGTAATTTAATTTTTAGATTCCGAAGATGAAGAGAACATAACAGAGTCTATTGAATGGCTTAAACATAATATATCACCTTACTTACAAGTGGAAAGCCGTTTTAGGCAAACTTGCAGAAAAAGGCGAACAATTTTAAAAAATACCCCTATAAGGGAATACATGAAAATATTTCCTATTCTACAAATAAATGAAGGTTATAATATGGTAAGGGTCTCTCACCTAATACTGAAGAAAGAAAATAATATGTTTTGCTTTTGTTTATAAATTGATATAGTTTTAGAGTAATACAAGTTATTTATTTTGCAGTTTAATATTGATTTTGAGGAGCGTTATAAGGAAAACGATATTTTTTATTTGAATTGGATTCATTTTGCAACAAAATTATTAAAATATGCGAAGGCCAATTGCAAGGACAAAACTGTTACTCAGTTAGTTAAAGAAATAGAGAATGATAATCTTGGAGAAGGTAATGGTTTGCATGAATAAATATTTACAATACTATTAAGGTTTATGTAATATTTTTGAATAGATGGAAGAAATAATAGAATAATTAAGATGTTGCCATACATGGTCAGTCCAGTAGCTGTAACAAGAAAATGGAAACCTTCTAAAACCGAAGTACAGGAAGCATTTATCATACATACTAAAGTAAGATTTAAGAATCCATTTTACTTTATATAATTATTTAATAAACATGGGATATTTTGTACTTATAGCTAGGTATCATATGAGAGTTTATATGAGGAGGTATATTATACATTGCAATCAATCAGTGTATAACGTAGCTTTTCATACATTTTCAAGTTTTAGTGTTTCTTATTGTGGATGGTTGAATAAATAGCAGGTTAGGAACTATTTCAAAAACTGGCCGACGTTTCGATGTTTATTTGATATCTTCATGGCTAATTTTATAGATCAGGAGTACGATAACTTCTATATACAACATATATACATTGAGGTGACACTGATAAAGCACAGTTACCGCTACAAGATTAAAAATTCAAACAACTATAAAACATCAACAACCAGTACATAAATTAATCACAAGTTCAGTCACTTGTGTTTCTGTATTTATGTTGATTTTAGATTTTACTATTAAAAAAAAACTAAATGTAATGTTGGTGTTTTTTTAAGTTGTTTGCAGTTAAGTATAAGCATTCAATTGTGAATATCTATTATCAATGTCACGTCAGTGTACCCATGTGTTGCGTGGAGAAGTTATCATACATTTTAAGTTTACTTATAACTTCCTGATCTATAAAATTGGCCCTGAAGAAGACGTCAAATAAGCTTCGAAACGTCGGCTAGCTTTTAAACGTGAATTTTATTTTTTTTATAATTTGCAATTTATCCAATCATAGCCTTTCACGTAAACCATTATAAACGGCCCCATGAAATAATATGATAGGTATGTTTACCTTGATATTTTTTCATGGAACATTCTAAATGCCATCAAATTAACATATTTTTTTTAAGAAAACCTTTCTGAGTGACTAATTTCACTTTAAAATCTACGTGTTCATTTATCGACACTTTTGCAAGCTTTTAAAAATACACAAGACATAGGATGGCCCTCTAGTTCCAGGTCTCAAGTCCAAAATCATCGTATCTCACTAAGATCTGAAAACGGTTCATAAAAAAAGTTGTGGGGTGTTTTGACACTTTGGTATTGATCGATTTATTCGTCTATTTAAGATTCTGACAGGCTGTAAAATCTAAAACTTAGGGGATAATCAAAATATTAGTTTGCATATTCATGACTTAGTGTCATAAGCTATTGTCTGACACTTACTTTAGATTTAACCCTGGGTTAAATATGAAGTTGGCATCAGTTGTTGGCTTATGAAAAAGTATTGCAAGGACGGGCAAACCTTTTTTCTGTTCTCTCTTGGGGTTTAGATTTTACAGCCTGTCAGTGTTAAAATAGCCAATTTTAGTATCTATAGTTTATCAAATAGCCAATACCTTACTTTATCAGGAGGTGCACCTTCGAAAGCTTTTATATAAATCATTTTTCGCATTTCGGTTAACGATGATATATTGTTCTTCCTCCCACTAAAGGGCCACAAAATACCTATGTAAATAGTTAAATATATTAGGTAATTTTTTTAGAGAATAGATGATCTGAAAGATATCATAGACAAAAGAAAACAGAAATTGGATGGTTTTAAACTGACGTTTCAGCCAACGCCAATAATTATTGGGGAAGACTTAGATAACATTAATGCATCATATGTCCGAGTCAACGACACCTTATACATGGTGGAGTCTCCTTTAAAAGCCATCGAGGTAACTTTTCAAGCTATCCATGCTTTGAATGCATTATATCCCCCTGAAGCTGAACAAGTTTGGCTTTTAATCCAACAAACTTTATTTAATTTGAAAACAGATTATGATAAGCAGTTTGTATCAGTGAATTTGTTATTACCACATCTAATAATTGAATCTAATTGATTTATTTATATTTTTGTCACCTAATTTTAATTATATCTGTATATTAAAAACAAGACAGATAAAATGTTATGCTGCGAATGCAAGTTATTCTTTAAGGCATTTAAATCTCTTCAAACGCATTTAAGGATTATCCATAAATATGATTCATCGTCAACATATTTTTGTCAAGAAGTAAACTGCTTTCGAAAATTTAATTCGTTACGTTCTTTTCGGAATCACTGTTATTTAAAGCAGTCTAGCAGTAGTAATGCAAGTAGTTATCATGATGCGTCCAAATGTAATTTAAAGCAAGTGCCTAATCCTTCAACCGATGTTGAGAGGGAGGAAAATAGTTTCATGAATGAGAATAAAAATGAAAAAGTAAACATTCATAATTTTAAAGCCTGTTTTAACGAAGAATTACTCCTATTTATTTCAAAGCTATATAATCTTCCTCATCTGCCAAAAACATACATTCAATTAATTATCAACTACCTTTCTGACCTCTTTAGTAATTTGGAATTTTTTGAAAATTATATAATAGATAATAGAGATAGTACTGATTTTGAAAAGAATGTTTCAGATATCTTCAGTTTATTAAAAAGTCCATTTGAATCATATAAATCAGAGTATTTACGAATGAAAGAAATGGAAAAAACTGAAAATTTTATAAAGCCGTTAACTTACAATGTTGGTCAAAGTTTAAGTGATGTACGGAATAAGGAAAATATATTGTATAAATCAGTAACAATTACGGCTCAGTTTATTCCACTTAGAAGTCAACTGAAAAAATTTTTCGAAGTTTCAATATTTTATTCCGAAATTAAAAATTACCTTGATAATCTTTACCAAGAAAATCTACAGGTATCAAATATTATGCAGAGTGCTTTATGGAAAAAAATTCAAGCAAATTTTGCAGGAAAAGCAGTTTTTCCGTTGTTACTGTATTTCGAAGATTATGAAAGTGGGAACCCTTTAGGTGCCCATGCTGGGGTGCATAAACTGGGAGCCGTTTATATATCCTTACCTTGTTTACCACCGCAGTATTCTTCGAAGTTGAATAACATATTTCTAGCACTTTTGTTTCATACTGAGGACCGTAAAGGTTTTGGGAATAGAGCTGTTTTTAATGTGTTGCTTGATGAACTTTTATTTTTAGAAAATGAAGGTATTGATATTTGCACAGGCACAAAAACTGAAAAAATATATTTTGCATTAGCGTTAGTTTTGGGTGACAATTTAGGAATGAACAGCATTTTAGGATTTAATGAATGTTTTGTCGCCAAGTCCTTCTGCAGAATTTGCAAAATGAAACAATCTGATACTTTCTTTTCTTATTGTCCATCAGATAATCTTCAACTAAGAAACCGTTTTAATTATGCAAGTGATTTAGATCTAAATGATAGTTCAGTAACTGGAATTAAAGAAGAGTGTATCTTTCATGTACTAAATAACTTTCATTTAACTGAAAATGTTTCTGTGGATCCTATGCATGATCTTTTGGAAGGTGTTTGTCACTATGATCTTATTTTAATTCTAAATAATTTTATATGCGTTGAAAAATATGTAAGCTTAGACAATTTTAATTATAAGCTACAAATCTTTAACTATGAAATTAATGATTTAGAAAATCGTCCTTCCCCATTGCCTAACGAATTTTATAAAAAGAAAAAGTTACCATTTTCAGCGTCAGAGATGTTGTGTTTTGTCAAAATATTTTCATTTCTTATAGGGGTATATGTTCCTTCGAGTAATACCTATTGGCAGTTGTATAAATATTTAAAAAGAATTATAGATATAGTTTTAAAAGAATCGATCAGTAATCAGGATATAAATTATTTAAATTTTTGTATATCTGAACATAATCGATTGTATCTGCATTTATCAAAAAGGCATTTGACACCAAAATTGGACCTATAAGTGGCAATATATGGAGTATGCGTTATGAATCTAAACATCAGGAGTCGAAGAGAACAGGAAATGTAAGTTGTAACCGAAAAAACATCACTTATTCTTTAGCAATGAAACACCAACTAAAGGTTTGTTTTCGTTTGATATCAAAAGACATTTTTCCATGCAATGTTTTATTTGGCAGTTTAAGTCCTATTGAAAATCTAAATGATTTTCTTCTTTTTTCTGGGCCTTTAGAAGAAATATTTTGGTCAATACCATGGTTTTCATGTAATTGGGTAACTTATCATGGCTACAAATACAGAGTAAACACAATTTTCCTTATTAATTCTATTAACTTACTACCACAGTTTGGCATTGTTACAAATATTTTAATAAGTAGTCAAAATCAAGTAAGTTTTAAGATTAAAATGTTCAAAACAATTGCTTTTAACGAACACTTTTTAGCTTATGAAGCGCATGCCACAAATGTTTCTACCTTAATTTTTCTTAATGATATTTTAGACTACAAGCCTTACTCTTCAACGAAAATTAATGACTTGCATTTATTTAACAATTAGCCTTATTTTAATGTTCAAATATACCTTTCTTTAGACTAATTTAGTTAGGAACTCTGTTAAGCTTTTTAGTAGGTTCCTACTTACCCCTATGATTGTTGTAAAAAATATATATACAGCGTCCGCCATAAAGTTGGGTACATATGGGAAGAAACTATAAATTAATTTTACGAATTAAATTACTCTATATAAAAAGTTCTGCTTTCTGAAAAAATTATATTTATTTTATATTAGGGTAGTCAAAAAGTAAGAAAAGTGTGGATTCGCGAAATTAAAAATTTTTGGATCAAATTTTTTAAAGAGTTAAATTGAAAGAGTTTAAAAGGATAATTGGAAAAGCTAAATATCAGTACTAGTACCCAAAATTCCAAACACAATAACTCTGTATAGCTTTTCGAATTCATGTATGTTTTTTATTTTAAAACTTAAAGAAAGTTTCATACGAAAATTTGTATTCACATTTTTTTTACTTTTTGGCTACCCTGTACGTAGCATATCAATAATTAAGTTTATATAGTTAAATGTTCTGTTATTTAACATTTTTTAGAAAGCAGAACATTTTCTAAAGAGTGACTTTTTTCCTCAATTTAATAATCAAAGTTTCCCATATTATTTATGTACCCAAATTTATGGCGGACGCTTTATACCTATTTGTATATTTAAGTAAATGATTTGTTTTGTTTTTCGTTTTACACTTGTGCGTTAGACAAGAGTAAAGTTATTGATATGCTAGAGGCTGATGTTTTTTTAAGTATAAATGTAATATATTTCATATAGACTTTTTAAGGTTGATTAATATACTATACTCGTCCCCAGCTACATAAAACTTCTAGAATATGACATTCTTTTGAAAGTTTCATGTAATCTATTAAATGTTATGCCCCGTTTTTCCACAACGAAACCAGAAATAACCCAATATTTTTGATGTAATGGAAATATTTATTTTTGTTAATAAATATAGTTGTGTTTTAAAAAAAATTGTTTTTTTTTCTTCTTTATTTACTACACAATTGTGAACATAAAGAATTTACTTTACAAATTTAATTTACGATTGAAGCTGTTAGTGGTGGCACACTACCTATCCTTCTGGTCATCTACGAAAAACGGTAAAACATATATACTTATTGAGTCGATAATCAGGTCGATTAAAATCACATTTTAAAATTGTTTCAAAAATGTTTATTTTTTTCAAATGGCAACACCATATATATTATTGCATCTTTATATTCTTCAAAAATATCTACATTATATTGTATACAACCATTGGCGAAATATGTATGTTTCGAAATAATTTTAAAATATATTTTCAGTAGACCGACTTATCACACAAAAAGATTGGTCAAAAAATGTTTTATCGTTTTTTTTGTAAATAGACCAATGCCTATGTAGTGCACCACCCTGTATAGTTTAGGGTAATTATGTTTGAAGAACTATATTTTTTAATAAAGCAAACATAAAATATTAGTTAATTTTATAATTTTAATAATTTCTCAGAGCTAAAAATCACAAGTGACCCAACTATTCTTATCAATGACAAGAAAAAATAATTAACTAACAGCAAATGAAAAGCATAGTCTTTTGATACACATAAAAGTTGTTTAAATAACTAAAACGTTAGCATTTTTAGCTCGAAGACATGTTGTGAAAAATAAGCCAATAAACTGGATCTACTAAAGATTTTAGTATGTGAATTCTCGATTTTGGTTGTTTCAACTAAAACTTGTATGTTATTTTAATTTGTGAGATAAGCTTTCACAACCTTTTTATATCAACAAATTTTATTTAGTTGTGGTAGACAACTTTTCGGTTGAGTCCGTTTTCACAAAAAAAAAATGTTGTGGATACTAAAATTTAGTAATTACTACCATGTTATTTTTAAGAGTGTACCGAGTTTTCTAGTTATACCGGGAACAGACAGAGACCGACGGAATGGAGAAAACATGTTTGTCGGTATCTAGAGACCCCCTGAAACGTAAATATCTGAAAAATATCGGAGGTTGATTTTTCACCATTACAATACTTCCCTTTTACGAAGGAATTAAATATCCTCGTCTTCGGTTCGGATTTTTAAAACCAGTAGCGCTCATACACTATTTATGCAACAAATTCCTTAGAAACTAGTTTTTCGGATTTTTCCGGAAAAATCAGACACACTGGAGATATTACCTCCAAATTTTAGCTACTTTTTGGATAGCTATAATGTGGGAATCGCATTGTACTGGAGCCGTTGCTTTAAGGGTGACATAAAGCTTTCGTCCGTAAAATAACGGCTGCAAATCCTAATTTTTTTTGATAGGACAACTCAGAATTAATGTCTGCATATTTGTGGGCCCCAGTAAACCCTAAATGCGACTTCCTAGCTTGACATCTGCAGAGATATTATTATATTTCAATTTAAATACCAAAAAAATGGGTACTATACAAAGGATATTCATATATTTTTTAATATTTCTAAAATTGCACAAAAATTATGTTATAATTTTATATTCCAAAATAGGTAGGTGCCTACCTTGGGTCATCCTTTGGACAGCGAGAAAACGATAATCCACCTCCTTGTTTTGAAAAATAACTCTCCACAGAACAAGATTCGACGGGCATTTTATTGGTCTACCACGTATAAACAACAGACAATATGTTAATCGTAAACAAGGTCCACTGTGTACCCACAAGCGCCTCGGACAATTGAAAACGGTGGACTGCCGAGAACCAGCTGCGGCGAGGGGTATGGTATAAATAGATCGGAATTTTCGTCGAAGTGCGGGAACTTATATTATATTCAGTAAACTTTGGCCAAATAGAGATGGAAGCGGAGACCGAAGCAGTTTTGCATCGATCAAATCGAATCGAAATTAACTTTAAGATATAGGTATATGAGTATTTTTTAAAGAACAAAAAAATATATTTAAAATCTGATAAATTCGTATTATTTTTCCTAAGTATTAAAAAACGCTCCAAAGCTATAGATAATTAACAATCATAAAAAGGTTAAAAAATAGCCATTTTGGGTGTGGCACCCCGAAAAATTTTTACCTGCAGCGCTGTCCACCTAGCTACCTACGAGCCGTCACTCCTCTAATTACTATAAATAGTTCACTGCTAAATGCTAATTAAACTGGAATATTTAAGAATCTTATGTGGTACAATAATCTTTAGTAAAAAGCGTATTTATATCTAATGGTAATATTGATAGTATTCTACGGTCTATTCGTTGTATTTACTGTTTGTTCTACTGGCCTCATGATGTGCTAATATGTGTAACCGAATATTAATTCCTAATCTGAATTTTGAGACCGTTAAACCCTTTGCGAATTCAAGAGTTACATATTGAACATAACGCGGTAAAATTTGTTTTACAAGTTAAGGAAGTTAATACTATGCTTGACCACATTAGACTTTTATCTCAGTTGGGTATCCCGCAGAAATATAATACGTCTCAAACCAGTTAGTGCATATTTAAATGCAAAATATGGGGAAATCTTAAAAGTAAATGTCGATAGCATTTGTTTTATGTCTTTCCTTTGGCAAACCCTACTGTTTTTACACGACCAACGAAACGTTTAAACAATTCATGTTCTTGCTGACGTTTCAAAAGTAGAAAAAGGAACAGTACACTACATCTAGATAGAATGTACGAACTTATCAGAACCAATGGCATATTCAAAATATGTTTCTGCGGGAAAGTAGGGAGTTAATTAAGTGATGATTCAGGAGGTATCTTAAATACAGACAAACATAATAAAATGTTGTGGAGACATTAGGATTTATAGCTGATGAAGTCATTTTCTGTGGTACATCACCAAGACTGAATCATATTAAACTTATATGATTTTGTTTTTAAGTTTTAACACTTGTATGGCCAAGTTTTGAGCAGATGCGCCTTTGAGAAGAGTTTATCTAAAAGACGGCGTCAACTGGAAATTGTTTTGTTAACAATATCTAAATTACTTGTTTGAGATAAAAAATTGTATATTTATTGAAATATATTTGAAATTTTTATAATTTTAAACATGTTATTTCAAATAATGTATTATGAAAGCATAACTACAATTAAACCTATGTACTTACGTTGATGGTGTTATAGTAGTTAAGTCTTCTCCAATGGTTTCTATTACTCTTCGACCCCACAGCCACAGTCCCACAGATATTCCCAAACCACCATATAGTAAAATGTAAATTGGAGTTTCAGATTTTTGTGCAACAGATCCTTCAGAGTATATTAACCAGAGAGTAATTAGAGGACCGATTGCATTGCTAAAAAATATGTTTTATATAGATCGTTACAATCACAAAAGTAGAGAATATGTGTTTACAATATCAATTATGTTGACCGCTGGTGAGTTTTCAATATTTTTTCTCCCCTTTTAACTGCCCACATATTCATTATTATTGATATGTATAAGCTTTTTGTATTAAAGCAATTTTATGACAGCGAAAATTTTTTCGAAAAATATAAGCTGTTGTTTTTTCGAAATCTTTCACTTCCAAAAAAGAAGATTTTCAAAAAAAAATATATTTCTGCCCAAAATTTTTGTTTACTGTAACTTGAGAACGGTTTAATTATTCATTTCAAATTGGTAGCACTATGTCATGGGCAGTTCATACATTTTTTAAAAGGTTACGAAATATTAAAAAAGATCTTGAAATCTTGAATCTTGAAAAGACGCGAGCCATTTTCAATAAAATTTGAAAAAAAAATAGTAATAGATAAATATCGAGGTGCTATGAAATTTTGAAGTCACATTGGTGGCTTTTGTTATATTTAGGGAATCTTTAAAAAAACATATTATGACGATACGTTTACCATATTGAACCATTGATCAGGAAGATCATTGCGTCTTTTGAAGTATACAATGAAAAGAATGATATCCCGAAAGCACGTAAACAGTTTTTAATAAGAATAAGAATCTTAATATTAATTGTGTGTCGCTGGCGTAAATATATTTAGCGGCATATATTTAATAAGTCGGTAAATTTCCTTTACCCGGAACTTCCCTCGTTATGAATTTTTACTTTTACTACGAATAGTGAAATGTGATCGAATTTAGTTCCGCACATAGTAATACTGTACTGTCTTTTTTTCAAACATTTTTATCGGGCGCCATTTTGTTCCCCCATAATGGATTTGTAGTAGATAGTTTCTATCTATGCCACGCCCAAACTTTTGAGCATAATTCAAAATAAGCTGAATAATTAGTTTTTACACTGATTTTTTTAAGACCGCCATTTTGTTCTGTCATGTTGAATTCGCAGCAGTTTATCCCTATATTACATTTAATTTTTGTGCAAAATTTGAAATCTGTTGAATAAGAAGATTTTTTTACATTGATTTTTTAAACATTTTATTTGGGGGTTAAATAATTTTATTCCACAATTTTGAATTGGTGCTCCAATTTTACCAGTTTATATGGTTCTTAATGCTTGCACAAAATTTGATTATTAAAATATTTTATTAGGGCACCATTTGGTTTTGTTATCTTGGATTTGTACTAAAATGTTACTAGTTCAGTTTTATGAGACATTTAATTTTGTGCAAAATTTAAGGCAAAATCTTAATTTTTGATCAAAATTTGAAGTCAATCTAGTAAGTGGTTTTTTAGCTATACAGCGAACTAACAGACATACTGACAGGGAGACTGACAGAATTGAGAAACAATGTTCTTTGACAACTAGGAACGCTAAAACGTGAAGGACCCCGAAGGATGATTTTTTTCACGACTGCGAACATTTTATTTGACCTCCATTTTATTCCTCATCTTCAATTCGTACCACAAATTTACCAGTTTATCTCTATATGGCTCTTAATGCTTGCAAAAAGTTTGATTTTTAAAATATTTAATTAGGACACCATTTTACTAATTCAGTTCTATGAAACATTTAATTTTGTGCAAAATTTAAGGTAAACTCTTAATTTTTGACCAAAATTTGAAGTCAATCTGGTAAGTGTTTTTTTAGCTATACTAACATACTAACTAGCAGATATAGTGACAGGGAGACTGGCGGAATTGAGAAACAACGTTCTTTGACATCTAGGAACGCTAAAACGTGAAGATATATAAAACTGGAAGGAACATTTTATTTAGCCTCCATTTTATTCCCCATCTTCAACTCGTACTACAAATTTACTAGTTAATCTCTAGATCATAGTAAATTCTAGCACAAAAATTGAAATTAATTTAATAAGTAGTTTTTTTTTTGATTTTTAAAATATTTTATAGGGCCATCATTTTGTTTCACCATCTTGGACTCATATTTACATTTTACCAGTTGATTTCTACGTAATATTTAATTTTTGTGCAAAATTTGAAGTAAATCGAATAACTAATTCTTTAGTAATCATTTTTTAACATTTTACTAGGCCGCCATTTGTTCCGACATACTGAATTTTACCAAAATGTTACCAGATCATCCCCATATGACCTTAACAATCTAGAAACATCTAGAAACGCTAAAGCGTGAAGATATATAAAATCTGGAAAGGTGATTTTTTTTCACGACTGCAAACATTTTATTTCGCCCCGATTTTATTCCCCCATCTTGAATTCGTACCACAGATTTACCAGTTTACCTCTAGATAGTAAATTCTTTCGCAAAAATTAAAATCAATTTAATAAGTAGTTTTTTCAGGCTGATTTTTTAAATATTTTGTTAGGCCGCCATTTTGTTTCGCCATCTTGGACTCGTACGAACATTTTACTAGTTAATATCTACTTAATACTTGATTTTTGTGTAAACTTTGAAGTAAATTGAATAATTAGTTTTTTAGTAATCATTTTTTGAGATTTCACTAGGCCGCCATTTGTTCCTCCGTAATAGATTTTTACCAAAATGTTAGCAGATCATCCCCATATGACTCTTAATTTTTAGTTATGCCGCGAATAAGCAGTCCGATGGGCCGACAGACCGACAGAATTGAGAAAACATGTTTTTCGGCATCTAGTGAGCCTGAAACGTGAAGATATGCATAGATGGTGATTTTTTTCACGATTACAATACTTCCTTAAAAGTGTCATGATGCTATTAAAAGGTGGAGACTTGTTGCAGCAGTATATTTAACACTAAAAAATTACTTTTATTTTGAAAACCTAGCAGCGATATTAACCAACCCAAAAGCAAATATAGTATAGGTATATAACAAATAGGGGAAGTATCTGCATTGTTATAAGCAGTTTAGTTACTATGAATTTGTATATTGCTGCTGGTTGACAAAACCTACTGGTTAACTTTTTTTTGTAAATGTAACATAAAAATGATTCGTGCTGATAATGAAAATGCATTACCAATCAACATTGTTTTTCTTACCTTACGTCATTTCCGCCGTGTGCAAAGCTTCCAAACATTGCAGTTAACACTTGTAAAAAACTAAACAATTTTGATACACTTTTGTTTTCAGCCATTACGTCAGAATTTTCTTGTAATTGCACGGCATAAGCTACTGGTTCGTTTTCAGTCGCGTAACTTTTGTTTCTTATTAATGGAACACCACTTGAGCTGGGAGAGAGAGTAGGGTTAATTAATGTGGAGGTACTTTCTTTGAGTTTTAGATCCTTTGGCCTAAAAACGCACTATATTAGGCAACTGTGTATAATAAAAGAGTGTATAATTTTCAGGCGTAAAATAATCAAATTACAATACAAATAATAATAAACAAATTTTTATTGTCTGTATTTTATTATTATAAGTTTTCCAAAATTATTTAATCGGCATTTAAGATAAAGTTATTAAAATTAAAAAAGTTTAATTGACTTCGCTGGGATTCGGACCCAGGACCTTCCACTTTCTGACTAATAATCATGAATGAGTTTTTTTCTCTTTTAACACTCTTCTCAGTTTGTAGCACCAAAAGGTTGCAGTACTAACACTAACAAAATATGTAATATTAAATTAAATTGTCTTAGTTTGTTACTGAGCACAGTATTCGGGACATAGAGGTCAAAGCGTTCACCTAGAAATTAAGAATATCTGGTTCGAATCAGCGAACACCCGTTAACTTTTTTAATTTTAATAAATCAGTCTGAAACGCCCATTAAATAATTTTGGGAAAATTATAAGAATAAACAAATTTTGTGCTTTAATTTATCAAGATATGCATTGTAACTGTAAACTCTGCAGTCTTTTAACTAATCTTTAGCAGTAACCGGATCACCATTGGATCGCTAAGATAGCTCCCTAGCTTGTCTGTATTTTTTGTCTTCATCCAACTCTTCTTTGGTTTGCCCCAAACTCATTTGCTCATTATCACAGTATACACCTATCATATACCAAACTATTAATATTCACTATATAGTATATACCCACATTGTATTGACAATGGGCGCTCGTCAAGTGGGAACTTGTTTCGCGCTGTCTCGAAAAGATTCCCATCTGATAGGTATAATCTGTGTCATTATCTAGGACATCAAGCGAAATGCCGTTGCGGTCTGCGAACAATGAACCCGCACCTAGCCAACTTATTGGTTTATTTATGCCTAGATCACCCCACATGTCGATTTGATGATCTTAGGCCAGTGGCGTAGCTACAAACCCCCCGCGGTTTTCAGTAAAGAGTCCCCTCTCAAAACAGAAAAATAACTGATAATAAAGAAAAGGTCTTTTACTTGTCAATAAATGTAGCCCCCAAAGCATAGCCGAAAAATATATGATGACTAAAAAAAGGTCATTCATACTCTCATAATCCCTTTGAGCTCATTTGCAATTATCGCCGGGCCACCTGACCTCGTGGCCCCCCGCACCGCGAGGGCTGCCGGGGGTGCAGCTACGCCACTGGTTGTTGCTAATTTCAATCAGGCGTTTCTGGCTAAGCAGTAAGTCCATAAGTTACCCAATTTTTTTAGAAGGGGCTGGCTGTCGGAGGTATCGTAAATAACTTGCAATTTTACTAGGTTAACATCTCTTCTACAGTCTATGGAGAATAGGATAAACCTCTGTCTGGAAATCTGTTGAGTTAATTTTTAACCATTTCAGGCTCACTCTGTGAACCAAACTCCATCCAGTATTGGAATGTGTCTTTCTTGTTGGACGTTTTATTGCAAAAGTTCTATTGAATCTTATACGACGATTAGGAGAGACGTTTTACCTAACAGGATTAAAATGTCCATCTGCACTATAGAATTAGTACAGCAATTTTGTATGTAACATTTGTGGCAGGTTTCGCATTCTACTATTCTTTTGTGGTAGGATTTGACAATTACAGAAGAATATTCACTGCCCCGAATTGTCCTGACGCTGGTGCACAAGAAGAACAGCCCTGACCGCTTGGCTAGCAAGCATAAAACCTTGATTCCACCTACATGCACATAGAACTTTGCAGCCCTCACACTTATTAGTACAAACGTCAATATAGTTATTAGCCACAGTTCTCAAAATCCCGATACAACACCAGGCCCGAGGAAATTTGTCCTAATAATAATTTACCTAAGAATCCAACCTCTGAAAATCAATCCATTCGCAGTACGTCTAAAATAAAATTGAAACTTATTGAAAAATAATCTTTTTTTCAATAGCGACTTTAGCACAGAAATTGTACGTAATCATACAGTATGTAACAAAAGTGTGAAAACCTCCAAATATCGCTCATCCAGTTTTAATTAAAATTAGATCAGCTATGTATGGAAATGCTACAAAGCCGCGGGTGACATTTGCAATATTGCCAAGTTTAACCTTTTTCAGTAATTGATAGGAATTTTTAGTTTTTTAATAGAATACTCTGTATTTTATTACATTTTCTGATATTACTAATTATTCTAAATATGTTTTCTAAGATACATTTAATTCCTGAGTTTTTGAGTAAAGGTTGCTTTTTTTAAAAAATATTAATTTTAATTTGTCACCTGAATGGAAACCAATAAATAAATATCATTTGAGTTTTGTCAACGTCGAATTTGAAATAATGGATTTGTTGAGCGAAATTTTAATGATACTGGGTTATGGGGACCGAGAAGACATTACAGCAACTTTGTAAAATATTGAATGAGAAATATCCTAATTGAATTCTGATAGCAAAATCTACTGTCTGCAAAATTTCGACAAAATTCAATGCAAGAGAACATGTGATGAATGTTGCGAGGACTGGCTGTCCTACAACAGCGACAAATAGCGATATGTGGATATGTTACTCAGTTTGGTGTAGAATTCCCATCTTTCCACAAGACAAATTGGTCTAAACCAGAGCGTGTCCTACATGGCAGTGCATCAACCCCTACATGCTGAAAAATCCCATCCCTATAAAATAACACTAGTGCAAGAAGTTTCTGATGATGATTACGACAGGCCTTTAGGATTCTGGGAGACGATGATGGAACTTTGTAACACCAATCTAAATTTCTTTTGTAAAATAATGTTTTTCGATGAGTCGGACTTTCACTCTAAATGGAACCGTCGACCGGCATTCAACTAATTATTCTAAAGATGTTTCCTAAGATGCGTTTAATTCCTAAATTCAATGGTTTTTGAGTAAACCATCATCATTTTTAAATACCTAACAAAAATACTAAATACCTAATCAAAATACTAATTGCTGCTAAAGTAGATTTTGAAAAATTCATATCATCATTGGATTTATCGACTTGAATTAAGAATACATTTTTTTGTGTAAAATTAATCAAAGAATCAGTGCCAGACATCAAATTGTCTAAAGTGCCAGTACCAAAAAAGTAATCACAGAATAATGGTAAAAAAATGCATAGTCTTTCGTTTGTACGCCAGTGGTCAATAGTACTAGAATATGTAGTACTATAAAAGGTGAATCATTGATTGAAAGGAAATTCACGCCGAATAGATAATAATTTGAAAGAAACTGTATCTCCCCTCGCGGTGGTGAGCTCGCACCCCAAAATCTTAATAGGAATAGGGGTCGAGTGAAACCTTATTTTAAAGGCAATTAAATTTTCTTTTCAACGCATCTTAGTTCATCAAATTTGATGCAGCCGTTTTTGAGAAAATAAGGGAAGAACAACGAAAAGGAAAACGATTTCTCATTGTTATTTCTTAATGAAGAAAATGTTGAAACCCGTTGATTTTTATTTCGAAGAATTCTTTTATGCATATTTTCAACTCTGTCACTTTTTAATGGTCATCAAATTCTCTTTTCAACAGATCCAACATACAAATTAGGAAATGTTTTTACATTCCTCTTACATTTATCACTCAAAAAAGTTAATATAAATTCCAATTTTATTGTCTGAAGAAAAAAGTTGGCAGTAAGTACTAATCTTTTTGCAATTTGTCAAATCTTAATAATTTTGTGCTGTAGAATTCTATGTTTGTGTAAAAAAATTATAAATATTGCACTTCCTTAGAAGTGGTCATAAAAGAGAATTTACATTTAATTTATTTAAATTTAGTATCTTTTAGGGTTTTGTCTATTACTATTTATAACTTTATTTTAGTTACTGCAGATTGAATTCTATTACGAAAATGGTAGATGTACTGATATTGGAGCACAGGTGTTTAATCAAATAAATCCAGGTAAAAATGTTCACCGAAAATACATAATTGAACTGGTAGCAAAGTTTAGGAAGACAGGATGATAGTGGGAAATGAAGCAGTGGAACTTGAGGTTTTGGGCCACGTCAATACGTACCGTACATTAAGTAACATGCAACTACCTTTAGTGTGTGGCACATTTCGTACGAGTATTCGCAGAATTTTAAAGACACATGGAATTTTGAGAGATAATGAACGAATAATAAATAATACGAATTTAGTGTTTTTGTTTTGTTTTTCCGATGAATGTTCGTTTTTTCTAAATTGGACTGTTAATCGTCACAACGATACTAGTCTGGCGAAAATCCACATCTATTCCATAAGGTTCACACTCAACATTCTGAGAAATTAAACGTCTGGATTGGAGTTTATGGTGATTGTTTAATTGGTCTTTTTTTCCTGCTTTAACAGAAACGCTTGAAAAATAATAACAATTACATTGTCAATGAGTTAACATTTCAACAAGATGGTGCACCTCCTCATTAAACCCTTGCTGTTCGTGAATATTTAAATCGGACGTATCCTGGTAGATAGATCGGCCGAAGAGGACCAATAAAGTGGTCTCTTACATTTTTTTCTATGGGGTCACTTAAGTCAGATTTATAAAAATCAGCCACAGTCATCAAATGATGTACGGCAGCGGATCGTTAATGAATGTCGGGCCATTACACCAGAAATGTTTCATAATGTCTGAGACCGTTTTGAACAAAATCTGAATAAATGAATAATAAATAAACAAAATTTACATCTTGTGTCTCATCCTTCTTTGTAAACCTAAACCATACCCATACCGTAAAGCTAAACTCACGGTATGGGTATGGTTTAGGTTTAAGAATTATTTTTTCCAGAAAAACAATGTCATATAAAATTAACGTAAAGATCGATACAAATTTATAGTTTTATCATTGTTGACTTATTAACTACTAAACTACCTATTTTATTTTTACATTTTTAGGCCTTGAAAAGAGAATTTAATGACCTTTGAAATGAGGTCTCATTTGACCTTGTTACAATAGTATTTTCTTTGTAGAACAAAATCTCTATTATTGTATGGATGCAAGAGGCTAACACTTTTAGCACTTATTATCATGAACAATGAATAAACAAAATTTACATCTTGTCTCTCATCTTTCTTTGTAAACCTAAAAGAATTTAATGACCTTTGAAAAGAGGTATCATTTGGCCGTTAATCCCACTTAATATTTTAAGGGTTGCAGCTTACCCCTGCGGGAGGTTAAAGTGACAGGGTTAAAAATAAGTGAAAAAACCTTTTTCCTTGATACAAATATCAACGGATCTCAACATTTTTTCACCGAGCAATGATTTTTTCTTTTTATTGCTCTTCCCTTATTTTTCAAAAACGGCTGCACCAAATTATAAAAAATAAGGATTCATCGAAAAGAGAATTTGATTGTCTTTAAAAATGTTTTCGTATTATTGAAGATATCACGTACAGGGGTTAAATATACTTTCTACTTACCTTGCGTGTATTTCAGTCTCTTTAGCTTGAATATATCCATTTTTATCACTAGTTTGGATTGGAAAGACATACTTGGCTGCCGTAAGTTTATGATCCAACGACTGCAGTTCAGTAGTTTCAGAGATAACGGTTAATTGACGTTCGGAATATGCAGAATTTCGATTTGATTTTTTTGGACTTCCTTCTGGGGACGTATCTAAAAGTAACCTGTGTATTTGGATATTACTTAATACTCTAGCATGGTAGCGTTATATTTAATAAAAAATAATCATTAAGAATGTATCAACATTCAAGGTAATCTTTTGTATGAACAATGTCTGTGAGTAATTATGGAACAATTTTTATATGCCATATTTGTATTTCAGATATTCAGATTTGTAGTTCAGGTATTCTGGTCAAGTAACGTGGTTCATAAACCTTTTTCATGAAAAAATATTTAATTTATTACTTTAGGATACAATACTGTTAAATTTTAAAAAAATGTCGCTTCAAACAGACCTTAGTCCTAGTAGAGAATCCAGATAAAGAAATAAACTTAAGGCTTAACAAGCTCTCAAAAATATTAAGGCTGTTCGTATTTTATTTTAAAATGTTCCTTAAGTACGCCTTAAGGACTAAGTACACGTGTAATAGTTTGGCTTCTGGGGAGAGGCATAATTAGCAGGAGGCAACATTCTGAGCATACATATGAAAATAAAAATAAGTTCTTTAAAAAAAATTAAATTAAAATAATAATAATAACAATATATGACAGATATATGACATCTATAAATACTAGCCTACTCCTTTTGATGCTTGCATCCGGAATGGGCTATAACCTAACCCTTTACCTTTTAATTATTATAGTTTATTGAATATAGCAAATATAAATAAATAGTTCGTTCGTAAACAACAATACAATAACAAGTTAGTAAAGCTACTCGAACAAATATAAATGTCTAATGTGTGATTGGTTATTCAACATTTACATTTTTTTCTTTCTGGCCTTCAGATTGGCAAATCAAATTTATTTAGTCAGAACATTCCATTGACTGCAGCAATTGGTGCTTAATGGATAACATCGCAAGCGCATTTAATTTTTCTTGTCCTAGTGTTGAACTTAAATATGATTTCATCCTTTTGAGAGCCGATTTTATCTTTCTGTGCTGCAATTAATTGCAGAAGTGCATGCGAACGTTCGTAGCGCAATATCAATACATGGCTTGCAGTCTTTTTGTTCTTTGGTTGGTATAATATATATATATATATATATATATATATATATATATATATATATATATATATATATATATATATATATATATATATATATATATATATATATATATATATATATATATATATATATATATATATATATATATATATATATATATATATATATATATATATATATATATATATATATATATATATATATATATATATATATATATATATATATATATATATATATATATATATATATATATATATATATATATATATATATATATATATATATATATATATATATATATATATATATATATATATATATATATATATATATATATATATATATATATATATATATATATATATATATATATATATATATATATATATATATATATATATATATATATATATATATATATATATATATATATATATATATATATATATATATATATATATATATATATATATATATATATATATATATATATATATATATATATATATATATATATATATATATATATATATATATATATATATATATATATATATATATATATATATATATATATATATATATATATATATATATATATATATATATATATATATATATATATATATATATATATATATATATATATATATATATATATATATATATATATATATATATATATATATATATATATATATATATATATATATATATATATATATATATATATATATATATAAATATATATATATATATATATATATATATATATATATATATTATATATAAAATATATATATATATAATATATATATATATATATATATTTTATATATAGCGGCCCTCCCTACTCAGGTAGAACATTAAAAAATAAGATGACGGCCCCCCTAAAGGACCCCACTGGAAATCGGTTTTTCTAGAATAACTTTTAAACGACTCAATATAATTTAACGAAAATTTAATATGATAAACAGTAGTAAGGACCTCTCAAAATGCTTCCCTTAAAACATAATTAGCTTGTTTAGTTTACCAGGGACGGACTAGATTGTAAATTTTAACGCTCAAATTTTTAACACCCTGTATGATAAGGAGTTAAAAAAAATAAATTTGGATACCTTGAACATTAAGCTAAAGAAAAGGTGCTCTTGTGCATTGTCGATAAAATGAACCGTTTTCGAGAAAAAAAATAATAAAAGAATACAACTTTGGGAGTATTAAATATGTTTTGATCCTGAACAACCTAATACGCTAAATAGAAAAAAGTCAATTAAAAACTTCATAAGTGGGTTCAACATGTGCTCCGTGATTTGTGATGCACTCGCGGGCACGACGAATAGAGGACTGCTGTACTCGCCACAACAACCCAGCATTGTTCCTTATCATATCGCAATGAAACGTGATTCTCTGTAAAAGTTCCTCCCTAGTAGCAACCGGAGAGGAATACACCAAGGTTTTGAGATGACCCCACAGGTAGAAATCCATTGGCGTTAGGTCGGGAGACCGTGGAGGCCAGGCAATGGGACCTCCTCTGCCTATCCAACGGTTTCCATAGACGTTATTTAGGTGGTCCCGTACAGCAACGCTAAAATGGGGTGGGGCTCCATCATGCATAAAATGCATCCTTTTGCGGGTTTCAAGTGGCAAATGCTCTATTGAATCTAGAAAAGCGTTCTGAAGGAACTCTAAATAAAGTTCACCATTCAATCGTGCCGGTAATACGCATGGTCCAATGAAAAAATTGCCGATTATTCCTGCTCAAACATTAATGGATTGAAACTGATGTTGATGATGATGAACGACAGTGGCATGAGGGTTTTCATCAGCCCATACATGCGAGTTATGTAAATTTACAATACCATCTTTGGTAAATCCTGCTTCATCGGTAAAAAGAATAATGCTAATGAAGTTTGGGTTTGTTCGTTGTTGATCTAACAACCAGTTTGCGAACTGGATTCTTCGAGGAAAATCTTCAGGAAGTAGTTGATGCACTTTTTGCAGATGATAAGGGTATAACAACTGTTCTTTAAGTACTTCAGCAACTGTACTTTTTGACACATGAAGCTGCGCGGCTAATATTCGAGTGCTTATTGAGGGAGTATCAGCTACAGTATCCAAAATATCTTCCTCCAATTGCACCGTACGTACTGTTCTCCTCACACCAGCATCAGTACTCCTTTTCCCAAAACTTCCTAAAAATAATTAATGAACGTCAATAATGTTACCTTATTAATTGAGAATTGCCCACCAGTTTCTCTTAGACGTTGGTCAATTCGCTGAAATGTTTTCTCATTTGGAATATTGCGATTAGGATATCTTTCTCCATACAACCTTCTTGCTTCATAAGCATTGCAAGATGCAAGTCCGTACATAAGATGCATATCTGCATACTCACTAAATGTGTATCCCATTATCGAATTAAATTTACCAAGGTATTCAAAATTTAATAAATTAATATCGAAGTAGGTACAAAAAGATCAACGTGTCAAGAAGATTTCAAATGCACACGTCAATGCGAGATTATTTATTTCGTACCATAGTAACGTTTGTAAAAAAGTGCATTCTTTAATACTGATAAATAAACAATAATAAAACATTAATACTTTTATTATTTTTTTTCTCGAAAACGGTTCATTTTATCGACAATGAACAAGAGTATCTTTTCTTTAGCTTAATGTTCAAGGTATCCAAATTTATTTTTTTTAACTCCTTATCATACAGGGTGTTAAAAATTTGAGCGTTAAAATGTACAATCTAGTCCGTCCCTGGTAAACTAAACAAGCTAATTATATTTTAAGGGAGTATTTTGAGAGGTCCTTACTACTGTCTATCATATTAAATTTTCGTTAAATTATATTGAGTCGTTTAAAAGTTATTCTAGAAAAACCGATTTCCAGTGGGGTTCTTTAGGGGGCCGTATCTCCCTAGGGAGGGCCGCTAGGAAAAAAATTTATGGGAACTTGTCATCTTATTTTTTAATGTTCTATCTGAGTCCGAGAGATCTCCCACATTTTCCCGGACACCCGGTATATATATAACGGTCTGAATGTATTATATATATATATATATATATATATATAATCGTTCTCATAAATAAATAAATAAATAATGCCTTTAATAAAAAAAATATTGAAAAGAAATTGCAGAGACAGAAAGTTGCATGGAATCACAACACCCCTGATGAATGCTATTCTACTTAAGAAATGCGACTATCCTACATAAACCTTTAAAATTTTATACATTTTAATAATATTAAAGCATACTAATTTACAATAAGGTGGCACAGGTATTATATAAATGTAATAATTATGGCAGTGCAAAGAATGAGAAAAGAGTTGACTAAAAGAGAAAGATATATAAATAAATAAGAAAAATAAAAAAAATAAAATAAAACAGGTCCATGTTCACAATCACTGGCATTCAGTTTTAAGTATTTTGGTTTACTAACAGGAAATACTTAAGTTTGTATTTAAATTTATTAAAATTAAAACGTCTAAATTTATCAGGCAGTCGGTTGAGTAGTGAGACTGCATTATAGGCAAAAGATCCTTTAAAAAATATTGTTCGCAAACGAGGCATAGCATATTTCTGTTTAAATCTTACATTGACAGAATGAGTTGACGACCGGGTTTGCAAAATTTCTCTTAAATAACTGCTCGAGGCAGGATTATTTAGAAAGTTGAAAATAAAATTACCCAGATGGTGCCTCCATCTATTATCCATTCTTAACCAATTTAATTCATTTACTTTGTGCGAAATATGTTCCTTTCTGCTCATATTAAAAATGAGGTGACAGCAAGAATTTTGAATAACCTGTATCCTGTTTTTATCTATGCAAGTTAAACACGGAAAATATATAAAATTACAATAAATAAATTGTGAGAGTACTAAAGACTCTGTAAGCATCTTTCTAAGATAAAAATTAAGTATATGTCGATTTGCAAATAGAACCTTTAATTTAAAAAAAGCTCTTTATCTTAACGCACTCACATGATCACTAAACCGCAACTTTAAATCGACAATAATTCTCAGTTTTTTAGCTGATTGAACAAAACTTGACGTTCTCAACAAAAATATTCATATTCATTTTTAAATAATCCGATTTAGTACTATTACCAAATATGATTATTTGAGTCTTTATTGGATTTAATTTTAAATTATGTTCTTTAGATAAGTTGTTAATTAAATTCAACTCGCTATTTATAATATTGTTAGCTTCGATAAATTCCTCAGGCTTAAAAGAAAAGTAAAATTTGGTATCATGATCATATGCTGTTACATTGCATTTTTTAAGTGATGTTAGAATATCTGAAGTGTAAATTATGAAAAGAAGGGACCCAAGAATGGACACTTGGGGAACCCCTGATAAAATACAAGGCTTGTCAGATTTTTTATCATTTTAAGATATTTTCTGTGTTCTGCCAGATAGGTAAGATTCAATTATTTTTAACAAGGTATTTTTAAACCCGAAATATTTAAATTTAGCCAACAAGAGATTATGATTAATGGTATCAAAAGCTTTTGAATAAACCAAAAGTATGAGAATAGCAACAAGACCGTGATCAACGTTATTAAAAATGTTGTTAGTTACCGTAGCAAGAGCTGTAGCTGTACTAAATCCGGATCTAAATCCACATTGAACATCAGGTATTATATTATTGGAGCATACGTAATTATAAATTTGTTTATAAATTATCTTTTCGAAAATTTTTGAGGCTGCAGGTAAAATGCTTCTTATAATTCTTATATCAGAAAAAGTCTGTGGACAATTATATTTAGGAAGTGGGATACCAATGGCCTTTTTCCAAACTGTGGAAAAATAAGATATTTCAATGCAGCAATTAATTATGTGAAGTAAAATTACGTCAATGTGGAGGTTACAGTAACGGAGGATCCTAAGAGATATATCGTCAAAACCCACGCAATCTCTTTTTAAAGCATGGATAGTTTAGTTAATTTCATTTATATCACTGAGTTTAAAAGAAAATTGGTTAGTTGCAGTAAAAATATTACTGTTGTAAAATTTTATTTTATCATCACATTTGTTAGTAGCATCCTGGAAAAATTGAGCAAAATAGGTATTTATGGCTTTTGGATCTGAAAGTCTAATAGGTAAGTCCTTCTGACTAGTGTTATAACATTGAATGTTAAGATTGCGCAAAGCAGATCAAGTCTTACGACTATTATTTTCTAATGCTATTGAATTTTAGGTAGTTTTTCTTTTCAGGCCTGATCATAGATACAGTAAGGTTTCTCAGTTGTTTGTAATTACTCCAGTCGCTCCAAAATTTAGAAATTTTATATTTTTGCAAAGCCTTAGATTTATCTTTGATTAACATTCTTATATTGGGAGTTAACCACTCTGCTTTAGGTTTAGTTATTTTACGTGTCAGTACTGGTGCATGCTTGTCAAATAAAGAAATGATAAAATTATTAAAAATAGTTATGATCTATATTATTATTATTAATTACTGAAAACCAGCCAAGTGCTGAAAGATCGGAGATAAAATTTTCATAGTTAAAATGATTAAAAGAACGATACGTAATTATTTTTGGAATTATTTTATTTTTAAGAACTATTATTTCACAAAAAGTCAGTCGGTGGTCGCAAATCAAATCTGCATCGATTACCCCAGAGTTTTTTGGAATTAATGAAGAAGAAAGAAATATAGGATCAAAGTACTGGAGCTCCCAGAAACTTTTCTTGGTTCGTTGATTATTTGAGTCATATTATAAGTATTGAGGCATGTTAAAACAGGGTTAGGTATATTGAAAAACTTAATATTAAAATCGCCAAGACATACAACGTTATTATACATACAATATACAAAGGAGAACATATTGTCTATGTCTTCAAAAAAATGAGTCACTCCGAGTATTTGGTGGTCTATATATAGCTCCCACACAATAAAACTTGTTAGATAGTTTTAATTTTAGGAATACGAATTCAGTTGTCTCACTTACTTCAAAGTCGAATAGAATTTCACTACATGAGAGTGTACTTCTTATATAAGCCATTAGGCCGCCACCCCTGCCTTGCAGCCTATCTTTGCGAATAATTTTATAGCCAGGAATCGTAAATGATTCTGGCGGAACGCCGGCATACAACCAAGTTTCTGTGACCATTACTAAATTAAAATTATTTTGTTGAACTAAAAGTGAAAATTCGTTAAAGCCAGTAAACATGGACCTAACGTTCAAATGAGCAATTTTCATATTATTTTAATATTATTTTTTAAGAATTCTCTCATTCTGCAGAGACTATACGTTCGCTTTCTATTAACAAATATTATTAACAAACCTACAAGTTATATAAGTTATCGTATAAAAGCTAAAAAAAAAATAGTATTTATTAGTCAAAAGTTAATAAGCAACGATGCGCCAAAATTATATTTACACTTTTACTAAAAGATAAGTCTGTGCCACTAAACAAATTAAATGTAAAATAGAAAATATACAAGTATAAGCAGATGAGTGCAACTTAATTAATAGTATCTGAGACCTTATTAAAAAAAAAGAGTTTATATTTGATATTTTCCACAAATTTTGTAACAATCTTTCGAGAGTGCCAACTGGTGCAAGATAAGATTAAATAACACTATAAATTAAACAGTAATGTGCTTAAAAATGTTATTATTTATAGTCCTACAATTGACAAAGAGTGCTTCAAATCACTGAAGGTATACTTTAAGCCTAATAGAAACACAACAATTAGCAAAAAGGAAAGCTATTACTTAATGATTATGAAAATGCATAACTAATAAATACAATTAGTTGATTCTTAAAATTAAAGACCCATATCTTGTTACTTTAAATTAATTTAAAAGTGTAGGTATCTAGCATTTATTTTGCGGGCAAAATTTGCAAAAAAAAACACAAAGAATTTCAGGAAATTCCTAAAACAAAATCGACCAATATTAAGTAATAAAAATCATACAGCAGTATATCAAAAGTATACACATCATTATATTTTAAACGTATGTAAATTAAAAATGCTTTTTATTAAGAATTAGCCAAGAATAAAATAAAAAAATACTTAAATTGACCTATTAATGTATATACTTGATAACCGGTGTTAAAGAAATATGTATATGACTGAAATTGATGATCAAAATAAATTTAAATTGAAATCATATTTTCATCTCTAATCTATATAGAATGTTATTCAACGGCCACATTAAAGAATACAATGTACATACTAGAGATTATATTTACAAACATAACATTTTCGGAATACATTTGCCTCTCTCATGACTTCTTCTTCGGCAAGATCAGTGATGTCTGCCAAAAAGTGAAAACTTTTTATAAATAGTCTTGTAAGCAATACTTCTTTTATTCGATTCCGTGAGGCGTCTGTCGATTATTAATAGGTATCAATTTTGAATATTTCTCTTCCCGTCATCACCACAAAAAAACAAAATCATGTGTCTAGAGCCGATTTTTCCTTTGCCTTTTCTTCAAAATATTCGAACATTTGCCTTGCAGACGCAACAAAAGCAATCAGTTTTTACTGTCTCTGCGGACCTGCTCATATTACCCTATGAACACAAATCGCTTTGACTGCCACGCCTGCACGTGACAAAAGGGAAATGAAAAGGTTATTTCCGGTAGCTTTTTTGAAGGTTTTTACTATGGAAATGCGTTAGCGTTTAATGCTTAAATGGAAGGTCTGGATGAATAACCACGCAAATAGGGCTAGAATGCCTCATTTAAAGTTGAAAAAATGTTGTGTAAAACCTATTTGGAATGCGTTAGCGTTATAGCAGGCCTTGAGTGAAAGTTGTCAATAAAATACCGCACAAATAAAATGGCTACAGTATTATTGGAACATGGTGAAATGCGTTAGAGTTTTAACATGACTCAAAGTTCGATAGGAGTAGTACATGAATAGAATAGATTATCAGCTGTCTGCCTGAAATTTTCTGCTTCATTAAAAGGTGTCCAATTTTGATGTAAAAATTATGGGAATATGTTAGACTGCTCAAATGTAAGGTCTCGACACTGGTAGTTGTATACACTGTGAGACAAATTAAGTTGCACCTTTTTTTGACCGTTAATAACTCCTCTGCATATATAATTTTTGGATACTTTTAGAAGCTGTGTCTTCTGAATGAGATAATGCATGTATAGCTTTAAAAAAATCAGGGACAGAATAAAATTGTACGTAAAGCACACACTTTTTAAGGTCATTGCAAACATCGAACACTCGGTATATCAAAAAGTCATTATGTCGAAAGTATCCTCTACAAGCCAAATTATAAAACTCCTATAAAAGATTTTTCTTTGTAATGGAATTGAAAAATGATAAATTATTCCAAACTATGAAATATTCTGTGTTATTTTTTTCAGATTAATTTGCGCCCACTAATTCATTGTTATTAGTTTTATTTTTAGACTTATTTCATCCTTTTATTACTAAATACTTAGTGTGACCAGAAACATCCTTTGGAAATCGAAATAAAAAATTTCTAATGGAATTATTTTGTATTGAAATATTTGTTAGAATGGAAAGGAAATTTAATAAAACAACGTACAATTAAAGGAACAAATGAATGTAACCACCATTATTTACGACAGCGGCTTGGAGTCTTCTTCACCATTGGTTAATAGATTTAAGTCCGAGGTATTTGGTGGCCAAAAATCGAATTGGATTTATTTTAAGTACCTTATTGTACTCGTAGATGTGTGGGACCGGGCACTACCTTGCTGAAAGGTATAATATTCTGATAAGTGCTCAGCCCCCAGATGAAAGTTGCTTAAAATGTCTTGTTGATAGATTTCTGAGTCTATGTTAACTCCAGATTCAACAAAAATTAATCTCGTTTTTCCTACTTGAGATATAGCCAACGATACCATTACAGATTTAGAAGTGGCCTCTAGGAATAAGAAGTGAGTTTAAAAGAATTTGTGATTACTTTTGAGCTGTGGAGTAAACTCAGTTTTTAGAGGTGGCACAAAAAAATAATTTTTGATCTGAGAGCGATATTTTTGAAATGTCTTCTCTACATCTGAATCGTTTCAGAATCTTTTCACACCTGTCAACCCTTTTTAATCTATTAATGCTAATGCTAACTAAGTTTTTGACAATATTTTTTTAAAAGCAGTGCATTTTAAGATCTTGCTTGATTATTCTCCTAACTGAACCTCGTTTAATTCACTATTTTTCTTCTACTTAGTGTTTCTTCGGGCAGTGGAGATTAAAAAGTCTTTCTAACACGGGCACATCCTGATTTGATATTTAGTGAACCATCCGTTCATAAAAAAATTTAACAATTATTTTAAAAATGGAGTTTGAAAATGTTAAAATTCTGGCAATAGTCACAGGGTACCCTCCTGCCATCGTGATTTCTACATATATCTTTTCCGGCCAAGAACTATTGATAAAGATGTGTGAAAGCGCATTTTTATCGATTTTAGTATCTACTCCCCGCATGATGGTGCTAGTACTGCTAGTGAATATTTTTTCCAAAATACCTATGGGTCTGCCCCAGAGCCCCAATAGGCGGCGCTAAGTGTTACACTTAGATGTAGTACTCTTACAGTCTGATTGACCTTTCGTTTTTTATTTTGTTATATCGAGCAATCTGTTACCTCAGATCTTCCTGGGTACAAGTCTACCCGATAAGGTCAAAGACCCATAAAAGATGATAGCTCGAAGGTACCCTGTGAACATGATCAAAAGCAATTCTTCTTTTAGGCCGTTTTGCACCTGCAGAAATTATATATTTTAGCTATCTTTTTTCTATCTATCTTTTTTGGCCAAAAACTTTTGATAGAGATGTGTTAAAGCGCCTTTTTATCGAGTTTAAAATGTATCTATCTTTCCCTGCTAGATCCTTGTTTCTCTAAGACGATATCGGGTGAAGGTCGTCCTTCCCGTTTCAACTTGACTTTTGCTTCATAAGAATATTGAAAAAACCTTTGCACATTTATTAAATTATAAATGACATACTTTATAATAATATACTGCACACTTTAAAAAAAGTCATAAAACTTACGCAACGCAAATTAACACAACGTTTTACCGCATTAAAAATGTCCGAAACCACAATCACGCCATTAGATACAACTGTACAGTTTTGCAGCTTCAATAATTCTGCTTTCATTAAATAGTATTGGTGAGGGAGATGCCGCGACGTGCGGATTAACACGAAACACTGCCTATAAATTTACTTGCAGCTCGACATTTGATATAAAGCTTTAAAGTTACAACGCATATCACATGTGTTTGGTACGAGCTGCTATTGGATGGGTCGCGACGAAAACATTACTTCCTAGTGCGGCAACCTTTGCTTGAAGTTCAAACACGAATGTACGAGGGAACGCAGATATTATGCAGTGTTACAGAATGGCCAATATATATTATGTGTATATTGTGCAAGCGCTTTGCTGGAGTGAACGAAACTATGCAGATCAAAGTTAAAGCTGCATTAAAATTAATAGTCATTTAAATTTGTGATCAGTGCTGCAGCTCTTATTAACAAACCGCCACTGAATTACCCTTGTCTGATTGATATTGCACAATAATAGTTAGCTTTCTGCGGTAAATACTAAAAAAATATCTTAATATTTTAAGCGCATCTATGCAATGTTAAGTGTAATTTATGAATGAAAAATCAAAATTAATCTCATATTCTTGGCGTCAACGACAGGTAAATACTTGTTATTGTGCTCTAAAGATAATAAGAAATTTATAAAACAGAAAGCAGATTTAGATGCTTTTAAATTTTGATCCTGGGCTGGTGAAATCCCTATTAAAATTTATCAGAGGAGTTTGCAGGTTATCGACTGAAAATGACATATGCAGTTGGGAATCATCAGCATATTGCTGCAGTTTAGAATTCCCTAATACATTATTCATACCCGCAACATGTAATGAAAACAGTAGTGGCTTCAGCATTGAGCCTGGAACTCCTGTTAGCATAGATATTTAAGATGATTTAAAATTCGTAAATTACTTATCAATAAATACACAGTGTAACCTATCATATAAAAAATTTAACTAAATTTTCTGAAAATCTCAAATATAAAAGTTTAAATGGTAATATTTTGTGAGTCAAAGCGTGAAATGCTTTACTAAAATCGAGATATTGACCACATATTTATTTAAAACATTGGTAAATTTTGAATTTTAGGCTTTTTAAACTAATTATTAATAGACTTACGTTTTCTACACATTAATATTAATTTGAATTCTATACATTTTTATGTACGAAGACCGCAAAGATAACATTATACAGGTGGGCCCCAAAGTTCTCAATTTGGTCTTTCGTATAAAAAAAAACACACAAAATTGCGGATATTAATAATAGGCGTTGGGTTTCTATTGTGAAAGCACATAATGTAAAAATATTCTCTATTATACAGGGTACTTCACAAAGTAGGATCAAGGCGAAGGTTTATTATTTTTAATGGAACACTCTTTATATTATAACATTTTGAGAATCCCTTTATTGCGGATATTAGAAAAATACGACGGTTTAATATTATATACAAGGTGAGTTGAGAGTATGAATGATTCGAAAGATCAGTTTGGTAATATGATTTTATGCCATAAAAGACACATTTTGGTTCAAAAAGAGTTCTTAACGAGGTATCTTAAATAACAATAATTTAACTTGGCGTTAATTATTTTTATTGCTTTCAAGTGTTTTAGTTTACCAAAATATTTAAAGTTAAATATTTATCTGCTTTTTTTGTGTAAAAAATTGATACTTATTAGACGAATATGTATTAAAAAAGTAATTCTTATGTAACTGTTTTTCTGTTACTGTTAAATCAATATTACCATTTGAAAAGTGTAAAAATTCTGACAATTTTGCAAAAGGTCACTGTAAGTTTTAACTATAAGTCGTATATTATAGCAACATCCTATATTTTTAGAAAAAGCAAGAAATAGGCATTTCGGTGGTTTATAATATTTTTATCAATTTTACTAGAAGTATGCCATTTGGACAGAAAGTTGGGTAGAAGCCTATACTATATTATGAAATAATTATTTAAACAAAAATTAAAGTAAGTACTTTTTTATTTTTTTGGCATTAGTCCCAAGTTAGGAATATACAACTCAACTTGAGACAAGTCCTGAAAAGGTATTTAAAATCCATTATTCTAAAAATCCTGTCTCTTTTTAAGGGTTAGTGTCCTTAAATGAGACAAACAAATCTATTTTAAAAAAATATATGTATGCTTGAAAATGTTTGTTTTCTAGGAACTTAGAAACATTGACTTACTGCAAATATGTTTAATTTATCAATAAACAAGGTAAAAACATATATTATAAACTAAACAGGTATATAAATAAACACAAATAAAATGGACGATAAACCAAAGAAATCTTTTGTTTAAAAGTAAGCAACCTTAAAATATTCTGTTAAAACTGGGTATTAAGAAAAGTCTATAATAAATTTAAAGTTCAAACGTATAAATATTTCTAATGTTAGATGTTGGTATTGTCTTTCAATTTGTGATATTGTAACAAACATTCTGTCTTCTATATTAGGGAAGATAAATGAACTCTTACAGCATTTATAGTTTCTCATAAAATCTAATAACATTTGGTCATTATCGCTAACACATTTTTTGGTAAATTATTTCTTTGTTCCCTCATTATATTTAAGATTTACTCTAACAAAGCTTCCTGTTGACAACTTTTGTTCACAACCATCATTAATTTCAGTCTTTTCGTTCTGGTTCTCTATGAAAATTGGTTATTTTGGTCTATGATATCAACTTTTTCTGCTACTCTTCTACCAGTTAACATGTCGGAAAAATCTTTCATGTACATGACAGAATCAGTGTCATGGAGAGACATGTTCATCTTCGCTAGACTCCGCGAAGTCATACGAAATTTTACTTTTTTCTTGCTTAGCTTTAGATATCGTTTTAGATAAACCAAAGGCCTTGGGACCGCTTCTGCTTCTACCACTTTTGTGCCTCTAAAATATCATCAGTCTCCGCCAAAATTTCTCCTGGAACGGTGGGTGCTTTCTTTAATTTTTTTTAATGTTGGAGTTTCATCTGATCGTGATGATTAAAGAAACTCTTCGAAACTGTTTCTCCAAACTTACACGTTGTTATCGTCATCATTTATCCGAGGTAGACGTTTTAAAACCTGTTGCGGGTCTAGGTTAGATTCTTTGAACAATTAATGACCGTGATATCTAAAACTTGTTTTAATTTGGGGGGAAACACGTCTTTGGGAATTGAACCACGGTGTTTGTCCTTATATTCTTGAAGCCACTTTAAGCGGACTAAAATAAGGCAGGTCGAGGGGCTGGTATAGATGTATGCTGTTGGGTGGCAGCAATATGAATCTTATATTATTTTCCAGGCAAATTTCCAGAATACTTATTGATACATGGCTCGCTAGGTTATCTCCTATTTCCTAGTTTTTTTAAATAGGGCAAAACTATAGTAATAAACCAGTGCTCAAATATGGGTGCTTCGAACCACCCTAATTTCGATAGGTTATATCTGGCTCCTTTTATCTGTTCTGGCCGTTTGCAGTCTCGACGCACTATTACTTTTACTGTCCCTGGGTTGTCCTGCATACTCATTTCGTCGTAGTTTACTATTGCTTCTGATGACATTTCTCTAAGAATCTTCGAATTCCTTAAAATAATCTGTTATTATCTCGGGCGTAACAGCGGCTCTAGCACGTTTTATGTTATGACTTAAACGGACTTTCAAGGATTCCTCTTAATGCTTTAGGAAACACTTTACCCATTTTGCCCTGGCCTATTATCTATGAAACGCTTTTCAACAGTGCGTTTTGAATCCAAACCTCTTTTAATTAGATCTCTTAAGTCTGATTTAGTTAATGGAAAGCCCCACTTTGCTGCGAGAAAAAAGCACTCTGCTATATGAGCCTTCTGCTTCGCTAATATGACAGGTGGCCCTCCATATTTTCTTGTCTACTTCAAGTTCAGTCTTCGGTTTAGAATATGACATCCCTTCTTGGGGTACCATATTTTTTCTCTGCTTGCCGTACAGTCAGTTTACTTTTTTTAATATCGGTAAGAGCTACACTAAGAAGGTCCTCCAAAAAATCGTGGTATTTTCTTTACGTCATCTTTCTTCTATCCATGTTACTTTCTTCCAAAATCAATTTTTCCTACTTAAAACAAGAAAAGAAAAGTAATTACAAAACTTGCCGCTAAAATTATGCGGTGCCCTAACTTGGGACACAGTTAATCAAGTTTGAATTCTACGTACTTAGTCTCATTGGGAAAAAAATTGACTAATTAGAAATCTGCTAGCGTAAACAGTATATTCCAGAAGGTATATACGTTCATATATCAAGAGTAGACATTATTAGATTGCGTCTTACCTGAATTTGTGAGTCACTTCATTTGCGCAAAATAATTCGAATAAACCAACGTCAAGTTTTCCCAATATTAACACGTGCTCGGACCGAATGATGTTGTTCTAACTTCTTCAATAGAACAAAACCTACTAAGGGAAGATAAGCGGCTGCCAAGATTTTTTGACGCAACGTTGCCATTTTTACAAACGATTAAATTATATTAATTTTGTGTCAAGTAAGGATGTCTCAAGAGCATTTGACTGTATTTATAAGACCTTTCGGGTTTTTATCAGTAGAGGATGAATTCAACGTTGTCATATTGACAAACGATTAAATTATGTTAATTTTGTCTCAAGTTAGGTGGATGTCTCAAGTATGGGCATTTGACTGTTTTACTTAAGAAGTAATTAGTTACCCTTTAAAAGTATCAAGTTATTTTCTAGGTAACGTGGTTAAAATATCTAGTTCAACATCAAGTTACTTTGAAATGACTCCCTTACTATCAACTAGTTTTTCATTTTACCTGTGTTGTAGGAGTAAATGGTTGCTTCAGTCATATATATATATATATATATATATATATATATATATATATATATATATATATATATATATATATATATATATATATATATACAACTCGTCCCAGATAAGAAGACACACTCCAGAATTATTACGACCTATAAGAGATACAACATCGAGCAGATTGTACGAAAAAGTTACGCATATTCGGGTTCAATGAGATATCCTTAAATGAATGTTTATATTATTTGGAAAAGTTCCAGTGATATACAAAAAAATCGGGAGTTTTCAATTTTTCTATTTATTTTCTGTGACCCTTTTTTTCTCAGATACGTATAATCTAACCTGTTTTTAATAATATCTTCTTTGAAATTAACTAGTTACTTCAAGTATCTAGTTACTTTTAGTAACTAGTTACCGAAAAGTATCTTTTTCATCAAGTTACTCACAGCTCTGAGTTGCCATAACTTATAAACCATTGTTATATCATATATCGGCTATTTTTAATGGTATTCATTTGAAATACCAAATTCAGAGCTTTGGGTCACCCTGTAGGAGGTAGCGTTTATCCTATATATATATATATATATATATATATATATATATATATATATATATATATATATATATATATATATTTAAACTGTTATTTACCTGACGATTCTCCAATATTAAAGTTAACTTGGGTGGTTTCAACAGTCAGCTCCTTTTTGATTTTCTTTCGTTGCCATGGTACTACTACTAACCATATAACTATCATAGTAGCTAGCGCCGTAGCGATACTAATGACGGCCGCTAACTGTGTGTGTGTGTGTGTGTGTGTGTGTGTGTGTGTGTGTGTGTGTGTGTGTGTGTGTGTGTGTGTGTGTGTGTGTGTGTGTGTGTGTGTGTGTGTGTGTGTGTGTGTGTGTGTGTGTGTGTGTGTGTGTGTGTGTGTGTGTGTGTGTGTGTGTGTGTGTGTGTGTGTGTGTGTGTGTGTGTGTGTGTGTGTGTGTGTGTGTGTGTGTGTGTGTGTGTGTGTGTGTGTGTGTGTGTGTGTGTGTGTGTGTGTGTGTGTGTGTGTGTGTGTGTGTGTGTGTGTGTGTGTGTGTGTGTGTGTGTGTGTGTGTGTGTGTGGTGTGTGTGTGTGTGTGTGTGTGTGTGTGTGTGTGTGTGTGTGTGTGTGTGTGTGTGTGTGTGTGTGTGTGTGTGTGTGTGTGTGTGTGTGTGTGTGTGTGTGTGTGTGTGTGTGTGTGTGTGTGTGTGTGTGTGTGTGTGTGTGTGTGTGTGTGTGTGTGTGTGTGTGTGTGTGTGTGTGTGTGTGTGTGTGTGTGTGTGTGTGTGTGTGTGTGTGTGTGTGTGTGTGTGTGTGTGTAAGGGAATATTGTCCATGTAGAGTAATTTAGGTCCATCAAGAACGATGGAGAACATATTGACTAAGATAGTAAAGCTATAGAACAGAGGCAAAGATATCAGACCTGCTTCCAAGGGATCCGGCTTCATTAAAATGCATTTCTTGATGATGTAGAGAAGAGCTACTGAACATGTTCCACTAAGCAGTGGCGAGATAAACCAGGAACCAACTGAAATATTCGAAAAATATTTTAATTTTATGGTATGGGTTGATATCGTAATTTGTTTTGTTTGCAAATTTATACTTAATGTTACAAAATTTAACATGGAATTGCTGATGTTAATTGCTCTAAACTAACATTACTAGACCAAAGAGAACTTTACAATTGTAGCTTAGTTTTTATTAAAGGACTATATCAGAATTTTTGGATCAGAGGGACAGTAATGAATCCAAATAGAGGAACAAATAAAACGCTGTAGAAAAATGAAACTCATTTATAAGGCAAATTAGATCCAGTTTGCAGGTATTAAGATTTCATTGTTGAAAATAATTAGCCCATTTTCCCTTTCCAGCTCTTCTGTATTGTTTATAGTAGCGAAAAGGTGACTTATTAGAAACATAGTACTTTTGCCTCAAAAAAAAAACTCGGAAAAGCACCGAAAAATTAAACAAACAAAATGATAATAACACACTTTGATTTTTTGAGTGTAAAATAACTTAGCCATTGACTAATAATATAAATGAATAAAACAACTAAAAATGAATAAAACAAGCAAATTATACAAAAAAATGGGAAAAATATCAACTACCCTTGGGCCAAAGAAGTTTTAGGTACCGAATATTTAAGTTTCCTGTTACACTTTTTGTATACTTTTTGAAAACATAGTTTGACAATAAAGGACTTGATTTAATCTATTTTAGGCTAATTTTATTACAAGTCAGTCTACTTTTTCTTCTGTGGGGATATTATATCAGTAATGTTCAGTAAAAAATATATTTCGCAACATCATAGTTACTTGATTAAATATCCGAAAAGTCAGAGTTTAGCGTAATATCTCCAGTAAAACAAATCTATTTTTTGGTATTTAAGCTTTTTCTACTGCTTTTGGTGGTGAATATTTGAATTATAAATGTAATTATATATCGAGTTTTACCCTACTTTAAGGGCCTTTAAAAGATAAGCATTTCTGCACAGGGCGGAGGTTTCAGTATTAATCCATTTTGAATAGCGCAAAGAATAAAATTTTTTTAATCTATTGCTTATCTTGTCCGCAATTCAACAATATCACGTTAGTTTATGTTGGTCAGTGTTTACTAGGGTTTACCGGATTTTGAACTATCGGTATTCGGACAAAATATTCAGCCGAAATTAATACCGGTAATAATTTCCAAAACATCGGTTTTACGGTATTACTTTTCTGAAGTATACCAACTAAAACTGAGGTTAGAGAAAGCGAAGTAACATTATTTCGATGTTAAGGACACTCATTTCCTGAAAGAGCTACAAGAACGGTTACGCTTCTGCGCAAGAGGGCAACTGCGTACCAACTGAGAGCTGATGGTTTAGTAAACGATCTGCTTTTTGTTTCAACCAGATATGTAATCGTTAGTGAATTGGTTTAGGAACGGTAATCTCGATACCAGTCTGAAAGCAAGTATTATACAAGGTGTCCCATTTTCGAAGGTTTTACTGGGTTTCTCGCTTATGAGTAGAGATAGAGAAATGCGGCTTTCGCGACACCATGCTACTTTTTCCTGAAACTAAAGAAGCCACAAACAGATCTTAACTTACCGTCATAGTTTCTGTGCTACAGGGTGATTTTGAAAATTTGTCGTCCACCCCTCGTATCTCGGTTATTTTAAAAGTTATTGTAAATATAAAAACGGGTTTTTATAGAACTTTTCCGTACAATAGATTTTTTCCAAAGATCATACTTTTTTTCTTTTAAATGGGACACCCTATATATTTTTCTCTTATCATATCAGGCTTACTGATCGCTTCAAAAATATATTTCATAGTCTATATTTATAAATAACGCCGCAAAATGCATTTTTCATTTTTTTACGTAGGCGGCCATGGATATTTAACCATCGTAAGGCCGAGAACAAAATCTTCGAGCTGGCATGTCATTACAGTTGTTGTCATTCCGATCTTCTAATTAATTAGATACTGTTATCTATTATTATCTATTATTGTTATTGTTGTTTATGTTATTGCTGTTCTTGTTAATACTGTTACATTGATTGTTAATATGGCTCAGAATCAGAAACTTGAATATTTTGAAAAATGTGATATCAATAATTGCTTTGTCGAATGAAAACGCCGATCAGGTTGAAGAACTTTATCATAACAGGTTAGTTATTTTTTATCATCGAAATGAGTATGTTTGGAATCCATTTTTGAGTTAATTTTGTTACATATCCTGAAAGAAGATAACCCGATAAAAGAATATTTAAAAAAATTCAATGAAATTTACGAGAATATGGGTCTGTTTCCAAGCCTCGACCTCAAGCCTAAAACAGAGAGAAGAAGGAATCTGAGGTCAATGTTTTAGCTCTTATTCAAGCAAATTCGGAAAAATTATATAGAAAAATAGAAAAAGATATAGGGGTGCCCTACTCAGTAGTACAAGAGGAAATTTGAAATAACTGACATATTTCATGTGACTCAGATTTAACAAATTAAAATTAGTGTTTTTAACAGAGTTTTTTTGGTTATCGTTTTTATCGATTTCGATTGATACCTATTGATAATGACTCACAGAGGGTGTTTGTTTATGTTTTGTTTTTTTTAGTGTATTATTGAATTTCTTTATTTAAAGATAACTATTATATGCATTCGGAAGTCCTAATGTGTACTAGAACTGAAGTACTCAAGTAATGTGTATTTTTTCTACGTAATTATCTTAATTTTCTCTCATTACATTATGTTTCAAACGAATTAAGATAAAGTGAAGGTATTTTTATGTCTTATTTAATCTAAATTACAACGGGATAACTAAATTATATAATGAAGCTTTTCCAGATAGACCATCAGTTGGTCCAAGTTGTACAAGAACTTCGAAACAGATTTTAGTATTAATGATGATTCCCGATTTGGCCGCCCTTTTATTAAAATTGAAGATCTTCAAATTTAAATTTTAGGAACATCTGCTGTCCAACCAAAGGAATCACTTTGAGTAGTAGCTGCCAGAAGCATCATTTCGGGACAAGTAGTAGTTGCCAGGAAGTAACTTAGTGAAAGGGGGAGACGTCTTTCCTCTCTTAACATTTAAGTTGGTTATCTCAACATTAGTTGACAATAAATCTCAATTATGGCACAGGTTTACAAATGATGACCTAAATATTAAAACTGAATAGAATCTGATTTTTTTCAAGTTTAATTTCTTTTTTCTACCAAGTCTCCCTTTTCCTTTACCAATATCAAGGGTCTAGGGACAGCTATGGTAGCAAATTATAAAAAACATATATTTCACTATTATAAAGTTCACCTTATACAAGTACTTAATCTCAAATTACAGTGTTATGAAGAAACGTTACATTTCATTGAAAAACCACCAAATTGTATACTTGCATCGGACATGTTTCAGTGATGAAGCAACTTTTTTTCTGAATGGAACACTCAATAGACATAACTGTCAAAAATCTTCACTGGTTTCAAGAAGTTCCTTAGAGACTTAACGTATGTGCTAGAATTATGGCAAACAAGGTAAACGGTTAATTTTTTTTTAATATAATTATTTCCGGACCTTTATACTTGGAACTTTTGCAAAAACTGTTATACTTCTTATCAAGTTACGGCAACCATTTTTAACAACTTATAAATTTTAATTTATAAGTTATATATTATACTATTTATTTCAGCACTTTACTATTCAAAAGCCTGTCAACGTAGAAACCACAGATTTGCGCAGACAATTTTGTTAATTAAAATCTTTTAAAATAGGATAAAATTTGGTCAAACTTAAAATCGAAATGTGCAACCCCCTCATGTCAGCGCAAGAAAGGGTGAAAAAGTTGTACATACATTTTTATTTCAATACTTTACTATTCAAAAACCCGTCGACATAGAAACCTCAGACTTGCGCAGAAATATTTGTTTATTCAAATCTTCTGAATTAAAGTCAAACCTCTTCATATTGTAGTAAATCATCCATTATTCACAAAGAGACCTTTTTCTAAATTAAACAATAAACAGACGCTAAGTCTCAGTCTCAGTCAAAGTTTATAATAAAAAATAAAACTGGTTACACGTGTTTCGCCCGGTCGGGCATCATCAGACCTATCAGAAAAAATATATTCTAATTACTAACTAAAAGCCTTTAAATTAAATAAATAAATAGTACCTTTAAAATAAAACAACACGTCACACATACAACGTTAAAACAGTAAACAAACAATCACATTACATAGTTTGACGGATACTGAAAGAGGTTGAAACGAAATGTGGTCAAATGTACGTATAAAAACTCCTTATGCTTAAATTATAAGTAAATAAGGTAGTGATACAATAATGAAAAATTAAAAAAAGAGGTATAGCAGTGGTGAGATTTGAACCCGTATCTTCTGGGTTAGAGAATAATAGATTTACTGCTATTCGTGACTATAACAATAGTTCGTTTTTAGGTAAATTATTAAAGATGAGGTTCGGTTCAAAATTAAATATATCATTCAGGCAACATAAAACAGGGCTCCTTTTAGCTTTGGTTATTTCCATCTTCTCCAAACGTGTAACCAGTTTTATTTTTTATTATAAACTTTGACTGAGATCGAGACTTAGCGTCTGTTTATTGTTTAAACCTCTTCATGCCAACTCAATAAAGGGTGGAAAAAGTTATATATACAAGTTTATTTAAATACTTTGTTGTTCAAAAATCTATCGACATACAAACTTTAGATTTGCGCAGAAATATTTGTTTATTAAAGTCTTCTAGAGTAACGTGAAATTAAGCCAAATTTAAAATTAAAATGTGCAACCCCCTCATGCCAGCTCAAGAAAGATAAAGCTTAATCTCCCAAAAAAAATTGATTTGTTGGTACACCAGCCCAATCAATAGAGACAAATAAAAGGCCTTACCTTGCAAAATCTTAACGAAAGTTTACACTTGGCACAGTTGTTAACTACGGTGTCGCCCCTGCCTTCATTTTGAATTAAAGAGACTGAAATAACTTTTCTGCGAATATATCAATTCCGGTTCGAGTTACGTGAAAAATAGTTATTATCATAGCAGAAGAGTATAAAGTTCCCTAATTTTTTTTGTATAAAACTCTATTCTCTCAGACAGTCTCGGAAATACAAGGGAATATGGTCTACTCTACATTAACCCCAGTATTTACTCAAATTTGTCAAACTAATTCTTGTGTCTCTTGAAATTTTAGTTGTTATATTGCGTTATTACAAGCTTTTATTTGATTTTACTTGTTTGTCTATCTGTCTGGGTCCAATATTGTAAGCAAAATTTGAACCACTTCCATTTGACTTGTTAATTTGATATTTTGTACGTATAAAAAGGTCGTATGAGTTATATAATAATTTGATGACCTTGAACTTAACTGCAGCTTTGATCAATGTTTCGTATCAATTTTGAATCACATCCAATTATCTACTTAATATGTGGTTTCTATAAGAATAAGAAAATAAAATAAGCTTGACTTTAAACATCACTTTGATTTAAAACCCCATTTACGTTACGTACTGCGTAAAAAGAATTAAGGTTTAAAACTTAGCATATTAATTGGCAAGCCAAAATTAACAACTGTAGCAAGCATAAACTTAACCTTTTGTAAGTTACAATGTATGTATTGATTGACCTACACATGCAACTTCCAAAGTTAGAACTTTAGAATATTTATTACAGGTAGGAATTGACTCATTCATCATATCATTGACTTACCAATTTTTGCTAGAGTAAGCCAATGAACCCCATGAACTCCTCTGGCTACTAAACTATATCCAACGGTCGCTCCAACAATACTGTGTGTTCCAGAGATAGGTAATTTGAAGAAAGTTGCGACCATTAACCATGTAGCGCTGGATGCGAGAGCAGCAATCGAACCCAACATTAATTCCTTTTCTGCATCTTTGTAGACGTTTATGTCCAAAATTCCTTTCCTCATTGTATCAGAAACCTTATAACCTGTTTAGGAGACAGATTTTATATTATAAATAGTTACATCAGATATTCTTAGAAAGTCGGCAATATTGTTTGAATTTAATATCATAAATAAGAAATTAATTGTATATAAAAATTGCCCAAACTCCGTCGTTCCTCTCTGGATAGTTGTTCCTCTTGCTCGAAAGCAAGGACAGCTATGCAGAAGGGGAGTTTGGACAGAACAGTTTGTTTTGTCTTCGCCAATATCATTCCTTCATTCTGAGAACAGGACGGGAAGCAGTATCCTTCCAGACCCCGCTAGCCCCAGTGACTCATCTCTGCCTAATGCTGCCTTCCAGGTGATTCGGTCCCTAGGATGAATAAATACGCACTTTTAAGAGTCCATCCCCTATGTAAGCCCGCAAGACGATTGCGAAAGAGAAAACACTATGAATTATCCGCAAGTCATAGTGAGGCCATTGCCTGCCTCCGTAAAAAAGAGTGATCCCAACCCTTGTGAATCACCATCACCATAGGCAGGCCGCGAGGGTCAAAACGTAGCTGTCAGGTTTCGTTATGATAGTCAGTTGGACCCAACCAAAACCTAACTTTAAAAAGATAAAAAAACAAATTCATGCAAAAAATACAACAAATATACTACATATTTAATGTTAATACGCCTATCACATGTCTTAACATATAAATGTTAAAACTATCTCTCTGAGCAAGGCACTAATCAAAAAGAGCGACGTTATTCGTGGTTCAGTTATAAATATACAGCATGCATGTCGCAGGTGTTATGACAGCTTTCCGAATAAAATGCTTTTACTATATTTTATTTTTTTATCTATGAGTAGACTACGAAAGTTCAAAAGCCTAAGTACTAGGCACCGTGGTTGCTTTAAATGAACACAGGGGAAGTTTATCGATCTGGAATTTAAAGACTTGCAGAATTTGCTGGTAACACATTCTATAATCGGAATAAAGGAGCGAACAAAGTGGGAGGTCTTTGGTCTTTGCAGTTGGATAGTGAAGGAATGCATGTGGGTCGATGCTCGTGTCTCTCTGGCACTGACTGACTGATGGAGGGGGGAAGTGAAGAGAAGGGATTAAAAAGCTCAGCTTTTGCTTCAGACGTGGTGAGCTGTTCGTGTTTAGCCTACTTCTTTGAGTTAAAACGAAAGCAATCAGTGTCTACAAGTCGAACGTGAAACGCACGGTTCTGGAATGGAACTGAAGATCTAAGGCACACGAACATTGCACTATAAGTAAAAAAGGAGTTACCTCTGCTTTCTCTCAGAGTAATCACTTTTGAGAACAGAGCATATTGAGATTGAACAGCCGTAGGCTTCCTAGCAGAAAACAAGGGGTGTGACCGGAGTTTTCTATATATGCTATGGTATACTACACTGGTGTGTCGCGTAAGAAGACTAATGGGGTACCTGCTAGAATTTATTTGGAAAAAATATTTAGAGATGTTTTCCTGTAGAAGAGCATACCACTTTTTCAGACCGAGGTATTTACCATCATAAGGGCAACACATATGGGTGCGCCTACAATAACCAAAAGGTCAGCCTGGTCTGGGCAGTAAATGGTGAGCGGCAGCACTAAACAGGTAGGTTGATTAAGCAGTGCTTGAGACTATTATCTTGCAAAACCGCGCGGATGAGGATGTAGATTTTTTATATTTATTTCAAAATTAAAAAAAAATAAATATTAAAACATATATAATTTTTTTGTTTTAATTTGGAATTAAATTATTTTTAATGGATGATATTCGTGCAAAAAAAAAACAATAAATTTACCAATAAGAACAGCTCCAGCGATTTCAAAAAAAGTTGCCAGCCAGCATGCCTGAACGATGGTAAGAACCTTTGATCCCACGCTGGTGCCGAATGAGTTTGCGACATCGTTGGCTCCTATTCCAAACGCCAAAACAAATGCAATGATAAAACCCAAAACAATAAGCCATAACAAACTAGGTGAATATGGTTCCAACATATTTTTAATTGAAACTAACTAAAAGTGTTGCTAGGATGTTAGATTTTATATCTGGTGAAGGTCCATTTCTGGAAATCTGAAAAACAAAAAATAGTTACATTTTTTATGTAAAAATATTTAGAACTAATGCAGAAATTTAAATTTTTAATACTTGGAATTATTTTTTATTTCGGATAATATTTCCAACAGTTGCTTCAATTTTTAAAACATAGAGGGTGGTCGGTAAAGAATGGACGTACTGTCGATTCTAGACGGGAAAATAATCGAAAATAGGATTTAGCTAAACATCTAAATTCTAACTATTTTTGAAATACCGATATATATAAAGAGTTCACCAAAGAAGAGTACAAATTTTTTATATCTCTATTGTCATAAGATACAAAAAATGTTATACACAAAAGTACCTGGGATTTTTATGAAGAATCTATCAACATTTTTATTATTTTAAGTATAATGACCTATATTTTACTACATTTTTAAATTTACGGAAAAAAATTCGGCAAATGTTATAAGTAACTATGTAAAAAAAACAGTTTTCGAAATATTTAAAGCAAAATATTCAGTTTTCAATCACTTTTATGAAAAATCGATTTTTAATGCTACAAATGAAGTTCATATTTCTATCTTATTTCTATTTAGATTATCTAATTGTAAGATAGGAACATGGGCTTCATATGTTTCTATTAGGTATCGATTTTGCATAACGCCTGATTCAATAAATTTACATTGTATTAGACAATTAAATAAAATAGTAAATATTTTTACAAAACAATATAAAAGTTTATACGCATAAGGAACAAAACATATTCTGGGGTAAAGCAAAGAAACCAAAACACATACAGGCGGATAACAACCCTTTTAAAGAGTTTCTAGATCTATCATACAATAAAAACAGAAAACATTTTTACATAGATGTAGGAGATGTCAGTCGTGTCTAAGTAGTAATGTGTGATTTTCAAATTCCCGCTGGTCATAAAAGGCACTTCGCATCAAAATCCTCTTTAGCTTTTTTTTAAATTCACTATTGCTGAGAGATGTTATTGTTTTCGGCAGCAGATTGTATAGAATTATGCCACGATAAAGATACTTTTTAAAAATTTGGTGGTTCTAGGAAGTATAGGTCGAATTTGATCCTTACGGAAAGTATAGGGCAGATTTTCATTAATGCTGAAATTGTTTTTTTATTTGTTTTGTAATGGGTCATAATTTTATTGTTTATAATATTGTTTACAGGGTGTTCTAGGATCCAGTATAAAGTTAAGAAAAAGATAAGGATATTTTACATTATATATGTTGAAAACGGTTTTATTTTTATATAAACATATTATAAAATGTGCCTAGTTTTCGTTGATTTCGTCGGTCTATCTATCTGTCTACCAGTTCGCGGCGTAGCTAAATTTATTTACCCGATACAAATTTTGGTCAAAAATTAAGGGTCATATGCTGACGACCTGGTAATATTTTAGTAAAAATCCAATATGGCAGAACAAAATGGCGGCCTAGTGAAATATTAAACAAATTATGACTAAAAATTTAGTTTTTACCTAAAATTTTGCATAAAAATCAAATGTTACGTACGAATGAATTAATAACATTTTGATACGAGTCCAAGACAGCAAAACAAAATTGTGACCTAATAAATTGTTAAAAAAATTCGCCCGAAAAACAACTTCTTAAATTAATTTTAAGTTTTGTGCAAGCATTTAATATGACAGAGATAAAATGGTAAAATTGTGGTACGAATTTAAGATAGCGAAAGAAAATGGCAGCCAAATATGATGTTTGATTTCATAATCAAAAACAAATCTTCTTACTCAGTTGATCTCAAATTTTGCAGAAAAATTAAATATGATGTAGGGATAAACTGGTACGAATGCAATACGAAAAATGTTCTCATTTTTTGAGTAAATGCTTTTTCACCTAGATAATAGAACGTGCTCATAGTTATTACTGCACTTTTATTAGTAGCATCGTTGAACGAAAAATGCATCCATTTTTTTGCATATAGGCTACTTTATATTTAGTTTTATTTGGTCATTTTAATACTTTAATAAAAAAAATCCTATTTATATTTTCATCAACAAAAAGAATTTTAAAATAAAAAAATAATCGAAAATAGCATGTAGATGGCCAATTTACAAAATCAGGTGGTCGATTAGGTGAAATCGAATTAGGCTAAAAAAAACTTGCTTCACATTACATAAATGAAATTTAGCCAAAAATAAAAAAAAGGAGATCTTTTACGATTTTTTTAAATTTTGACTAAAAAGGCGGTTTTCTCCTTTCTGTACTTTATAGTAACATATTTATGTATTTCAAAGTAGAACCCGAATACAATTAATCAATATTTTTGGGACACTTTGTATAAGCTAAAAGTCCCGTATAAAAATCATTTTCTTAAAATAATCAACACGGGTAATTAATAATAGAAATGTACACGTGAGATCAGCCAATTCTAAATTGACACTTTTTATAATTTTTTTCTAAAATAAGTTATTTTTGGGAAAATTTACATCATTTTTGTTACAAGACTGTAAACATAAAACTGCCGAATATGTTCCCACTAAACAATTTTTGGCTTCAGAAACGTTTCATTGAACTTCAGAAATATTTATGAAACTGAAAATATCCAACCTCAGAAATTTTTGGATGAAACGTTACAAAAGTTAAAAAAAGGCATCTGCCTGAACGGGATTTGAATCCATATGCACCGCATCCAAAGCCGAGTATTTTATCACCGAGCTAGGTACAAACTTTTTTGCACTCCACGGAAATAAACGACGAACCAATAGGAAAGCCATCAAAATATTCTGTGTTGTGATTGGCATATGCCAAGCGCTATTTAGGATTTTGTAAGAGTTTATAAGAGGGAAAGTTAACACTTCAAAATCGGAATTTTTCTATTTATAATAGTCATGACCTACATATTGGAACGTTTTTGGAACATTTCTTAAACGTATTTGTGGAATGCTTCATATTTAGCGGGTTATAACGAAGAAAACCTTTCTTTGTTGACATTTTTAATTTTTGCAGTATACTCTTTACAACCCTGAACAAGGCTAAAAAAATAATTGTGAGAAAAATATTCCTTGTTGCTGATTCTACATGAAAGCAGCTTTTAAGCCTGAGTTATAGATTGAAAACGTTTGCGTCTTCCGTCGCCATTTGCGCTGCTCTTGAAGTCTACTTAATGCAAAGCAATGGGTATTTTTGCAGCCATCCGTTTGAGTTTCCGCTAGCTAGCTAAAGCTAGTCGAAAAGATGGCGATCATTAACTTTAACAGAAGCGGCTGGCGAAAAGCGACGTTTGCGTTAAGCTGCAACCGCGAAATTGCTGAATTTTAGAGGGCCTCTTAAAACGTTCGTCCTTCCTAATAAATTTGATGTTAATATATACACATAATATCCTCGTCCATAAAAAAAACTGCTTGGGGTCATTGCCCTTAATTTTAAGAAAATACTGGATGAAGTTTTGAGTATGTCCACACCAATTAACAGGCCGAATCCGCTGTCTTCTTTGCCTTAGAGTAAGAATTAAAGTAGAGATCACAATGCATTTATAAATCAGATTAGGGGTATGCGCCAACATGGTTACCCTATTTTTCACATTCTATCGACCAATGTTTACGATAAAACAAGAAGTGGGGATGACCCATGCCGTGTCCATTTGTTGATGAATGCCAGTGGCGGCGCGAGTTTTCACTTCCCGCATGAGGAAATATCATTAATCGTGAAAAAATCATCGTTCCGGGTTTTTACAGATTTTCATGTTTTTCCATTACTGTCGGTCGGTCGGTCTGTTCCGGTATAGATAAAAAATCCACTTACTCGATTAACTTTAATTTTATTTAATTTTCTACAAAAATTACGTATGATACAAAAAAATATTACTATGAATTCAATATGACGAAAAAAAAATGACGACCTGTTAAAATATTTGATGTACGAAAATGAAGAAATGGGCCATGCTTCATTATCGTTGACAAAAATAAGGATTCTTATCTATTCCTTAATGACGCAAATAGGTATTTTTACAAATATCAAAGAAATAATCGTTCTCTACTTCACCATTAAAATCAAAATGTCATCTTAAAGGCTGTAACTGTCAAGTTAGACCTTGTCTAAATTTAAACCTCATTAGTGAATACTATTGTTAGAGTTTTAAGCTATAATCAATGCTTTCGACGCGCTTTTATTGGCTTCCTACTCGTCTGACTGTATGTTAGTATGTCTGCTTCAAATCTTGTAATGGATTTTTTACCATTACCTATTATTTTTAAATTTGACATGCATACACTTTCGGATATAAAAAATCCGAATTTTTTTAGTCAACGTTTAGAAATCCAAAATGGCCGCGCCAATACGGCCTACGAATTTTGTTACTTGTGTAGATTAAACTGAAAATTGGTTTCTAGGAAAATTTAAGAGTGTCAGCATTTAAAAATTCAAAATAGCGGTGCCAAAATGACAATGTCAACAGGTCGAATGGATGATTTTAACATTTGTGGGGATTATTTAAGAATGCATAACAAAAATCAAAATGGTGGCGCCAATATAGCGAACGAATTTTCTCATTTGTACAGATTCGGCTGAAATATCAGTATCTAGAAGTATTTTTATATAAATGAAAGTTATGAAATTTTCGTCCATAACTGAGAATTAAAAATGGCGGCACCAACATAGCAGACTAATTTCAAAATGTTTGCAGATTTAATTAAAATTCGGCATTTAGGGGTATTTAAGAATGCACATCATGAATTTTTGTCAACATTTATATTTTGTGTTGTGATTGGCATATGACAAGAGCTATTTAGGATTTTGTAAGAGTTTATAAGAGAGAAAGTTAACACTTCAAAATAGGAATTTTTCTATTTATTATAGTCATTACCTACATATTGGAACGTTTTTGGAACATTTCTTAAACGTATTTGTAGAATGCTTCATATTTAGCGGGTTATAACGAAGAAAACCTTTCTTTAAAAGAATACACCTTGTTGAAATTTTTTATTTTTGCAGTATACTCTTTACAACCCTGAATAAGGCTAAACAAATAATTGTGAGAAAACTTTTCCCTGTTGCTGATGAAAGCAACTTTTAAGCCTGGGTTATAGATTGAAAACGCTTGCGTCTTGCGTCGCCGTTTGCGCTGCTCTTGAAGTTTACTTAACGCAAAGCAATGGGTGCGGTTATATTTTTTGCTGCTATCCGTTTGAGTTTCCGCTAGCCGTCGAAAAGATGGCGATCATTAACTTTGACGGAAGCGGTTGGCGAAAATCGACGTTTGCGTTAAGCTTCAACCATGAAATTGCTGAATTGTAGAGAGCCTCTTAAAACGTTCGTCCTTCCTAATAAATTTGACGTTAATATATACACATAATATCCTCGTCCATCAAAAAAAACTGCTTGGGGTCATTGCCTTTAATTTTAAAAAATACTGGATGGAGTTTTGAGTATGTCCACATCAATTAACAGGCCGAATTCGCTATCTTCTTTGCCTTAGAGTAAGAATTAAAGTAGAGATCACAAGGCATTCGTAAATTACGTTAGGGGTATGCGCCAACATGGTTCCCCTATTTTTCACATTCTATCGACCAATGTTTACGATAAAACAAAAAGTGGTGATGACCCATGCTCAAGCCGTGGCCATTTGTTGACGAATGCCAGTGGCGGTGCGAGTTTTCACTTCCCGCTTGAGGAAATATCATTAATCGTGAAAAAGCATCGTTCCGGGTTTTTACAGATTTTCATGATTTTTCGTTACTCTCGGTCGGTCGCACATAGGTCAAAAATCGCAAATTCGTAATCTTTAATGGAATTTTCCACCTTCATTTTTTTGGCTCATATTCACATATTTTGTTTAGCTAATAGTCATCGAAGTTTTGAGAAAGTTTTAGAGTTATTGCAATATTTTTGTTGGAGTTGTCGCACCAAGAAATCTTGAAAATTGTAATTTTGTGAAAGCACATCGTCTCCGGCTAAAATTATTGCTAATTTTAAAGATTTTAGAACCGAGAAACAGAATTATTTTGACAGTATTTTTACATAGCATTAAAGTATGAACATTTGGTTATAATTTACTCCGAAAACACTAGCAAATACATGTATTATTATCTAGATAATTAAACTTTTTAGATAACACTACAATTGAACATAAATATTCAAACAAATTTGATAATCCGTAACGAAAGAACGGAAAAGAACGAACAAATGAGGCGTCAAATTACTCCTTATTGTTTTAGCAATTGAACAAAAAAAAAATTAAATTGCAAATGTCTGCTATTTTTCGTGGTAGGCCCGGCCGAGGAAAATAGACGCGCAGCGCGGCTCGCGTTGCGTAATAATCAAGTGTGCGGGATATTAAATTATTATTACCTTTAAATCTGTATTTCAACAAATGATTGTTTGTGTCGTTTTGTGATTGTGAGTTTGTGCTGTTGTCTCCAAATATTTCGATGGAAGAATCAATCACTCGGATGTTTTTACATGAGAAGATAAGGGAGTTTAAAGGCGAAACCACGAAGAAAAAGAAAATTCGTTTACTTGATTTTCTTAAGGAGTATTTTTTCACCGGCGATGATGAACAAGCTTCAAATGTTCTTACTAAATATACGAGGAATATTTTTTTTGCTCCGTACTTTCGATTTTGGGACAAAGCAGGTCGAATAAATACACTTTTTTTGAAAAAGTATGCAAGCTGGCTAAATAGCGAAATTCAGTTTCCAGACATTGTCGTCAAGAAAATGTTTCTGAAGGACCTTCTGCAGGCATCCGTAAGTTTTTTTCTTTTATTTAACTTGCAATGAATGAATGTACAGTGGTATTCAATACAAAACCGTACCGGAATTAAAATGAGAGGTATCTTGGTTACATGACTTATGTTAATTTGTCAATAATTGTTTATTTAGGTCATGTGACCAAGGTTGTTCTCTATCTAATTCCAGTACGCTTTTTTATTGAATACAACTGTATGTATCACTTTTTTTGGGTCACTTTTTTATTATTTACTTTCTAATATTAAATTTAAAGATAATAATAAATTGTAATTAATTAAATGTAATGTAGAAACAAGGCCATAATGTTGTTATCGTTCTTTTTTTATGTACTTTTGGGCTATTTTTGTGTTCACAGAGTGAATTGATCTGACCTAGATGCAAATAGAATCCTACTAATAATGATGAGATTCACTTATTCTAAAGCTTATTTTCTACTTTTTAGAGCATTTAAATAAAAGCTTTTTCTTAAAAATATATCTATTTTTAAATTAGTTGTTATTAATAAAATAAACCGCTATTTTGAACATTAAATGTTATTTTTTAGGCGGTCGACCTAGTAAGTCGTTCGCTGATAGTTCGGATGTCATAAAACGACGGAAAACCGCAAAACTACGTCAGGAAAAAACGTCTGAAGAATTATCATATGCCACGGTGATGAAATTGCGTCAGTCAGGTGACTCTGCAGCTGCACGTCTTCTTACAGAAGTTACTACCACAACTCCGACTAGGGCACAAAGAATTTTACAAAACTGGATATCCCCTCACCTATTCCCTACACTCCTGAAGAAGCCTTAGCAATTGTAATAAGTCAGACCCTTACTCGGGAACAATATACATTTCTAAGAAATAGCACCAGAGATAAACATCACGACCTTTATCCTCCTTATTATAAAGTGTTGGAAACAAAAAGGGTGTTTTATTCAGAGGAAAATGTGGTAACTGCAACAAAATGTGAAGTCTCTTTACAAAGCCTTCTCAACAAAACTTGTGAAAGCATTATGAAAATGGTCCCAAATAGAGATTACAAGTATAAATCGTTAGTGTTGTATGGTAAATGGGGATTTGACGGAAGCGGTGGATATTCGACTTATAAACAAACTGGAAAGGATAACACATTGCATGCAGAAGATAGTCTGTTTACTACTTCATTGGTTCCTCTTCGCTTAGTAGACGAAAATGATGGTGAACCACTGATACTGTGGAAAAATCCCCGACCTGCATCCAAACGACTTTGCCGGCCTATAAGACTGCAGTGGATCCATGAAACCAATGAAGTTTCGCGATTGGAAAGAAGCAACATTGAAGATCAAATTAAAAACTTAATTCCTTACGAAGATCTAAAGGGAACTATAAACTTTAAGTTATCGTTAACTATGGTTGATGGAAAAGTAAGAACATTGTATTTTTAATAAATGTATGATTGTAACGTTTATTGTAACTTTCAGGTTTGTAGTGCGTTAACACAATCATCTTCCATGACATGCTACTTATGTGGAGTAAAAATATCGAAAATGAACGACATTGACTTTGTGCGATCACTACCCGTAACGGAAGAAAACCTCTCATTCGGATTATCGTCACTTCACGCATACATACGTTTTTTTGAATGTCTACTACATGTAGCGTATAGGCTAGATATTAAGACATGGAGGGTAAGCTTAAAGCTACCTATATTATACAAAAAGAAAGCTAAAAATCACTTTATTTTTTTTAAAGGTCGAAAAAGTCAACAAGCAGGTAATGGAAAATAGGAAGAGACAGATTCAAGAGCAGTTTAGACACAAAATGGGTCTTATAGTAGATGTTCCAAAATCAGGAGAAGGCACAACAAATGATGGGAATACAGCCCGTAGATTTTTTCCCACCCAGAGTTATCGTCTGAAATAACTGGTATTTACTTACTGAATAATTATTATAAAGATGCTAAATATTATTTAATTCATTTTAGGTATTGATGTTGATATGATAAAGAGATTTTCGGTCATCTTACGGGCTATCAACATTGGGTACGAGATTAATGTAACAAAATTTGAAGAGTATTGTTTTCAAACGGCCAGAAAGTACGTAGAACTATATGGATGGTATTTTATGCCCCCTAGTATCCATAAGATCCTCTTACATGGGAGTATTATAATTAAGCATACACTACTTCCAATTGGAGAAATGAGTGAAGAATCTCAAGAATCTAGGAATAGGGATATAAGAAGATATCGGGAACATCACACAAGAAAGATTGACCCCCTAAAACTAAACGAAGATTTATTATATAGACTTATTTTGAGTTCAGATCCATTTTTAAGTAATTATTTTTTTAAAAATAAAGTGAAGCGCAAGCTATTAGATGCAGAACTTTGCGAATTGTTAATAAATGTTCCGGAAGCAGGTCGCGATCGGGATGAGAGTGATTTAGAAAGTTGTTTCGATTCTGGTGAAGAATTATAAGTTGTTAATTTGTAATAAAAATGTTTTGACCTAACTGAGTTGGTTATCTTTTTTCATTTAACATTTTTTAAAGGAATAATAAATTATTAATGAAAGAATCAATATTTTAGAGGTATACTGATAGTAAATTTTAACTACAGGTATGCCTTTATACTTAACTTCATATTTACTTGTAGATTAATTTGAAATGTTAAGCTTTTTTTCACCATTTTATTAAAGGGGTTGTATTTAACCCCTTTCCAAAGGGGTTATATTTTTTGCTGGTTTTACACATATTTAAAAGTCAGTATCTCGAGTTTGTGCTATGGTTTAAAAAAATAGGTTGGTATTCATGACCGCACTCAAGGTTGAGTTTTGATTTTGATAGTAGCTGTCAGCATAAAAATATAACGCCTGAAAAACATAACGCCTGCAACCTGCACAACACAACCTTGAGTACGGTCTATGAATACAAGCCTTAGTGCAAAAAAAAATTGCTAACATTCTCTATTCCCGAGATATGATTTTCGATCAATTATTTCCATTTTTTGACCAATGTGGGTCGGTCTGTTCTGGTATAGCTAAAAAATCCACTTACTCGATTAACTTTAATTTTATATAATTTTCCACAAATATTACGTCTGATACAAAAAAATATTAGTATGAATTCAATATGGCGAAAAAAAAATGACGACCTGTTAAAATATTTGATGTACGAAAGTGAAGAAATGGGCCATGCTTCATTATCGTTGACAAAAAGAAGGATAACTATTCCTTAATGAGACAAATAGGTATTTTTACAAATATCAAAAAAATAATCGTTCCCTACTTCACCATTAAAATCAAACCAATAAGTTAGGTAAGTTTAAAAGGAAATTACTTATTTATATATTATTGAACTTTAATTTTTAGTTATGTTTGCCTTATGTCACTGTTATTTTGTAATTGTGACATTTAGAAATAAAATTTGTTCATTTGTTAAAAATGTCATCTTAAAGCTGTAACTGTCAAGTTAGACCGTGTCAAAATTTAAACCTCTTTAGTGAATACTATTGTTAGAGTTTTAAACTATAATCAATGCTTTTAACGCGCTTTTATTGGCTTCCTACTCGTCTGATTGTATGTTTGTATGTCTGGTTCAAATCTTGTAATGGATTTTTTACCATTACCGATTATTTTCAAATTTGACATGCATGCACTTTCGGATATGAAAAATCCGAATTTTTTTAGGCAACGTTTAGAAATCCAAAATGGCGGCGCCAATACGGCCGACGAATTTTGTTACTTGTGTAGATAAAACTGAAAATTGGTGCCTAGGAAAATTTAAGAGTGTCAGCATTTAAAAATTCAAAATAGCGGTGCCAAAATGACAATGTCAACAGGTCGAACGGATGATTTTAACATTTGTGGGGATTATTTAAAAATGCACAACAAAAATCAAAATGGTGGCGCCAATATAGCGAACGAATTTTGTCATTTGTACAGATTCGACTGAAATATCAGTATCTAGAAGTATTTAACAATGAAAGTTATGAAATTTTCTTCACCTTGTTGAAATTTTTAATTTTTGCCGTATACTCTTTACAACCCTGAACAAGGCTAAAAAGATAATTGTGAGAAAAATATTTCCTGTTGCTAATTCCACATGAAAGAAGCCTGGGTTATAGATTGAAAACGTTTTCGTCTTGCGTCGCCGTTTGCGCTGCTCTTGAAGTTTACTTAACGCAAAGCAATGGGTACGGTTATATTTTTGCCGCCATCCGTTTGAGTTTTCGCTGGCCGTCGCAAAGATGGCGATCTTTAACTTAAGCTGCAGCCATGAAATTGCTGAATTTTAGAGAGCCTCTTAAAACGTTAGTCCTTCCGATTAAATTTGACATTAATATATACACATAACATCCTCGTCCATTAAAAAAAACTGCTTGGGGTCATTGCCTTTAATTTTAAGAAAATACTGGATGGAGTTTTGATTGTCCACCCCAATTAACAGGCCGAATTCGCTATCTCCTTTGCCGCCTTCTTTTCAACAACTACACAGCTGCGGCACACATTAATATATCGACAATGCCTAGTCTTTACTAGGTATCATTACTATGATTTTGATTATCCATGCTCAGAAAATTAAAAGAAAACGCACATAAACTGAAAAACAGGCAAGACAAAATTGCATTACACAAAAAGGCGATAAATATAAACATTAAAATAAGGTTATTTCCACACGCGGCGCAAAGCGCAAACGTTTTCAATCTATAAATCGGGCTAAGAACCAGCGTAAACACTTAGCTCAAACGGACGACGCAAGACGCACACTTTTTCAATCTATAACTCAGATTTTAGAGTTCAAAAAAAGTTATTCAAATTTGTCAAGAAATTTCGAATCGAAGAGCATTTAAATTTGATGTCAAGGAAACCTTTTGCCCTTCTTTTTGACGAGCAGTTTATATCAGGCTATACTAATACCAAGGAAATATACAAATTTCTTAACATTGGCAAAAAATTTAATGAAACCTAAAAGCCAAACTGAAATGTCCTGAAACATGATATTTTCGGTAATATAAACAAATATTAGATCAGAAACTAAACATTAACATCCTGTTTTTCATTTAATGAGCAACATTGCTGGCTGCAAATATTTGGCAATTCATATTATTCTTACATAGTACCACGCGGTATGTATGTTGTTTTATTCATAATAACCTAGAAGATAAAATCGATACTCGATCTGTAATAAATATTGAAACGCAGGAGAGTCCTGCATGTGACATGCATGTCGGTCAATCAATGACAATATAAAGTGAGATAAAGTTCTACGAACAGTTCTCGTAACGCCCCCTTATCGAAATATAAAACTAACATACAAGTCAGTTATTTGATTTCCGTGAGTATTTCCCTCTTATGTAAAAATGTTCATTGAAGGAATGCACTATTCACGTAATTATAGTGAAAAATAAATCACATGTAGAGAGTCTATAGCAAGTGTGCATTTTTCAGTAATTAGAATGGCAATTGCATAGCATAGTAGGAAACGCTAGCAACTGTCATTCAACAAAAGCCACTAACGATATTTTGCTCTGTTACAATATATTATTGTTTAATAATATACCTAATTTCTGGGTACAATTATCCATACATGTTAATATTCTTTCAGATTTTAAAAATCTTAAAGATTATATATTTATGTGATAATTTCTCGGGATACGTTCTATCGAATACTACACGTGCATCAAGAATTACCTAGATAATTCAGCATTCAAGCATGTTGGCTTTAAGAAACTGCATACGTCCGTTTTTATTGTCGTTTCAAGAAATAGCCCTCGTCCTCTTCGAGGACTCTGGTTATTTGCGATTGAAACCACAATAAACACAGACTCATGCAGTTTCTAGGCAACATGCTTTCATGCATTATTACCGGTAATTCTTGATGCCCCAGTGATATTATAAAAGTAATGCAATTATCACGTATTGAACAGTGGCGGCTGCTCCATAAGGCCGCGTGGCCGCGCGTCCCTCCTGAAGAATGTTAACGTAACACACAGTTTCAATTCTTATACATTTAATATTAATATAAGATTATGCTAATTTTTTTTACTCCAAAAGACATCAGTTTCTATCTCTAATTACCCGACCTCAATGACTGGTGAGAATTCTCAAACATATGTTTCAGGCGCAGCTTCTACAGCCGCTATTACTAGCTCAATCGGCATCACGGAGAACAGCATACGAAGTGACCCGAATATATCGTCCGGTTTGCTGCCTTTCCGGCGTGGGTTTCTCGCGCCGCGACCTCGTATTTTAATTTAGTTCTTGAATGGATATGCTTTGGACGTTAAGCCGCGCATGATTGTGTGTCTTGTTAGGCTTCTGGTCGATAGTTTTTTTATTTTATAAACTGTGTATGTCTAACTATAATACTTAAAGGTGTGTCAAAAAGAATGCTGTACACAATCTTTTACAAAAAAAATTCGACTCATTAGAGGATAAGTTAAAAATTAAAGGGCTTGGTAGGCCTTTGCCCCATGTAAATTTAACACAAGTTTGTAAACGAAAGGCCGAAAGCAGGTCTTTTACACGCCGGTTTTCGAAAAAGACTGAATGTGGATGTGGATGTGGATGTGAAATAAAAAATGTATTGTACTGTTTTCCGTGTTTGCTGTTTTATAAAGCCGACTCTAGAATGGACCTTAACTAGGGAATAAACGATTTACACCACCTTCCTGAAAAAAATGAGGAAGCATAGATCATCTCGCGACCATATTAATTCTTGCACAGCTTCTGCTATTATGATATTCTAGACAGCATGCTACAAGTGTGTAGAGAAGAAATTTCTAACCAAATTGAAACGGCAGATTTTTTATCAATTCAAGCCGATGAAACCACCGATGTATCAAGTTATTGTCAAATGGTTATATTATTAAGATATTTTTATAAAGGATCAATCACTGAAAATTTTTGGGGATTTATAAGAGTTAAAGATAAAACAACAACCGGGTTAAAAACTTGCATTGAAAATGAAATTGACCCCCTAGTTTTAAAGACTCCCTCAAAAATGTAGTGCACGGAATTAACAATTTTGTGAAGAAAGTTATGAAAAAATTTATTTCCGTGAAAGACCGCATTGCTCGGTTTATTGCTTTTGCATCCTTAGACAGTAAGACAGTTACTAGTGAAATAATTTTTATTGATCTTAAAAAATGTTCATATTATTGCCCTTTGGGAGCATATTTTAATTTTAAAAATTTATGTTATATTTGTGTATATATTATGTTGGCTTTTTTACCTTCATAGACAGTACCTAATGAAGTGACTTTAACTTACATTATAAAACTATTCTTGTCCCTGTCCTTTTCAAGATTGAAGCTGATCTTAAGGTACATGAGCTAATGAGTACTCGTGAGCTTATATTTGCAATAATATACCAATCTTTCTAATCTTGCGCGAGTGCGCCCCTCTAAAGTCAAACTCCACGAGCCGCCTGTGCATTTTTCAGGAATTAGAATGTTGATTGCATAGTAGGAAACGCTAGCGACTGTCATTCAACGATAGTCACTAACGATATTTTGTTCCGTTACATCATTTTCACGATACAATTTTGAATTTATTCTTCGTAATCAAGTCAATCGTAATTTCAGTCAGAATGAGCCGTTTTGTGCAAAATGCATCACTACAAATAGACGAGAAGCTAATTATTTACTTTTTTAACTGTTGCCGATTTTGATGATATTTTGTGTATAGATAGATTTTGGGGTCCTGATTACGAGACCAAAATAAATTTTTTTTCGGTCACATTTCGATTTTCAGTTATTCATCTTCTTTTTTCTTTCCTCTTTTTTATGAAAATTCGTTGGTTCTGTATGAAACTACTACAAACAATTAAAAAAGACGTAAAATAAACTATCTTTTTATTTTTATTGCCTTTTTTTATCTATTGGCGAACACTCAAAAAACAGCCGTACTTCATACTTTTTGGACTAGTAACTTTTTCTTCTGTTGGCATCTTGACATCAAGAGAAACCTAGGGGCAGATGCCGAATATTAGACTTTGCTGTTGATTAGTGTTGATCACCTTTTGTGTTAAAGCTTTACTGATGTTGATTCTTAGTCCTTCACGGGTGGAAAAATACGATGTGTTTTTATTCCGGATGTCCATCCGTTCACTACTGTCGTTCTGAAAAGAACAATTTTGCTGACGGTTCGCCAAAAATCACATTTGGCATTTTCGAAGCTTTCGTTCTCGCGTTCGAATAGAGACTGAAGTGTTAGTGACTGTGACGCTTCCTTCATACCCCCACCCGGGGCCGAAGGTTATATCTGAGCGGCCGTTGGTCATTATTTATGTTTTCGGGATGTTGCTGTTTTTGTTGGGCTTAATTTTTGTGATTTCAGATTTGTTGAATACTGTCTTTCATACCGTTGGTAGTTTTGATGATTCGTCCCTTTCATTTAAATAGCCTTGTTTTTCTATTTCTATGGCTTCTCGGATTATTCTGGTCTTATAATGCTCTATACTGGCAATCTCCCTACACCAATTAAAATTTATTTTGTGGCCGGATTCCTGGCGATGTAGGAATAGGGCCAAGGTTGTTTGTTTGTTTCTGATGCTAAGTTTAAGTTTATGCTCCTCTACTCTTGCTGATATTCGCCTGTTAGTTTGCCCCACGTAGAGCGTTTCACATTCCTGGCATGGAATGCTATATACTCCGTGGTTTTCCAATTTGATTTTGTCTTTTGGGTTTCCAATTAGTATACCTATGGTTGTTTGGGGTTTGTGTAATGTTTGTATATTGTATTTTCTAAGAATTCTTCCGATTCTATCTGTTGTGCCCTTATGCAAGGTTACTTGCTGCCTTCCCGGTTCATAATTTTTAATGTTCGTTGCTTGGGAACCCTGTGCATTAATAACTTTCTCTATGGTGCGATTTGTGCAGCCATTTTTCTTTGAAGCACCAGATATGATATTAAGTTCGTTTTTTCTCGTCTGTGTTTCAGTTAATCTCACGGATCTAGATATTAGAGTGTTGGCCACATCTTGAATTTCTGCTGGGTGATGATTTGATCTTGCACATAAATATCTCTCGGTATGTGTTGGTTTTCTGTACACAGTGTATTCGAAATGTCCGTTATGCAGTTTTGTGATCAGAATATCTAAAAATTAAAGTTTGCTCTTCTCCTCTAACTCTAGGGTAAATTGTATTCTGGGATGTATTGAATTTACGTGAGTCAGAAAGTTTTTGAGCTCTGTATGATCACGTTGCCATATAATAAATATGCCATTCACATAACGACTCCATAACTTGGGATGCAAACTTGCTTTTTCAAGAGCTTGAAAGAATATCATGAATGAGTTTGCAACTACTGGTGATAGCGAGAACCCCATTGGAGCACCATCTGTTTGTTTATACATTTGCCCGTTAAATAAAAAATAGGTATTTTTAAGGCAATAGAGAGTTGTATTATATATGCCTGGAAATAGTCGTTCATAGCAATCCTGTCCAATCCTTCATCGATGGGAATACTAGGATACAAAGACTTGACATCTATGCTTGCTATGATATCGTTTTTTTCAAAAACTAAAAAAGTCTAACCTAACCTAACCTAGTTTATGTAAATTCCTAAAGAAGAAATAATAGCTGGAGTGGAAGTTGTTCTTGACTCCTCTGAAGAAACGAAAGCAATGGGGATTCGACAAAAGTGGCAATAATTTTAAGATCAAGCAAACCACTAGAACAAAACCTAAATGCCACTGAACACAGAGACCTAACAAAACTTCGAAAGAATAAAGACATTACAATTCTTCCTGCAGATAAAGGAAACACAACTGTAGTTATGAATACCCAACACTACAAAAAATGCAGGATATCTTACAAGCCATTTGTTATAAGCCTGTACCAAGAGTCCCGACTACATATCTATAGAAAACAACTAAAAATAAAATAAAAAGTTCATCAATAAACCCCGAAATACAACAAAAATTCGTATCACGGGAAAAGTGGTAAACTTTATCGTTTACCAACAATACACCAACCAGGGGCGCCCATCATACCTATCTTTAGTGCTGTTAATTCGCTATAAAAACTGGAAAAATATCTTGCTGAAATTATGCAACTAGCTGTCGAAAAAGCTGATTCGTTTGTCAAAAACTCGGAGCATTTAGTATTCCCATCGACGAAGCATTGGTCAGGATTTCTATGAACCAGGATTTCCAGGCACATATAATACAACTCTCGGAACATTGCCTTAAAAATACCTATTATTCATTTAACGGGCAAATGTATAAACAAACAGATGGTGTTCCAAAGGGGTCCTCGCTATCACCAGTAGTTGCAAACTTATTCATGATATACTTCGAGAAAGAAGCTCTTGAGAAAGCAAGTTTGAAGTTCAAGTTATGGATTGGTCATGGTCATACAGAGCTCGAAAATTTTCTTTAAGAATTAGTTAGAATAAAAACAACAAACTTTCATTTTTAGATATTCTGATGACAAAACTGCATAACGGACATTTCGAATACACTGTGTACAGAAAACAACACATACAGACAGATATTTAAATGCAAGATCACATCATCACCCAGCACAAATTCAAGCTGGCCAACACTCTAATATCTAGATCCGTGGGATTAACTGAAACGATCTTAATATAATATCTGGTGCTTTAAAGAAAAATGGCTACACAAATCGCATCATAGAGAAAGCTATTAATGCACGGAGTTCTAGAACAACGAACACCAAAAATTATGAACCGGGAAGGCAACAAGTAACCTTACCATATGTTAAGGGCACAAAACATAGAATCGGAAGAATTCTTAGAAAACATAACATACAAATATTACATAAACCCCAAACAACTATAGGTAAACTACTTGGAAACCCGAAAGACAAAATCATATTTGAAAACCACGGAGTATACAGCATTCCATGCCAGGAATGTGAAAAGCTCTACGTGGGGCAAACTACCAGGCAAATATCCGCAAGAGTAGATGAGCATAAACTTAACATTAGAAACAACCAAACAATCTCGGCCCTATTCCTACATCGTCAGGAAACCGGCCACAAAATAAATTTCGGTGGGTGGAGGAAGAATGCCAATATAGAGCATTATAAGACCAGAATAATCCGAGAAGCCATGGAAATAGAAAAACAAGGCGATTTAAATAAAAGAGACGAATCTTTAAAACTACCAACACTATGAAAGACAATAACCGACAAATCTAAAATCACTAAAAATTAAGCGGAATTAGCGCAACAATAACAACAGCATCCGGAAAATATATAACCTTCGGCCCCGGGTGGGGGTATAAAAGGAAGCTCGCAGTCGCTAACACATCAGTCTCTATTCGGACGCGAGAAGGAAATCTTCGAAAATGCCAAATGTGATGTTGGCTAAACGTCAGCCAAACTGTTCTTTTCAGAACGAAAGTAGTGAACGGATGGACACCCGCAATAAAAACAGATCATGAAAGAAAAGTTACTAGTCTAAAAAAATGGAATACGGCAGTTTTTTGAATATTCACAAATTTTTAGATCAAAAAGGAAAGAAAAACAAAAACAGAGTTTTTATAATTCTTTGTAATGGATTCATACAGAACCAGCAGATTTTCATAAGAAAGAAAAAAGTAAATTGGGCTTAGTATGCTAATGAACTTTACAGATAAATAACTCAAAAAAAAACGTGAACCGAAAAAATGTTACTTCAGATTCGTGATCAGGACCCTATATACAAAAATCATCAAAATCAGCGATGATGTAAACAAGTAAATAATTACCGACGAAAATATCAAAAATGTTATTCCTGTAAACACAGTATAAAACAATAATTCCATACTGTGTTTACAGAGATTAATTCTTAGTGAAACTGCCACTCTATCATTTATTGTTAATGTTCCGAAAGATTGGGGCTACAATACGAAGAAACAGAACGGGGAAGATTACAACATAAACACAATACAAACTATATGGAATGGAACGACTAAAATAGTAATTAAAAAATATCATAATGACTATGGACTTTCTACTAACCCCTTTGTGCAATTAGAATTCAAGAATCCTCGGGATGCGAAAAACGCAAAAAGGAAAGAACTTCAAGTCAAGGAAATCTAGAATCTAGGAAAAAAGTGGTTTAAAAATATTCCGGTATAGAAATGAAATTTGGAAGTGGACAAGAAGTACAACTGGAAAAGCAGGATTGTCATGGGCTACAAGAAAATAAGCAACCATTCCTTGAGGGCGAACACACCATCTACATTAACTTCCTCTGCTTGGCCGAAGAATAACACGGCGTAATGTGTAGGTACTAATAGAACTTGCAATGAAAAAAAAATAACTACAATTTCTATAATTGTAATATTAATATGTAATAGGTTATAAATATTGCTGTTTATATGTTTCTTGTTGATTTATAAATTATGTCTTTTAATAAAATACATAATTTCTGGTTACAATTATTAATATTTCAGATTTTTAAAGGTTCATTTGCCGTTTTTTATTTATTATGTGAAAATTTCTCTTGAAAAATTGTATCAAATACTACACGTGCATCAAGAATCACCTACATATTTCACCATTCAAGCATGTTGCCTTTAAGAAACTGCATTCGTTCGTTCTTATTGTCGTGTTTGTGCTTGAAACGACAATAAAAAGATACTCATGCAGTTTTTGGGCGACATGCTTTCATGCATAATTCTTGATGCCCTGGTGATATTATAACTGGAAATCTTCACGGTTACTGTGAATAATAAAAACAAATCTAATATTGTTTTTTTATGTCCATTATTATAGAACAAATTAACTGGTGTCTTTTTATCATAGTAGATCTATGCATCAGGGTTCTTACACACCAACATCAAACAATATCCTGCATATATAGGGTGTTCGGTTATATTTTCAATTGTGTTCACCCATTTATCTGAATACTGAGGATTTGCTAAAAATGATAATCAAAACACAATCACGAAGTTAAAAAAATTTGTAAATTTGAACGTATTGGACTATGGTTAGTAAAACACTTGAACAAAAGCTAAAGAACGTACCTCGCAAACTATAGGATGAAACGAAATCGAGGCAACTAAAGAACATATATCTTATTAAATTAAAAAATAATGTGGACTTTCCTGTATAAATATGAAAGATAGTTAAAAACATTAATTTAGGTCTTACGATAAAAAAATTCATTTTTAAATTAGGTTTAAAACAACTTGTGATGTCCGAAATATGTCAAAATGCTAAAATTATAAAACACAATTTTTGGTCGACGATTTCTGACTCACCCTCAGGCGCGGTTAGGAGGGTCCTGGAGTCTGCCCCCTTCCCTAAACCCTAAAAATATTTTGGTATACGCATATTCCTAATTATTTTCCTTAGGTTTAACCATATGGAAACCCCTTCCCCTATGAACTGAATTTCTGGCTACGTGTCCCTGCATCCTGTGTATGCAAAATATAGTGCAATGGCGAAAATGTTTCTCTATAGTGCCGATAACAACATACTAAAATATTAAGTAAAGTTTCACGGAACTCAAAATACACGTCTTTGACTTAAATCTGGAAGAACCGTCCGCGCTCAGTAAATTTAATACAGTCGGGTTTGGATTTTATTGTTATAACTTTAATATGACTTAGTTAATATATTTTTCGTTATACCAAGTCGTTGGCAGTGACATAGCTATACTTCGCAAGCCCTCGCATTCCGAGGAGGGAGTGCCCTGGGGCAAGGCACCCAGTGATAATGAAGCCCAAAGGAAACTATGTTTTTTAAGACGATGAATAGCAGCTTATCAGCGAAGTACAAGTGAAAACCTCACGTGCTTGCCCCAAAAATCCTAAATACGGCCCTCTTTTGGGTGTTACATTTATTTAAAATTGAATTACGTACGAGGGGGGGCAAACATTTGTAGTTACGACAATCCTCGTTATCGTCTTTCGTTTATATAATTTAATAAGCAAGGGATTACTTACACCGGGTAATTCAACGATGATTAAAAGTTCACCACAAATTTTCGTGAGAAGGGAAATGAAAAAAATTCACGAAACTGAGTTTTCATTCTACACCCTAGCAACATCAGTGATTTTATAATGTCCATTGTTTCTAAATGATTTTTTAAAACTAAATGAAAAATGAATGTACTGATTTCTTTAAACAACTTAATATAATGATACAAAATTTAAATCAACAATTTATATAAAGTTTTATTATTGAACATTCCCGCGGCACATAGAGAAAAATACAGCTTATAAAGAAAATTGTTTAAAGACTTTTTGATCTTTCTGTATGCTTCTTTATCGACACTTCTCGGAAAAAACTGTATTTTAGTTGAATTTATCAAATTTCGCAACGGCGTAAACTTTTGTTTTCATATATACTGTTTAGAGTTTCAGAGTTTCCTTTAATTTTCATTTTTTTCTCATTTAAATTTAAAATGGCATATCAATGGTTCAATTAAAAGCACAAAACATATCCTAAATATAATCAATTCCCAACGCAAAAAAGAGAAAAGATAAAAAACTACCAAATCTGCGACTGAACTGTAACTAAAGGGATTAAAATTCAATGCAACATCTAGTTAGTTGGCCATTTAATCTAATTAGTGAAGTTAATCTAGCGGAATTTTTGTGAAAAAGGAACTGCTCTTTCCCATGTATTTTGTTTATACCCATATTGATGCGATTACACAGGATAGCAATCCTGATTTTTTACATTGTACAGGGTGACAAGTTATAAAGTAACACCCCCTTAACTTTTTTACTATGTCTCGCACATAAAAAACAAAAATACTATCTTATAGAAAATTTCTCGTAGATTTCAAATCCGCACTAGGATTTTTTAACAAAAATTTAAATATACAGGGTGGAACAAAAAGTATCCTTTTTTTAAATACAACGCCCTGTATTTTTTAGCTTTTTAAAAATACTCCAATTAATACCCTTATCTTTAATAGTTTTTAAAATATAGGCATTTAAAACTAAAAGGATTTATTAATTGATTTAATCCTAACAAGAAAGTAGGCTTTGGAAATCAAAAACAATGACATATGACGTTTTGGTGTATATAGCTTAATAACGATACAGTGATTTAGTGATTTTTGCTGGTAAAATGATATATTCGACTGAAAAGAAACAAGAAATACTTCGTTTATTTTATGACAATAATCAAAATATTCCCACGAGAAAAACCATCAAAAGCATTAATTCTTATTTTACAAGATTTGCAAATTTGCAAAGAAAGATAAGAAACTGTGACCATTGCGAGAAAGAACTGGATACCATTTTGTTATACATACAAAATCCAAGAAGATAAGTAAGACTAGGATCCCAAGACCTTTTAGAACGTTTTGACCAAAGAAGAGGATTTTCGCGTGAATGTGTGCGTATAGTTTTAAAGGAATATAAATTCAATCCCTACAAATTTCACAAATTCCAAAAACTCTCTCAGCGCATCAGAGGTTCCAATTTTGTAATTTCATGCTAAACAGACTTAAAAATGATAGAGATTTTTTCAAAAATATACTATGGACTGATGAATCCAGCTTTTCCACAAGTGGTTTACCATACCGGCAAAACTTTAGGCACAAGGCACAAGAGAACCCACAATTTGTAAGAGAAGTTAAGTTTCAAGGAAAGGTAACAGTAAAAGTGTATTGTGAAATACTTGGTGATAGAATTGTAGGAACATATTTTTTTGACCGCAACCTGACCGGGGAAGTATATCATCAATTTTTAAATAATTTTGTTGCCGAAAACTTATTAGAAGACAAGAAGTGGAAATTCTAAACCGAAAGAACAAACATTTTATAGAAAATGCAATAAACTATCACTTGCCAACTGTTTATCAAGAATGCATATGTAACCAGAGCGTAAATGTTCATAGCGGTTCATGCAAGTTTTATGTTCACTTTTTTACTTAAATTTATGAATAAAAAATATTTTCGTTGATTATTTCTTTGTTTTTTTGCTATATCTGTAAGTAATAAAAAATCGATTATTTTTAGCTTTAAATGCGTATATTTCAAAAACTTTTGAAGATAATTTTTTATTTATTTTTTTTAAATTTATTTATTTATTTATTAATCCCATTATACAGTTACAAAAACCAGTGGGTACAAGCACAACAGTATTTGTAAGTAAATTTCTATGTATATAAAGAAGTATCACATGAAAATAATACAATTTTACTACCTACAACTACGACTTAAGAAATACAAAAATATATATGTATGTACAAAAATAATGCAATACAAAGGCGAACCACAAAAAAAATTTTATATCAAACTTACATGGGCCAAACCACAGTTAAATATGTCAAATTTGTCTTGTTGAAAATTGTATGCATTACACATACTATTTATTGGAGAGTACTTATAGATATTTGTGCGTGGTGTTGGCACATAGAAAGTTTGAGAATGGCGAGCTGACGTTTATGAAGAAACTTTAGCTGAAACACAGTGCGCCGATCAGCCAAGGAGTGAAACGAATGCCTACGCAATAATTCTCTTTCGGGGATGCCCACTCCAGGATACCGATCGTCAATTTTTAAACTTATTTTAGAAAATGTCGCTGGACTCGTTCAATACGGCCTACATGTACCTGATAGTAAGGCGACCATATCACAGAGGCATACTCAAGTCTTGACCTCACGAAAGCGTAATAAAGTAATTTTAAGACACTTTGATTCTTAAAATCCCTCGAGTTTCTTATGATAAAACCCAGTGATTTAAAACATGTTTTTATAAGATCATTTATATGAGGAACAAAAAAAAGCTTTCTGTCATATACAACACCAAGATCACGAAAATACTACTCTCTTTCCAACATTTCGTTATTAATTTTGTATTCATACAATATAGTATTAGGCTTTAAAGAGAATGTCATTATACTACATTTTTTTGTATTTAATGGTAATTTATTTTTATTACACCAATCAAAAATTTTGTCAATTGACAGCTGCAAAGTATTACAATCTTCTGAGCTTTTTATACGGGCATAAATCTTCATATCATCTGCGTAAAGAAGCGTTTGATTATCCAGATTATTAATTATGCTATTGATGAGTAAGTTAAACATTAAAGGACCCAAAATTTTCCCTTGTGGCACCTCTGAAGTAGCCTTCAACTGCACGGATGACTGACCACAGCATTCCATTATTTGCGTTCTACCGGTTAGATAAGATTGGAAAAACAATCAGATTGTCAGAAAAGCCAAGCGAATTAAGTTTATTGTGGTCAAGCCTATCGAAAGCTTTCGAAAAATCTGTATATATTACGTCAACTTGACAATTATTATCATTATTATTAATTATTATACATCATTAAACGGTGCAAACCCCCTAAACTTATTTATCACCAAAATTTGAAATATGTAATGCAATTCATTTTAAATATTAATATTTACTCTTTTGAATTTATGTGAATAAACTTAAATAATAATGTCTTTAAAGATAGAAATGTATAACTCTCTAAACAGTCTAAGCAAAGTGAAAGCTATAGGAGTGGAGAAATTTATAGCTTATGAACTCTCTTTGACATTTAATAAAGTCTTATCTGGAAAATCATATCAGAATTGGCCGGTTGCTTAATAATCTATAAGTTAATTTGTGTAATAAATAGGCCATATTGAACTAGAAACTAAAACTAGGCCAGAACTTTGTACTCAGATACAGAGCACTTTGCACAAACACGTGACCCCTTGAAAACATTAGTAACAGTCAATATATGGACTTTGGATGTTCGCTCTCCTGAATAACGAAGGGATGCATGTTACCCTCGTTGTGCATATGAATTAAAACTGCCACACACAAAGTACAAGGTATAAAATTACTATGCATAATGTGTTTGAAAAATCTTGTAATAATTTTCTCCAGTTGTGCAAAAATTGTAGATATTTTATTAGGGTAACAAGACAAATCCAAAAAAAAAAATAAAATATAAATTTAATTAATTAATTTATTTGTATTATAACATAACATAATAAAAATAAAATTAACTGATTAAAAAATATGTATACAACCACCCTATTATATATCGAAAAAAATTATTTTTTTATTTGCTCAACGAGGCAAGTTTTATAATTTATAGGGTATAATAATAATATAGGGTGTCGCTTAAAAAGTCATATTTGCATCATGAATCTACTTATTCAAAAGTAACTGTCGTAAGCCTGCACATTTGTTTACTAATATATACTTAAACATTAAAATATTACTTTCGTTTTGTATCCAGATTGTCAATTAAATGCCGCTTTTCGTTAATTATTTTGAATAACAACTACTCAGGGAGCATCACGGGGAGGTGGCTGTATGTCGAACCCTACCCGTGCCCCACTCAACCACCTATCCTTAAGGGTACTCAGACGAATAATGTATTTGGCAAATATTGACAAATACACAAATAAGGTTATTGTCTGTCAAATACACACAAATAGTTAAGTATGAAATATGATGCTCGATCACCCCCCACATCTGGGAGCCCCCCCGATAGTTTATAAGCACCTCTCGGAAAGCTGCAACCTTTATTTTCTGATATTTTGTAAAGCCAGACATGGAATGCACACAATTTTTGAAATAGAAATATGGCAAAGACGGTAACCCCGCACTGTGGATCAGCTGACTGAGAGGATTTCACGGTCACGGGTTGGGTCACAGTACTGCTACAACCGATAGTCGTGTTCGCAGACGATTCTTTTGTGTCACTGTGTGTCGTTTTATAGTTAGTTTTTTTAGTTTTAGTTTTTTAGTTATGATTATTTTAATAAAGACGTCTTTAACTCATATGTCTTTCCTTTAATTTCATTATTACCATTTATACTTTACTGATAACATATCATGGAAATAGGGCCCTCTTTTAAAGACAGCCGCAGGCCTCCAAAACTTTTAATCCGGCCCTGACTGGTAGTGATGTTTTTATTAAATTTCAGAGGTAACTTCTCCTTTTGCACATCTGTCAACTACCTGCATGCAGTGGCCTATTAAAAATAGGCATACTTAAAATAGAAATAAATATCTTATCTTTAAATTGAGCTTTAAATTCTCTTGCAGTTCAGGTCTCTTCGTTCTTTAGAATTGGAAAAATGCTGAATGACACGTTTGTTAAAATTGCATGCACTTTCCTTTTATAAACGATTTCTCGATACTTAATATTGCTAAAGCAGATAGTCTATCTTGGCCCAACTCCTCAACAAAATTTATAAGCCTTGGATTTTCAGACAAAGCCGTTTCATCATGGCCACGTAGTGCCGGCTCGAATGCCCCACAAAATTTTATACAATCTATAATTTTGTTTAAAATATAACGATTTTTGTATACATTTTCATTAAAATCTCTAAGAAATTTTCTATAAGCTGTGTCTAGCTGAGTGCGAATATCAACACTTCCGACCGTAGCATAGTTCACCGAACATTTCATGTGATCTGAAGAAAACGCATGTTTTTTTATTTTTTCTTTTAAGTGTTTTAAGTCTTTAACACCGGTTTTGCACCATAATGAGTCCGACGAGTCCTTAGAAAACAACAAACAAACATAAGAGTAAAATGACTTAGAGACTTCACAACCACATATCCAGTTAGCTAAATCGTACATACTTTTGCGAATGTTTCGATGAACCTCTTTATTTTTGTCTTTACTAGTTTGTCGTATACTAAGTTCTGGCAAATTGCAACCACTTACCTCGAATTCGGTTATTTTCTCAAAATTAAGTTCGTTAGCACTCTTTAGTTATTTAATTTTTTGAACTACCGACAATTTATTTCATCTACATTCACAACTCAAACATAGACCATCTTGAAATTGCTTATTTTTACAAATTTTATTTCCTGTATATTTCCAACTCACACATGGATCATAAAAATAGAAAAATATATATTACAAAACATAGTATATAAATCAATTTTCATCGATTAAAAACGCCCGAAACAATATCGAGTCAGAATATCGACCGCGCGACCTCTGAACAACTGAACTTTCGCATGCCGATGTGATGCCGCGACCGATCGATCGAATTATGAAAAGAGACCGGCTGATGACCCAAATCGCGATTTCATATTCCATTTGCTATCAGGTTCGGCTGCCGCTCGGTAGCTGTGAAATCTTCGGGTACTTTCGTCAAGCTTTAAGGTAATCAGGGCAATTCGGATAGCATAGCTTAGGAACGCAACGAGAGCATTCGAACCGCCGCGCCGCGCGTATTTAACTTTTCCCAAGGTTCGCGTTTTATTACAACTATTAGGAGGGACGGTCAAACGAATAATTTATTTTCCGAAATATTTTTGAGGGGTCAGTGACCAAATGACCCTATGGAAGAGCCGCAACTGCCTGCATGTACAAGGATAAAGAAATTAATCTTGTGTGCTAAAGCTCCATCGCATCCTCCTTTAATATTGTTTTAAAATCATTAGCATAAATAAACATGTAGATGGGCTCAGTCTTATTGCCGTTACTTCAAGCAACAAATCTATATAATCAAAGTTTCCAACACCTTTAGGATATCATGGTCTTTGTTCCTTCTGGTATATTATGGGTATGGACATGTTGGGTGTGGTGTCTCAAACTGGGGAGGTGTTGTTAGGCTAACCACATGGGGCGCCATATTTTCCGAATAAGGGTGGTACTTTGTTAACATGATCCGAAAGAAAGATGGCTGGTTTATCTTACACTTAAGTCGGTCTTGAGTACGATAGACATAGGCATCTCAGGAGTATGAGACGGACTCGACTTTCCCTGGCTCCTTGTTTCCTAGACCTGCCTTTTTCCAGGGTCGGATGCTGACTGCGGGGTGCAGGAGGTCTTGTGCACCCTTGACATAAGTGTGGCTAACTGGGTTGGACGGGTATGACGATGGATAGTAGGATTATCTAGAATGTCGTCCTCTCCTGAAGCTTCAGAGACAAGGGTTTGTATCTCCTCTATATAGGGTTTGGGAACCCCTTATAGTATGACTGGTTATAGGAGTCATTCGAGAGAGACTGGATGGAGCTTGACCCCGAGTCACTTGCGAGCAACTCTCACATAATAATGGCTCGTTTCTATGACGTACTAAGTTACAATGAGGAAGTTAGAACTCCGTATGGGTCCACAATGCGAAATAATTCACTCTCAGGTTCGATAACGGGAAAACCAAGAGCTTCCGTATTCCTACGCCACTCCCAAACAAGATGGTATATATATATATATATATATATATATATATATATAAATATATGTTAAATATATATATATATATATATATATATATATATATATATATATATATATATATATATATATATATATATATATATATATATATATATATATATATATATATATATATATATATATATATATATATATATATTTATATATATATATATATATATATATATATATATATATATATATATATATATATATATATATATATATATATATATATATATATATATATATATATATATAGGTTACATAAAACCATAGAATATCATTGAAGTTCAATTGCCTTTTTTAACCGTGCGTGCGAAACCGGATGAGGGGCTGAATGTTATTATAATTATATACGTATATACTTAATTATATTATTTATACAATAAAAAAACTTACCCCAGACCATGGGGTAGTGTTACTAATTAAAATGTATTAACTACAAGTACACAGTTATCTCTCTGCGGGTCTATAGGAATGCTATTTTATCAATTTTGTCTTGTAAAATGGATATATTATAATCATCCACATATCTATAAGAAAATGAAAGTTTATATTTTAATTTTTTGACGGACGTCTCTTTGTTTTTTAAGTTTTCTAGTGATGGAAGGCATGGAAGACTTAGAAGAGACATTAATTAAAAAAATAAAAAAATAAAAATTTCTATTTTTTATAGATACGTGGATGATTGCACCACAGCCATTCCACAAGACAAAATTGATAACATTCAAAAGATCTTTATTAGCTTTAAAAAAAGCTATAATTCACATATGAAAACAACGAGTTAAATTTTTAGATATCACCATACATCATCTGAATGAAAATTTAAGAACCGAATGGTTTACAAAAAAACCTGGTCAGCAAAGAACATAAATTTTCTTTCCTATCATCCAATTTGCCAGAAAAAATCTGTAGTAATTCTTCTCTTTTCGACCCCGAATTCAGAAAGAGAGCTACTATTAAAGGAAAAAAGACCCTATATAAAAATAACTACCCCAAAAGATTAGTTGACCAAATTTTCAAAAAAAGAATCCATAATTTCTACAATTCCACAACGAAAACTAACAACTAAGAAAAACTATATATCTTTACCATACATACAACGCTTATCAGAACAATTAAAACAACTTCTAGAAAACAAGACATAATAGTGTTTCTCAAAGTACTTAGAAAATATATTGAAAAGCCACAGGTACAATAAAAAAATACCACTAATACTCATGAAAACTAAAAAAAAACTAATAACTCATGAAAACTAAAAAAAAACAGTTTTAATTAGAAAAATTATAAAATCTGAAGTAAAAGCCATAAAAAGAAAGTTTCTTCTAATACAATAATGAATGAATTAAAATAATTATAAGCATATATAGACTGCGTTATATGTACGTAGAGAAGTTCTGTACGAGGGAAGTTGTGGATAAAGACGAATTTACCGATTTTTTTTTTATTTCAAGTCTATATGATATGTTTGCTTTGGCCATTTACGTAAAATACCACATTAACATTTTGGCATACGTTTCTAGATTGCCATGAAAAACAAATATCTTTATATTAAGGATTATGTTAGTTATGGACGATAAATTTAAATAATACACATCTATAAAATAATTTTCCGTTCTACATATCCTTCCCCAGTATCCTTTTGGATATTATGCGTCCATTCCTGTAAAGAGTTTATTAGAAAGCACTGGAAAGCAGAATTTTCCGTGTTAAATAGTAAAACTTTCTCATGTAATTTCTGGAGAAGAATATTTAAATTTTCGGGTCAGTCAGTATAAATATTGTTTTTTAAATACCTCCATAAAATATATCTAAAGGTGGTAAATTTGGGATATCAGCCGGCCACCTTATTGAGTTATTTTTTCCTATCTATAAATTATAAAGGTTATTTAAAAATGTAACAACAGATCGAATATTAGATTGTAATATTTTCTAACATATTTTCATATGATTTCATTTATCAAACCGGCATCTGCCCTGACTCATCGTAACATTTCGCCACAAAATTGACGTCTTCAACGAATGTGATCTACGGAAAGGCCTTGGACTGGCTTAATTCTATATGGAAAATATTTTTGCTTTTTTAACACATCATACTTTTTTCCAGAATTTTTGAATAATGAAGAATAGTTTCAGTTTTAGCCGAGATATTTATCGACCATTTAGAAACTAAAATTGATGAGTATTCTTTTAGTAAAAATTTAATTTATTGGTATAGGTTGATATATTAGCATGTTTTACTGATACTAACAGAAAATGAAAATAATTTATATAAATAACATATACAAAAATATAAAATTTACTAGAATTTTCTGAGATTTAACAATAACTATTAAGAATAATAAACACGAGTTTTATATTTTCTATAAACCATCTAATGCGGATATTACATTAAACAATAGCTCTAAACATCCTTTTGCAAATAAACTATCAGCATATAATAGCTTTGTTCATAGATCGATCGACATATCTCTAAGTAATGGAAGTTATACTAAAGAATTAAATATAATAAAACCAATAGCGGTTAATAATGGTTACCATGAAAATCTCATAGACAAAATAGTAAAAATGAAACAATATTAAAAAACATTACAGTTAATTTATCCTACTAATAAGTTCAAAGCAAATAATTATTTTTGTACTTTCAGTTATACAGGAAAAATAACATCAAATGTTTTTTAGAAACAAAGGTGCAACTGTTACTTTTAGGATCAATAACAGTCTTGGTATATATATTAAAAACAATAAGAAGAAAACCAAAAGAAAAAAAAACAGAATAAATCCGGGATATACAAGTTATATTGTGGAACCTGTTCAAAATTGTATATGGGACAAACTGGCGGAACGTTTGAAAAAGAATTAGTAAGCATAAATTACGCTACAAAAAGCAAAAAGATAACTGCCATTACTAGGAACTTTTAATTTAGGAAAACCATAATTTTAATGAGAATGTATATATATATATATATATATATATATATATAACGAAAAACTAAAAAACTTAAATTACTAGAAAGCATAGAAATAAACAGACATAACACAACACATTATTAAACGAGTTGAACCTAAATAGTTCCCCACTGTTAAATCTTATTAAGCTATAACGTAAAATCCCGTATTTTACTTGGATGATATCCACAATTGTAAAAAACGGATTCATGTATTTAATACAGTTTGTGTCACACTTTTATTTTATTTAAGATCTATCATCTGATGATGCCACTGTGTTAGCAAAACAATAATTGTCATATGTTTTTTGTAAAATAAATTAAGTGGAAATTTTAAATAAATGTTTTTGTTTACTTATTTTACTATATTTCACTATGGGTTGCACTAAGCATATTTATATATTTCCACTGCAGAAAATGTATTGTTTTCATGCATGTAGTAATGTAGAAAATATTAATATTAAATTAAATTTTAATTCGTATGCAAATTTTCATAAATCCAACTGTAGATCTTTCTGTACTATTTTTGTTAATGCAGGTAGATCATGTTAAATTAAAAATGATTAAATAACTTTCTTACCTAGTATTTTATTTTACAAAATTGCTTCCTATGTAGCTTTAGATCTAAATCTAAAAACTTAACTAAATTGTTACCTAGTTTTACGGTATGATTTCTTTGACATCCTTGGGAGGTCATAAATCTAGTTAAAACCAATCCAAAATTATTTTAAATGCCGGGTATTCATTCTGCATTTCCGCACAAACACAATTAATCTGTTATTTGATTGCAATTAGTGATTTCAAATTGCTTTTTCACATTCTCTATTCAGAGCTGAATAATAGTAATGCTTTGGAGCATTTATTTTTTCATACCTTAACTGGGAGTTAAACGACATCAATACTTGTTCGGTAATAATGCATTGTACGAGTTTACGACTAGACAGAGGAGATAATAAAAAAAACTCATATAGCCCCTTACTATTTCTCACTACAGGCCCCCGTCGATAAAAACCAATTTCTGGAAAAATACTAACATTACTAATATGTTTATAGTTTTTCTAACCTCTTAACAAAGGGAATACATGATGCGGTATTTGTCCTATCCGCTAAAAAAACAAGTTTAACCGACTAGAGTAGTAAAAACCAATAGCGTATTTAAGCAGGGGTTTGGGATTTAAAACTCTCCTAGGTACACTTAAATTGAAATGAAATATGTATAACGAAAACGCTCCCAAAAAATGAGGATATATTTTTTTAGTTGCACGTTTGAGTGTATACGTCCAATCTAGAGCTATAAAACAGTACTGTGACTGACTGACTGACAACAAATATTCCTCGAGTACCCTAGGGGTACACTAAAGAGGGATTTGTGTGGAGAAATATTAATTTTGTCGTATAAATTTGAAATTTGGCAAGCGTATGAAATTTGAATGACAATACAATAATTTGTAAAAAGAGAACCGACATGAAAAATATCACTAAAAAGTAAGAAAGTAATTCTTAATTACACCATAGGCGTGCGTTTTATTCTTCCTCTTCAGATATGATTTTTAACGACGTTTCCGGAAGTTTAAGCTTGTATGCTATTACTAATAACTAAATAAGTCATTCTCACTAATCTTTATTTATAGTAAATGTTTTTTTTTTTCGTAAAAGTTACAGAAAACATAAATAACTTAAATTTTCTTTCTATTTTACTGAACGACATGCAGCCTTTTTTTAAAAATGACAAGTGCTTAGTTCTGAAGCTTATTCATTATGTCTCCCACTCTATTGCGACTTTGTCGGGCCCGGTGCAGATTTTGTAATATATTTTTTTAGTTCTTTTTTTTTAACAAAACTTATAATTAATAATTTGAGTTTGGCAACGGCGGAATAATTTCGTTTCTGTATTCTGTCAAAACCCCCAGCCTAGAGAGTTTTTGCAATGAAAAGTAGTGAACATTGTGAAGTTTTTCAGTTTTTTTTTCGGAAAAAAAGTGAATTTTCCAAGAAATGTTTATTTTTAATCTTATCTATACAGCATATGCTGTAGTATAAAATCGAAAAATCCTAAATCCTACCTTGGATCCTTTCCTTACACAGATATAAAATACATCATAATTTTTTCGCACCTTTAAAAATGTTTACCAGTCACTAGTTGCTCTTACGAACGCTCATTTTCTAAAATGGAATGTAAACTAAGGAGTACTATGTCACAAGATAGACTAGATTCATTTCTCTTTTTATTTATTGAACAGGACAAAACTGCCAATGTAAATTACGATAATTTACTAGATGAGTTTAAAGTTCTAACAGCGTCAATACGTTGAATGCGTTTATAAAATATTTACGATTGAACCTTCTAGACATTATTATATTTTTTTATTTATTTCTTCATCTTGATCCTATTGCGTATTTTTTTAGATTATTTCTTTATTTGTTTTTGGGTTTAATGAAATATTTTATTACTCATTATATTGTGTATTTATTAAATATTTTTATAAGGGATGGGACAACTGTCAATAACCATCGATAGTTTTGAGCCTTAATAATGATTGTTATTGATCTGATATTTTTGAAGAAACGCACATTGCCTTGTTTTTCAACGATCTTAACGAGTTTTGGTTAAAAAGTGGGCGTGGCACAAAAAAATATCCTCCAGCGGTGAGTCTGCAGTGGGCTTTTCCTTTATAGAAAAATAACCGTTATTACCCGCCATCTCTTATATATTTAATTTAATCAGTGGACCCCCCCTTATGAAAAAGCCTGCGCACGGTTGTGAATCACACAGAGACATGTATATATTGAGTGTCTACATATACGACTAAATTCTATTTTTTCATGTAATATGTATAGGGCGGTTGTTACAACATATACACTCGGACACTCGCTATTTCGCTAACTTTCTTGTTAGTACCGTTTCATTATTTTTTATAGAAAATTGTGATAGAGTGATGATTTCTAAGAAAAGAAGGTATATTACATTTAATTCGATTAAACAAACCGTTTTCGAAATATTTGCATTTTAATATTTGAATGCAAGTCAAAAATTAGTTAATCACTAAAACTGGAATAACATACTTTAATAACGAATAATGTATTCATCATGAACAAATAATGAAAAAGTCACTTCAACAATTAGGCATTATGCCCACCATTTACTTCTATGCAATTGCTTAATTCCTTTACCAAATGGCTCCTTACTTGGAATAAAGTTCTCTGTTTATTCCTGATAACATTGGTGGCATCTTGATTTTCTTCCAATTGTTGCTCCCTTGTCCGGTTTCTTCCGTATACACTAAAGATTTAATATAACCCCAAAAGAATAAATCCAAAGGATTAAAATCCAGGCTACGAGGCGGCCATGGAAATTCACTGCCACGACCAAACCATCTGTGAGGGAACCATTCATCTAAAAAAATGCGAACCACGACTGAATAATGCGGTGGAGCACCATCGTGCATTTAGCACATGTTTTGTCGTAAGTTTAAGTGTACATTATCGAGTAAATTCGGCAAATCATTTTGTAGACACTACAAGTTCAGGTTACCATTTAGCCTTCCAGGTAATTCAAAAGGTACAATAACGAAATTATAATTATGCCATACCAAATATTCCAATTCCCACATTTGGTTATTTCGCCAATTAAATACACTTCTTCTGGTGAAGGTCGCCTCATCCGTGAAGGATGGATTGTATTGATAAACATTGGATCCTGATTATGATGATGAAGCAGAAATTGATAAAACTGAAGCCTGGCTAGTAATCAGGTGGTAGTAATGTACTTTTCACGTGAGTAGCATTCGCCAAATGCCTTGTATTTATACCTGGATTTTCACCTACTTGAACTAAAATATCTTCTTGTTCTACAGATATAGCTTTAAGACACCCAACATGACTCTGAGGACGAAAAAACCCTGTTTCACCTAATCGATCGTATAATCTTTGATAAATATGTGGATCCGTCTGCCTTCAATTTGGATATTGTTGATGGTAGCGTCTTGCTGTCTCATGGCTGTTAAAGTTTACTTGAGCATAAATACAAATTATATATTTCATTTCACTATTGGAATATTCATTATGCCTAGGCATAGTAATTACTAGGATGTATCTTTATGCCGATTTAAATTAACGTTAAAAGACCTTTTATTCAAATTAATGAATGTCAACACTAATGTAAGTCAAGTATCCATGACTATAGTTTGGTGCGTCAATCTGAGGCTACGAAAAGAATGTGCAAGTATCTATGTGAATTGGTGATTGGCTAATTGGCTAAAACTCTACATATTCATAGAAACGGTCTTCTTTTGACAAACTTCCACCTTTTGTCGGGGCTTCAGATCCGTGCGGCGTACTATAGGATCATTTCTTAACCTTAGCCATTCTTAACGAACTATTTTAGGATTTGACTTGTAATAAAATATTAAAATGCGAATATTTCGAAAATGGTTTGTTTATTAGAATTAAATGTAGTACACCTTTTTTTCTTACAAACCATCACTCTATTACAATTTTCAATAAAAAATAATGAAACGGTACTAATAAGAAAGTTATGGCATGAAATAGCGATTTAATAGGGTGTAATAAGCGTCCTCTATAAATTACATGAGAAAATAGAATTTAGTCGCATTCCCCATCCCCGAAAACTCCCAATTACCAGTTTTTATATAGATATCTCTGAAACAGAAAAATAACAATTTCGAGATTTAAATTTTAACACGCTGTATCTCATTAATATTATATGCTACTATATATAATATACTCGATGCTACATTGAACAATATATACGTTCACCATTCTGTCAGAGAAAAAAAGTATATATTTTACATACTACCAAGTGACTATTTCTTTAACTTGAATTTTACAATAAAATTCGTAAAAAATAAAATCGATTTAAAAAATCCGCTAAAAACTATAAAAAAATAAAAATGTATATTTTTCTCATCATCTACGCATATAAAGTCGCGGGCAAAAGCTATTTAAGTATAAAACAGAAGTTTTATTTTTTTAGTAACTGAAATTCTTTATCCTCCCCTTATCAAATGTATTTTTTAACAATTTTAACGCAAATCTAATAATGTCATGTACATTTTTGAAGGAATAGTTTGACCCCTCTCCACCAGAATCAATTTCTAGATACGCCACTGGTAAAAATTATAATGATTTTTCATTGCTTGCCATAGAACTTCGGCTGTCGCCATGAGTTGGGTTGTAAGCAGGAGCATCCCCTTCTCAATGGCTTTACTCAGTAAACAAAAAAAAAACCAAAACTATTTTCTTACTAAATTTCTCATTTAAAGATATGGGCCGGTGCTTTCAAAAGCAGTATTCTTAGCAAAAAAAAATTACGGCGTAAACCTAGCCTAACTTTTTATGTACACAGATAAACCCGTAGTTCCAAAACAAAGATTACAGGTTTGATCTGAATTAAGAAAGAAATGACAAAAAAATTGGGGCGTTCCGGGATTTTAAAGTATTTTTGAACATTTATAGCCTGAAACCGATTGAAGCAATTAAAAATTGTCCGTCGGTTTATTTTGCCTAGAATAAGGAGATTTGCCAAAACAAAAAATAATGCATGTAAATTAAAAATAAAACATTATTTATAGTATCCAGAAAAATTGCGAAAAAATGTATTTTTTTTAATTCAGTCAAAATCTACAAATTTTCTTTTGAAAGTGAATCTATTTCTTTAAATAAAAAAATTAGAACATATCAATTTAAAAAAAAAGAACTGTATATTTAATTATTATAAACGCGTTAGTTTTCTGCTGATTTCAATTTGGGAAATTTTGACCAAATATGTGTTGGTTTAGAGTCTTATACTTCTACGTTCTCTAATATAAATCTGATATTTTACAACAGTTTATAGAAACTGTTTTTCATACATTTATTAGCATTTTAGGTACTGGTTCTGCAGTCTCCAAAACATCTCATTGCGTTAATGAAATATCTAAGAGTAGGTCTCTTTCTGCCAGGGAGGGACACCTCTACACGATTCCGTAAACGTCAACAAAAATTCTGCAATGACCAGGCGTATTTAAGAGGGGGGGGGTGGTTTGGCCATTTCATTTAGGCTAAAATGATCGAAAAAGTATAAAGTAACGACCTTTTTGTCGGGATTGGGTAACCCCCCCCCCAGAATTAGTTTTACATATAACTAAAAAAAAAGTCCACCACTTATGAAGAAAACAGGAAGTGATGACATTTTTTGATTGTTGAAAAGTTCTATCGTTTGTTTCACCACATTGAATTCATACCAGAATTTTGACAGTTGATTCCTACGTAATATTTAAGTTTTGTGCAAAATTCGAGATAAGTTTGATACATAGTTTTTTTAGTAACATTTTTTTAACAATTCACTAGACCAATATTTTGTTTCACCATACTGGATTTTTGCGAAAATGTTACCAGGTCATCCCCATGAGATCATTAATTTTTGTCCAAAATTTGGGGTCAATTGTGTAATAGCTAAAAAGCTATGCCGCGAAGAGATACAGGCCGAGAGGCAGACCGAGGGAATTGAGAAAACATGTTTTTCGGCATCTAGGAAAATTGAAATGCGAAAGTGTGAACAAATCTGGTAAGGTGATTTTTTAACGATTATAATACTTAATGTTTACCAGGGAAATAAAAAGGAAAATGCTCATTTTTAAATAAACTTAACTTAAAACACAGATCTTTACTTTTTGAAAAACATGCCCACTGCTACTATTAATTTTATAAATTAGTTTTCCAAAACGAAACTATTTTACTCTTGAATAAATATGAAGTAGTTTTGTAGCAGCAATATAAAGATAATGAACAAAAATACCACGAGGGCATAGCTTGAGGTTATTAGAACACAAAAGCACTAAGTATATTTCATATAGAGTACTTTAGGTACTAGACTAGTACTCTTGGAACTAGACTACAATTTAAAAGTACTGAGTAGCTCCGATTAAATGGTAGTACATATATGGATTTAAGTATACAAAACTCTTAACTTAAAAGAAATTTATGAATAATTGATATCTAAATAAAATTATAAGTACCCAACCTCCTCTTATAACCACACATTTTCCTTAGAAACTATTTAAAAGATTTTTTAGAAAGTTTTTTTATCTATCATGATGTTAAGCTAAGTTAGATGAAACTAGATGTCAGTATCAATACGTGTTTATCAAAAGAGTACTTACAGCTTTGTTATGTGCTATAATACTCGCTACCTTGGAATAAGTAATACACGTATACGTATTAATTGTAAAAACAATTGTTTCTAATTGAACTGGGTTAATGAAAAAGGTAACCTCTGGTGATATCATAAAATTAGCCACAATTCGTGCGAAATTATAGAATTATTAAAAACTGTCCGTCAGATGCTAATATTATTTTTCTCTAGTACATTGTTTCGTATATATATATATATATATATATATATATATATATATATATATATATATATATATATATATATAAACAAGGATCATTTTCTTGTTATGACGTTGGTGTAAGTGGAATGAAAAGATACTATCATATATATATATATATATATATATATATATATATATATATATATATATATACATATATATATATACATATATACATATATATATATATATATATATATATATATATATATATACATATATATATTTGTTGCGTTTTCTTAAACCATGTCTAATATTTTTTTGTTAAAAATTCTTGGGAAACTGGTTTATTTTCATAAAAGAATTATTTATTTCCTTAACGTTTCGCGCTTCATAGAGAGCTTTTTCAAAAGGATATTATTGGCTTACAATAAATACAAAACTATAAAACATTGATTGACACACTAAAAACTATTACAATAAAATGTTAAAATAGGACGTTACAATTTTTAAAACTCAGTTTAAAATTAATATATATATATATATATATATATATATATATATATATATATATATATATATATATATATATATATATATATATATATATATATATATATATATAGGGTGGCTCTATATATAGGTTATCGGCGAAAAAAATATATAGTAAATCGGTAAAAATAAAAAGCTGTAAATTATTTTCGACGTTGTAAGTCTGCCGCTAGAGGGCGCAACACCAACAATAAAGTAGAAAACACGGTTTTATTCAAAAATGCTCTAAATTAACCCTTATCGAAAATACTTTTTTTGTAATCTACTAATAATTCCAGAACTTTTTGTTTAAACTTTTTTTCTCTAAATTTTCAAATAAAGGGAGGGGGGAGGGGTAAACATTGGATTCAAAGAAATTAAATAATATATATATATATATATACAATATTATTATTTAGATTTTATTTTTTTTCCTAGCCGCTAGATGGCATTTTATGACAAAGTCGCAAACTTTTGTTATTTTCTCTGAAATTTCAAATACAATAGTATTTTTTCTTTACTTAGAAAAAAAGAACATGAAAAAATACATAAACTGGAGAAAACCGTGGGTTAATATCTTTATTCGTGCCTCGAATAGTGCATAAGCGAGTACTTTACGCACGGTTGTAGAAACAAGTATTTTAAAATTTAATTTGAATGCCTAAACCATGAGTAGAACCGCGAATACAATTACCTTATTAAAAAAATAAATTTAATTGCAATGAAACTATAAAAACTACACTTTAAAACAAAATTTATAATAAACTTCTAACATGTTCAAAATGTCTACCATCCATTTGAATACATTCACTGAGTTTATCAAAGGTTGAAAATACAGCGGCTTCCATTTCCGCCCTGGATATGCTGTTGATAGCGTTTTGGATTCGATGAATCATATCTTCTCGTGTTGTAGGGCAAGTGTTGAACACTAGATCTTTAAGCCTACCCCACAAATGAAAATCAAGGCAGGTCAAATCGGGGGATCTTGGTGTCCAAGGAAATATTGACCCCCTCCAACGATTGGTAAAACGCTCGTCCAAATAATGTCTATCATTTCGAGAAAAATGGGCAGGACCGCCGTCGTGCTGAAACCACATATTCCTTATTACAGCCAAGGGTATATCTCCTAAAAGTCCGGGTAAGTCATTAATTAAAAAATGTAAATAACTTTCACCGTTTAAATTTTGTTCAAAAATGAACGGCCCTATGACTTTACCATCGATGATTTCGCACCAAAAGTTGCCAGTCCAACGGTGCTGATTATCCGCTTCTCGCATTCAGTGTGGATTGGTATCCGTCCAGTAGTGCATATTATGCAAATTTAGTTTATCAGTATTAGTGAAAGTAGCTTCGTCGGTCCATAATATCCTAGATAAAAAATGCTTGTCTTCGTTTACCATATTACGAAGCCAATAGCAATGGTTCAGTCTATTGTCAAAATCCGTCTCTGATCACTCTTGATGTACAACAATATGGTACGGATGCATTTTAAAATCATGTAAAATCTTGTGCACTGACCCGATAGATATTGGTAAGTCTCTTGAAATTTCACGTATACTTGCGTGAGGTAAAACATGAATGTAAGCCAGGACATTTGTTATATTTTCCTCATTTCTGGGGGCGATTTCTTCTTTGAACAGGAAGAGGCTGTACTTGAGTTGTTTCCTTTAACCATCTTGCTCAAGACTTTCCAGGAATAACGATGCCGATCAGGATAACGCAGAGCGAAGCAATTAGTGCGTTTTCAAAATTTGAGTGACATCACATTTTGTCAAAACATAAAGTTATTTGAAAATAACTAATAAAGATATCAATCAGCGGATTTCACCAATTTATGTATTTTTTCATGTTCCTTTTTTTTAAGTCGAGAAAAAAATTAGTATTAGTTTTTGAAACATCTGCTAAGTCGTCAGTAGTTCTGGCGTATTAAATTCGCCCCAAAATTTATTATTAAAGTTTGTTCTTATTATTTTCTACGAAATTTCAAGATAATTCTTCCAGTACTTTTTGACGCTAATTTTTTACGCATTTTTAAAGGCCGCCTTTTTACTCCTTCATATTTAGATTTTTCCCAAATCGTTAGTTCATCCTCAATATGAAGATTTTTAAACAAAATTTGAGGTTATTCGGGTAAGTAGCTTTTTAGCTATGCAGAAAAACAAGACGTTAAATCCGTAAGGAATAATACCAATCACAACACAAGTTGTTTATTTCCTGGGAGTATAAACACGTCTTTCGAATGTTCAGCATGGTCTTCCTAGCTCGGTGGTCAGATACTCGGCTTTGGATGCCGTGTATATGAGTCCCCGATCAGGCGAATGACTTTTTAATTTTTATTAAAACAAGTCTTTTTTTACAAAACCTATACTGATAGGTGGATCTGTCCCGTTAGCATTAACTTAACCTAACACGAAAACATTGAAAATCAGATTTAAAATACGCGTGCAATCTAATGTGATTTGATTGATATGATTCCTGGTTGACGTAACGACGGACCGATGTAAGTGGGAAAACATAAATTCTGAAACATGACCTGACGTCTATTGGTTTTTTTAAGTGTGAGGTATTGTATCCTTCGACGCCTACACACCGGTAGGTTTTTAAATGGGCAAGGAACTTGTTCATGATATTATTAGTCATTAAGACCTGTCTATCTATCATGGGAATTCATCGTCATCTTCAGCGTATAGCGATTTCAGCAGGAATCTAAATCAGATCTTTGGATAATAATAAACCGAACAAGTGTTTCAGTTATTAATTATTATTTATTGTATATTAATTATTACAAATTTCTCAAAATTAATTGAGAATTTCCGACAAATTTCTCAATTTGTCTTCGCTGACATTCAAACCAAGGATCTTTTACTTTCTAGGTAAACGTTTTGACAATTAAGCCACGTATGTATAGTTCGTGGTAGTCGAAGTTGGTTGTTGAGCTTATGGTCTTCGTGGCTTTGTGGTCAAGGCTTTCACCGAGAATTGATTTTTTTTAATTTAAATAAATTTCCCAAATGCTGATATAAAATAATTTTAAGAAATTTGTAATAATAAAATACAGAGGATAAGAAAACAGAAAAAAATAATTTAATGTGGTGCATCTTAAAGGCTTGAAGATTTCCAAAAATAGACCAAATATTATAATTTTTTTTATTTTGCTACGTTTCGGCAGATGTTTGCTACCATCATCAGGCTAAAATGACACAATATTTGTTTAGACGAACAAATTAAGAAATGTAAATATGTAAAAAGAAAAAAATTTACTAGTAGAAATTTTTTTATGTTTTTAAGAATTTGGAAAATTGACAAGGTTCATATACATGTAATATCACAAACATAACATATTTTTTCTACAATTATATAATATTATAGTTTGGAGAGTAATCAAGAGAAAACATTTTTTGTTTCTTATATATAAGAAAAAACATTTGTTATTATTTTTTATAAAGTCCATAAAAAAATCATCATTAGACAAAAAATGAATCGATATTATGAATATAAACATACCTTTTTGATAAATGTGCACCACTTTAAACCATACTTTGTTTTTAATTTGTTTGTGCAGGCTTATATTGTTAATTTAAAAAAGACCGGGATCTAGGAACTAGAACAGTGACGGCTTTTCAGGGGCGGTTGAGTCGGCCGGGCCGTACCAGAAAATATACAAGGAAAATTCTCTTTTTAAAAAAGTAGGTAAATATTTTTCAAAAATAAGTTTGCAACCATCCTAAAACGCACAAAACCAAAATGTAGTTTATTATTTCCTTGGCACATAGCAAAATAGGTAGGTATCCATATTATCGTTGCCATTAACAGCAGTCAGTGGGCCACCGTCCACAGATATACTAATATATTTATTAGACTTCAGCTACTAATTCACGTGGTACGTAGTACGTTCGCATACATCCTTTGTGTATGTGGCTTTCACTTTGGCTTTTTTTTTCTTCTTGAGGCAAGATATATTAAAATATCAAAAAATTAAATTGACTGACTAGAGCGTTTTACTAACATGTTTTTCTTATTTATTAAATTTATACTCTAGCCTAGATCTGCTATCTATAGGTTGGTGCCTCCTAATTATCATTGAAAAAATAAACAGAAAATAATAAGATTACTATTTGACCATATTTGGACGCGGCACCAATTAACACCACATCGGCCTCAAGGGTGATTTTAGTAAACATTCCGGGGGGGGGGGGTTAATTTAAAAAAAAGTTTGTTAATATATTTTATTACAGATGGTATGAGAAGAACATAAATACTCATATTTTTTTATCATACTTGTGGCAAAAGTGAACAGCCTCTAATAAATAGTTATAGAATACCGTCGAATTTTTCTCCTGCAGCAAATTTATTAATTACATTGTTTATATTTACATCAATACTCTATCTATGGATATGCAAGAGACCCAATCCAACACGTTGCTCTTGTGCTATAGCGTTTCCTAGCCAAGTTTTTAATCGTAATCTTCACGTAAAAATGTGTAAATTACAAATAATGTTTGATCGGTCTGTAGGGAGGGGGAGTAATTACCTCATTACCCCCTCACCGGAAAACCGCCCTTAATTAGCCTTCAGCCTCAGTTGACCCTAAATTTTAGAGTACGAGCCGTCACTGATGTGGATAATGGATAATGATGTTGTACCTATGATATACATATATATATATATATATATATATATATATATATATATATATATATACAGTGTCATCCACTTTTCATAAGTATACCGCAGTTTGTCAGAAATTATTTAGTTTAAAATTCTGGTGTTTGGTATGTATTTAAAAGCAGAGTTGTTTTGACATAGCTCATTGTCGTGCGAACCAGGGTGGTAAAAAAGAGCTCAAATTTTTGAAAAAAATATTAGCGATTTTTTATGGAAATTTTGATCTTAGATTTTTATTTAGTATCATCAAGAAACTCTCTGTACCAAATTTTAACAAAATTTTTCATTGGCTTTTGGAGATACAAGCTTTCAATAAGTGCATTTTTTTAAATTTCAAAGGTAAAATTGTCGTAAACCATTGTCAATACTACTTTACATTTTTTTTGTTTTTTTTTGCCCACAATATATCAGAACCTCGAAGAACTCGGATATTTTTATAGATAGTAAAAATAACCAAAAGAATGAAAAACAGTTTCTTCTGATAGAGGCAATGGTTTACGAGAATTTTGCCATTGAAATGTAAAAAAATGCGTTTTTTAAGCTGGGTGGTAAAAAAGGGGTTAAATATGCCAATGCAAATGAAATTTTTTTTGACATTTGGTTTAGAGGTGTTCTTGATGATGCTGAATAAGAATCTAGGATCAACATTTCCAAAAAAAGTGCTACTATTTTTTTCAAAAATTCGACATCTTTTTTCCACTTTGGTTCCCACGCCAATAGGTGATGTCAAAGTTGAATGTGCCAAAATAATCAGATTTTAAATCTGTACATAGCATCACAATTTTAAACTAATTCCGGAGATCCATTTCTACTATATATATGTATATATATATCTTGAAACTGATAATGGGGTTGCAGCTTAAAAAGGTTGGCCTAGGGTGAAATGAAAAAACTCTTTCTTTGTTTAGTCAAGCTTTCGAGTATATTGTGTTACTCTTCCTCGGGACAAACTAAATACAAAGATATTTGTTAATGGTGCTTGGTATAGATAGAAAAACTCACCAAAGTTGGATTTATAATGAAAACAGGTGAAACACTACAGAAAGCATATACAACTTCAACCATTCATTCATCTGCGACTACCCTTACTTCTCTGTATATATATATATATATATATATATATATATATTTATAAGGCGATACAACTTCAGACCAGTAATAAAATCACCTCTCATCTGCGTACGTATACCTGTGTAAATTACAGCTAAGACACACAGCTTACGATATCTCTGTTGATGATGATGATGATGATGATATATATATATATATATATATATATATATATATATATATATATATATATATATATATATATATATATATATATATATATATATATATATATATAATACGTAGCTCAAATTTTATAGGTAGTGGTTCGTATTTGGATGAAAGGTATCGTATAAATTGTCCAAAGTTTCGAAGTGCAAAATAGGAAAAACTAATGATAAATAAGTGCTTGTGCAATAGTCGAATAATTCTGATAAATTATTATATAAATATAAATATTATTTTTAATATAGAGAAATAAATTTAAATATTTTAATATTTGATCTGTCAGTATTCAGCGTCACATTTCTCACATTACTTAATGAACAGCATAACTTGATATTTCTCACAATAACACATAATCAGCCAAAGCAAAATAATACTGTCATTCAATATGCGTACCTTACGTTCTCTTAGATAATGAACGTTAAGTAAGATGGGAGCTGGAATAAAACAATAATAACTTACTTCGATAGATGAGATTTTAAATCAATGTGTTTGTTATCATTTTAACCCTGTGTCGGTCGCAACCTTATTTTGTATAAAATATGTCGCAGTGTATCAAAATGATACAATCTAATTTTGACTCAAATTTACAATAAAAATAATGAAGATTTTGTATCAAGTTTATTTGTAGATTATACCTGATACATATGCACTTGATTATATGCTACTTAATTATAACTTAAGTGTCAATATTTTAAGGCACCAAAATATTTATTTTAAAATCTCCGAAACCACCAGTTTTAACCAGGTCGCAATGTATCTCTTTGATACATAAATATAAAGATGAGTAATATGACACCAGATTATTGTGGTTTTGGTTTTGTTTTTTATATTTTTATAATTTATTCTTTTAGTAGAAATTTATAACATTCATGTATTTACAAAAATGGTAGATGCCTACAAACTAGAAATAAAACCTAACTAAAAACATACTACAGTTTTTTTTATTTTAGCTAGATAACAAAAATAAAATGTTGTGTTTTTATGTCACAAAAAAATAAAATCTTTTTTCCTAAAAAATTCAAATAAAGAAAATAAACATTCTGATTGATTCACTGCAGGCACCATACACTTAGCCTTCACTTGAGTCTTCTTGTTCTTGTAACCGAGGGTGACACGATGTACATACTGGAACTGTATGCTCGCCACAAATGTATTGCTTACAATTTTTGCAACTGGTTTTAGTTAATCTGGTCTTCCGTGATGTATAACACAGTGTGCAGCGACGACGCTTCCCTTGAGGTGCTATATCATCCATATCCTTTACTCTAGCTTCTCCGTCAGGTTGTACAGTTGGGCTGAATCTTCTAAGACCTTCAGAAAGAGAACGTGGCAAGCCTTGTGTCCTGAGACTTCTTCTTTGCAGTTGCGATAAGGCTAATTCATGACCAAGATTTCGAAGAAAAAAACGACGTCGCTTACACTTTTGTCCATTTCCTATTGAAATAACTCGAGCATTTATGCCTGCAACAATCAACATGGCAAAAAAAACTACCATTGGCCAGCGGCGTGTGTTCTTGGCAACGTTATAAGATTCGCAGAGCTTGTTGACAACGTCGACACCTGATTTGGTCTTATTATAGTATGTGATCCTTTCTGGTTTAGCAGCTTCTCCTGTCTCATGATCTATGGCATCATCGTAATGCTGGGAAGATATAACAAGTACATTTCTATTCTTCTTTGGTACATAAGAAACAATTGTGTGTTCTCCAAAACCAAACATACTCGAATGTAGAGGTCGTGCTTTCACATTTAAAAGATCTACTGGCAGTTCTTTCTTATATTTTTTTATTGTGCCAACATACGACAATTTGTTACTCTTTAGCTCAGTAACCAGCTTCACGTCTGTAAACCAGTTATCCACCGTAATATTTCGTCCTGTTCCATAAATAGGTTCTGACAATCTTTTGACGACATCGGATGGTTTATTACTTGGTTCATAACGTCACTGGGACTGCCTTCCAGAATAGATCTCCATATTGTGGGTGTAAAAAGTAACTGCATCACACAACGCATAAATTTTCACGCCATATTTGGAAGGCTTTGAAGGGATATATTGTTTGAACCTGCAACGTCCCCTGAAAGCTTCTAATTTCTCGTCAATTGTGACACACTGTCCGAGTGAATAGCTTTGCTTACAGTTAGAAACGAAATTTTCGAATAGATCACGAATCTGTGCAATGTTGTCAACAGCCTTCCGTTCAGTTCTTGTGTTGCGGTCATCGAAGCGCAGGCATCTCATGAGGAATTTGAACCTTCTTAGACTCATAACGAGACGAAATATTTCCACGCCATGTCCATCTGTACCCCAGAGATCCTCCAACATCAATCTGTTGGCATGCAATGTTCCTGCCAGATACAAAAGACCTATAAAGGCTTTGATTTCTGTTAGGTCTGTGTCATTCGCATCACGCTGTCTATCAAACCGATCCCTTACTTCAAGATGAATAAACTGGTTTGTGAACTCGACTATTTTTAGCAGCATCGTATCAGAAAAAAGATTACTCCAACATTCTATAGGTAACTTTGCTGAACGTGCATCATATATCACTCCTGGGAGACGTCTTACAATATTGTGTGGCTCAGGGCATCGCTTCTTCAATTGTGGTAACTTCATCCATTTTGTGGCATTGTCTTTTCCAAGGTAGAATAAATTTGTGTATGAGTCAGTTTCTTCATCGGTCCCACTCTCCCCAGTATCAGAGGAACCAACCCTTCTTTCTGCTAACTGATTCTGCATCGGTGTCCGGTTCATCCCCAAAGTCTTACGTTTGGTTAGGACGTCTTTCTAATTCAACTTCTCCTACTCTACTTTCGGAGATATTCTACATCATCCGGATTATTAAAAAAGTTCCGCTTCTCATCCATCATACTAAAAACAAAAATATAAAAATACCTACTTGAAATAAATAATGTAAAATAACACTTACACGTTATGTCGCAATGTATCAATATGTTACAATACGCCGAAAATTACCCACATGAAATTAAGAGACCTTCGCGACCACGAGCGAAAGGTAGACTGAGGCGACACAGGAACTCATAAGCAAGGCGGCTTCTCCCCACTTTCGCGTTGTAAAATGGCAGACAAAATTGGGGCGCTTGTATCGTTTTGATCCACACGCGACCGACCGAGGGTTAAAAGAAAGAGTCTTTAAAAAATGTATCAACTATGTATAGCATAGTCTTTTTACCTTGTCCAAATTTTAATCTGATTCTTACTTTTTAAGATATAAAAAAATTGTTGAACACAGCAATATAACATGCGTTTTTTAACGAGCCATCCTGTAAATTTTACTGGGTTTGATACCCAAAATACCAAAAAAACGTTTTTTTTTTAGTTGGCCAGGGATTGAATCATTATTCTTTTATTTTATATCTAAGGTATCTTAAAAACTCGGTTAACAAGTATATTAAAACACTGATAAACCAAAACATCCACAAAAAACAACAAACAATTATAATAACAACTCAACAACTATCTTGAATACTTAGCGATTAGCATAGTTGTTTATTCACAAAAAATGCTAAAATTGTCTTCCATTCTGCTCGATGCATTTTTGAACTCGGCTTGCAACTGAACGAGTGGCGTTATAAATATGAATATTTGGCACTCTTCCAATGCAATTAATAAAGTTCTTCTTAAGTATAAAATATATATAAAAAAAAATCTAGTGGCGCAAGGTCGGGGGAACGTGGAGGTCATTTATAGTTTGATCTATATGTACTAAGCCAATTTTCGCCGAAATTGACCGTTAATAAGTGTCTTACCATATTGGCTGGGACACCGTCTTGTAGATAAATATTATTTCTTGCAGCTAATGACATGTTATCCAACTCGTTTATTACACATTCTTCCAAAATGTGGATGTATCCTTCAGCATTCAAATTTTCATCATAAATCCTGTAGTTAAGGACTCTATTTGGATATAGTGCCACCTACACATGAAACCCAAAGCGACCTTGTTGTACCCTAGCGGCGGTCTGATGAGGATTTATGTTTGACCAATATCGATTGTTATGTCAATTAAAAATTCCTTCGTCAGATATAAAAGCTTCGTCAGTCCATATCACATTTTGAAAAAAATTGGGATTCCGATTAATCTGTTGCAAATACCAAAACAAAATTCGAACTTTCCTTATTTTATACAGTTCATACTACGTTTTTAGAACTTTAGATTTACTTATGCCAATGTCTTTGTCAATATTACGGCCAGCAACACAAATATATATTTACTTAATCTCTTTCTCTATTGTCCTTATTGTAAATCTTACCTCTTGGTTTTGCGAATGATCCATACGCACTTAAATTGTCATATAATCTTTGAAATATTTGTTTATCTGGCTATAGTTGTTCAGGGTAACGCTCAAAATATAGGTCTAAAGCTGCTTCTTTATTTTTATTACTCTGAATATGGAACTCAAACATGTTTAACTTTTCGTAGTTTTGAAAAACATTCATTTTGGACACCTTTTTTTATATAATATAATCGAAAACGGAATTTGACAATCAATCTTAATTGTTATTTAATTTTATGACATGTAAACAAACAAAAACAAACGCCTAAAGAATTCAGTCCATGGCCAACTAAAAATAAATGTTTTTTGATATTTTAGCTAGTAAAAAGTCATAAAACTTTTGTATCTAAAGTGTTTTTTATCTCTATAAATAACCGAGTAATAAAAGTCATAAGAAACGGGAGATTTTGAGAATCATCCTGTATTTTCTAAACCAACCCAGTTAGCGTAGATCTGACCGCGCCATTAAACTAAACACTAAAAAAAAAGGGGGACACTTAATTTTTTTGGATCTCTTACCGTTCAGTCTATATACCCTATAATATCAACGAAAAAAAACCACCCTGTACATTCAAATATAATTACGGAAATATCTTTATCAGTATAAGCATGCCGTAAATAACAAATAAGTGGCATTTTCTGAGGATAGACCGATGCACCTAGCCCATCGCTCAAAATAAAATATCTATTAATAGTAGAGGCAAGAAATATTTTTATCAGATTCGCAAATCGCATTTTAGAAAGTTTAAAACATTTTCTCTTAAAAATATGTAAAAGGTTAGATATAAGATGCATTTTTTCTGGGTAATGCAATGAGATTTTTAAATGTACTGTTTATGAAAAGTCTTTTAATATGCCCTATTCCATTAAGCAAATTTAGAATTTCTAAACTAGTAGAGTCGGGGGTGCAACTGAACTCGAGTAGGTTTTGATTTCCGTAAACCAGACTCATATTCTACCCCATTACGGTGCAGATTTTCACAATGTTAGTAAAGTCCGTTTAAAATATTTTCATGTAGCAGAACAAGCTGGAGAATTATTAAAGCAATGAGTATTAAATATCGGACTATAAATAAAAAACAAGTGTTAATAGAATCTCACCGTTTACAAGTATGGCGTCGCGATTATTTAAATTCCATACAGGAATATAGGGCAAAAAACATATATTTTGACGAAACAAGGTTTGATACCCATGACACCCCCAAAAAAATGGAACGGTTCAATAAATAAGTGCCAAACCAAAGCTACCTAAAATAAAAGGCAGAGGATTACAATTTTGCATGCGGTTTCACAAACTGGTTTTATTCCAAACTCTTTGTTACTATCTTCGAAGAACGTACCAATTCATTTTTGGATTATCATTAAGATACAAGTGGAAAATTATTTGAAGATTGGTCTCAAAACCGCCTTATTCCAAGTATCCAAAAAATTGTTATGAACAACGCTAGCTATGATAGCCTCCAAATCAATGATATGACAAATTATATATATTTCGAAGAAACTTATACAAAAAAAGATCTTTTAAATGTTTTAAAAGCACATAAAATTAAAACAGAATATATTTGTGACAATCTTGCTAGTGCCTCTGTTCATACAGTTTTGCGTCTTCCTCCGTAATATTGTATTTTTAATCCGGTCGAACATACCTGGCATGAATTAAAAGCCACGATTTTGCTAATAATTATTAATAATATCAGAAATAAATACATACTAATATTCAAAAAAAAAATTAACTCCGTTTCTTTTTCATTAAAGGTAAAAAGTGAAAATTCTCTATTATTATGGGGACAAAATCCGTACCTCCCAGTAACGGCTCGTACTCTAAAATTTAGGGTCGGCCGAGGCTTATGGCCAATCAAGGGTGAGGGAGTAATGAGTTAATTATCCCCCTTCCCCCTCCTTTTAGACCGGTCAAATATCATGTGTAATTTACATATTTTTACGTGAAAATTACGATTAAAAACTTGGCTAAGAAACACTATAGCACAAGAGCGACCTGTTGGATTGGGTCTCTTGCACATCCAAAGATAAAGTATTGATGTAAATATAAACAATGTAACTAATAAATTTGCTGCAGGAGAAAAATTGGACGTTATTCTATAACTATTTATTAGAGGTTGTTTTTTTTTTTCACTTTTTTTCACACAAAAAATATGGGTATATATATTGTTCTCATACCATTTACAATAAAATATAATAGGCACTAACATATATATATATATATATATATATATATATATATATATATATATATATATATATATATATATATATATATATATATATATATATATATATATATATATATATATATATATATATATATGTTTTCGTTTTCTTGGCCTTAGTACTTATATTGTGAATTAAGTGGTTTCTTGGGAATAAGGCACATGAATATACTAAATTTCTGTTATATTTTCTTCATAACTTTGACGTTTCGGTCGAACGTTGACCTTCATCAGAAACACTACAAAAAGGAACAATTCGAAAAAAATTTTTTGTTTTACAAAATTAATAAAATATTTAACTTACGTAATTGGAAGGTTTCATGGATAACATCCTGTATATGTCAATAAATTAAACACAAACACTCAGCGACTAACATTTACATTTAAAAACTTGACATGCTGTATATACATTTACATTTGTCGAAATTTTAAGAACACATACAAGCAATATACGAACAATACTGACGAATGGTTTGGTGTATGGACGATGAGATTAGGTCTATGTCTGTAAAAACTTAAGATACTATTTTTTCTTTTTGTTTTGGAATTTAAATGCGGACTATTGTTGTTATGCAGTTGCCATTATAGATTTATTATTTTATAATATTATTGTAAATTTTACTGAGTTGTGTTGTGTCGGTTTTGGAGTTTATGCAATGGGGGTCTTTTTTGTATTTCATTCACTTCCAAAATTTCACGTCTTTTAGTGTGACTTTCTGTCTTTAATATTTTTACTGCATTGAAATCAAAACTATGTTTCTCCTCGAGAGCATGGTTGGTGAGGGCTGTTTTATTTTTTTTGTCATATTTATGGCCGTTAATTCGGTTTTTAATGTATTGGCTTGTTTGTCCAACATACACACTATTGCAATCTTTACATGGGATTTCGTAGATTACGTGTGATTTTATCTTTTGGAATTGCTGATTTGATTTTGGAGAAATTTGTTTTTAGTGCTGTTTAGTGTGTGCTTTGTGAGCTATGGTAATGTTGTATGGCTTAAAAATGTTTTTAATGTTTTCAGATAAGCCCGGAATGTATGGTAAAGTAAGAAAAGTATTAGTTTTGTTATTATTATTTTTTCTATTATTATTTGTTTGGTTGTAGAAAATATATATTCGATTTTTAAAAATTTTATTAATTAATATGTCGGGATAGTTATTCTGTTTTAGTGCAATTTTTGCTTTCTTAATCGCATTTTCACGGTACTCAGGGTCGGACAACCTTATGGCACGATCGGCAAGACCTATAATAACTGATTTTTTTGGGGTAGAGGGTGTTGGGAATGAAAATTTAGGTAGCGTGATGACCAAGTTTCCTTCATATACCATTCTGATCTAATTTTGTTGGAGTGGTGATGTAGGGTGAGGTCCAGAAAGCTTATTCGGTTTTGATTTTCAGTTTCGATAGTGAATTGCAATCTGTTATTATAGTTATTGAACGCCTCGATTATTTCGTTTTGTTTGCTAATGGGGATGGCTGTTATGCAATCGTCCACGTACCTGTAAAAAAATGGAATTTCAAATGGAATATCACTAAGAACTGTTTCTTCTAAGTCTTCCATTACTAATTGCGCTATTACGCTGGAAATGGACGCCCCCATGGCACATCCTTCTATTTGTTTATAGAATTTTTGATCGTAAATAAAATATGTTGAATTTAGTGTAAGTTCTACTGCTTCTAAAAAGTAATTTAAAGGGATATCTGTAAAAGGTTTAATTTTATTCCATTTTTTTGTAATTATGTTTTTTGCTATATTTATAGGAATGCTAGTGTAAAGGGATATTACATCTAAAGAAACGAGGATATAGTTATTTGGTATAGTTAAATGTTTTATTTTATTTTTGAAATCCATTGAATCTTTTATATAGTATTCATTCTGGAACAAAATTTTCTGAAGAATGTCTTTGAAAAATTTTGGAGATTTTCAAATGGAGATTGGACGGAGTGGTATGCCTTGTTTGTGCATTTTTGGTAATCCGTAGATTCTTGGAGGATGTGAGTTTTGGATTTTTAATTTTTTTGCTAAGTTTGGTGAAATATAGGCTTTGTTTTCCCAAAGAGATATTAATTCGTTATTTTTTTTCTGGTAAATTATGGTGGGATCGTTTTTTAATTCTTTATAGGTGGTATCATCTTTTAGTAGGTCACACATTTTACCATTGTAATCATTTTTTGACATAATAACAGTTTTATTTGTTTTATCAGGCTGTAACACTAATAGGTTATTATTTTCTCTGAGAAATTTTTTTGTTTTGTTTATTTTTTGTGCTAAAATTTTTTCTTTTTTTTGGGTGAGAGAAGTTCTCTTTTGAAAGTTATTTTTGTGATTAGTTATTATGTTGCAACATTGAGAAAGTATATTGTCTTTGGTATTAGAATCAAGGTTTGTCAAGGATGTTTCGATGTTGCTTATTAACTCAGGGATAGGTATATATTCAGCTTTTTGAAGAGGAATTGCGAAATTCGGCCCCATACTTAGTGTCTAACAAACATACTCAGGAAGATCCACATTTGTTAAGTTTTCAAGCCATGAAATGTTGTCATGCGTGGGATTTATATTTGTGTTTGAAAGGGGTTGAATTTTGTTAATGTTTTTATTTTTAATTTATTGAAAAATAACCTCTGTTTTTTGGTCTTCTTGTTTTTTGAAATTTGTCAACATTTGCATAACAGCCATCCCCATTAACAAACAAAACAAAATAATCGAGGCGTTCAATAACTATAATAACAGATTGCAATTCACTATCGAAACTGAAAATCAAAACCGAATAAGCTTTCTGGACCTCACCCTACATCACCACTCTAAAAATGTTTTTAATGTTTTCAGATAAGCCCGGAATGTATGGTAAAGTAAGAAAAGTATTAGTTTTGTTGTTATTATTTTTTCTATTATTATTTGTTTGGTTGTAGAAAATATATATTCGATTTTTAAAAATTTTATTAATTAATATGTCGGGATAGTTATTCTGTTTTAGTGCAATTTTTGCTTTCTTAATCGCATTTTCACCTTACTCAGGGTCGGACAACCTTATGGCACGATCGGCAAGACCTATAATAACTGATTTTTTTTGGGGTAGAGGGTATTGGGAATGAAAATTTAGGTAGCGTGATGACCAAGTTTCCTTGGTATACCATTCTGATCTAATTTTGTTGGAGTGGTGATGTAGGGTGAGGTCCAGAAAGCTTATTCGGTTTTGATTTTCAGTTTCGATAGTGAATTGCAATCCGTTATTGTAGTTATTGAACGCCTCGATTATTTCGTTTTGTTTGTTAATGGGGAATATATATTTTCTACAACCAAACAAATAATAATAGAAAAAATAATAACAACAAAACTAATACTTTTCTTACTTTACCATACATTCCGGACTTATCTGAAAACATTAAAAACATTTTTAAGCCATACAACATTACCGTAGCTCACAAAGAACACAATTTACTAAAAACAAATTTCTCCAAAATCAAATCAGAAATTCCAAAAGATAAAAAATCACACGTAATCTACGAAATCCCATGTAAAGATTGCAATAGTGTGTATGTTGGACAAACAAGCCAATACATTAAAAACCGAATTAACGGCCATAAATATGACAAAAAAAATAAAACAGCCCTCACCAACCATGCTCTCGAGGAAAAACATAGTTTTGATTTCAATGCAGTAAAAATATTAAAGACAGAAAGTCACACTAAAAGACGTGAAATTTTGGAAATGATTGAAATACAAAAAAGACCCCATTGCATAAACTGCAAAACCGACACAACACAACTCAGTAAAATTTACAATAATATTATAAAATAATACACCTCTAATGGCAACTGCATAACAACAATAGTCCGCATTTAAATTCCAAAACAAAAAGAAAGAATAGTATCTTAAGTTTTTACAGACATAGACCTAATCTCATCGTCCATACACCAAACCATTCGTCAGTATTGTTCGTATATTGCTTGTATGTGTTCTTAAAATTTCGACAAATGTAAATGTATATACAGCATGTCAAGTTTTTAAATGTACATGTTAGTCGCTGAGTGTTTGTGTTTAATTTATTGACATATACAGGATGTTATCCATGAAACCTTCCAATTACGTAAGTTAAATATTTTATTAATTTTGTAAAACAAAAAATTTTTTTCGAATCGTTCCTTTTTGTAGTGTTTCTGATGAAGGTCAACGTTCGACCGAAACGTCAAAGTTATGAAGAAAATATAACAGAAATTTAGTATATTCATGTGCCTTATTCCCAAGAAACCACTATATATATATATATATATATATATATATATATATATATATATATATATATATATATATATATATATATATATATATATATATATATATATATATATATATATATATATATATATATATATATATATATATATATATATATATATATATATATATATAGCAGATTCAGGCTAGAGTATAAATTTAATAAATAAAAAAAACATGTTAGTAAAATGCTCTGGTCAGTCAATTCAATTAATTTTTTTTATATTTTAATGTATCTTGCTTTAAGAGGAAAATTAAATAGATGCCAAAGCGAAAGCTACATACACAACCCAAAAAGTATATTGTCCAGCAAGAACCCCACGATGCGGCCGGCTGACTTAGAAAACAAATTGCAAATGATATTTTAAAATATTCACTTCACATTTCGTCACTACATTTAAACATGTAACATGGAGTGAAAATTACTAATATAATATATTAACCATCATTATTCATTACTAATGTAAAGAACTAACAAATTAATTTAAAATACTATTTTAAATTATATCTAAAATTCAAGTGTGCCATAGGTAGACACTGGTAAATCATTAGTACGAATCCAATATGGTATAACAAAATGGTGCCCAGTAAAAATGTTTGAAAAAAAGACAGTATATATGTGTTACTAAATGACGATGTGAGGAACTAAATGGGTCACACATCACTATTTTTAATAAAAGGAAAGGATCATTACGAGGGAAGTCCAGGGTAAAGGAAATTTACGGATTTCTTTTTGCTTCCCTCGTAAAAGTGAAGTATTGTAATGATGTATTTTGCACAAACTTGAAGTATTATGTCGGAATCAACAAGCAACATTTTTGTACGAATCCAAGATAGTGGGAAAAAATGGCGGCATAATAAATTATTTAAAGATTCAGCCTGAAAAGACTACTTAATGGACTGATTTAAAATTGTGTGCCATAACTAATTGTGGTACAGGGATCAACTAGTAAAACTGTGTTATTAATTGAATACTCGACCCAGGTAGTGTTATTGCAGTTACTTAGTCAGGACTGTTTTTCGTGAAATATTCTATAACTAATTCCCTATAAACAAAAACTACTCGAGTTCAGTCTGCCCCACCACTCTATTAGTAAAGGATTTGCTAAGAATAGTGGGATGGCCTAGAAAAAGCGATGTTCCCAGGGAGCATTTACAAGGTGTCTAATAGGGGCTACTTGCTGTGGCTGTAATGAGCCCCCCCTCAAATGAGTAGTACGAAAATGAAATAAAAATGGACAATGCTATTTTTTTCTTGATATGATGCTGTCACTGGTACGAAATAAAAACCTAAACGCACACGCACCAACAGATATTTAAATCTTCACCATAATTCCACCTCCTAAAGATAAAACAATATGTTATAAATTAATTGAATTTTAGAGTCTAATCAATCTATATTCAAAAATTAACTTCACCAGTAAAAATAATTTTACTAACGTACGAATTTTAACTTCTTAACAGTGAAAGCGGCACTTTTGAATCTACCTATATTTTAAATAACTGGAAACTTCAGTATTATCAATGATTCTCTAAAAACCTGGAGCCCTATGACTTTTCGAAAATATCAGAAAATAGTTTAATGGTTTAATAAAGACTTATAGAGTTGGCATCATTTATTTGGTACACATATAAAAGATTTTTTTTAGCGTAGTTTGAAATTATTTTTAATAGCATGAAGATAAAAAATATATTTCCACATTTTAAAAGTAAAATAAACACATACTTAAAATGTTGTGTAATAAAATCTTGCACTGTATATTATTTAGCATTATGTAGCATAGCTCAAAAATCAAAAAAAAATATATGGGGATGAAATGGCAACATTTTAGTAATAATTTAAAATGGCAGCCAATTAAAAACATAACTAAAAAACCACTTTTCCAATTGAGTCCAAATTTTGCGCAAGAATTAAATGTGGTGTAAGGATAAATTGATAAAATTTTTCTGTTAAGTCATGATGGCGGCATATTGAAATATTTACAAAATCAGTGTCAAAAAACTACATATACCAGTAGAACACAAAACACTAAAATTAATAACAAATTTTCTCAAAAGATTTCAAACAACAATGGTGTTCCACAAGGAAGTATTTTGGGTCCTTTATTATTTGTTTAGTATATAAATGATATGCCTAATATTTTAAATTCTTGTACAATTCAGTTATTTGCTGATGATACTTTAATATTATGTAATTGGCTTAAAGTAAATAATTTAAAATTAAATGTATCAAAAACCACGTACATAATACTTGCAAATAATAATTTAAATATTAATAAACATATTATAATTGATAATGAAAATTTAGAAATGGTTACTTCTTTTAAATACTTAAGAATTTTAATTAATTAATTGATTCAAATTAAAAGTTTGACATTTATTTTAAAAAGGTAATTTCTAAAATTTTAGTAAAATTAGGAAAGATTTGAACTATTTTTCCAAAAAAATTATAATACAATAATTTTACCTCATTACCTGTACTGTTCAACAATTTTATATAATGTATATTTGTTATACTAAATTGTCAAAACCACGCATGACACTAGAAATTGTCAAAGTTTTTACCTAAATAGAATTTCGAAATCGTTAAGCTATAAGTTTTTTATAATGGTCTAATAAATCATAATAAATTAAAACCATCTATTAGGTCACAAAGGTCTTTAAATAAATTTAAAAGTGTTAAAAGAATACTTGTTAAATAACCAAGATTGATATATTTATAAAATAATCTTACTGTAATATTAATAAAATGAATAAGTTCTCTATTTAAATAAAATGTAAGAGTAGCATTTTTCCTAAATAAACCATATTACTACTATTACTTCTACTTGAATGTTTGCATAGAAGCCAAGTATGACAGACAGATTAACTGGTAAAATATTAGTGCGAATCCTGAATGTAAAAATATAATGGCGGTCCATTAAACTGTTCAAAAATTCGGTAAAATTCAATTTTCTGGAGTAAAACTTTTTTTATGGAAAATAAACGAAATAATTTGTTGTTATTCTAAAGAATATGTTAATAACGTTATGAAAAATGAAAAATAATTAAAATTATTACAAATTATAAATTCAAGAAAGAAAAACAAAATAAAATATAAGCAACGAGTTTATTTGAGTTGGTAATGTGTGTATGTATGTATGTGTATATCCGATCTGAACTTAAAAAATATTACAGTGTGTCTCCTTTGTGCATTTTACAATGGAAAATTTCCAGGATTACCCTTCATTTTGGCAAAAAAAAAACAAAAGCCAGCTAAAAACATTTATTGCGAAAAATACACTTGTGCAATCTTTCAGTCAATCAGTTCTGTCAATATACAAACCGATAGAGCTGTATTCACATTCCCAAATACAATCAGCTTAACTTGAATTTGTTACGCATGACACACACAGAATTTCTCTTTCATATTACCCATTTATATTTCAATTCATTTATATTATTAATTGGGGGTATTAAAAATAAGTAAATCCAGAACGGTTAACATTAAAAATGTAAATGTAGCTTCGAAATGGCTATTTTGAACGATGCATGTCATTCGTTACCACGACAACACCCACGCGCTCCTTAACTACAAACAATAGCAAACAGCGGAAGTGAATTTAATTAATTTTATTTTGAATGCATTAGTTTAAATAAAATTTAATTTTCAGTTATGTTTACAAAATTTACTCGTAAAATAAAATGTAACAAAATATATCGCGTGGAAAATAAAATCTTTTTTGTGAAAAGTCCAAAAATTGTGTTGCTCCTAATGACTTTTGATAAAAGCATTCGTGCACGTGGTCAATGAGGTAAAAAAATCCCTCATCTTTCAGATTAGGGATTTCTTCAGCTTAATGATCATGTGCACCCTTGCTTTTTTTAACACTATAAGTGCTCAAGATCTTTGCGATTTTTTCCAGAAATTCTGTTTGTACTTGATATATTACTACTGATAAAAAATATTTCATCGTCTTAATCTAAATGAATGTTCCATATATGAATCAAATGAATGTATTGTCATAAATTCTTATTTGCGCCTCCGCAGAAAACGGTCTATTAAATTTTAAAAAATTACAAGGTAAGTTCCGGATACTTGAGTAAAAGATAGGTAAACGCCTTTTCTCAGATACTTTCTCTGGGTCAAGCAAAATGAAATATATATTACAAGAGAAAAGGCTACATATTATGTTTTAATAATGCAGGAAAGTACAAATCACTTAAGGCAAAAAAATGTTATATAACTGTGTAGTTTGCCAGTTTAATTTAAAAATTGTACTAAATATTTTATTCACTTTACTATCCAAAACTATTAATTACATCGTTATTAAATCATTAATTGAAGTTTTTGCATAAAATAGTTAAAAAATATTTAACCGTTGAATGACCCTTGTTTCAAAACGTACACAACTGGGAATAAATCCTACTTGCCGCACAAATTGTCGGTCTTACTTATTCGGTCTCTGAGATTTGTGCTATAGAGATATTGTTGTATAAGTAGTTTACAGCGAAAGATTCTTAGATAAAGAAGGATAAAATAGTATTTGTATCACTAAGTAGGAGAAACAGCAAATAATTCCAGAGAATTAATTTTTTGCTGTCATGAAGACATTAGTGTTAGTGTGTAAATGGTGCAAAATTTTAAAAAATTGTAAGTATTTTCTTTTAATTTGTTATAATTTATTTATGCAAAATCACTGATTTTCTAATTTAAAACAAAAGCAATCGAAGAGCGACAAAAATTTAAGATCTAATACAATAACCTAATCTAACTAGGGTCCAAAATAACTTTTTGTGCAGCATTGAGAGTAAAACTGTAATGTTTCTGCCTTTTCGAAAAAACAGTAAATTTTAAAATATCTGTAAAGCCAAAGCAGCCCTGGAGTGTTGTTAAATAAAACTTGTTTGCTCTAAATTACTTGTTAAAATATTTTCAGTAATTTTCTTTTTACCTGAATATTATACATAAAGTTATTACTGCAGAGCTACATATGCATATACAAAAATCTGTTCCATTACGAGAAAAGCTCCGGGTAAAGGCCAATTTAGCGATTTTTTTAAATATAAGTTATCTGATAATAATTTTAATTTCCTATTTCATATATCTACACAATACACTCTAAGGACAATTTAATAAATTGGGATAAGTGAACACTTAATTAAAAATATATGATATGTAAAAACAATTAACAAATAGAGTAAAAAGATCAAAATTCTATCCATTCTTACTATTTTTAAATCTTAGAATAATTAAAAACAGGGAATTGTTCTAGATATCTAGATATTATCGATCGGAAATAACATCAAAAAGCAGAATATTTCAAATAAACTCTCTCCATAATATAAAACAAACATATTTAACCTAAAGGAAGACCCAATTTATTGCAATTGCTTCGAATAATCCGTTTTATATCGATTTCCTTGTTGCATATTTTCCCCACGTGTTTTATTTCGCACCAATTTGTCATCCCTTAAAATCATTTATAAAAATGTCTATACAATTCTCCGTTAAAAGCTGTCATGCAAAAAATATCTCTACAGGATTTTAGATTATTCTACTGATGCACAAACTATGTTAGATACTATTTTAACTACATATTTACGTTTTAAATTTTGAAGATCTCTTAAACACCGTCATAGTTGCTTGTCGCCATTCTCACAGGATCAAAGGACCCAGGCATCCAGCTGGCCCGAAGCCGGTAAGGACCAAGGACGCATGTGCGCGCAACTGATATACGTGCAATCAATTTTTTTTCTTGTCTTATTTTATCCTCGATTGATAGGAATACATCAGTTTTGAAATGGTTGATTTTCCTAACAATCAAATCATACTTCGTTCAGGTACACTGGGATTTTATTCTAGTTTTTCATGTATGACTCATAAATCGATATCAAACGCAAATCCTTGCAGTAAAGCAAAGTAAATTTAGCAATTGCACATCATGCGTGACGCGACGTTTGGGTCAAACTCAGAAAAATTAGAAAGCAAACATACTTTTTTCCATTCTTATAGGTGCAACCAAACTAGTTTTTGACAATATCCACTAAAGCATTGCACGTAAAGCAATTATGAAAGTGTACAAAATTAAAGTAAGTATATCTTAAGCAGAAATTACCCTTATGAATTTTTCCCTAAATACGATAGCATATTTCCCTCCCCGTGCCACAGGACCGAGCCGAGCCTTTTTTTTGTGCCTGACAAAATATTTTTTTACCGCCCTAGTTATCTTATTTTCCTACTTTTTAAGATATTTAATAAGATACTTTTTTAATTACTTTGTATATTAAGCATTAAGTTTCGTAACGTATTTGGTTAGGTAATGGGATTTCTTATCTTTATTAATTTAGAAAAAAGGAAAATGTGTATGTTAAAATATCTATGACACCAGAATTAGCGACAATGGTATTTTTACGACAGTTAACATAAATACAACATACAAACTCCTGTAAACACAAAACACTTAAAAAGGCAATAAATAATTAATAGAAGAGGTATTGAATCTTATAGAACATAGGTACTTTATCCAGTTATTTTTCGACTTACTTAATACTAAATATAACTAAATAAATAAAATAGAATAATATATAAAAGCATCAAAACGTCAGTGAGACCGATGGAATTGAGAAAACATGTTTTTGGCTTCTAGGGACCCTAAAAGGTAAAGATCTGAAAAAATCTCACAGGATGCTTTTTTTTTCAAACAAATCCTTTATTTAATAAATTTATACAACATTTTAACAATGTATTGATATAAAAATTTAAGAATTGTATAAAAAATTTTAACAAATGTATCAATCTAACTTAGATCTAAAGTAAACTATACATATAAGGCAATTACTTGAAGTATTGGTATTAGAGAGTTTAATAATATTTTGAAATTGTAAGGCGTTTTTTTTATGTAGTCAACATTAAAGTTTTTTCAGGTTTTTAATAAATTTTTTATAAGAATTCTCATATTTTATGGCGTCTGGAAGACTATTAAATGTCTTTGCAGCTTCACTTATAGGGTTATACAAGGCTAAATTAGTCCTAACATTGTTTAAATAGATATCATTACATGCTCTGGTACTATGTTCATGAAGTTGATTTGTATGTATTATGGGAGTATTACATTTTGCATATTTGACTTTATCTTATATATTAATTTTGATTCTTCAATCTTTAAGATCTGGGCTATTGGCTGAATTTTTAACATATTATACAAGTCAATAGTGTGTGTTCGATAGTCGAAATTAAATAAAGTCTTCAGAACCCTGTTTAGGAGAACGCTCAAAGTTTTAAATATAGTTGAACCGCAATTTCTCGATACTGCTATTAGATATATCATAACAAAGAGAAAAAATGCTTTATATATTTTATATATTGCATTATTACTTAAAAATGTTTTACATCTCTAGCTTGCTCCCATAAGTGGGATTATTTTATTCTTTATATGTTCTATATGTGCAATCCAGTTTAATCTTTCATCCAGAACAAGGCCTAAATATTTAGTAGTACTGATTTTATCTAAAGCTACTCCATTTACCATAATATTAATGTTATTTACAATTTTATTTTTTGTTTAAACAACATAAACTTGGTTTTATTCAGGTTTATTTTTAAATTGTTATTTAAAAGCCATCCATAATATCTATCCAAATCATTATTAACTAAGTTTGCTAGTTCTTCAATGTTACTGCCACTATACACCAGTACCGTGTCGTCAGCAAAGGTGTAATACTGGGCTCTCAACTCTGAAAGTCCTAGGCTTAAAACAAATAAGGTGTAAAGCAGAGGCCCCAGGACAGGACCTCCGCAATTATTTGTCAGTATTGCACTAGGACTGGTATTATCGAGATTTACATATTGCTCCCGGTCCAACAGATATGATTTTATGAGACCCAATATCACATCTCGGAAGCCCATTTTCTCCATCTTAAACAGTAATAGATCGTGACTCACAACATCGAATGCCTTGCGTAAATCAACAAATACAGCTATTACTACTTTAACAGCATCAAGGCTAATTGCTAGGTGATTAGTGAGATCAATTGTAGTACCAAGTGTACTACTATTCTTTAAAAAGCCATATTGAAACGGATCGGTTGACACATATTTTTCTACAAAACAAAGCATTCGACCTTTGATTATACTCTCGACTATCTTCGAAAACACACTCACTAGAGATATTGGCCTATAGTTGGTCGTTTGAGATTTTGATCCAGATTTATAGATAGATCTTTAATTAGCTTGGAAAAATTCCGGTAACAAGTATATTATTAACTTAGCCAATATCTTTACAATATATTTCTCAAGGGTTAAAACATTCATAACTGTGACGCTATCATGTCCAGGAGCCGTATTACGCTTTAGATTTGATATAATAATACTAATTTCACTTTCATTTGTTGGGCCTAAGTATAGACTTTTATCACATAAAACTTCTTTAAAATTATAATAGTTAAAATTTATATTAGATTTTTCAGTCTCAATATCTCTGATAATACTAGATTCTTTCTCTGAAAAATACTTATTAAAATAATTGGCAATATCCGTCTTGTTGCTTATTTTTATACCATTTATGTCCATTTCATGTATTATATCTTTATTCGACTTTTCTTTTATAAATGAGTTTATACTGTTCCAGTGTTTTGTTATATCACTTTCGGCTTGATCCCACTTATTTTAAAAAAAAAATATTTTTCAATAATCTTATTTTATTATTTACAGCATTTTTAAGTTTTTTAAATTCAATAGCAAAAGCAGCATTTTGAGGATATTTTTTATAAACTTTATAAGATTTGTTTTTGTGATTGACTAATTCTAAGAGTGCTGGGCTCATCCAGTGATTATTTTGATGACATTTGATTTTGCGTACTGATTCAGAAGCTTTTTTAGCGTTATTAATCAAGACGATCAAATTCTGGAATGCATTTATACTATCGTAATTATTATTAATGAAGTTTAGGGTATTTTGATTAAATTTTTCGATGTTTAAAACCTTTTTTTCAACATATATTTTACGCTTTATCCTATTTTTTATATCTATGTTTATTTTTCGATGATCTGATAATGGAGTGTCGTCTACAATAATATTACGTTGATTTTTTATTTTGAAGCTACATATTACATCATCAATTAAAGTAGTAGAAGTATTTGTTACTCTATATCCACTATCGATATCAATCTTGTTGAGTAGAATAAAGGCATTTAGAACTAATAAGTTTTGGTATTCACTGGTTAAAAAAGAACTATGGTCTATCAGATTTATATTTAAATCTCCTTGAATAATATGGTTATCAGGGTATCTGTTTATTATAACTTCTAAATTTTTTAAAAATGCATTACCTTAGTAAGAGGGAGGCCTGTATATTACACTAAGTTTTAGGTTGCAGTTGGCTAATGCTATACATATCCAGTTATAGGGCTCTCTAGACTCACTACGTTCTAATTCGCTATACTTAATACTGTTTTTGATATAAAAGGCAGCCCCCCCTGCCCTCGAGTCACGACAAGAATGCACTGCTGAGTAGCCTATAATATTGTAAAAGTCTGTTTCGTTAGAGTACAACCATGTTTCAACCAGTACAACTATATCACTTTGTATATCACAGCTCATCCAGTTTGCTTCGCATGCTTTGAATATTGTAGTAACTTATAGTAATCACATTTTTTTCATGTTTCAGTTTTTTGAGTTTGCTTCAATCAGCTCGATCTTACTTGAGTCATTTTTGCGCAGCAGGATTTTCCACTGTTTACCCATAAATATTTGTATTCATTTTCCCTTTTATACTGCTTTGCAAGCTTAAACAACTTAATATTTTTTTGGTGGTTTATGTAGATTTGTTGTACAACATTGCATGGGCCAATATCTGCGGTTGTTAGATTTTTTGTTTTTTTAGTCACCATCCAACGTTTTTTATCTTCAGTATTTTCGAAAATAATTTTGATAGGGGAAGGCTTCAATCCTCGTTTTTGAATTCCCATTCTAAATGCACTTCTTATTTTGTTTGATACATTCAATGTGCCGGCCAATTTCTCAACAATTGTTTCCATTTTTTCATTTTCTTGGAATGGCACGCCTTGTACTATAATATTGTTGTTTAACTGTTCCTTGTTATTTAGTTGTTTTTTTATTTCCTGTATTTCTTTTTTAAGTTCTTCATTTATTTCCATTTGTTCTTGGTATTTTTTAAGCAGTTTGATATACTTGTCATCCATTTCTGTAAGCTTGGCGATGACATCCTTAATTGTATAGTTATCCTTTGATACATTTGGGTTTCTGTCTGGAGAATTGCTTTGGTTCTTGCAGGATTGGCATATCCAGGGTGACTTGGATTTTTCTTGACTTGACTTTTTAAAGATAGTTTTTTGCATATTGAGGCAGGATCTATATGACCATTTCTCACAGTCCTCGCACTAAAGTGGCTCTTCATGATCTTGCACCCTTTTTTTGCATCAGTCGCAGTGATCAGACATTTTTCTCTTTTACTGCTCTTCCAAACGTCCGTGCAATCAAAACACCGAACTCACCGGGTATTGTGTATATAAATATGTAGTCACAAACGTCGAGTCGTAAATGCACAGGAAAAACTACTCCCCACACTTGACAACGTCGCACGTTGATTTTTATTATTGATTGTTTTATAGCGCGAGGTTTTGTAATTATTTATTTGTTTTTTCAGTTTGCCCACAAGTGTATGATAAGTCGCACTGTTGATTTATGTATTAAAGTTGTTTTCACTTTTATTTTTGTCGTATTTTATGAAAAACTTCGAATTTTATCGAACGAATGTAAAACAAACACCTTGCAATGTTGCCACACCTAAACTAAAACTCACAATTACAGTACTTCCTATTTAGGAGGGAAGGAAAAATGACTACAGTGTTGAACAATATCATTAGTATCCTCGATTGGAATTTATATTACTCTATATACATACACAAAGTATGCTATTTTAAAATTGTTTCTCTTGAACCATGCAATAAAATTATAATAGTAATATTATTAAATGTCAACAAGGTATGTTTGTTTTGTTTGCTACCAGAACTTTTTTTGTTATTAAAGCCGGTATCTCGTAATGAGATAATTAAACCTATCGGTACTCTGAAAAATAAATGTGCTTCTGGTGTAGAAAATTTTCATCCAAGACTATACAAATTTTAAATAACTCTCTGGTTGATCCTTTGAAACATATTATTAACTGTATTTATAAAACATGCATTGTGCCTAGTAATTTTAAAAAATCAATAATCATTAACACCAATACGTAATGCAGGTGATAAAGATATCGTTAATGATTACCGCCCGATTAATGTCATCTCTAACTTGGGCAAAATATTCAAGAAAACCTTAAAGAAACGATTAACAGACATCTTTGAAGATAGTATTATAAGTAATTTGGATTTAGAGCAGGTATAAGTACAACAGATGCATTGTCTACACTGGTCAGCAAAGTTACTGAACAACTAGACCGAGATAATGCATCGCTGTGTTCCTGGATATGGCAAAGGCCTTTGACACGATGTCCCACGACATTCTTCTTGGTGTTCTAGAGAATTATGGGATTAGGGGCATTGTCTTGAATGTCTTCCGGGACTACCTCAGCGGTCGGGTTCAGACTGTAAAGATTGAAAATGTCCTTAGCCTTCCACAGGGCATACTGTTGAGACCAATCCTGTTTAGCGCTTATATTAACGCCTTGTTCAAGCTTGATATAGACTGTACCACGATAGCTTATGCTGATGAGATGGTACTTCTTTGTACTGGGAAGACATGGTCAGAAACCAAACAAAAAGTAATAACATTCTCTGAAAAAGTTAAAAAACTTCTCGATACATTTAAATTAACTTTAAATATAAATTACTAGAAGCAAATTTACAAAATATCTTATAAATATATAATTATAGACAATCATTTAAAATGGGAACATCATTTGACGTACCTGTAATAAAACACTGTATCTTACACACATATTTTATCTCCTAAGAGAATTTCCAAACAAAAGAAATCTTATAATGGTTTATAAAGCATTAGCTGAACAACTTTTTAGATATGGCCTACTGATTTGGGGTGGTCTATATAGTACTGTTTTAGAGTATCTGAGAGTTATTCAAAACAGTATTCTACGTGTAATCCTAAAGAAACCGTGGCTGTATTCAAGCAAATTACTTTACTCAACCGAAGTATATATATATATATATATATATATATATATATATATATATATATATATATAACAAATATGTCTTTGGGCTTTTAAAAGTGACAAAATCAATACAAATCTAGCAAAAAATCCCTATGGAACACGAAGTCAAGGCTTGTTAACTGTTCTTAGTAGCAGGCGAAACTTGAACCAAAGATTTATAGACTATCTAGCACGTAAATTCCTAAATTGTTTACCTCTAGATTTGAGAAATATAAGAACTAAGAAAACATTTAAATTAAAGACAAAAATATTTATTTATGAAAACATTGATATATTTCTAAAATTTTTATAAACTCTATTGTTACTACTGTTCGTGTTTTGTTTTTTATTTTTGTTATATAGTGTATAATGGGTTGATAACGTCTCTGGAAATTTTGCACATATGAGTGCTCTGTACCTAGGTGCTTAGTAAATTAGTTTAGATGTTAGTTCATATATATTGTTATACACACTGTTAACTTGTAATAATAAATAAATAAATAAAATATCCTATTTAAGGTTAAAAAATGTATCACAAGTTTAAAAAACTATTATTTTTTTGTAAAAACACCCTAAGCGTTTTTGACACAACAATAACCAACGATTTGTCTCAATAACCTACACCTTTTGGTAAAAATAAATAGTTGAACCGACCAAATGAGACCTATTTTCTCTAGATGCACGTTTGTATATTATGTTAACATAAATATGTCCCGTTGGAATATCTCAGTATGTTTTTTTATTTTCTAAAATATTTGTATGTGAATGTGTTTTAAACTGATTATGCCTTAATGGATTTCTGTTTTTTGGGCAATAGCAATAATTTTAGTACCCTACAGTTGAAAAATTCCACGAAGTGACTGAAACGCCCTGTTAAAGGTGTAAAACTATACACCATTAATTAAATATGTGACTGAACATCCAATCTGCAGTTTAATTCAGAACCATATAACTCAAGAAAATTTGGCTTGAGAATATATTTGTGATAGATTTAAGAAAAAAATAACTACTATAAATAGTACTATATATATATATATATATATATATATATATATATATATATATATATATATATGTGTTTTCATTCCGGGTGTACATCCGTTCACTACTGTCGTTCTGAAAAGAACAGTTTTGCTGACGTTTCGCCAAAATCACATTTGGCATTTTCGAAGCCTCAAAAATACTTATTTTTCATTCAACGGGCAAATGTATAAACAAATGGATGGCGCTCCAATGGGGTCCTCGCTATCACCAGTAGTCGCGAATTTATTTATGATATACTTCGAGAAAGAAGCTCTTGAGAAAGCAAGTTTAAAGCTCAAATTATGGATTCGTATTTACTCTACAGTTAGAGGAAAACAACAAACTACCATTTTTAGATGTTTTGGTCACAAAACTGCATAACTGACATTTCGAATACACCGTGTATAGCAAACCAACACATACAGACAGATATTTAAATGCAAAATCACATCATCACCCAGCACAAATTCAAGCTGTGGCAAATACTCTAATATCCAGATCCGTGCGATTAACTGACACTGTGTATTAGAAAAAATAAATCATATATTGTCTAAACACGACATAACTGTCTGTCATAAAGCACAGAATTTACTAAACGGTCTTTTCACTCCCTTGAAAAGCAAAGTAATAAAAAAAAAGAAATCAAACTTAGTTTACTCAATTCCATGTTTAAATTGCCCAAAAAAGTACATAGGAATGACAACACAATACTTAGATAGTCGATTAAACGGCCACAAATACACAAAAAATGCATCAACTGCACTCCACAAACACGAACATACAAAAAAACATGAATTCGATTTTAAACAAACCAAAATTTTAGAGCAAGAAACTAATTATCGAAAACTCACAATAAAAGAAATGATACAAATTAAAAAAGAGAAAGATGCCGTCAACGATAAAAAAGACATCAATAACTGATCCGTGCGATTAACTGACACACAGACGAAACAAAACGAACTTAAGGTAATATCTAGTGCTTTAAAGAAAAATGGCTACACAAATCGAACCATAGAGAAAGCTATTAATGCACAGGTTTCCCGAACAACGAACAACAAAAATTATAAACCGGGAAAGCAACGGGTAGTCTTACCATATGTAAAAGGCACAACAGACAGAATCGGAAGAATTCTTAGGAAACACAACATACAAACAATACACAAGGCACAAACAGCTATAGGTAAACCACTCGGAAACCCAAAAGATAAAATCAAACTGGAAAACCACGGAGTATTCCGTGCCAGGACTGTGAAAAATTATACGTGGGGCAAACTAACAGGCGAATATCAGCAAGAGTGGAAGAGCATAAACTCAGCATCAGAAATAAACAAACAACCTCAGCTTTATTCCTACATCATCAGGAAACCGGCCATAAAATAAATTTCGATAACTGTAGGGAGATTGCCAATATAGAACATTATAAGACCAGAATAATCCGAGAAACCATAGAAATTGAAAAACAAGGTGATTTGAAGCAACAAAAGAAAGAAATAGTAATACTAAATACGTTGCAATGCCCTACACAGACGGTGTATTAGAAAAAATAAATCATATATTGTCTAAACACGACATAACTGTCTGTCATAAAGCACAGAATTTACTAAATGGTCTTTTCACTCCCTTGAAAAGCAAAGTAATAAAAAAAAAGAAATCAAACTTAGTTTACTCAATTCCATGTTTAAATTGCCCAAAAAAGTACATAGGAATGACAACACAATACTTAGATAGTCGATTAAACGGCCACAAATACACAAAAAATGCATCAACTGCACTCCACAAACACGAACATACAAAAAAACATGAATTCGATTTTAAACTAACCAAAATTTTAGAGCAAGAAACTAATTATCGAAAACTCACAATAAAAGAAATGATACAAATTAAAAAAGAGAAAGATGCCGTCAACGATAAAAAAGACATCAATAACTGATCCGTGCGATTAACTGACACACAGACGAAACAAAACGAACTTAAGGTAATATCTAGTGCTTTAAAGAAAAATGGCTACACAAATCGAACCATAGAGAAAGCTATTAATGCACAGGTTTCCCGAACAACGAACAACAAAAATTATGAACCGGGAAAGCAACGGGTAGTCTTACCATATGTAAAAGGCACAACAGACAGAATCGGAAGAATTCTTAGGAAACACAACATACAAACAATACACAAGGCACAAACAGCTATAGGTAAACTACTCGGAAACCCAAAAGATAAAATCAAACTGGAAAACCACGGAGTATTCCGTGCCAGGACTGTGAAAAGTCATACGTGGGGCAAACTAACAGGCGAATATCAGCAAGAGTGGAAGAGCATAAACTCAGCATCAGAAATAAACAAACAACCTCAGCTTTATTCCTACATCATCAGGAAACCGGCCATAAAATAAATTTAGATGGGTGTAGGGAGATTGCCAATATAGAACATTATAAGACCAGAATAATCCGAGAAACCATAGAAATTGAAAAACGAGGTGATTTGAAGCAAAAAAAGAAAGAAATGGTAATACTAAATACGTTGCAATGCCCTACACAGACGGCGTATTAGAAAAAATAAATCATATATTGTCTAAACACGACATAACTGTGTGTCATAAAGCACAGAATTTACTAAACGGTCTTTTCACTCCCTTGAAAGGCAAAGTAATAAAAAAAAAGAAATCAAACTTAGTTTACTTAATTCCATGTATAAATTGCCCAAAAAAGTACATAGGAATGACAACACAATACTTAGATAGTCGATTAAACGGCTACAAATACACAAAAAATGCATCAACTGCACTCCACAAACACGAACATACAGAAAAACATTAATTCGATTTTAAACAAACCAAAATTTTAGAGCAAGAAACTAATTATCGAAAACTCACAATAAAAGAAATGATTCAAATTAAAAAAGAGAAAGATGCCGTCAACGATAAAAAAGACATTAATAACTTAAGCCAAATTTATTATAATCTGATATCTAAGTAAATTAATCTAAATAAATAAACTACTCCATACATAAAACCCTGCACATTTCAGTAAGATCATAAACCCAAACTCGGTACAGCAATAAAAATCTAAGTAAATGTAAAAAAAAAGACAAAATTTGTCTAGTTTTTATCTACCAGAATTCCAGACGTGTCGAAATTATTGCAATCGCAAAACATTCGTTACACATAACATGGTTCCAAAGTACGTACTCTGTATAATATTAATGTTGTTTTAAATGTATTTTTGTTTCATGATCATAGTTTGTTTTAAATGTAATGTTTTTTGAGTGATGTTTGTTCAATAATGTTTTAACCAATTTAAATACTAACTATACATGTTTTTATTGTAGAAAATAAATATCTTGAAAAAGCTCAATATAATGAGCGAAACGTCGATTAAATTATAGTTTTACTTCTCAGTGAGTTAACCTATGACCAAGAAAATAATTAACAAATATTTATATATATATATATATATATATATATATACATGTATATATATATATGTATATATATATATATATATATATATATATATATATATATATATATATAGTGCAAAACTGACAATTGTAGTTATCAATAGAACCGAAATTTTCGCCGGACTTGATACTCTATTACCACAGAGCATATAGGCACCTGTGGCGACACTCACAACCCAAGAGCAACTAAATCGAAATGAGAAAAATATTAACGCTAGAAGAGCTATAATATAGTAGAAAAAGGATTTTTTTGGGATGTCCGCTAAGGCAATGAAATTTGGCTAACCATAGACACATATCTCTGACTTAAGATCTTCATCAGTACAGTCAACTAGTTGAGAGGCGAGTACAGCTAGCGCCAACATTAATACACAAAACCACACCAGAGTCACCAACAGGAGCAAGACCGACATCTGTGGTTATCAAGAGACCATCCGAAATTTTTTTATCGTTCAACCATCACAAGAAAGCTTGCATCATTAGAGCATCGTCGAATTGTGGGCGATCTAACTCTGTTTTACAGACATACTACCACGGATTCTGTTCTGATAAATTATTCTCTATTATACCCTCCTTAATCATTCCTGCTAGGGAGACCCGGGCATTGCCCTTGCATCCTTTCACCGTCCAACAGCAAAGACCAAGAACCAAGGAAATGTCTTTAATCCTTCTTCTCCTAATCTGTCTTGGTTTAAAACAACCACGGTACTTAGTACTTAGGTTGTTTGTTGACCAAAAAGGTCAACTTCGATGTCACATGGTTGAGGACGCAATTTTAATTTTTTTCTGACGAAACTTTCTGGAACGATGATTCTTCCGTTCTAGAACCCTATTGTTTTTGGTTAAGTTTCAATTAAGTTTGACAATTCCACGAATTTTTTTCGTTCGAAAAAAAAAGTTATAAAAAAAGTAGGCATTTGGTCAGAAAACAAATTTCGGCACCGGAAAGTGCTTAAAAAGCTACACAAAATGGACTATTTAGGAAGGGACCTGGATTATATACAGGGGGTACACTAACGAGGTGAAGTTTGCACCAAAGTTCCTAAGAATGGGTACATTTTTTAACATTATCGTGTATCACAAGGAAACTAATATATCTAAGCCCGCAGGATATTTTTCTTTACGAAACAAGATATTTTTCGGTAGACCGAGACCAAATTTCGAGTTTATAACTTTAACGGTTTAATTATCGCATTTTTTTAAAGTTGATAAATTAAATTTCAACTTTAATCTCATTTTATCGCTTACTGCGAATATGAATCGAAATTATTTCCAGACCCGCGGATGGAGCATTTATTTGGCTACAAAAAAGCTTCAATAACATTTCCCTCTAACTACTCAGCAAGTGGGTGAAAATTCGATTTAAAGAAAAACCCATATCGGTCAAAAAGTACCGTTCCTTATACGACACGAAATGATAGGTGGCCTTGGCTTAGGATGATAATAAAATTTACAGAGATATTTGACATGTTAGTTGTGATATATGTCACGGCTGAGGTTTGGTTTGTTTAAAGCAAATATTTCTCTGGATATTTTTTGTCGCTTTGATTTATATTTGTGCATTTAGGCGTTACAGAGATAGACGTTTTTGAGAAAAACTGATTTTTTGTTTTCCAATAAAAAAGTAGGCGTTCGGTCGGAAAACTGGTTACGGCGCCGGAAAGTACTCAAAAAGGTACACAAAATGGATGCTTTAGGAAGGGTCTTAAAATATATACAGGGGTTGCAATTAGGAGGTGAAGTGAAAAACTGTTTCCTTAACTTTTAAACTGCTTAAATTTTTTAAATATAATTTTCAGAATTTGATGTAACTTTTAGGGGAGTAATTTATTTTTGAAAAAATGTTGTTACAGCTCTCAAAAATACATTGTTTTTTCCTGTAACTTCTGAACTACTTAAAATTTGTATATACTGTTTTCACAGTTCCATTTAACTTTTAGGGGCGTCATTTATTTGAATTTTTTTTTGACATCTATCAAAAAAAAATGTTTCCCCGTAATTTCATTTTTAAATACGGTAGGTACGTTTTATTGAGGTAATTAAAAAAAAATTGACATGTCAAAAAAAATATTTTCCCCATAACTACTGAACTGCTTAAAATTTTTAGATACGACTTTTCACAGTCCTTTGTAACTTTTAATGTCATAATTTATTTTAAAGAAATATTTTTGCAGCTGAATTGCATATTACTTGTTATGTTAGAATGGTGTATTATTTGGGGTTAGGATACAGTAAAAAAAAACAAAAGCTTTTTGTCTTGTCTGCTTATTGTCGACGTTTCCAACTTTATTATTGCATCCTCAGGACATATTTAGATTTTATATCTTGCATGAAACCCATATTATCAGGTTTTACCTACTCAGTTGGTGCGCAGATATTTCCTAACCCCAAATAATACATCACTTTAACACAACAAGAAGATCGCTATATATATATATATATATATATATATATATATATATATATATATATATATATACAGTGTGTCCCCGATTCGCTTCTCAATACAGAGATCTCTGCTCCTATTATACCTACAGCAAAGGTTAAATGGGGAAAGTTTTAGAGGAAACTTATTACATACGATATCCGGCTTCAGATTTACGATCGATCAATTGTTTTTGGAAATATCGGGGAAAAACCGAAAATGGCGGATTTCGTTTTTGGCCAACATATCCAGAACGGTAAATTTGACAGCTGCCAAAATGTGACATTATTCGGACACATTTTTAAGACAAATAAGATAGCGTATACGACACGTCTTCATTGTTTTTTGTTAACCCGCAACCCGCCTCAACTTTCATTTTTCTTATGGCCGCCATATTGGATTTTTGGATTTTTGGAAAGAGCCTAAAATTTCCAGTCTAGTGATATCTCACAAGTGCATTAAAGATTTTAGTATCATCGAAATATTATACTTCGTAAAGTTAGGTTTCAGTTTTAAAGGAGGCCATGATTTAAAGTAATGTTAGCTCTCAATGCTTTTCTAAGGAGGCCATGATTTATCTGTAACAAAATTGGATTTTGACTTTGACGTTAAGTTAAATAGTTGAAAGTATCAAAGCTGTGTTTTAATAGTAGTAGGTACGCTTTTATCCCAATAAAATCATAAATCTGACACATAAATTGTCAAAACCTATAGAAAATGGCTGGCATTCCGTATTCAAATGAAGAAAAGGTTGACATGTTAGCTCTGTACTTTCAATCATATAGAAATGCCAACGTTACCTCAGCAAGGTATTTGGAGATGTACCCCGAACGACGGCAGCCTCATAAAACCCAATTCAGGAAAATCGTAGTTAATTTAATTAACCATGGTGCCTTCGAACAACCTAGAAGCGGATACAATAATAACAATGAAAATCGAGACAGAAACATTTTACAAGCTATCAACGAAAACTCTAGTGCAAAATCAACAGTACAGAGAGTTAAAAAAAAAAGAATAAGTACCATCCATACAAACCCATAATAGTACAAGGACTTAAGGAAACTGATTTTCCAAGACGACTACAGTTCTGTGAGTGGTATACTAGGAGATGTAATGAAAATCCTGATTTTGTAAATCATGTCTTGTGGTCCGATGAGAGCAGGTTCACGAATTGTGGAGTCTTTAATAGGCACAACCGTCATCATTGGGCTGTGCAAAATCCTCACGAAGTGGCAGAGAGACGTCTACAGATCAGATTTGGAAGTAAAGTTTGGTGTGGGATCATTGGTAAGTTAATCTAACCAATCTTTTTTAAATAGGCACCAAATGATGGTCAAATAATAATCTTTTTTTTTTCGTTTAGTTCTTTAATGATACTAAAAGAGTATAATCTAATAAAAAAGGAGTAAAACGGTCTACTCTAGTTAGTCAACTTACTTTTTTGATATTGTATTACATTTTTATTCAATCATTTTGTATTGTAGTTTCGGAGAACCTATAAAAACAGAATTGAGTTCTATAAATTTATTAGCACTTTATCTAAATTTTCTGCAGATTTAGCTAATTCTCTAAAATTATTTTGATTGAATTTAATGATTTATTATTACCCGGGAAGCCTATTTTCATTATGGTTTATAGAAAGGCGTTCAGCTGTATTTCCGAATAATTTAAATTTTAAAGCGCAAGGGGTTTGTTCTTTTGATATTTTATGTTTTATTAAGGCACGGTGTACTTCTTTAAGATTATTATATTACTAAAATAAATTGATTTAGTATTTCCGAAATTATTATGCAATACCAACAAAATAACTTATTACGGCTATTACTTCCCGCTAACCAAATATGTTTTTCTTTTTCATAATAAAGCTGAATAGGTTTCAACTGTATACAAGCTCATTCATTACGAGATGTTTCGATAATTATTTTTGGAAAGAAAATATCTACTTTTTAATAAAGATAATTTTCACTTTATAATTTATAGTTTCTAGTACCAACCGGCCGACCGATATATATATATATATATATATATATATATATATATATATATTATATATATATATATTTATATATATACATATATATATATATATATATATATATATATATATATATATATATATATATATATATATATATATATATATATATATATATATATATATATATATATATATATATATATATATATATATATATATATATATATATATATATATATATATATATATATATATATATATATATATATATATATATATATATATATATATATATATATATATATATATATATATATATATATATATATATATATATATATATATATATATATATATATATATATATATATATATATATATATATATATATATATATATATATATATATATATATATATATATATATATATATATATATATATATATATATATATATATATATACATAAGTTAAGTATTTTCGACCGTACAGAAATTACAAAGAGGTTTTATTTCGGGTCTAGCGGTCCGTGGGAAAAAAAAGAAGAAACTCTTTTTATCTTAAGTGCTCAATATTTCGCCAATGTTTATTAGCTTCATCAGGTGCAACTACAAAAATTATACAAAATAGGTCCGAATTTTCGTTTGTTAATATTATAAATAATTTTCAGTTACCTAATAACTATGTATTAATCTCGTTAGATGTTGTGTCTTTATTTACTAATATTCCCTGTAATCTAGTAATTGACATCTTAAACACTAAATGGGAAACAATTAAGAAATTCACCACACTTTCAAAAAATAATTTCATAAATTTAATCAAATTTATCTTTAACAACACTTACTTTAGTTTTAATAATAGGCTCTATAAACAAATTTTTGGCATCCCTATGGGCGCACCCATAAGCCCTATTCTTGCAACAATAGTTTTAGATAATTTATTTAGTAATGTTATCCCCAATTTACCATTTCAGATACCTTTTATATATAAATACGTGGACGATATAATTTGTTCGGTACCGGAGGACAGTACAGAACTTATTTTGCAATATTTTAACTCATTTCATAAAAATATTCAGTTTACTATTGAAAAAGAAAACCAACTTAGTGTACCATTTTTGGACACTAAGCTAATTAGGAACCCAGAAAATAAAATTATTTTGGATTGGTATCAGAAACCAACAGCATCCACTAGATTTTTAAATTATTTCTCTAACCATCCAAAGAATCAAAAATATAATACAGTAATAGCCATGAAAAACCGGGTAATGCATATTTCTGATGATTCATTTTTACAAGACAACCTAAAAAAACTATTAGAGATATTTTTAAATAATGGGTATCCGAAACATATTCTAAAAAAATTGATTTATAATTCAAATACATATGATGGCCCTACCGAAGAGATTCAACCGCTTGAACTTAAATATAGAAAACCGCCATTTATAAGTGGCCTAACTAATAATATTGCAAAATTATTCAAAGATTTTCCACACATAAAAATAGCAAAATATAATACAATAAAAAACTTTAATCTATTCTCTAGGGTCAAAGATCAAACACCCTTATTATTTAATAGTAACGTTGTGTATCAGTTGTCCTGCTTAGAATTTGATGGACAGTATATCGGGCAAACATCTCAGTGGCTTAGGCAAAGAATAACCGGCCACAAAAGTGATTGCCGTTTAGGGAAAATCTCTTGTGCATTGGCTAAACACAATAAAAAAACAGGCCACAATTTTGACTTTTCCAATGTTAAAATTTTAGAGATGGAATCGAATTACAAAAAAGGGTTATTCTTGGAAATGTACCAAATAAAAAAGGACAAGGATTGCATTAATTATAAATCAGATACCAATCAGCTGAGCAATATTTATTGCAGTCTTTTAAATTGTATGTAACAATACTTTTTAGCTGCACACCGTAGAATAGTTCACCTCGTACAATTTATTAACATCTAGATAAGGCTTGTGTAGCTAATTTGTTTTGTTCTCCTTTTTTGCAATTCAACTGCTGGGACATGAATATTATCATTAAAAACGCCACATTATTTGAGCTGTTGTAAAGTAGAAATGTTAAAATTTAAAAAAATTTAAAAATTATTGACTATGTAATATCTAGACAAAATTTTATTCTTTTGATTGTCATTTTAATGTTATAATTCTAATTGGACCTATTCTTTATAATTTTTGTAGTTGCTCTTAATGAAGCTAATAAACATTGGCGAAATATTGAGCACTTAAGATAAAAAGAGTTTCTTCTTTTTTTTCCCACGGACCGCTAGACCCGAAATAAAACCTCTTTATATATATATATATATATATATATATATATATATATATATAGATATTCATATATATATATATATATATATATATATATATATATATATATATCTAGATATTCATATATATATATATATATATATATATATATATATATATATATATATATATATATATATATATATATATATATATATATATATATATATATATATATATATATATATATATATATATAGATATTATATATATATATATATATATATATATATATATAAAAGTATATTTATTTCAACTGAATCACGTAATGAACTGTGTTTTTTGAAGCTCCTTTTCGACGATAAAGTCAAAATTATAAGAATGTATACAAAACAATCCTGGATTCTCTGAATATTTGAAGTTTTATAAAAATTTATAGTTTTTTTATCACCCTGTTCAGAATATTTACCCAAGTAGCAAAAAGTTGTATATTTCCCAGTTTGGTTTCAAAGAATTTTACAAAATAACACCAAATATCACAACTCTGTAACTCATTTGGTTCTCGAGATATGCAGGTTGGAAATTTAGTGACAAATTTCTCGTATTCCTTTCGAGAATCCAGCAGTTTAGGAAAAATAACGTTTTATCAGGTCCTTACAAAAATACAAATATTGCAATTTAAGAAAAATTATATCGGCTTACTTATTACTGAGTATTAGGTCTGAACAGATCAGCGAAATCAGTCTGGACTAAAGTTACATTCCAACTCGAATTTGTTATGAAACTGATTTACATTAGACAAAATTTGAAGTGCACTTCAAAGTATATTTTGAATTGAAGCAAGGAGCTTTCTGACGGTAAGCAGAAATTTAATAAACGTCAAATTTTTAGGTTTTAGTGGTAGAGAACAAGTCCTGTGATCCAATAGTGAAACTAGATTATGGTAGCAGGGAGTAGGGGCAAAAGTATTTTGAGACTAAATTAGTTTAGATACGTTTAGGTAAGCTTAAACAGGGAAAGATATTTTTCGAGAGGGCTCAGGGTCTCAAGGTCTCGTATTTTTTTTGTTTTGGCAGAGTCACAGAGCGGGCCCCTCCGGGGCTGGGGCCCTTGTGCGCCGCACCGAATTTTTGGCCATACTTTAAAATAAATTAAATAAGTAGTTTACATTGTTTTTTTTTTAAGACCGCCATTTCATTCAGTCATGTTGAATTTGCACCAGTATATCTTTATATCACATTTAAGTTTTTACGTTAATTCTTTGAACCTGCTAGATATGTGTTTCAAACCACTGAGCGCTACGCTATGTCGGCAACTACGTAGGTTATGATTGGCCAATAAATCACGGCCAGTTTGGGATTTTGATTGGCGGGTCACTTTCAAAATGACAGTTGGTATACCACATAGAAACAAATTTTCCTATTATAACGTTACGCGACTGGACACTTGGCGGCTAAGAATTCCAATTATTATCTAGTGCTTAATATTACAAACCGTGTTTCTCTATGATGCAATATTTATGTGTTTTAGTGCATGTCAGCTTATATAGTAGAGTCATGTGCTTACGAGAGGACAAGGGACTCCAAACATCTGAAATATCTGTACTAGGCTTGCTAAAGACTACTTCTTTAAATTTCTTTTTCTTCCAAAGATGTTCCTTGTTAAGGACCATTGGATGCTATGAACAATGTTCCAGGAATGTTCAACGATACGCGATCTTGATTCTCCTTTCCTGTATGTTTTTGATGTTCTTTAATTCTTCTGTCAAGGAGCCTCTTCGTTTCTCCAATATGATTGACCACACTCACAAGGTATTTGATAGAAACCATTATGTCTGTGATTCACATTATCGGGCTTGATCTTCGTTAATAAGTTTCTTGAATTGTTTTCAGACCTGAAGGCTGTTTTTTTATATAGTAGTTTCTAGTTATTCGTCTGGTCTTTTCGGCTGTTTGTTTTGCATACAGGGTGGTCCAACAGTGCGTTCAAGTCCAATAGCACGGTTATTATAGGAATTAGAAAAAAATTTATACGAAAGTTGTAGGGACGGTTAAGACCTGCAACCTAAAATTATTTTCGATTATACAGGGTTGAGGATAAGTTTGCCATAAGCCAAACTTCCATTTTTTGGGACACCCTGTATAATGTTTTTCAGATTCCTCCCTTTTTGGTCATTCACCCAATATAGGATTTTTGGGGTCTATACATTCAAGATTTATGGCCACTTGTCGAAAATAACAGAGGTACATTTGACGCCCTGTATGTTTTTTAATGCGATAACATAAATCATTTTACAAAGACAAAAATCTAGTGGGCCTTGTTTTTAAAACTTGTCAAAAATACTAATTTGAATTGTCAAGTAATGCTGGTGCTTGAGTTTTGTATAAAAAAACTAAGTACAGTTTCTATTGTAAGACGCAAAAATGAATTTTAATAGACAAGAAATGATCGATAGATTTATGTGATAGGAGCAAGTGATATGAATTGCTTGTCAACGACAAGAATATGTCACGAAAAGTATCCTGCGATAGAAGACAACCCCACAGAAGCGCTTTTGAAAGGCTTATACAACGGTTTAATGAGACGGGAAATGTAGAATACACGAAAACTGATCGAGCCAAACCTGTTTTAAATGAGGAGTCAGCGGTAGACTTAAAAGATATAGAAGACCCACATATTGGCTCAAAAATAATTTCATGAGAAAGAGATAAGTAATACCACTGTTCTAGGAATTCTAAAGTTTCACCCATACCACATTCAACTCCTTCAAGTATTGTATGAGGATGATTATCACAGGCGACTAAATTTTTGTCACTGGGCACAACAACAAATTCAGTGAGACCCTGTTATTTACTGTAGAAGCAACATTCCACAAAAATAGAAATATTAATAAACATAATTTTCATTACTACGCTACTGACAATCCTCACTGTATTCACACAACTATTTAAAATAGGTGGTCTCTTAACGTCTGGGGTGAAATTATTGGAAATTTTGTCAACGGTCCGCCTTTTTTGGAAGGAAGGCTTACTGCATACCTATATCTCCAGTTTTTGAGAGAAGATTTTAAAACACTATTAGACCAAATTCCTATTAGCGTCCGTGATCAAATATGGTTTATGCATGACGGTGCCCCAGTTCACCATACGACTGACATTCATGCATTTTTTAATGAACAATTTCATGAACGCTGGATAGAAAGAGGAGGACCGATTGCGTGACTACTTAGATCCCCTGACTTGACAAAAATGGCCTTTTTTCTTTTTGGGCTTCGTTAAAAATTTATTCTATCAAACACCTCTGACTACAAAAAAAATTAAGGAAAGTTATTTAAGTAAATTTTGCTGTTTTATTCGATTTGTTACTTGAATTGTTTTTTGATTGTTATTATTTTTTTTTTAATTTTTACTTTCTAATTAAGTACTCTAGGGTGGACAACTTAACAACTGGTTTAAACTAGTTAAAAATACGATGAAAAAATTGAAGACATTCTAAGAAAAGGAAACTATCGGCCTCTTCCCAAGGATCCTACATCAGCCGTAGAAAGGATAATTTACCAAACATTGAAACGTTACAAGGATCACATAACAAAGACTCCACAGTTGTACGGCCTACCTAAGTTTCATAAAGCCAGCAGTTGTTACGAACAATACCAATCACAAGATTCAGGAACCCACCGATCAGAGAACTGCCCAAACATCTATTACAAATCACCCAGCCACTGCAGGGTGAATTACTTCTTTCATTAAAAATTCTAGACATTTTCCACTGAAAGATCCGTTATCCATTATTAAAACCAGACTTGGTATATGGTATATTAAGATTAGTATTCAAGAAAATGAAAAAAAAAAATTAACAGCCCCGACCTAGCACTGGTTCTAAGAATAGGAATGGTTCAGTGCTATGTATTTTCGGTGCTTTTATATAGCCCGGAAGGTTAGACGCTGAACAAGGATTAATGAAGAAGCTGGAGGCATTCAAGATGTGGACGTAACGGCGTTTACTAAAAATCTCCTGAATGGATCACATTACAAACCAAGTATTACATAATCTCCGCGAATGGTTGCAACTCCCTTCAGTGGAACTGTTCTGCGTAGCAGTTTCTAAGTTAAAATTGATATGTTGATCAGCAACCTCCATAAGACACGCTCAATGCAAGGGGAGAAGAATCGAGAAAAATCACTTTCATAGATTTTACATAACGTCACGTTTTAGCGTATGTAGATCCTAGATGTCAAAAAACATGTTTTCTCAATTCCAAACGTTTAAAAAATGCTATTAAAATCATCAATTAATTATCCAAATAAACTTAAATTTTGCACAAAATCAAGTGTTATAGGTAAATGAACTCGCAATATTTTAGAAAAATATTGAAAAAATGAGCCTAAAAAACTACTTATTAGATAAATTTCAAATTTTGTACAAGCATTGAGTGTGATATAGAGATAAACTAGTAAAATTGTGAGACGAATTCAAGATGACGGAACAAAATAATGGCCAAATAAAATGTTTTAAAAATCAATGTAAAAGGTTCTTATTCAATCTATTTTAAATTATGCCTAATGACAGAGGTAGAAACTGGTAAAATAGACCCAATATAGAACAAAATAGCGCCCAGTAAAAATGTTTGAAGAAAAGACAGTATATATATGTGTTACTAAATGACTATGTGCGGAACTAAGTTGGGTCCCTATTCCTTACAAAAAGAAATATTGATTAAGAGGGAAATTCCGGGTATACGAAATTTACTGATTTTTTATCTTATTATTTGATATGCAATTTTGTGGTCTTATTTTACTTTTATCATCATCACATACATTTTTTTGTCTTGTGAAATCTCGTACCACTTGGAATGTTTGTTCTGCAGTATACGTTTCAGAAAGGTCACTTGCCAGGTGCTTGCATCGGCTAGTTCTTACATTAATTAATGTTTACCAGAGATTACAATGCTATTAAGTGAAAAACATTAAATACGACAAATCTCGAAGGGTCGGGTTAGCTACTGGCAACACTATATAATTTAGTCATAGTGGGTTGCTGCTATCATATACACATAGCCCCATTTTTAATGATTTCTCACATAACCAGAAGCAGTTTGTAAAATCCTATCTACTAGATAAAAATATTGAACATATACCACTGAATTACACAAACAAAAGCGGTATTAAAGGACTTCTATAGGAACATTTTTGTGTCACGAACCGTGAGAACGAAAGAACAACTGACTGCTTCTGTGCCGGATGATGTGATTTTGCATTTAGGTACCTGTTAGTATGTATTGGATTTCTATATACAGAGCTAGTGTCCCAAGGAATCAATCCTTCGCAGAACATCTAAAAGGAAATCGTGCAATTTTCAATGTAAATTTTATATTAAAGATTTTCGGTCTCATGCGGCCATATTACAGTACCCTCTACATATCTGAACCACGATTATGGCTTTAATGGAGATGACTCTAAGGCTTCCTCGTCAAACGCTTCGGGGAGATCTCGGAGGCAAGCATTCTTTGACAAACGAAATGAGTCGATGTGAGACATGCTTTAATCAGAACTAAAAAAAAATCTAAAAATCTTCGATGTGTCATAGGTTATTACGTCAGCTCCTTCTGATGACAGTCTTCCGATGGTAACTTCGATGGGTATAATCCTTGGTACAACGGCGAAGTTTTGGCCGTTGGAGAGAGGACGGATTGTTCTGTTTAAGCAAGGGCTTTGGAAGACAGATTAATTACGGTATTCTGTTGCGATTTCAGTGGTTTTCAGTTATCCAAAAGTCCTTCATTTTCTGCTGCTTAATGCTAACGGCTTGATGTATCCTTTCTACTTGCGCATTGGTAATTTCATCGAGAGTTTTGAATAGTTGATGTTCAAGTACGAAAGCTAATTTTAAATGTATATTTAATAACTTACCAGCATTTATATCCAAATCACGACGAATAGCTTTTACCTTTTTCTTTCGAATGTTAGGATGTTATGTGGTGTTTCATCTGTAGAAACTGAACGATCCATATCTACTAGACCTAGGGAACCTGAACAATGTAATAGAAAGAAACAAATTGTGCAATCTGTTGAATATGAATAACATTTTAATAAACATGTCATAAATGGAAAAGAAGCCAAAGTTCTTGCGTTGCGTCTGTCTGGAGATTCTACAGAAAAACAGAGAATCTATTGAAATTTACAACCATATAAATATTTTAATAGAAATATGTACAGTTTACATCATACGTGGAAACCAATCGTTACGTTATCTCACGGTTCGGTGAAGACAAGTCGGAAAGTGATTCCATTTTGACTTGGACTAATCCTAAGAACCATGATTTCTTAAATTCTGATTATGCAGTTTATCGGTGAGATAGATAGTATGAAATAATGGGCTGTTCGAGAGGGGGTGGATCACTAGCTGTACGATCAGTTTTTAACTCTAGTATGTTGCTGCAGTCAGTCTCGTTCTACGAAGATCCAAACTTAGACGATGTATGGCTTTTGGGCAAAATGGACGAAACGAATACTTCCCCCAAGTTGCATCATGGGGTTATATGAAAAATTAACTTCCGGTGGTTCGTGGGTTTGGGAGGGGTTTAAAAAGACAATTGTATTTTCTGTACAACGTTTCGTAGATTTATTTCTACTTTATCAAGCACTAAAAGAAACAAAGCACATTTGATATAAAAAATTAAAATATAAATCACAAACACATGCTCCTACTTGAACATTGTTAGCATTCGTGCACCCTTATTCCTAGACTTATTATAGAATTATAAACACTTTTGCTTACTTTAACGAAACAAAAACTATATCAATATTCCCGCACTGCGTGTTGTCAAGGAACTGTGGAGATGGTGATTTCAGTGTACACTAATGCTTTGAAGATTGGTTGAAAAATAACGTGTTACAAACAGGGGATATCACATATAACATAAAATGTAGTAAAAGAACAAGAGTAAACAATGTAGCCATTTGACATTTTGAAATATTATATATAAAAAAAAAGAAAATAAAAATAAGGGGATGCAGTAGTAATAAGAGGTTTTTTTTTAATGTTTTTGCTTTCTTTTATAAATAAGACTTAAATTTTGTGTCTGATCTTAGATTCATAGTATCATTCAAGTTTATGTAAATCATTTCGCCTATATTACGCTTGTACCAGATAGTTTCTCTATCCAGAATAGTAGTATTTTCGAATTGAAAGGTGTGGCCAGTGTTAAAGCTAATGCAGTATATATGTATATATATATTTATTTATATATATATATATATGTTTATATATATATATATATATATATTATATATATATATATATATATATATATATATATATATATATATATATATATATATATATATATATATATATATATATATATATATATATATATATATATATATATATATATATATATATATATATATATATATATATATATATATATATATATATATATATATATATATATATATATATATATATATATATATATATATATATATATATATATATATATATATATATATATATATATATATATATATATATATATATATATATATACATATATATTAGATATAATGGGAAAACCCCTTATTACTACTGCATCCCCTTATTTTTTATTTTCTTTTTTTTAATATATAATTTTTTATTTTATTTTTATTATATATATAATATTCATTACAACTGAAACTTCTAGCCAGAATTGCACGCTGTAAAATGAGAACATCAGCAGCAAAATCTGTCTATTTTTCACTAGTTGAGAGACATTTGAGGTATGGAATTGGTTTTTGGGGGTTTTGTAGTCAATATCTGCTCCCATTAATTTTTATTCTCCAAAAAAGAGCTTTACGTTGTACCTCTCTAAAGCTACTGCAAGAGAGCATTGCAAACCATTATTTCCAAGTCAAGGTATGTTAACATTGCCCTGCTTGTTTATTTTGGAGAGTGCCTGTCTCATCTCAGAAGTAGAGTAGTAATAACGAAGGTGTAAACACACAACACAAAACAAGCAAACCAACTGGCACTGCCTCTACCAAGAAATCTGTAATATATGAAAGTATTGAAATATCTAACCATCTGCCACAAAATATTACAGGTTCTGAATATTAAGTTCAAGAGTAAAGCTTATTACCTCACTATCCTAACGATCGCATATGGATTTATTGTGATGTTTTTCTTTGTTGCGTTCTGTTTCTGTTCTTTATTTACACCTTACTTATTGAATGATTTATTTTTGTTGTCATGCTTGAGTGTTTCTTATTATAGTGTTTTTATTCATATTTATGTTATGTATAGTATAGTTTATAGCTATATTTTGATTTGAGTTTTGTCGTTTTTATTATATAAATTAACGTTTCCATACAAGGCCTTACTATATTTTATTGGCATTCAATTAACCTACATTGAAAGCCTTCAGCAACGCAGATTAAATGCTACAGTTTTATTTTTATATAAACTAATGCCCCGTCAAATCAATATATTGCACTGGATTGTTAAAATCAATTTTGCTTAGAATCCTCCAGAGAACGACAAAATCTAAGCTTTTATTTCAAACTATATGCCAGAGTACAATTTATGAAACTCAACCATTTTCTCACAGGATGATGAGCAATCAAAATGGTAATTTTTATTACTGATTTATTTAGATATAGCTTTGACGTTTTTAAGAGCAGAGTTACAGGGCCTTGTTTCTTTTTTTATGTATTGGATTTTGTAATTTGAACTATTTGGAGTTCACTGGTTTACTCTACATGTATTTACAGAATAAATAAAAATAGCACGTTTGGGGACCCCCTTTAAGCCAGTCTGATCCCAAACCTGAATGAAAATTCTCAATTTCCACAAGCCAGCTAGACCTCTGGTTAATATTGTTTACTCGAAAGACCCCAAAGTAAGAAGATAGGGTATGCGCGCCATAATTTTATAATAATGTAAAGATCTTCAGTAAATATACAATAAAACCCCCCTATCTGCGCACGTATGTGACCCAAGATGAAGCCGGGTATGTGACAATATTGAGAATGTTACACCGAAAATAAAAGTTCTATAATTTCTATCTACTTGGACAAATGTCATAATTATTATGCATAAAACTAGTCCATTCTAAATGATGGAATTTGTGTTTAGGGTTCTGATTATGTAAAGACACTCATGCCGCCTATTTTATAATAGAAATAAAAGTTATCCTGAAAGAGATTTATATAAAGAATTTGAAGTATTACAAATAACTAAGTTATACCTCAAATCAGTAACGAGACATATTTTTTATACTACTCGGCAGGCAAGGGGTTCTGTTATTGATCCCATGACAATTTTTCATTTTTTCGAAAAATCCTATGTATATGTGTACTCCAAGGATACAACCAAATGCTGTTGCAACTTAGAACTACTAGAACCAATTGGTTTGCCTCTAGATATTATTTTCTTGATTTATTTTATTTTCGACTTTGTTTCTGATATTACCTGTGATAACTTCGACTTGACGTAGTAGCTGCAAAAAGACCACATACCATACGGACTATTTGTGACTATTGTGCATCAAGTTTTTAATATCTGTATCTATATATATTCTTTAATGAAACATTTATTTTAGAAGTTGAAAGGTTGTAGAATACCTATTAATAACTTAGACTCTTGTTTTTGTTATGAATACATACTAGTGAAAATAAAATCAAAAAACAGCTACCAGCTATATAACAGAATTTTACATTTTGTAGAGCTTAAACATGAAATGTATATTTTAAAAAATCAAAAATTGTTTTCACTCCAATATTTACTTTAAATTATCAAATACAGTAAATTCCTTTCTATGCTAATTATTTTATAACAAAAATTGACTGGTATGATTATTCAAATTAACAAAATTATACTAGCAAGTCACAACTCTTTTGCATATATTAGTATTACATATAACATACCCTGAATGCATATTTAAATTATTCTCCTAGCTATAAATCAAATAAAAATTTTTCGAAATGCTTACAATTAAACACTTAGGTATTTAAGGTCACAGTTTTAGAGAAGCATATTTAATTAGCGTATTATAAAATATGATAATATGTTTATTTGAAAGGTTTAATAATCTGGCTTAATCTAAAATGATGTATCAAAATCGATATAATTTTAACAAACTATTTAACACTAGTTATTCCTCAGTGACAAATTTAGGTTGTAAAGCTACCTCCAAATCAGTAATCGCCCTGTCTAACTGGGCAAATAGCACTTTTATTGAATTCGTAATGTCATTGTATTGTTGTAGAGACTTAAGTACACTTTGGGTCACTTCTCGACTTTCTTCATAAATAACTAAATTGGCCGCTGTCAGTTGTTGCAGTTTATCCGAGAGTTCCGTAACCTTCATAATATTTTCTGAGTTGGTGTATGGTATCAGGTTTTGAAACGTCCCAATTAACTGAACGGTGTCCTTCAACTGAAATTAAAAATTATGAATCAAGAGCCTTTATTTGGAATAAAACGGTCTTGCATTGTCTTTAAATTATTTACAACGTTTCCACCAGCGATGTATCTCCGATAGTTATCAAGAGTAAGAATAAAAATAGAGTTCATTATTTACACATTTAGCCACTGCCAAGATTACCTCACAGTATAAGGTCGATCGTACGACGATGCCAAGCCTAGCCAGGAACTCCAATATTTATATCAATTTATATTACGGTGAATATGTTTAAACATGATGCAATAAAATTTTCATGCAAAGAATAGTAAATATTTTTCCAGTATTAGATTCTAAGCAATATAAAGAAATTAGTTTTATTGCAAAATAGTAAAATACAAGCTAAAATACCCAAAGCTTCAGATCAGATTACACCAGTAACAAGAGTTTTAGTTAGATATGGCAACTCCGATCGACAACTCCACGTATTAGACCCTTCCACTTTCATTGACATGGGATCCTTATAGTAAAAAAGTATAATAGTCTACAGTAAAGATTGTTACAGGGTCACGTGACCGGCGTGGCTTAAAAACCACTAGCGGGTCGTGGAACTACAATAAACTTTAACATTAAAGAAATGCATTTGCAAAAAAATATTTTATCGCAGAAATTAATTCAATTAAAATTTTCATTAGGTACCAAACTTTTCTTAGCTTCACTACTGCATGTGTTTAAATGTATTATTGTGTAATTGTTTATATGGTTCAAATCTAATTATATGTTGCCTTACTTCAAGAAGCAGCGTTCTAAAGGTGCGGTGACATTAGAAGAACATTGATTTTTTTAAATATTTAATAAGTTTTATTTACTTTATCTTAGACATCGCGAAACTAGGAGCTTTAGTTGACCTAAAATGTGAGTTTGTAAAAAAATCTCCGTTTAAGTTTGGAATAGTCTTTTAATCACTTAGTAAACAGCTAGATTTCCTTTTCCAGGGGACTTGTTATGTCTAATGGAAGATACCGTATTCACTTATTTTGGGTCACATGACGTATTGACCAATCCGGTTCAGTATTACAGAACGTTTATTTCGTCGGAGGTCATGTGGGAATACTGAGAAACAAAATGATGCAAGAAAGACTCTGAGGTGATTTTTTTGACGATTACAATGTTTTTCCCATCAGAGAATTAAAATAATCATAGAATATGTCTATACTATATTAAAATAGTCAAAGAGCGTCCCACGCTCAAAAAATCGTACTGCGATTTGAAAAATCACTAGACTTTGGATGAAATCTGAGGAAATAATAAAGTTTCGTATGATTTCGGGCCTTTTTTTGATTTTCACTTGAGTTGGGCCAATTTTTTATATAAATGTTGTGAGGTAAAGGAATTTAAATGGTGATTCTTTAGGTAATCGAAAGTAAAAAAGTGTTCGGTAAACATGTTCTAAACTAGTTAGAATTTAATATTTAGCTATTAACTATTCTATTTTTATCTTACAGCGTTCGCTTTTTTTACTTTCCTCGTAAGGGGAAAGTATTCTAGTTGCAAAAAAAAGAACTGCTTGTCCTATTTACTTCAAGTTTTGGTTAAAAATTAAGTCATATGATGATGACATGGTAACATTTTGGTAAACATCCAATATGGCAAAACAAAATGGCGGCCTACTGAAATGTTTAAAAATTATTATTAAAAAACTGTTTTTCCATTTTATCCAGATTTAAGTAGGAGTAGGTTCTTTGTTTTAACGGCTATCCGTGTGTTGTGTGGTACGTACGTCGCATCATGGATGGTGCGATATGGAAGACAGTAATACGGACGTGGATATGCAAATACCGACAACTTCGACTGTCGGTAATAACGTTGAAAATGTTGGAGAATTTAGTAAGAAGAGTGTGTGTGAATGTGTGGTGTGTGTCTTAATAATAATGGGATTTTCAACATTAAACTTCGCTGATAAGCTTCAAATAATTTCCAAAGGAAGACCAAAACCGCCTATGAAAAATTTAACCACAAAAATGAAAAACTGTATTAGACATTTTTATCCGGAAAAACAATACGAACAATTTAAATCGCTAACAGGGTGTGAAAATATAAGTAAATTATTTTGTTGGCCATGTTAACTTTTGAAAAGAAATAAAACTGGTTTTTCCAATTTAAACAATTTCCATAAAGCTGTAAAAAGGCACATTATGTCCAAAGCGCATTTGCAGGGCGTCATAAAAGAAAGTTTTCGGCAAAACCAGAATTGAACACACACTCAATAAACTGGACGAAACAACTGATATCCCTAATTTTAGCCAATTATCTATGGTAATACGCTACGTTAAAACAGACGGAAGTATTCAAGAGCGATTTTTAGGTTTTAAGAATGTGTCCGAAAATCGTACAGCAGATGCATTATATACCGTAGTTTATAGCATTACTAAAGAAATTAATGGAGAGAAAAAATTAGTTGCTGAAAGCTATGATGGAGCTGCAGTGATGGCAGGAGAATTAGGGGGTCTGCAAGCTAAAGTTCGAGAAACTTTCCCAAGTGCTGTGTTTGTCCATTGTTTTGCTCATAAATTAAATTTAGTTTTATCCCAGCCTATCAATCACATTAAAGAGTGTAAAGTATTTTTCGTTACTTTAAGTGGCATGGCTGCTTTTTTTTCCAAGTCAACAAAACGTACACAAGCTTTGGACTCCATTGTCCACAAACGATCGCCCAAAGTAGCTCCTACTAAGGGGAACTATAATGGAAGACTTGTGTTAACAGTATCTGCAAATCGTGAATCACTGATTGAACTATTTGAGAATATAATAGAAAATAATGAAACGTGGAACTCAGAAGCAATAAATAGTTCGAGGGGGTTTTTGGACTGTTTGAAACGAGATTTTAATTTTAATTATTTGTTGAACATATTTTCAGAAATATTTCCATTCTTTCACAATGTTTTTAATATATTACAAACTAAAACAAATGATATTGCTTTTTGCCTAAAAAAAGTGGATGATTTTAAGTCCATGTTAAGCCAAAAAAGAGATGACTTTGACCTATTTTCGGAGAAAACGATGACGTTAAATGTAGAGCCAGAAGCCAAGCGTCTTCGAATAGATAAGGTGGAAGATGTTCAAACATCATACAGACACCTCTTTTATGAAATAATCGATCAAATTCAGCAACAAATAAACTATAGATTTAACAGTTTAAATGATTTTAAATTCCTCGAGCTCTGCAATTTTGATGCATTTAAAGGAAAAACTTTTCCAGAACATGGCGTTTAAATCTCTTCTTCTTCATTATGGCCAGTTCTTCAACCGAGTGTTACTGCGATCTGAACTAAAAGTGATTTACGAAACTGATGACTTTAGCGCAAAAAATAAAGCTAAGGAACTAATGCAATTTTTAAAAGACAAGAAGCTGGAAGATGCCTACACCGAAGTGGCGAAATTGTGTGAATTAGTATTAACAATACCTGCCACAAGTTCATCAGTAGAATGCAATTTTTCAACACTTAAATGTATAAAAAATTGCGTGAGAAGTTCAACGGGGCAGGAGAGATTTTCGCAGACATCACTGTTGTCCATTGAAAATAAACTTCTTCAAAATATATCGGAGCATCGACGTTTTTATGATGACGTCGTTGACGAATTTGCAAAAAATGATCGAAGCATCGAATTACATTGCAAATAGGTAAGTTTCTAAAAATTGCTTCCCTTTCTTAAAACTTCACTGCACGCCCCTGCAGCCAAATCTAAACAAATGTTAAAATTCCGCCGCCACGTTGGCATTACAATCTTGAATCTTTAAAATGTTGACAAAAAATCATGATGTGCAATCTAAAAATACCTCTAAATGCCGAATTTGAATCAAATCTGCAAAAATTTTAAAATTAGTCTGCTATGCCGCCATTTTTTATTCTCAAATATTGACTAAAATTTCATAACTTTCATTCCTAAATACTTCTAGATACTGATATTTCAGCCGAATCTGTATAAATAACAAAATTCGTTAGCTATATTGGCGCCACCATTTTGATTTTTGTTGTACATGTTAAAATCATCCGTCCGACCTGTTGACATTGTCATATTGGCACCGCTATTTTAAATTTTTAAATGCTGACACTCTTAAATTTTCCTAGGCACCAACCAGGCAATTTTCAGTTTCATCTACACAAGTAACAAAATTCGTCGACCGTATTGGGGCCGCCATTTTGGATTTTCAAACATTGACTAAAAAAATTGGGATTTTTTATGTTCAAAAATGTATACATGTCAAATTTGAAAATAATCGGTAATGGAAGTGGTGAAAAATCCATTTCAAGATTTGAACCAGACATACAACCATACAATCAGATGATTAGGAAGCCAATAAAAGCGCGTTAAAAGCTTTGATTTTAGTTTAAAAATTAAAACATCCGTATTCACTAAAGAGGTTTAAATTTAGACAAGGTTACAGGTTTAAGATAACATTTTTAACAACTAAACAAATAATTTTTCTCAATGTCACAATTACAAAATGATAGTGACATAACTAAAAATTAAAGTTTAATAATATATAAATAACTAATTTCCTTTTAAATTTACCTAACTTAATGGTTTGATTTTAGGTAGTGAAGTAGGGAACGATTATTTCTTTGAAATTTATAAAAATACCTATTTGCCTCATTAAGGAATAGGTAAGAATCTTTCTTTTTGCCAACGATAATGAAACATGGCCCATTTCTTCATTTTCGTACATCTAATATTTTAACAGGTCGTCATTTTGTTTCGCCATATTGAATTCATATCAATATTTGAGCAGTTTTTTTTGTATCAGATGTAATTTTTGTGGAAAATTAAATAAAATTAAAGTTAATCAAGTAAGTGGATTTTTTAGCTATACCGGAACAGACCAAGTGATTGACCGTAACGAAAAAACATTCGTCAACAAATGGCCACCCCTTGGACATAGGCCATCCCCACTTCTTGTTTTATCATAAACATTGGTCAATAGAATGTGAAAAATAGGGGAATCATGTTGGTGCATACCCCTAATGTGATTTATGAATGAATTGTGATCTCTACTTTAATTCTTACTCTAAGGTGTAAACTAAGACCAAGTTAAAACTACGAGCTTATATAATAATAATAATAATAATAATAATAATAATAATGTTTTATTTCTTCAATTGAAAAGTGCAACATACAAAAAAATATACACTGTGCAATAATTGGAGAAAAAGTCAAAGCTCCAAAAAAAAACAAAGCAAAAACATGTCAGGTTATACAAAAAAATCCTGAAAAGAATAACAATTTTTTCCCAAAAGCAATTTCTTGACTATATTTTTGAAAATAGGAGTACTGCGGGACTTACGAATATCATCATCAATTGCATTATAAAATTTACAAGCAGAATATAAAGTGCCTTTCTAAAAAAAAGACATACGGTGACTATCTGGCAACAGCAGGTCTTTAGCACGTGTATTGTAATTGTGGGATGGTCTATTTGATTGAAGTAGCAATTTATTTTTGAATGCTTAAAGACATACTTCCAGAATGTACTGGTCAAAAACTGTTAAAATTTTTAAACCCCTGAACAGCGGCCTGCAAGACTCTCTATGTGAAAGACCCCCTATTATCCTTAACGCGTATTTCTGCAGTAGAAAGACCCGTCTGCTTTCTTTACCTCTGCCCCAAATCAAAATGCCATATTTAACATGACAGTGAAAATTAGCGTAGTATAAAGTCAACAAAGTGTCCTGAGCAAAGTGATTCCTAAGATAGCTTAATGCATAACAGGTTCTCCGAAGCCTACTACATAATGCATCAATATGAGTAGCCCACGTAAGCCCGTCGTCAAACACCACACCCAACATCCTCGTTTCACTTATGGGCGCAAGCGTGTCAGGTGAGTTTTCAAACAATGCAACATTGTCAGTTTGTCTTTTTGAGTGTGTAAAACAAAGAACATTCGTTTTAGCCTTATTCAATATTAAATTATTCTTCTCTGACCAGGATATTATTTTTCTATAAATATTTTCAGCGATAACTTTAAGAGACGGTAGATCAGGCCCAACCATCAGAATGTTAGTATCGTCCGCATAACAAATAGGAAAAGTATCTGATGTGTCTTTAGAAAGATAAAAAATAAGGTCATTAGCAAATATCAAATTTAAGTAGGGGCCCAAAATTGAACCCTGGGGAACGCCCTGAGTTATAAGTTTAGATGTACTATTTTCATTGTTGATTTTTACATATTGAAAACGCTCTTCAAGGTAAGATTCAAGCAATTGAAGAAATTGACCTCGAACACCGTATCTTGATAGTTTCGACAACAAAATCTGATGGTTTACCATATCAAAAGCTCTAGAAAAGTCAACAAACAGCCCCATAGTACATAACTTTTTATCAATTGCATCCACGATCTTATTATGAAAAAGAGAAAGCGCTGTTTCAGTACTCTTCTGTTTTGTAAACCCGTGTTGCGCATCAGATAGTAGGATATTCTTTTCAAAAGTCAATTAACCTGTCCTTTATACTAAGGTACAACCCAAAAGCGTGAAGCGTGAGATTAAGGGTCTCCAAGCAAGAGAATTATGGATACTAGGGTTGCCAAAGAGTTCTTTGTTTTGTTCTATGAATACTACTTCTCTAAATTTCCTTTTCTTCTAATGGAGGATTTACTACAAATTTATTACAAATAGTTTATTCATGTCAAATTACAAATAGTCTGATACTTTCTAAAACTGCTATAAGATCCTCCCTGCCACTAGTCTGGTAGTCATGCATGTTCCCGTGAAGAGCAAGTAAGTGTTGATGTTTCTGGACATACAGTAGATTTTCTAAGATGTACACTGCTGGGAATGGCAAGATTCCGAGATACCGGAAAGCATGCCTGCAATCGTCCCGGAAGCCAAGACTTTCCAAAACTCTGATGGCCCTTCTCTGAAAACCAAATACTTTACCAGCATATGATGCTACACCCCACACCATTATACAGTAAGACAAGATGGAGTGGAACAAAGCATAATAGGCCGTAAGCAGAGTGCCCTGGGATATGCAACCTTCCAAGTTTCTTAATAGGGAAAAAGGCACTATATACCTAATAGGAAAAACAATTTCAGCTTATGACCAATGGATGCCATAGTCGTTCCAGGAATTTTCAGCAATATCCTATCTTGATGTTTGCTCCTCTCCAGTTTCGATTTTCTTTGATTCTTATATCAAGGGGTCTCTTCGCTTCTCCAATTTGAGATTATTGGGTTAATTTTATTTCGACATTTTATATTCGGTTATCATCTTTTCTGTTTAACCATTCTGCTTAAGGTCATTTTTAATATTACTATCTAAAGATTCCCAGTCCATACATAACATTGTGACTCAGTTATTCAGAGATCTAATAGCACACAATAGAGATTAGAATGATTAGTCTTGATCAAATTATTTTTGTGATTGTCAAGAACATGAAGGAAAGGTAAGCTGGAATTTTTTTCACGGTAAACTTAATTGAAGAGCAGATATTAATTAAATGCTCTAAAAGATCTTCCATTTGTTCATTACCTTTGTTCCATATAATTAAAGTATCGTCGACACATCTTAATCAAACTTTGTATCTAAATCATGCCATTTCTATGGCATCGAACCACTACATGCAAATATAGATGCAGTGAAAAGGTCTTTAGGAAATAAGCAAGATATTGACAGGGCACTGGAATTGGACACAAACAATGATACCTATTTGTAAAAAACTACTTGGTAACATAACGGGCAACATACTTTAAGACCCTAGTTGAAATATTATTAGAATTAATAATTCCCGATACTACTTCTTCACTAGAATCAAAATAATAGAAACCGAGATATTGATGCCAAAAAAGTCACCAATGGAATTTTAAGCTACATCACAAAAAAGTAACCAAAAGCATTTGGTACATCCCTACTGTTGGTTATTTTGTTTTTATTATTTTGTATTATAGGTTGTGTACTTTTTCCTTTCATGTTTGTTGCTTCATAATTTCCCATGCTTTCTTTTGTATATTATATGAAATGTAATTAAATGTTCAAAGTATTTTTTTTTGTTTCCTTTATTTGGTTATTGTATTTTTTTAAGTATGTTGTACTCTAAATTTATTACAAAACCCCCAAAATTTTGTAGAATCCAATAAACAGATCTCAACTTATCTCTCATTTGTACTATTTCTAGAGTTACACTGGATTTGTCTTTTTTTTTTGAATTGACTTTTATAAGCTTTAGAGGACAACTTGGATAGCATCCTCAGCACTGGTAGACTTCATCAGAAGATTCATTCAGAAGAAGCATGCCATACATTGCCCAAACTTTCTCTATACACATAATGTAAACTTTTAAATTTGCTTTGGTTGCTTGTTAGAACATTTTAAATTATATCCAAATTTTTTTATAAAATTGCCTAAATAGTTGACATTTACATCAATTAGAATTAATTCCTTAAATTTAACAATAAAGACAATGAATTCGCTGAAGAAGGCCTTTATGAGTACACTAAGAATGCTTATTTGTTCATTAGTTAATTCCACTTTAGCCGCAGAGCACTCAATCTGCATTTCTACACAAAACTGGCTTACAGGAGATAACCCCTATATCTTCAGAATTCTTGAAAAAAATAGCAGTACCTCCATGAATGGGGCCTGTCTGTACTAACTTGATACTCTTCTATAACCAAGAAGTTGCATAAGGTCATCCTCTCCACTGGAATACCAGTCTTCTGTTCTGTCAGTTTTTTGCAGGAACACTTCTATATGTTCCAACTTGTTTTTAACAGACTGGCAATTATTAGCATTATTTGAGTTACTTTCTTTGGTCTTTCAGTTACTTGGTTATAGTCGAGCTTAGAACTGTCATTATGGTCATCTGAAGAATTTATATTAAAAACCCTTACCCCAAGAATAATTTCTAAACCCAAAAACCCAGGAGCAAAATTGGAGCTTTGGCAACCTCTGTAAGGTCTATAGCGATAAAGTATTGAAAGACTTATTAGGTGTAAAGTAGTCACCTATGAAAATTGAGCAATATTTAGTATGTATTTATTTATTTATTCTTAAGTCCAACTCTAGCGGCAGTGTTTGGTGAGTTTAACTTGTTTAAATGTAAATTTGTAAAATGAATTTTTGAAAAATACAATTTTGAGAAAACAGATGAAAATTTGTGGGAAAAACTGTAAGTATATCTCTATGTTTTTACATTTACTTTACAAAAAACTTCTATATAATTCGTCTATCCAATTAACTTAAACCCAGTTCCAAATTTAAGTATCGTGAACTGAGGGATGAATAAAAAACAAAAGGAATTTACAACTGGCACAGTCAAGATTCGAGTGAAGAATAATGATTTAAATTAATTCTTTTAAAATATACTTTTGCTTTTTTTTTAACTATAACTTACCTCAGGATACAATTCCAACAAATAATGCCTTTTGGCTTCAACTTCCAAATCATTTTCACCATGGCAAGGATCTAAATAATCATTAATTGTTGTCATATGCTGAAGAATTGAAGTGATGGCTTCCCTGCAACTTAAAGCTGAGGAAATCATCGTCTGCGTTTGTAATAAAAGGTCGGTTATAGCTTGAGATTTACTTTCCAGGGACGATTTCTCTTTGGGGAGTACTTGTAATTCTAATGCTTCAATGCGTTTTTCTAACAGATCGATGGCATCCATGACTGTAACCAAATATAAATTTTACAAACCACTTTCTTTCACCTTTACTTTTCTTCAGATACTTCCTGGTTACCAGCTATCACTTTCTTTTTTAAACAAATATACTTTTACTGTTACTGAAATTGCGAAATTTACTTTACAGCTGATTTGAGATATTGATGAAATGTATATATAGTACATTCAGTGAATCCAAGAAACTTGAGGATTTATATTTTATATTGCACTGGTTTCGTAAGCGCTAACCTAAGAAATATTTCAATAAAATAAAACAATATGTAAAATTTGAAGGTATTTTTTTGTTGTAACAATTTTTTATAAATAAATAAATAATTTTGTTTTTGAAGAAATAACTATATAGAACCCTGAATAGGGATGGTAATGACGTATCGATCGATGTTTTTGAAAGCATCGCAACATCGTTGTTCTAAAGTTCGATATATATTTGGGATGCCAACGACATATCGATATATTGAATTTATCGATATATTTTTTAATGTATATCGATATATTTTTACCGATATTTTGGAGCGATATCGTCTAATATATCGATATATTAAGAAATATATCGCCACAAAAACAAATGGCATGAATGGTGACATTATTGATACTTTGGCATGGCATCATATCCCGAAAAAGTGAGTCTTCCGGTTCGTCTCGTCGAAGGCAGACCTCTGTGTTATTAACATAAGTGGTTCCACGTGTTCGGTTTTGCTGCTTTATTTCGGGGGGAAGCGGGAGACTCAAACGCTCAGAGTGGAAACTAACGAACCCGCTAGAAAGGGAGCAGACGCTGTGAACGTGTGAGGCCTAGTTGTTCCTGTATTCTATCCCGTTCGTCTGCCGCAGTTCTACATAGAATATTAGCGTACTGGCCGCTATGTGGCGGGAGTGGGAGGGGTAAGGGGATAGCTTGAAAGAAAAGGTTATCTCGTGAGACCAGTAGTACTCTCAAGGGGCATCTAGTGGAAGCCAAGATGTATTAGAAAAGTTTTTAAAGAAAGACAAATTTAAAGATTTGGAAAAACACGGGGTGACCGGGAGCTCAGAGCTCGCCATCCGGACATCCCACCGATAACGTCCCTAAACCGGAATAAGGTGTATCCCGCTCCGAGAGACGCCGGATAAGGCGAGTAAGCCCCGGACGAGGAGCAATCTGGCAAGTTGCGAAGTGCAGTGCCAAAGACATATTAGAATTGGAATTATCCCGAAAAAGTAAGTTGGGGAAATTTCCATTGATATGTCCAAAAAAATTATTGAAATTTCCAGAAAAATTAAAAAGTTATTGGAAACCTGTCAAAATTTCAAAACAATAATTAAATTTTGATGCTTATAGCGATTTTTCCTAAAACTTTAAAAGTGAAAATTCCAGAAAATTTTCAGACATTTCCATATATTTTTAAGTTAACAGTAATAATAAAGACCTAATCTTAAAATTTATTTAAAAAATCCCTTTTAATTTGCTAAATTGATGTTTGTTTAACTTGTAGCAATACAAGTATAATATATAAAGTATTCTAAAAGGAGAAAATAAAATACGTCTATTACTTTACTAAGTTTTCACTGAAAAGATGATGATTGATTTTTAGTATTTAGTAGAAAAAAAATGTAAATTTTTGTTTTTTTTTTAATAAAAAATATATAACTTTTTTTATTTAAATTAACTCTTATAATTTTTTTTTCTAACAGCCGCTTTCTGTAACACCTAAGCAAACTGCTTAAATATTTATCGACACTATAACAAAGAAAATTATATATATAAATATATATATATATATATATATATATATATATATATATATATATATATATATATATATATATATATGATAGTATGTTTTCACTCAACTTACACCAACGTCATAACAAGAAAATGATCCTTGTTTGGAACATGTTCTGCATCACAGCAGACACAATGATCCATTTTAGTCAAACGACGATCGCGATTTCGCTCTTATTAGAGCTCATCAGGCCGCCATAGACTAGCCAGCCCCGTGTAGGGCAAAGGCACAAAATTGAATCACAAAAACAACTACTCCGCTGGCTAATACCACGACCGGCATTGAATTACATTGTGACTCCTGGCTTTCGTTGGGAGTATTAAATGATAGTATGTAGTCAGTCCACTTACACCAACGTCATAACAAGAAAATGATCCTTGTTTGGAACATGTTCTGCATCACAGCAGACACAATGATCCATTTTAGTCAAACGACGATCGCGATTTCGCTCTTATTAGAGCTCATCAGGCCGCCATAGACTAGCCAGCCCCGTGTAGGGCAAAGGCACAAAATTGAATCACAAAAACAACTACTCCGCTGGCTAATACCACGACCGGCATTGAATTACATTGTGACTCCTGGCTTTCGTTGGAAGTATTAAATGATAGTATGTTTTCATACCACTTACACCAACGTCATAACAAGAAAATGATCCTTGTTTGGAACATGTTCTGCATCACAGCAGACACAATGATCCATTTTAGTCAAACGACGATCGCGATTTCGCTCTTATTAGAGCTCATCAGGCCGCCATAGACTGCGCCGATCATAAAAGAGAAACATTAATTCTCTTTTATGATCGGCGCACTGATGAGTCCCGATAGGATGAAAGTATTTGTGCAACTACTATGTGTCTATAAAAACTTAAGGTAAATCATATAATTAATTATGCTTGCTTAAATAATATTGTTTATATTATGTACCGAAACATTCCGTAGACAGACAAGTCTACATGTTGAGGTATGTAATTATATTAAATATTTGCTTCAATTAATTTAAAGTTAAATATTTTTATTCAGTTGCGAAAAAGCCAAAAAAATTTTTGTTGGTCAATCTAAACGCAACAAATAATCTCAACACATTTAAAAATAATCAATTTAATTGTTAACCGAAGAATAAATTTGAATGAAAGTACGCAAGACAGATATCCGACAGATACCGAGCATTCATTAGCTTATCTGGCAAATAGTTATTTAATAAATAATTTGGATTTATTTAGAAATGAAGTTACCGAGCCTAAGTGTGATAAAGCAGTCTTCCGCCTGGTGGAAGGGAGACCTCTGTAGTTTTAACATAACTGATTCCACGTGTCCGGTTTAGCTAGTCTGTTTCGGGGGGATGCGAGAGACTCAACCGTTCATCGTGAAAATTAAAGACCCTGCTAGAAAGGAAGCAGACGCTGTGAACGTGTGAGGCCTAGTTGTTCCTGCATTCTATTCTGTTTGTCTGACCAGTTCTACATAAAATAGTAGCGTAATGGCCGATATGTGACGTGGTTAGGAGGGGTAAGGGGACAGCTTGCAAGAAAAGGTAATCTCGTGATAGTAGTGACATCTAGTGAAAGCCAAGATGCATTAGAAATATTTAAAAAGATATTGATGAATCGTGGTGTACCGGGAGCTTAGAGCTCGCCATCCGAATAATCTGTCGATAACGTATCCAGACCGAAATAAGGTGTAAATTAACTAGAAAAGTCGCCCAAACTCTGCCTAAGCCCCGGCCGAAGAGCAATCTGACGCCTGGGATTCTTGATAAGGAGAACGTACGGTGCGATAAAAGTAAGTGACGTAGTCGGCGCCCACTTCGTATCAATTAGAGATGGGAAGTACGGGTCTGCTGACGGAACGCTCTTTCCGTTTATGATCTGGAAAAATACCGTTCAAAAGAACGTTATTTCGGAAGACGTTCCGCGGCAGTGTTGGTTTGTTGAACAAACAAAAAAAAAAGTTGTCATTTTCAGAAAGAGGACCGTACAAATAAATTAAAGACATGTAGGAGTTTGCTGCTGATTTTAAAATTTAATGTTTCATTTGTTTTTTGTGAATGTCAAACAATTCAATTGTATTTTTCTTTAAAAATGTATTAGGTTCGTTTTGTACTATTTTACTAGCTCTGGCAACGGTGTTACGGCGCTGTGTGTATCATTGTCTTCTAAATAACTGTTTCAATTTGTACTTCGGTACCATGCGGAGACTAGTTTCAAATCTGGAATTATTCAGATCGTCGAAACAGGATAAGTCCAATAAAGTGAAAAATCTCTTGTTTATTTATTACAACAATAATTTAGGTAGCTAAATCATTTTTATATTAGATATAAATTAATTATTTTTATATTATTTCACAAACGTATCATATTACTTATTATTATATATTTTGCTATTTTTTAGCTGAAAACTAGATAGCTAGGTCTGAAAAATATTTCCTGAATTTAGTTTAAATGTTTTTGTATCAATAAAAAAAATATTTTTGTAATACATTATTTGTTGCATTGGTGTACTTTTATATAAATTTTAGTTTCATTTCAATATTCTCTTTATACGACCATTCCAAAAATTATTGTCGTTCCGAAGTAACGCGTTCATTTTGAAATATAGAACGTTCCGGCACGCTCCCAACAAATACTTTTCTAACCACAGATAACTTTGTTGTCTCTGGTTCTAACTTCTAAAAGACAAGTCTTCCGGTTCGTCTCGTCGAATGCAGACCTCTGTGTTGTTAACATAAGTGGTGCCACGTGTTCGGTTTTGCTGCTTTATTTCGGGGGGAAACGGGAGACTCAACCGCTCAGGTGGAAACTTACGACCCCGCTAGAAAGGGAGCATACGCTGTGAACGTGTGAGGCCTAGTTGTTCCTGCATTCTATCCCGTTCGTCTGCCGCAGTTCTACATAGAATATTAGCGTAACGGCCGCTACGTGGCGGGAGTGGGAGGGGTAAGGGGATAGCTTGAAAGAAAGGGTCATCTCGTGATATCAGTAGTACTCTCAAGGGGCACCTAGTGGAAGCCTAGATGCATTTCAAAAATTTAAAGAGGAATTATTAAAGTATTTGAAAGATTCGGGGTATTCGGGAGCCTAGAGCTCGCTATCCGGATATCCTACCGATAACGCCTCCAAACTGGACCAAGGTGCAGGGTCGACTTCGAGGGTCGCCGATTTAACGACTCTGAGCCCCGGACGGAGGGCAATCTGGCGACTGCCTCGTAGCAAAGCCAATAAGTCCTGTTATGTAACAGGCTAAACAGGAATGAAGAAGAAGAACTTCTAAAAGAACGTCAGTATCTTTAGTATCAACTTATCAACAGTCAGCATTTACGTGTGATTTTGTAGTGTTATGTTAATTTAGAGCGGTTGTTAGAATTAATTATTAAAATTCATTGGATTTTGGTTTACTTAGGACTAGGTAAGGTATCTTTGTTTTTGTATGGTAGATTATAGGTAGTATAGGACAATATTGTAACCTATTATTAACAGTGGTATACTTGCTAAGATTTTTTGTTGATGCAAATGTAATGATATAATACTTTGTTTTGTTTCTAGATCTACATCTTAGCATGCCTGGAATGCGATGTACAGTTAGTGTTTGCCGTAATAGCAGAATAAATGCTAATAAATCTGGTAAACAGATTTCATTTTATCGATTTCCTAAAGAAAATGATATTCGAGAAATATGGATCCAGAGATGTAAGAGGGATGGAAAATGGAATTTTCAGAACTGTCGTATTTGTTCGGAGCATTTTAAACCCGAAGATTATGAGCATGACTTGCAAGCTGAACTTCTTGGTCTGCCACCCAAAAGAAAATTAAAACCTACAGGTATATAATATAATGATCAATATAACGCTCTTAGAAAACCTAATGTAATTAGCCGACGTTTTGACCTCTATGAGGTCATCTTCAGGACTCTAAAAGTTAAGAACTAGTGTTTTTCTTATATAAAGAGGCAATGTTCTTTAAAAACATATATGAGAAAACAAAAAAAACTGTTGTACAACTATACATATATAAGTAAAAAACCTATAGCGTTTTATACTGCCATTAAAATACTTATTAAAACACATTAAGCATATAAAAAAAACAAAAGATACAATGCACATAGGACAACACGGTTAAAATACAATGACTTAAATAGGAATAAGATAAATTAAGTTTTAATAGCAGGCATTATTTGAGGCATTAGAGAGGGCATACTTTCATACAAATGTTATTTTCGGTGTAAAACTTAACTACCTATATACAATTTGTGGAACATTAATACGATGGTAGGTATTTTGGATTGTTGTTGCCACCATTTATTATAGAACAATAAAATTACTGAATCAGTTTGGTCAACAGGTAAGTAGGCTTTGAATATTATCAGTGTGCAATATAAAAACATCTTTTTTCTTTTCTACTTTTTGGTGTGATTATTTGCAGTCAATAATAGAAATAAGATGAAAATTAGTATATTAACTGATTTACTGCAAAGGATGTTCTACAAATTTTAAAATAGGTTCCGCTTAAGCCTTCTATATATTTTGTATTAATATTGGTTGTGTGTTTTTTTTATTTTGATCATTTCATTTAGCAGACATTTTTGAAAGTTGTTTTGTTTAGCTAAAATAATGATTTTATCAAAATTGAAGAAATGTAAATTTCCGAAATATTCTGCCATGACAGTTTTTTTTGTATCATTTACCAGATTCACAGGTAGCATGCTCCTTTAATGCTCAGCCACTCGAGTTTTTAGGTATCTACCTGTTTGACCTATATATACACCATTAAATTCCAAGGAAGTTTATGTTGTTCTAATGTATGTTTTTAAAGAACATTGCACTTTTATGTAAAAAAAAATTGTAACCCCAGTTTTACATTACATTACATTTTCTAACTGCATTTTATTAATCATCATCCAACAAAATACCTCTCAAAATAGTTGTTTTGTACTGTATTTTGTTAAAATTTAATGTTAAAGCCATTTTAATATTTTTTTATTTCAGCTGTACCTTCACTTAATTTAAGCATCTGAGGTACAGGAGGAACAAGTAAATATTCTGAATAAAAGATTTGAGAAGTTTCATAAAGGACAGCCAATTAAAAAGGGTCCTAAAGTGACTAAAAAAATAGTAAATTTACTGAAAAAGAAAAACCCTCTTATTAACGTAGCTGCAAGATGTTTTTTATGTCAAATACTGTTCAGTAAAATTGAAAATTTAAGTGAAAAGTCGAAGGAAGACAAGTAATGTATAAAAAGATTATGTGATTATGTTAATAAAAAGATAAAGAAACTAATTACTTAACTTTAATTGTTTTGATATTTGGCAAAATATTTCATTCTCAAAGTGGAGTTCAAATATTATAGACACAAATAAAACATGAAGTCTTCCTTCATAACGTTTAATTGGAATTAAATTTCAACATGTTTCTAAGAGAGATCTCATAATCTTCTGGAATATTTAATATATTGATTGTAACAAATATAATTAATACAACATTTACTTTTTTTAAAAATATACCTATCTGGAGATGAAGTTATCTTTATTCGAAACATGTTGGATAGAAATTTAATTTGAATTAAACTTCATAAATTTCATTTGTGTCTAAATATTTAACTGCTTTATTTATTAGGATTATGTAGGCATACCTAACTACCTATCTATAGTTTTCTAAGGAACTAAAATTATTTAGAAAAAGTAGATAAAAAATATCAACATATTTAAGACACAACAGGTCATAAATAATTAAATATAAATAATTTTATTAATACAGTCTAAATTACGTTTTAAAAACGAATAAATGTGATTTGATGTTTATTATTTTGTCTCAGCAATTGTGATTTTTTGGTTGTTTGAAGGCACATTTAATTACTACAAGGTGTTGTTTTTCATGTGTTGGAGCATGCTTTAGTGGTAGAAAGTGGAGTTCAGGACAAAAATTTGGGGTAACAGTGCCGTATCCAGTTTTCTGCTATTTTATCGATTTTTGCAAAAATATTCATACTCGCATGTTAGAATGTTGACAGAAACTACAAATCCGCTTGCGATTTTCAAAAAAATTGCTTCGTTAATTAATAAAAAATTGACAAACTTGGGGTGCTGGGTGGAGTATAATATATAAGGAAGTATCTCTGTACATACTGCTCTAATGCGCAAAAAATCAAATTTAAAATGCTTTTTTTAAATAAAAACGTGAAAAATTAGATTTTTTCAACAACATAACTTCAAATCTATAAAAATATTAAGTATTGCACAATCATTACTTCAGTAAAGAAGTTGGACAATGTGGCAACAACGCAAGATTAAGAAAGAAGGGTAAACGGGTAAGAGTAAATTTTCCCCAGTTTTTGTCGGGTACATATGAAAAAATGTTTTTGAAAGAGTAAATTGCTGGCTAGAATATTTTCTCGTTTTCGAGATTATAATCTTGAGATTAGAATCATAGATGCTATAGCATTTATCTGCTAGATGTATTATGCTAATATTTTACACTAAACTAACAAAATCTAACCTATCCTAACCAAACCTATAATCCATCTAAACCTATCCTAACCAAAGCTATAATCCATCCTAACCTAACCTTTTCTTACCAAACTAACCTTAAAAATCCATAGTTTATTTTCTCTAATTAGGCGATCTAAAACACGTGACCTGTCAAATCAAATATGGCCGGCTTAGGACATACATTTGCCAGCTGATGTTTATTTTCTTATGAAAGTTCAGGGTTATAACAGCAGTTGTGTCTCGATATTATTGCTTAATTTATATATTTTAAAGTGATTTAGTTATTAAGTGGTTTAAGAAAGGCCACTAATATATTCATAGGTACCTGTTTATGATTTGGAATGTTTTACGGCCTAGAAAGGTCGATTGCGTTTAGCTACCTGTCTACCTGTACCTGGTCATGAAATTAGTTGATATTGGGAGCAAGCAGATGTACTTTTAGTTTAGTTCGTGTTAATTAAGAAGAGTGATAAGTGCACATTTAAAAGACTTTCTTAGTGATCTAGTAGATAAAGTGATAAAAAATTAACATGGATTTACCACAGTCTGAAAAGAGTGACTACCTTGTCCAGCTAGAGAGTGAAAAACCTGACGTTGCTCAAAGGTATAAGAACAAGATTCGTCTTATAAATTCCATTGATCCTTTTAAAATCATGGATGAAAACCTTGATAAAGACTTTGCATCCCTACCAGCTGTTCAAGCCTTTGATGTAATGACGTATTTAGTGCTAACTCATAGTTTTTACACAAAAGAGCAAATGAAAGCTTATAAAAGTCTCAGTGGCTACAAGTATTTTGAGGCTGGTTTTGTTCATCTGCGTGGCATGAAAAAGGTCAATGAGCTTTCCGTTATACTTGCAAAGGTTCGACATAGTCAGCGTGCTAGGGAACCCCCTCTAAATGTGTGGGTCCTGACACAAGATAATGGAAGTATTAACACTGGCCACTGTACTTGTATGGCTGGTTTATCTGAAGTCTGTAGCCATGTTGCTGCTGTTCTATATGCAACAGAATATATTTACAACTCGCTTACTTCTACTTCATCGACTGATATGTTAGCTCAGTGGGTTGCTCCTTCTACAAAAGATGTACCCATTGTAAGATTATGTGACCTTAAGCTCAAAACAAAAAAAGCTAAAACAGTTGTCTCAGACTCTTCAAGTTTATTTAGTCCGATACCTGCCATTGAAGGCGAAGAACTTATTGAACTGTTGACAGCTTGTGAAAATGTTGGTGACGAAACAGCTCTTGCAAGAGTTATTGAACCTTTTGCATCAAGAATAGGATCAAGTATTTGTCAACCAAAACTTAAAGTGATTTATAATATTTACCAGGAGTATTATGAGTCACTCTCTTATCAGCAGTTGTGCTCAATTGGAGAGAAAATTGACCAGTCATTATCTTTTGATGATTGCCAAAAGATCTGTAAAGCCACAGTTAAGCAAACTCATTCCGAAGAATGGTTTAGGCAAAGAACTGGACGCATCACTGGTTCAAATTTTTTCAAAAGAGCATGCAGGACATCACTTTCAAAACCATCTCTGTCATTAATTAAGAGTGTTTGTTATCCTCTAAAGTTTCTGTTCAAAACCAAAGCAACTCAGTGGGGAACAAACAATGAATAGCCTGCTCTTCAAAATTATTTATCGTCAAATACACTTGAACACGTAAATTTAAAACTTGAAAATTGTGGTTTATTACTCAATCCAGCCTTCCCATTGTTTGGAGCTACCCCAGATAGTTTAGTGTCATGCGATTGTTGTGGAGAAGGTTGTATAGAAGTCAAGTGCCCATATGTTCTTAAAAATATGGAATGGTCAAAATACATAAACTCTAAGAACTCGTGTCTAATATATGATGGTGATGACTTTGCTTTAAACCGAGATCATTCGTATTATTATCAAGTTCAGATACAGTTAAAACTATCTGGTCTAAAGTACTGTGATTTTATAGTTTGGTCTCCAAAGAAATTCTTCCAAAAAAGAATATATTTGGATGAAGATTTTTGGAGTGTCGAATTTCCAAAAGCCCTGGATTTTCATAAAAACATAATTATTCCTGAACTCCTAGGAAAATATTTTACGCTAGGGAGGCACATGGCACAGACTTGGTGTACATGTAATCAACTCGAAGAAGATCGTCCAATGATCCAATGTGAAAACGATAATTGTAGTATCCAGTGGTTTCATTTAGGATGTGTTGGTCTCTCAGAGGTTCCAGAAACTTTGTGGACATGCGTTCAATGCAGTGAAGAAGTTCCTGGAACTTTATGAGCTGCCGTATAGATTGTATATTAAAAAATATTTGACCATAAAATTTTTGTTTGGTTCTAATTTTAGTGTGTATATATTTTTTTATCAGTTCTCTGACGTTTCTGCATGTATCTTGACATATTTTTAAAACTTTGTATTATATTTTAATTATTGTAAATGTTATACTATTTGAAAGGATAAAAAAAAGCAAACCATAATTTTATTGCCAATTTTCTGCTCTGTAAGTTGGTCTAATCAGATTTTGAATACGATGTTTCGTCTTTCGAGACCCACCATTCACTTTATTTTTTAAAATATGGATTTTTTATTTCATTTTTGGAAAGCTTTCAACTTCCCTAAACCAACAATGTACCACACTTATAAAGTAATTTTTTTTTCCTTATGACTTCAGTTAATTATTGTTTTCCATCTCTACCTTATTGCTAAGGTTTAGGGGGTCGATCGCTTTAAAGAATGAAATAAAAGATCAAGGGCTTTATTTAAAAAAATTAAATTGCTATTGTGATGTCTTGTAGAGCAGAAAAAGTTGCATTAAAAATATTATTTTGGTTTTTTAAAATCTTTTTAAAGTCAGTTCTTTTTTCTAATTTAACCTACACCATATTTCTTCTGATTTTTAATTTTTAGTTAGTCTTTGTAATTAGCTCTAAGTTTCTTGTATATGATGCTAAATCATTCAATTGTCATGTTTACTATGTGATGTAAAATTTTTTGATGAAAGTTTTGACGAGATCCATGTAGAATGTATTCTTATCCTGGACGTGTATGTTTATTTTCATTTGTATTTTTATGTATTGACAAAGATTTTCTATTATACGAACCTTATTGTACATCAAAATGTTTTTTTTTCAAATATGCTTTGCGACTAATGTAATGCCATTTTTGGATTTATTATAAAACCATTTTGTTTTGGGTATGGTAACTCTATTTTTTAATCTTTTTTATTTCTAGATAAGTATGCAATGTATTATGGTTTTGGTTTATATTATATCGTAGATTACTTGAACTTTTGTCCAATTATTGTATTATGTGTACTTTTTAATTTAATAAATAAAAGTTTTATCATTATTATATATATTTTTTAATAAAAATAAAATGTATTTTTTAATTGATTTTTTTTCTTTTAATCCCCTTAGTTAAAGAAGTAGACTACGCAAATAGCATAAAAAATATGAAAAAAAAAAATTGTGGAAATTCTATAATAGAAGTGCATTGAAAAATAAGACGTTTCTCAATAGTTTATAATTCTTAAATATTTAAAGAGAGTTCTTTAAACTATTTTAATCTTTTTTCAAATACCTACATAATAGGTTAGTTAGTTTATGCTTTATGTGTTAAAAATTTAAATTTTTTAAATAAAAATTAAAGTACAAATTTATTTTAACAAAATCTTTTGGCTTTTTCACGTGTTATGTGATTTAAAAGAAATAAAACTCGTAAAAGTTAATCATATACAGTTATTTTTATTAAAGTAGGTTTTTTACAAATTAACTATTGGGGGATTTAAATTGATCAGGGCACAACACACTACCATCACTTTATCTAGGATTGGGTCATCATCTCCAACACACAAAAAAGTTATTGGCATTTCATCTGCTAATATACGAAATTTTTGTCTAATGTAGCCAATCACTCTTTCCACATGTATTCTCACGTGAGCAATTGCTCTGGTCTCTTCAATTTCATAAGGATGCAGTTGGTTCTGTCCTTTTGTGAAAGCGGGGGTCTTTATATTGGCATTTAGCAAATTGACATAATCTTTTACAAGGAATCCTCTGTCAGCCAGAATCAAGTCACCTAAAAAGTAAAACAATATTTAGTTTGTTTAGAAGTAAAAAAAACTATCTATTGCTAACTTATACAAGTAGAGCGATGCTTTACGAGAGTCAAAATATTAGATAGCTACTAGAAAAATAACAATATAGTAGGTACTAAAAACACACTATCCCGAGCACAGTTCTGTTAATGACTATTTATACCTGTTAATAGAAATTCAGAACTATGCCTTAGAAGGACAAAAATGATTTTGCTCAATTGTCGATTGCATTCTGCAACTTAAAATTAGAAGGTTCTTGCAAATTTATTTATATATTTTTATTTTCATACATAATACCACAAGAGAAAAAAATTTCGACTGATTTTGCGAATAACATTTTTGACAAAATAACAACCCGCCAGGCCATTGATTACATCAAAAATTTCTTGAGCGAAATTACCAAAAGGCAACAAATTTGAACCAGAATGATTTTGCCTACAGAATGTTTTCTCGAGTGGTATTTGGCATGACTATTTTTACGAGAGTAGAAATTAACAACTTCAATCAAATTCATTCAACAGCTCTTTCTTTTGCAAGGGAAGCTGATAAGTTGCCTTTTATTCCATTTATCTACTTATTTCGATGTATTTTTTTTTTGGTATTTATAAATCTTTATTTTGGAATAATAAATGTGTTTATTATTATTATTAAAAGAAACAGAATAAAGATTAATAGGCGTGTTAAAAAAAATGTCTTGGCAATACCATGTCTATGATGTTGGTTTTGTCAAAGTAGAAATATTTTAAGGCACTACAGATTTTATTGCTGGTGTAATACACTCTAGTGAAATAATCATAAAAAACATTGTAGGTATAAGTCAAGGTAAACAATAAACATAAAGCAATAAGCTGTAATATATAGAGAAAACACCCTATATAAAATGTATTGTATCAAATTCAACTTGTTGCAATAATGGGCAACCACGCAATAACCCGTTTTGCTATGTCAGCAGGTCAACCACCTTCCCGAGCGTATATGGCAATTAGATTGCATTTTAAAACAGATTTGAGAATATACTTTGGGTAATGTTAAGGTGAACATGTAGTTTCATTTTGCTACCCTTTGTTTCAACCCTAAGTATTACATGGCGATCCTGCCACTTGACGATTTTTTTGTGAAGTTATTAAGATGGGTAATGCCAAGTCCAAAGAAGAGATTGTAATTAATCAGGCCTCCAATGGCGATGCAAGGGGTGAAATAGTTGACCAAAATAAGGGATTAAGCTTAGCAGAGATTTTGCTTATAATTTTGGTTGTGGCAACGGCAATTGTTGCAGTAGTATGGGCCATTAGACATGTTCAAAGGAAACTAAGGCAGACAATTAGAAGAGAAATTTATAAAAATGAGCTGCGAAAATCCAAGGATGATTTAAAGATGGAAGAAAATTAAATTTTTTTTAGGGCGGTATTTTTCTTGTAGGAAAAAAAAAAAAAAAGAAGAAAGAAAAAGTAAAGACAATTATAAATGGAGTTAGAAAATTTGTTATGTGTTAATGTAACTGAAAATGTAAATAATAATGCAGGCATGTAAGTTTAATTATTATAATATTATGTTATTGTTTTATAATTATAATCGCAAAAATATGGACCCAATTAGCAAGTTTAATAAGTGAATTAAATTTTAATTTCATGGGAGACAAAATTATTGAAATTTTACATTCATTTAAATATATTCGAACAAATTTGGTAAAATTAAATAGCGAAAGACGGAAAAGCCCTATTGTCGAATCAAAAGTTAAAGTGGCAAAAACTTTATATTCTCAGTTAGGTAAGGAAATTACTGATTTAAACGTAAAAATAGAAAAGTCTGAAATAGACAAAGAAGATATTTTGACTTTTAATAACATAATAACAGAAATTAAAAAACTTTATAAGGAAATTTTAGAGTTTGGAAATAAAAATATTAATAAAGATAAATTAAAAATGTCTTCTTTTGATCTAAAAATAGCTACAAACCTTTTACCGGTCATGGATGATACAGAATCTACAACTTCTAAATTAATAGAGGCTTTAGATTTTTATTCGTCAACGCTTGATAATGATAGTCAACCTTCTTTAATTAAATTTGTTTTGAAAACGCGTATTTCTAACAACGCCAAATTACGATTAGGTTTGACTTATAATTCTGTAAATAATTTAATTCTAGATATGAAAAAACATCTCTTAACTAAAAAATCAGATACGGCCCTTCAGGCACGCTTGTTCTCGGCTAAACAGGGTGAAAAATGTATAACGGATTTTGGTAAAGAGTTAGAGGATATTTTTGTAAATTTAACCATTACGCAAGCAGACGGAAATGCCAATGCTTTTGATATTCTAAGACCTATTAACGAAAAGGTTGCAATAAAAAGGTTTGCATGCGGACTTAAAAATCAAAGGCTGGGCACAATTATATCTTCCAGAAATTTTGAATTCTTAAAGGACGCAATAAGGGCAGCTCAAGATGAAGAGCTGGGTAATCAAAATAATTCAGGACACATTTTTAATTTTTCTCACAGAGGAAGGGGAAATTTTAGAAATTTTTCCAGAAGACCAAATAATAGAACAGGAAATTCTGGTAGATATAATAATTATCAGAATTTTAATAACGGAGGAAATAACAATTCAATTTGTCGACGAAACGCTTCGACTAATCAAGGTAATTTTAATAATCAGCGGTTTTCTAGAAATCACGGTGGTCGTACATTTACGAGCGGTAATAGGAGAGGATCTCGGGCAGTAGGTCACCGAATGCATTTTGCGGAGCACACCGGAAATTCAGAACAATCCTCAGCTGATATACAAGATTCAACATTTTTTCGTGCCTAAAAATACTAAAAATAAACAGTTTAATAATATTTTTACCTATTCAAAAAACTACTCGAATGCTGTTTCTTTTTGTGTCAAGGGTAAAAGCTTAAAATTTTTGGTAGATACGGGTGCATCATTAAGTGCCCTTAAATTAAGTTGTTTAAATTCAAAAATACAGTTACACAAAGAAAATATTGAAATTAAAGGCATAGGAGGTAATTTAATATCTGTGGGATATGTTTATTTAGATCTTTGTATAGAAAGTGCGATATTTAAGCAAAAATTTTATATTTTTAATAATTTACCATGTCAAAGTGATGGCATAATTGGAGAAAATTTTTTGAAAACTTTTAAGGCTAAATTAGATTACGAAGAAAATACCTTAACTATTTTAAATCAGTATAATAAAATAAATACATTAAAATTAAATGCGGATAGTGAGAATATATTAAGTGTTCCCCCTAGGTGCGAAATTATACAGTATGTTCCTACAGGGTTAGAGGATGAATGTGTACTTATGCAAGGTGAATTATGTGAGGGTGTGTTCATGGCTGCTGTAATTGCACAACCGATAAATGGTAAAGTACCAATTAAAATTTTGAATACAAGAGAGACAGAGGTACATTTGAGAAATTTTTCGCCAAAAGCGGAAAGTTTAAGCAATTATGAGTGTCATCAATTTAACAGCCAAGAAAATTCGGCTACTCGAGTTAAAGAACTATTTAAAATTCTTAAGCTTAATCATCTAAACCGCGAGGAACGAGATTCTATAGAGCAAATTTGTGCCAAATTCTCAAATATATTTCATATGCCAGGAGATAAGCTTACAGTTACTAATTTATATAAACAGTCAATTCAAGTTAAACCAGATACTCAGCCGGTCTATAGAAAGCCATATAGGTTACCTCAAGTACATAAAGAGGAAATAAATAGGCAAATTTCTCAAATGTGTCAGGATGGAATAATTGAGAGTGCGCAGAGTGAGTGGTCTTCACCTTTGTTGCTTGTACCAAAGAAAAGCGATACGAATGAGGGAAGAGCTAGGTTAGTATTGGACTACAGATTTTTGAACCCATATATATTAGATATCAAATTTCCGATTGCGAGTGTAGTCGATATTTTAGACTCCCTAGCAGGTGCACTTTATTTTTCACATCTAGATCTTAGCCAGGGCTATTATCAGGTCGAATTAGAGGAAGAAAGCAGAAAATACACAGCTTTCACTACAGATCGCGGTCAGTGGCAAATGCGAAGGTTACCAATGGGGTTAAAAATTAGCCCTAGTGCCTTTTCAAGGTTAATGACCATAGCGATGGCGGGCTTAAATTACGAAAAGTGCTTTGTTTATCTTGATGATCTTATAGTATTTGGCAGAAACCTTAATGAACACAATAAAAATCTAATAGATATTTTTTCTAGATTGCGAAAAGTAAACCTAAAATTAAATCCTGCTAAATGCGATTTTTTGAAAAAAGAAATTCTGTATCTGGGTCATATAATAAGTTCTGAAGGAATATCACCTGACCCTGATAAAATAAAAGCTTTAAAAGATTATCCTATTCCAAAAAAGGCAGATGAAGTTAAACGCTTCGTGGCTTTTGCCAATTATTATCGAAAATTTATACCACATTTTTCAGAAATTACAGTTCCTCTAAATAAATTATGTAAAAAATACGCTAGGTTTGAGTGGACGGACGAATGTGATAAAGCTTTTAATTGTCTTAAAAATTCGCTGATTAAGCATCCGGTGTTAGATTATCCCGATTTTTCGAATGAAAATGAATTTATTTTGCAAACAGATGCGTCTGCTTTTGCTATAGGAGCAGTGTTATCAAATAAAAATAATAAACCAGTGGCGTTCACTAGTCGTAGTTTAAATAAAGCAGAAATTAACTACCCTACTATACATAAAGAACTTTTAGCAATTTATTGGGCTGTAAAGCATTTTCGACCATATCTTTATGGCCGTCGTTTCAAAATTTTAACCGATCACAAACCATTAATTTATCTTTTTACGCAAAAAGACCCTGGTAGCAGATTGACAAAATTTCGTTTGTGTCTAGAAGAATATGACTTTTATACCGAATATATCAAAGGAAAAGATAATGTTACAGCCGATGCTTTATCGAGAATAATCTTGTCCTCAAACGAATTAAAAGATATGAATGAAGGTATGATTGCAGTTTTAACCAGAGCACAGAGTAAACGTAGAGACGGACAGGAAGACGAGTTAATTAAGAAAAGTACTGAAAATATTTGGCTTGATCACCCGAATATGGTGGAAATTCTTAAGCAACCCACTAACTGTACCGAATTAATTATAATACCATCCTTAAAAATTTTATTTATTTTATCCTTAAATACAATGATGTTCATATTACCTGATTTTGTCCAAAAATTTCACTATTAGGTCAAGTTTCTTGAATGAATTAAAGCCTGTATAGTATTTTGTTTTTTTTGTCATCGTTCATCAGTGATCTATACGTAATCTCAGAAGAACAAGTATGTCCCAGAGGTCGCCCCGAACTTAGTGAAACAACCATGTCTGAAAACTCAGTTGCTGAAATGTCCGTTTGACAACTTTTATTATTTTTAAATGCATCTGGAGCATTTTGATCCTCCTCAACAGGAGTTATAGCTGAAGTTGAAGCTGGGGAAGGGGAACTCTGTTCAAATTTTGAATCAGCTGGTTTTGCTCTCTTTACAGCTCTACCATAGCGATCTTGAGCGCCAGTCGAAGGCTTATTTGATACTTCATATTCCATATGGAGTGATGGGACCCAATCTGGATTTTGGATGTCAGACAGGTTGGATGGTCTTCCTGAAACCAAAGATTTAATAAGATTTATTTCAGTACTTCAATAATAGTGTCTTTCCTTTTACAAGAAATCTTAGCTAATCCTATTTAGCCAGAAAAAGAAGGTATAATGATATTTGACAATTAGACAAACGTACAGATTAAATTAACTTAGCTTAGCCAACATTTCCTCTAAAAGGATAACCACTAATATCTGAGAATAAAACAAATTTGGCAAAATCAAACAGACAGCATTTTTTTTTGTTTTAGTGCACCTAATGTTTTTGCTACTTACCACTCAAGAAATGTTTGCTGCAAACTGATGCATATTTTAATTTAGTTTCAGTCCAATCCTCCCTTTTTATAGCTGATAACCATTTGAGTCGTCTATCTTTTGAAAGTTTGTTCAGGTCTTGTTTGTGTGGAAAATGTAATTCCGCTGGAATACGGAAAAATCCTACTTTATCGCGATCACCCCTACTTCCACACTTCACAACACAGCAAAACGAAGGCATATTTAAGTCTCTATTAGAAAAATCTAACTTAAATTACGAAATATATTGGATAATTAGCTTCTCTCTAATGCAAACCATACGGTAAACAAAACTTTGTTTGTCCTAAGGCGGCCATATTGGATTTTGTTTGACAGCTTCTTAGATTGCCTTATTAGTTATAAGGTTTAAAATAAAAACAATAAGTAATATTATATTTATTTATTTAAAACAAAAATGAATAAGTTTTAAAAATATTTAAACAAAATTAGGTGGATATAAGTGAGCTATGAGCTAACAAATTATGGATATCATCTGAAAATAAAAATGAACGTTTAAATAAAAATTCTGCTAAATATCCAATAAAATGTGCTTCCTTCCCCCTATATCGTGGAATTGCACCTCTTACGTCCCGCCACGTGCGTTCTATATTTTGGGTATGCATGTGTGGGTTGGTAGGATCTACAAATTGAAGTGAATGATTAATTTGTAGGTGTTGAAAACCTTCATTCTCCAAAATATAAGATTACCAGCAATCGGACACAATAATGAAGCCTGGAAGTATCCACTGTTTGATAACTGCCACCAAAGATTCTTTAGTTCTATTTTTAACAGGAACTAAAAAAAACTCTTTTAGAGTCTCTTTCAAATCCTCCAAACACCCACTTTCCTTCGATTCTACCTCCCCGATTATATTTTCTCTTTTCAAATTTGGCTTCATCTATCTCTACAATTTTTCCAACTCCGCCGATTTGTCGCGAATTGGTAACTACCCACTGAATGCATACCTCCCTGCAGAATAAAGACCAATTAACTATAACATGACTATTACATTTAAGTTCTTTCGGTAACTGTTTTCACTTTTCCAAATATCCAAAACGAACTTTCTCAAAGCTGTGCCGACATATTTTACATTGTTTTATTTGACTGTCATTTGTTCTGTTCTGCGTTGGCGGATGCAACAGCTGAGTTCTCTTTGTCTCGACGTCCTCAGCTGCCGGGTCTGCTCGTCCATCCTTCCTTCTAGCAAGAGTGGAAACTTATAACCCCTTATAACTTAAGCCACCAACGTTAAATCTGGCAACATTGCTGTAGGTCTGCGTTGGCCGTCTTCTGGACTCTCTTGCCTTACCCACAATAAACATGAGTCAGAGTGATCAGATGCCCTGTTATGTTTGTAATGCTGCTTGTATAGCCAGGGAGGAAAAGAGTCAATTGTTTGGTTATCGTTGTAATGGTTGTACCCGACAAATTTGTAGAAAATGTTGCGGAGTGAAAACTGCTACTGAAATTCGAGCAGTTCTCTTGCAAAATCGTGTCAGCATACTGCGGTGTCCACAATGTAAGCAGAGTAACCTATCCAAACTGAGTTCCAAAAACTCGACCACTGTTATATACGCCAGTGGTTCGTTATCACTGAGCAGGGATGCTCTTCAAGTTGAAATTAATTATCTGAAAAAGCTACTTAGGGAGGTGGAAGAGAAGAATGATCTGTTAAAGTGAAACAACAGTCTTCTTTCCAAGAATATCGCACTATTGGAAAGTGACCTCAATAAGCAGACTGACGACAGGAATGTGACCAATGCCTTAACTGGTAACTGTCCAGTCGCTGGTGAAACAGACTTGAGGATTGTATACAAAAATGGAGTGCCCAAGATCATGTCTGCAAATAGCAACCTTTAAACTGACTGAATTATCTAACGAGAATTTATCCATTGTCTATCAGACCCATAACTTCTACAGGTTAGTATCGAAGGCTGAGCATCATGTGGTTGCCAAATCTGAAACCTGGATTCAAGATGGGGTTCATAACTGCGAATTGTTTGATGACAACTGCCAGGGGCGTGCAGTCCTTGGAAGCAAGGGAAGCAATGCTTCCCCAAAAAAAATTACCAAACATCTTATAAAATGTAATTTTTGAAATAGGAAACCATTAATTTAGTTTATATTAAAAATGCTAAAATATTATCTTAATTATCAAGCCCATAATAAATGCGGCCTTGACTCCGACCGGCCACAATAAAAAATCGAATAGAACCTATGCGGGCCGCTAGCTTCTCTGCAGCCAAGTCCTGTATGCTTGATTTCCTGTGAATCGAGCCAGAGGTTATTGAACTTTCCACCGGCTGTTTGCAATTTTTGCATTTCAGTCGCGTGCTTTAAGTGGGCGCGGAAGCTATCGTTGGAGTAGATTCTTTGTTTGAACGGCTATCCGTGTGTTGTGTGATACACATGAAAAACAATAATACGGACGTGGATATGCAGATACCGTCAACTTCGGCTGTCAGTAATAACGTTGAAAATGTTGGAGAATTTAGTAAGAAGAGTGTGTGTGAATGTGTGGTGTGTGTCTTAATAATAAAGGGATTTTCAACATTAAACTCCGCTGATAAGCTTCAAATAATTTCCAAAGGAAGGGCAAAACCGCCTATGAAAAATTTAAGCACAAACATGAAAAACAGTATTAGACATTTTTATCCGGAAAAACAATACGAACAATTTAAACGGCTAACTGGGTGTGAAAATATAAGTAAATTATTTTGTTGGCCATGTTTACTTTTTGAAAATGAAAAAGGTCTCTTGAATAAAACTGGTTTTTCCGATTTAAACAATTTCCATAAAGCTGTAAAAAGGCACATTATGTCCAAAGCGCATTTGCAGGCAGGCAGCAGGTTGGAAATTAGTCACCGCCAACGCAATGAACTAATCGATAAAAATAAGCAAATATTAAGAAGCCTTATCGATGTTGTTTGTTTGCTCGGACAGCACGAATTGGGATTTAGAGGTCATGACGAAACAAGAGATTTTTCAAATAGAGAAAATTTTCAAGATTTACTTAGTTTAATGGCTAAATATGATGATTGCTTAAAAAATCATTTAGAGCTGTCTAGCGTTTTCCGCGGAAAGTCGACTCGAATCCAAAATGATTTAATTTCCGCTGTTGCAACCATTATTCTACAAAGAATTAAGCAGGAGATTGGCGAGGCGCGGTTCATTGCTATTGTTCTGGACGAAACAAGAGCGATTTTTAGATTTTAAGAATGTGGCCGAAAATCGTACAGCTGTTCCATTATATACCGTAGCTTATAACGTTACTAAAGAAATTAATGGAGAGACGAAATTAGTTGCTCAAAGCTATGATGGAGCTGCAATGATGGCAGGACAATTAGGGGGTCTGCAGTTTTCCCAAGTGCTGTGTTTGTCCATTGTTTTGCTCATAAATTAAATTTAGTTTTATCCCAGTCCATCAATCACATTAAAGAGTGTAAAGTATTTTTCGTTACTTTAAGTGGCATGGCTGCTTTTTTTTCCAGGTCAACAAAACGTACACAAGCTTTGGACTCCATTGTCCACAAACGATTGCCCAAAGTAGCTCCTACTAGGTGGAACTATAATGGAAGATGGTTTTGTGTTAACAGTATATGAAAATCGTGAATCACTGGTTGAACAATTTGAGAATATAATAGAAAATAATGAAATGTAGGACTCAGAAGCAATAAATAGTTCGAGGGGGTTTTTGGACTGTTTGAAACGAGGTTTTAATTTTAATTATTTGTTGAACATATTTTCAGAAATATTTCCATTCTCGGACAATGTTTTTAATATATTACAAACTAAAACAAACGATATTGCTTTTTGCCTAAAAAAAGTGGATAATTTTAAGTCCATGCTAAGCCAAAAACGAGATGACTTTGACCTATTTTGGGAGAAAACGATGACGTTAAATGTAGAGCCACAAGCCAAGCGTCTTCGAACAGACAAAGTGGGAGATGTTCAAACATCATACAGACGCCTCTTTTATGCAATAATCGATCAAATTCAGCAACAAATAAACTATAGATTTAACGGTTTAAATGATTTTAAATTCTTCGAGCTCTGAAATTTTAATGCATTTAAAGGAAAAACTTTTCCTGAAGATGCGTTTAAATCTCTTCTTGTTCATTATGGCCAGTTCTTCGACCGAGTGTTACTGCGATCTGAACTAAAAGTTATTTACGAAACTGATGGCATTAGCGCAAAAAGTAACGCTAAGGAACTAATGCAATCTTTAAAAGACAAGGAGCTGGAAGATGTCTACACCGAAGTGTCGAAATTGTGTGAATTAGTATTGACAATACCTGCCACAAGTTCATCAGTAGAACGCAATTTTCCAACACTTAAACGTATAAAAAATTTCGTAAGAAATTCAACGGGGCAGGAGAGACTTTCGCATACATCGCTGTTGTCCATTGAAAATAAACTTCTCCAAAATATGTCGGAGCATCGACGTTTTTATGATGAAGTCATTGACGAATTTGCAAAAAATGATCGTAGAATCGAATTACATTACAAATAGGTAAGTTTCTAAAAATTGCTTCCCTTTCTTAAAATTTCACCGCACGCCCCTGATAACTACCATATTTATCGGAAGGATAGGAACCTCCAAGTCTTGAATGTAAGTAGGGATGGTGGTGTGCTACTAAGTGTAAGGCAGGATCTTCTATCAACAAGAGTTAACTTGGGTGCATTGGAAGAGCAAGTGCCGGAGGCTGACGACGTGGGATGTAAAATTGGTTTAAACTCAGTTAATGTTTATATATTTGTTATCTAAATGCAGCCAAATTCTCCATTGAACCAATACCAGAGGGTTTTGGACTGTCTAGCTACTTTAAACTGCTTACATAATAACAAGTTAATAATTCTAGGGGATCTTAACAATAAGTATCAAGAGGCAGATCAAGATGTGCACCCAAAATTAACGCTATTAAAAGACTCTATGGCTTACTTTGATTTTGACTCAGTTTAATAACACAATTAATGGACACGGTGGTATACTTGATCTGGTTCTTGCTAATCTTCAGTGTTCTGTTGCTAGGGACGATGTGTCGCTCGTTCCAGAGGACTCCTATCATCCTACCATACATATTACAACTTGTACTGTCTCAGGCAACGATTACACTGATTTCCCTGCTAATTCAAATAGCAAAAACTACAATTTTCGCAAAGCCAACTTTCCTTTGCTCTATCAATTCATATCCGAAACCGACTGGAACTTTCTAAACACGACTTCTGATGTTAGCAAAGCAGTTTCAGATTTTTATCGTAAAATATATAGTTTATTTGATTTGTCGGTCCCTTTATTTCGCCCTCCGCGCGTACATAAATATCCATACCCTGGATGGTAAACTGTTGAAATCATGGGGGAAACAAGGAAAAGGCTCGGTTTCACAGTAGATGGAAGGGTACGGGGCTATTGGAGTATTACAACCCAATTAAACAACTGAAGTTATCAGTGAAAATAAGAATCAACACTTCATATAAAGATTTCACGTTATAAACTGTTACAAAATTCATTAAAGCACGACCCAAAGAAATTCTAGAGGTTTGTATGTTAGAAGAGAAATAAATCAAGGATTCCAACTCCATGATGTATAATGATTCCATTATCGAGTCCCCTGAGAGTATAGTCGACGTGTTCGCTGATTTCTTCAAAGGTGTGTATGTGGCTTTCTCTCAACACAGTGATGCCGAACTAGTTTATGTCTCTCCTCAGCATGTAGCAATTTATTCCATTGATAGCAGCGATATTTTGAAAACCCTAAAAAAACTTAAAAATAAATAAACCGCGGGACCCGACAAGGTTCCGTCTTTTCTCATAGGAAATTGTACAACTGTGTTGGTCAGACTACTGCAGATATTTTTTAACCTATCTTATGTCCTATGTCCATAATTACCGTCCAAATCTCCATTTTGTCCAATTTCTCAAAGGCCTTTGAGATGTGTATTTATGACAAAATTTTCAATCAAGTTAAGCACCATATATCTCCGAATCAACATGGATTCTATCACTCAAGGTCTACTGTCACAAACCTGACTTCATTTCTGCAAAATGGTTATCAGACTATAAATCAAAGGCTTCAGTTCGATGTTGTTTATACAGACTTCTCGAAGGCTCTTGACAAGCTGGACCACGAACTACTCATTAATAAATTTTTACAGTTGGGTTTTCATATGATATGGGCCTGAAGTTCCAGCAGGATCTCGACAGTATCCGAGATTGGTACACACAGAAACGCTTACTACTAAATGTATATCGATGAGGTGACACGATCAGCTTTGAAGCCTCTTGGTTGTGCTGTGAGGTCTACATCGGAGTTTGTTAACTCTAGTAGTCGCATAATTCATTTGTAAAGTCTAAACTACTATACGCGGCTCCGGTGTGGTTTCCTACTTACAGCATATACATAGTTAGACTGGAATCTGTCCAGCGCAGATTTCTTAAATGCTTATCATACAAGGAGGATGGTGTCTACCCAGTAAGGGGGTTCAATCACTAATTGCTCTTAAATCGATTTAAGTTTTTTATTTTTAAGATGCCACCATTTGCGCTAGTCTGCTGTTTTTATATAAATTGTGCAATAGTCTGATTGACTCCCCAAATCTCTTGTCTCAACTCAACTTTTTGGTTCCCCAAATAAATTCTCGGAGGCATCAGATATTCTACCTGCCAATGAGCTATACTAACTTAGCCAAGAAGGCACCTCTGCATAGGACGTGCGTGTGGCCTAATTCAGGCAATTACAAAATAGATATTGACTTGTTTAAATACCTATTCAGAACTTTAAATCTAAGGTGATTCTGTGTTTGAACTCAACTTAAGCATATCTGATGTAGGTCTGTCTGTGTTCTAGTTTTTCTGTGCTAATACTCGGGTGGATTTGGTTATCTTTGAGTTTTTTTTGTTATCTCTAAGTTTTTGATATTTATTTATTTATTATTTTTTTGTTTTTGAGTTGGGTTCTTGGGATTTGTTAAGTATCTATTTGGATGTTTTTATCAGCCCCATAGTTTAAACATAGTTTAAATATAGATACCTTAAAGAAACTTCAATTATAAATAGGTATTACTGTTTATTGTTTAGTTTATCAGCTGTATTTGAATTGTCTGTATTGGGATTTGATTCCTGTTAGATAATAAATATTAAGAATTTTAAATTTTAATAAAAACAATCACAAGTATTATTTCATTTAAATTTACTCAAATTTAATACAGAACAAAACATTAGATGAATAAAAAATATCAACATCTAAAACACATTAGGATAGAAGAAAATTCGGTAAAATTAACATTAATTATACAAATAAAAACAAAACTTATCATAGAAATACAAAGATAATTTTGGAAATGTGAATAAAATAATTAAAATAGAACTGCTATTATACGGTACCAATAAATTTTATTGGTTAAAAATGCTTTATTATATTCTAGAAAAATAGTAATATTAGGTATCCAATGTTTTAAAGTACTACAAACATTCTGATTTGTAAAATTGTGCCGTCTATGAGATGCAGGTTATATAGGTACCAGAAGTGAAGTTCCGACGCCTTCATTTTTATTTAGTACTTCCTATTTTGCATCAACTCTTATTAAACCAAAGTACAATATTCAGTTATGATTATTATTTCGAAGTGCAATAACACTCGCATAAGATGTCAGTGTGCATTTTTTTTTGTAGGAAAAGCAATTTATTCTTTTTACCGTAGTGGTAGACATAGTTTTGAAGAAAATTAGTGGTGAATTTGTAAAAAATGTCTCAATTTGAAATTCTCTACCTATTTATCGACCATTAAATTATATAAAAATTACACTTCGTACAAAAAACTATAAATTACTTTTTATCTCATCTTTCGCTAACCTAGGTCAGGTCTGGTTAAGTTAGTTTATACTTACAGACCCCAAATTTGTATTGTTAGTATTTTTGGGATATCTTAAACGATGTAAGATTAGATTAGATTAGTTTTTTTATTGATTTAAATTAATTTTAGGTTAGACTTATATAATTATGCTAAGAATAGCTCATGGAAGCCCACATATTTGGGCTACCTAGAGTTAGTTTTTGGTTATCTGCAATAAATAAATAAATTAATAAAGAAAATTAATTATTAAGAAAAATACTATATTTTTGAAAAAACAAAATATCTTAAGTATCTATAGAAATGAACACTGAAGGAAAAGCGTAGTGTAACCTATTAGAGTTTACAGGCCTTGCCCTAACAACACTTCTTTTCATTAAACATCGGCCGTGTCTCTCCACTTGCCGAGTCTTTCGTTTGACAATCTTTGGTTTAATATAGATACACCTTTTTATATCATCCACAAAAAATAACCTAACCAGGGCCAACTTAAATACAATCCGCTTATTAAAACAGACTTGTTTGCCAACAATTAAATAAAAAAAAACAGAGTAAGGCTCTGCAAGCGGCAGGACTGCGATGTTTAAGAAAAAAAATCTGCATCCCCGGTCCCGGTAACATATTTTTCAGATGCTTCACTTTTTGGTCATAACTATTCTTATCCGAATTCATAATTATATTGGATTAAAGTGTGGAACTCATTGGAAATTCTTTCATTCGTTTCCTTCGATTAACGTCGAACTTTATCATTCTTTGTGTATTTTTTGTGACATACTTTTTTGAAATATAGGTTATAAACGGTTATATTTAGTTCCAACGTTAAAATTATCACCCATTTTTGTACCACAAATATGCCCTTCCTTTTAAAGTTTCGTTTTTGTAGGTTAGTTTTTATGTTAAAAGTTTCCGGAAATCCAATGTGTTCCAAGCGTACCGCCTTGTTCCAGTATGTAATACTACTACGAATTAGTTCAACACCATCGAGATGTACGAGCCCCGTCCCATTTCAGTTAACCCGATTGAAAAAAGTCTTAATTATTGTTATTTAAGCTATCAAAAACAAGCAAATTATTTGGTTTTGTGCACTGTTTACTACTTCCCAAACATTTTAGATACTTCTACACAAGTTATACTACTTGAAACATTTTATAATTACAACAAAAGAAAAATGAATAGCAAATATAACCAGAGAATCTTAAATATACAACATATTTTCAAAAACAACCACTGCGTAATATTTTTATTTTTTATAACAGCCGTAACTCTTTGAGTCATGATGCTTACTAGTTTCTGACAGTACTCCGGACTAAAATTATACCAACTAAAATTATACCAAATTTCTTGCAGTCGTTCTTTTAATTCTGCTACAGATCTAGCTCGATTTGCACGCAACTGTTTTTTCATTTCATGCCAAAGTGTTTTTATTGATGAAAAGTCAGGACAGGACTACTTGAAACACATTCAAAAAGTGAAATATTTTTGTCGGAGAACCATTTTAAAGCTTTCTTTGATTCATGACATGCTGCTCCATCTTGCTGAAAAATAAAATTTTCTCCAGTGCCTAAAAGTTCTTCTCTTGTTGCAACAAAGACTCCTCTAAAATATTCAGATACTTTTCTGTATTCACGAACAAGATGCCACTTCCCCACTCCACTTGCAGACACAGGACCCTACACCATCACAGACGCCGGAAATTTTTGTTTTCGCTTTAAACAATCTAGATGGAAAGCTTCATTCTTTTGTCGAAGGGCTCTACTACGACCGTCTCCCAAACAAACTTCAAAGCGGGATTCATCACTCCAGTGTATGCACCTCCACTGTTTAAGGTTCCAGTTTTTATGTTTTTTGGCCCATTTGAGTCTTTTTTTCTGCTTCTGGGTCAATAATGGCTTTTCCTTGGCCTAAGTAAAGAAAATTATAATTTAGGAAAATACACACAAAAATTGTTACAAAACCTGCTTTGTATGCCGAAATCCTTATTTTTGAGCCTCCCTATGGCATGTAGGTCTTGATACACGTCTGCATACTGCACTGCTCCAAAGTATACAAGGGTGAACATACGCCTGAAATTTAACACGGTTTTAATTGATTTTCTGGAACAAAATATGGTCGCACATGTTTTTTTTCTAAGAAAATCTCAGACCAGTCTTTAGTCATGTTCCTAAACTAGTCAATTATTATATTTTTTTAATACTTAGATGAATATTTAATTATAAATATACCACACGACAATAATCAACATTTTTCTAGGTGAATTCCAAAACCATTTCCTAACTGGTTTAAAAATAAACTCAGGATTTCTTCTACAAAATGATCCTATAAGTGAAATAATTCCATCTTTTTTTCTGAACAGCCAATAAAGCATCTCAGTCTTTTGGTACTGCTATCCTTGTTTCTTGAAATACGCTTATTTTATATCGGCGTTGGGAGTACACATAATTTGGGTTAAAACATTTGCGAGCAGGGGTGGATTCAAAGATTTGGTGATGTTTTGAAAGTCAAATAGTAGTTCTTTTCTTTTTAACTTTTAGAGGTTACATAGTTACAGTATTTGGTTGTAAAAATTAATTAATATTTTAAATATAGGAAAATATAATATTTTTTACTTCCCTCGTAAATGGGAAGTATTGTAATTGTGAAAAAATGACTCTCCGAGATTCTTTCAGATCTTCACGTTTCAGGGTCCCTAGATGACGAAAAACATGTTTTCTCAATTCCTTCGGTCTGTTTGTCTTTTCGCAGTGTAGCTAAAAAACTACTTACCCGATTGACTTTCAATTTCGGGAAAAAATGAAGGGTCATATGGGGATGACCTGGTAATATTTTGGTAAAAATCCAATATACCGAAACAAAATGACGGCCTAGCCAAATGGAGGCCAAATAAAATGTTTGTAATCGTGAAAAAATCACCCTCTCAAGTTTTACACATCCTTATGTTTTAGGGTCTCTAGATGCCAAAAAAATATATTTTATCAACTCCATCGTTCCGTCTGTCTGTCTGTCTGGCTGTCTGTCTGCCATTTCGCGGCATAGCTTAAACACTACTTAGCCGAATGACTTCAAATTTTGGTCAAAAATTAAGGATCATATAAGGATGACCTGGTAATATCTTGGTAAAAATCCAATATGGGGAAACAAAACGGCGGCATTGTGAAATGTTTTAAAAAAATTATTATTAAAAATCTTCTCATTCAGTTTATCTCAAATCTGGCAAAAAGTCAACCCTGAAAAAAATCACCCCTTCAGGTTTTACACATCTTTACGTTTTAGCGTTTCTAGATGCCAAAAATATGTTTCATAAATTCCGTCGGTCCGTCTGTCTGTCTGTCAGTTCGAGGCATAGCTTAAAGACTACTTACCCGATTGACTTCAAATTTTTATTAAAAATTAACGCTCATATCGGGATGACCAGGTAATATTTTGGTAAAAATCCAAAATGGCAAAATAAAATGGCGGCCTAATGAAATGTTAAAAAAATTATTATGAAAAAACTGCATATTCAATTTACTTGAAATTTTGCATAAAAATCACATATTAGGTTGGCATTAACTGGTAAAGTTTTGGTTCGAATCTAAGATAGCGGAACAAAATGGCGTTATAATAAAATATTTAAAAATTCGGCCTGAAAAAACTACCTAATGCATTGATTTCAAATTGTGTGCCATAGCTAATTGTGGTATAGGGCTCAACTAGTGAAACTGTGTTACTAATTCAAGATGGTGGAACAAAATTTCGGCCAAATAAAAGTTTTGTAATCGTGAAAAATCACCCTCTCTGGTTTTACATATCTTCACGGTTTAGCGTCCCTAGGTGCCAAAAAACATGTTTTTTCAATTCCGTCGGTCCGTCTGTCACTTCGCGACACAGCTTAAACACTACTTCCCGATTAACTTCAAATTTTGACCAAAAATTAAGGGTCATATTGAGATGACCTGGTAATCTTTTGGTAAAATCCAATATGGTGGAACAATGATTAATAACTTTTATTAGAGTGTCTTTTTTCAAATTGTCGACGTTTTGCAACTTAATTGTTGCATCCTCAGGACACCTATACAGATCCTATATCCTGCATGAAACCCATATTATCAGTGTTTACCTATTCCGTTGGTCTACATATATTTCCCAGATATTAAGTTTCTAAATGATTTTCATTAATAATCCTCTTGTTATTTTGTTAGAGTGGTGTATTATTTGGGGGTTAGGATCCAGTAAAAAAAACAAAAGTCTATTAAAAAGAGTTTTTTCATAATAATTTTTTCATAAACATTTCACTAGGCCGCCATTTTGTTTTGCCTCATTGGATTTTTACCAAAATATTATCCAATCATCCCTATATAACTCTTAACTCTTGGTCAAAATTTCAAGACAACCGGGTAAGTAGTCTTTAATCTATGTCGCGAATTGTCAGACAGACAGATAGATCGACCGAATTGATAAAACATATTTTTTGGCATCTAGGGACGCTAAAACGTAAAGATGTGTAAAACGTGAGAGGGAGATTTTTTTATTGATTACAAACATTTTATTTGGCCGCCATTTTGTTCAGCCTTCTAGAATTACGACTACAATTTTACTAGTTGATCCCTCTACCACAATTAGTTATGATACACAATTTGAAATCGAACCGTTAAGCAGTTTTCAGGCTCAATTGTTAATTATTTTGTAAAACCGCCATTTTGTTTCGCCATCTGGGATTCGTACCAAAATGTTATCAATTGGTTCCAACATAATACTTGATGTTTTTGAAATTTAAGACAAATTAAATGAGTAGTTTTTTAATATTTATTTTAACATTTCACTAGGCCGCCATTTTGTTTGGCCATATTGGATTTTACCAAAATGTTACCAGGTCATCCCCATATGACCCCTTATTTTTGACCAAAATTTGAAGTCAATCGGGTAAGTAGTCTTTAAGCTATGCTGCGAACTGAGAGACAGACAGACACCGATAGAGGGTCGGACGGAATTGATAAAACTAGGGACGCTAAAACGTAAAGATTTGTTCGGCCATCTTGAATTAGTATCACTATTTTCTACTTGATACCCATGCCACAATTAGTTATGGCACACAATTTAAAATCAAACCATTAAAACGTTTTTTCAGGCTGAATTTTTAAATATTTTAATGAGCTGCCATTTTGTTCCGCCATCTTGGAATTGTACCAAAATGCTACCAGTTGATTCCAACATAATACTTGACGTTTTTACAAAATTTGAGATAAATTGGATGAGTAGTTTTCTAATAATAATAATTCTTTAAAGATTTCATTAGACCGCCATTTAGTTTCGCCATATTGAATTTTTACCAAAATTTTACTAGGTCATCCCCATATAACCCTTAATTTTTGACTAAAATTTGAAGTCAATGGGGTAAATAGTCTTTGTGCTATTCCGCGAAATGTTAGACAGCCAAACAGACAGACAGACAGACAAACCGACAGACGGATCGGGGGGATGGTAAAACATATTTTTTTTGCATGTAGCGATGCTAAAACGTAAAGATGTATGAACCCTGAGAGGGTGATTTATCACAATTACACACATTTTATTTGGCCGCCATTTTGTTCGGCCGTCTTGAATTGTACCACTATTTTACTAGTTGATCCCTTTACCACAGTTAATTATGACACACAATTCGAAATCAAACCATTAAGCAGTTTTTCAGTTCATTTTTAAATAATTTATTAAGCCGCCATTTTATTCCGCCATCTTGGATTTGTACCAAAATGTTACCAGTTGTTTCCAACATACTATTAGATGTTTTTGCAAAGTTTGAGATAAGTTGGATGAGTAGTTTTTTAATAATAAATGTTTTAATATTTTATTAGGCCGCCATTTTCGGACTTTTACCAAAATGTTACCAGGTTATCCTAATTGTTGACTAAAATTTGAACTCAATTAGGTACGTACGCTAGGCCGCGAACAGTCAGACAGACAGACGGAAATGAGAAAACATGTTTTTCGTCATCTAGGGCTTATGAAACGTGAAGATCTGAAATTTCGGAGAGTGGTTTTTCAACGATGACAATACTTCCCTTTTACGAGGGAAGTAAAAAGGTAACTATGTCAATGAATTCAATAAAAATATCTTTAACCCCAACCCCGTATATTTGTTAATATTGTCAACGGAAACTGGGCACCCTGTAGAATGTAATTATTATAAAACTTTGTAGCCCTGTTTACCAGGTAATATAATACATGCGTGGCAAACATATTTCAAAATTGGCCATTAAATACCTAATCTAATTTATTTTGAAAATATTTAATTTTGGGTTTTGATTAAAAATTCAGATATAATAAGACAATTCAGATATAAAAAACAAAAAAATTGTCATAATAGAAGGTTTGCACTCAGCAATGCCGGTCCTGCCTAGCTGCTTCCAAATAAAAGAAATTACATTGCGTTTAGCCGTTTAGCAGCAGCCGCATGTCTGAGTCGGTCGGTGCTTTTAGCCAGACAAGGATAGCCGTAGTTTACTTACGTGAATAGGGAACAAGAGATCACAGTAGTAAATCGTTGCAGACGTAATCTGACGTAATACAAAGCCAAATGAAATTCTCTAGATTATTGATATTTTCTGTAGCGGTTGTTCATTCTTACCATAGTTAGAACGTCTATTTTCCCGAATTATTTTTTTCAATACCCATTTGTCATTGTCTGTCAGTTTCGTTTTTCTTACGTACCGGCATTTAGGGGCAATTGAATCACTTGTTTTATATAAGCCAACAATATTTCAAACACTATATTTTGACATATTTACAAATCTGGCGATTTCAGAGTTCTTTTTTTCCACTTTTAAATAAATTAATTATAATGTATAACTTTTCCTCTACCCATTTTAACAAATTACACTAACGGTTTTGATTCAAAAATGCATCTGTCAGAAGGAAAAAATTAGTGATAGCATACCTTTACACAGTCTTGATTGTGGATTTCTGTGTCTTTTTTGTATTTATTTAATTAAATAACAACAAATATGACGCAATTGAAACCGTCTAGATATCATACCTTCCGTTTATTATATCATGGGGGCATGGGTAGTTACCAATTTAAACCAATCCTTACCGCGTGGCACACAATGGATCTCACGTATACAAATTTTTTATTCTTAAACCGCTTGCCGACTCTTGGTTGAAATACTTTTTGACTAAAAAAAATTTGGTTTTGAAAAGTAGACTGCGTTTAGGTTAGTCCTGGTTAGGCCGTTTTTTTCTGGGATGATGTAAAAAAGCGTGTCTATATAAAAGTGTATCTATATATCTATATTAAAACAAAGTTTGTCAAACTAAAGACTCAGCAAGCGATGGGTTACGTGCTGAAATTTAAGAATAAAAAAATATGCTTTTCTAGGCAGCGGGATTTCAATTTCTGATACAGTAGTTTTTATATAGACTTGGAATAGGGTTGGCGCGCTGCCCCGCGCTTTCCTTGCAGTAAACCTAACCAATCCTACCCTAACCAAATCCGCATCTTTACTTATAAGTTTTGTCAAAAAAAAGTCATTTGGCTGAGCGAGGATTCGAACATATATCGCCGAATCGAAAAACGAGTATCCTACCGACGGCCTAGGAAGCACATGTGAAACGTTCTACAAAAATTGTTTATATACTGTCTCCCGCCAACAGCAACCAATTAAATCACAGGATTTAATTTGTATTTACAACTTTATCAGAAACTGAAATCAAGCTTCCAGACCATGTTTCAGGCACACCAACGTTCTGTCACTAGAACGTTACCGATCAGCTGTTTTTGACGGCCGTAGGACAAAATAAATCGAATTTTTATAGAAGAGTATATATGACTTTTGTTATTTATGTTTATATTTTGCCTTTTTTCTTTATGTTGCATTGCAAATTGTGGAAGTAGAGGGATGGGAGACAACATTACTTTTATTTTTAAGTTCTAAAAATTTTCAATTTTAGATATAAAAAACGCTTGAATGAACTTTCGTCGATGTGGCTGAAGTGGATTACTGTAATAAAAAGAGGATTTACCTACTATTAAATTTAGGCGCCCGAGTGTGTGTAATTAATAAAGTAATTAGTAAATAATAAAATAATATTCCAATGCTGTATTATTTTTTTGTTTTACCAATATTAACGGGACTTAAGTAGTATTTGTATGTACCATCTTAAGAGATATTTAAAATAATTTTTATCTTTACGCAATTCTGTTTTTTTTTTTTGGGAAAGTGTTGTAATCCTACTTAAAAGACTCATAGTAGTCATAGTTCTTAAATTAATTATACGAGTAATACATATTTTTTACATTCTATCTTGAACTTAAGTATTTATAGTATATGGAGTTTTATTACATACTTTAGGAACAAAATAATATATGCTTTTTAAATTAATATTATCCTAGAATGAGTGTGGTAGCTGTGGTCTAGTTTTGACAGTTTTTTTTATGTATAAATGAATCTACGATAACCATATACAGGGTTATTACTTATTTAAAACTAAGATTTACTAAAAGTGTCTCTCGGCCAAACCTATGACAGAATGAAGAAAGATCTTATTATGCATTCAGGACGAAAGTTCTTAAATTATGAAGGGTGGAAATTCCAGACTCAGGATTACAGGTACGGTAAAGGTATGGATTTTCTTTTCAAAATTTGAATCTACCGATAACTTCTCAAAAAAAATAAGAAGGGAACAAAATGAAACAAATTTTTTTTTAGGGGTAACAATGTCCATATTTGTCACTACAAAATGATTTAATTTTGAATTATAAAAATATTTTGTTTACACCGCTCGACGACTTCGGCGTTCTTATATCAAAGCTTGAAAAAGTATTCACTTGTCATAACTAAGTTAAAGCAAACACACACTTATAAAAAATGGTCTTGTACAAAAAATGCACTAAATATACATACAAATTCTTGAGATCTGTTTTTAAGTTATCACGGACACATATGTAATAAAACAATGTTTGCCCTACGGCAGCTATATTGACAGCAGTCAGCTGTTTTGTTAGACGGCCTGATCCTGATATAACCCAAGGTCTGTTAACTCTAGTGTTTAATGGTCTTGGATATAACCCAAGAATGGTTCTTGAATATAACCTACAGAAACGAAACTTAAAATGGACGTCTTCCGGTTCATCCCGTCGAAGGCAGACCTCTGTGTTATTAACATAAGTGGTTCCACGTGTTCGGTTTTGCTGCTCTATTTCGAGGGGAAACGGGAGACTCAACCGCTCAGGGTGGAAACTAACGGCCCCGCTAGAAAGGGAGCAGCTGTGAACGTATGAGTTGTTCCTGCGTTCTATCCCGTTCGTCTGCCGCACTTCTACAAAGAATATTAGCGTAATGACGGCGACGTGGCGGGAGTGGGAGGGTTAAGGGGATAGCTTGAAAGAAAGGGTCATCTCGAGATATCAGTAGTACTCTCAAGGGGCATCTAGTGGAAGCCAAGATGCATTTCAGATATTTAAAGAAGAAAAATTAAGAGGTATTTTAAACATATTGGGTGTGCGGGAGTTTCGAGTTCGCCATCCGGACATCCTACCGATAACGTCTTCATGGTTGTGTGTCACTCCTAGACCTGATACCAAGTGAAAAACTAACCTGAACCTGAAAATGTAATTACACATTTTTTCAGTCTTCCCGTTCGTCTCGTCGAAGGCAGACCTCTGTGTTATTAACATAAGTGATTCCACGTGTTCGTTTTTGCTGCTTTATTTCGGGGGGAAGCGGGAGACTCAACTGCTCAGTGTGGAAACTAATGACTCCGCTAGAAAGGGAGCAGACGCTGTGAACGTGTGAGGCCTAGTTGTTCCTCCATTCTATCCCGTTCGTCTGCCGCAGCTCTACATAGAATATTAAATATTAACGTAATGACCGCTATATGGCGGGAGTGGGAGGGGTAAGGGGCTAGCTTGAAAGAAAGGGTCATCTCGTGATTAGTGAAGGGCAAAACTACTCATTTTACTGAGTCGAATCATTCGAATTAACTCACTAATATTATTATAATCACTGATTTGACTCAGTGAGTCATAAAAAAAATACAAAAACGCCGATCTATTCGGCGTTCCACTGTATTTGCTTTGCATATTTGTAAGCCAGTTACATATATTTATATATATTTTTTTATTAATATATTAATTTTAAATAATATTATTTTGAAATAATAAAGCGGCATATTTTTTATTTAATATATTGCTTAGAATAATATATAATGAACTTTTTATTTAATGTAATAAAAAATAAAAACATTACAGTCTACAATCTACATGAAAGTAAATTATTATTAGTTAAAACTACATAATAAAATAAACGAAACAGAATAAAAAATGTTAATCTGGCGCCGCTTGCTGATCCGAGCACAGCACAATGCAACGACTCTCGCAAAGGCTTACTCCCTCCAACTTACTTGTCAGTATGTTTTTAAAATATTTTACTGAGTACTGATTCTAGTCAATGATTCGACTTTCAAGCAAGCGCAACAGACGCAAGACCGAGAACGCAGCATGGACTAGCACGTTGATTGAGTTGCGCTTTCATGTTCCGACAATTATTACACCGAGAGCGGACAGTGGCAGAGTGTGTGCTTATGTAATGAGTAGTGAGTCGTTGATTCTCAATAATAAAATATGGAGATTCGAATCACCGACTCATTTGAATGATTAGACCCACTGATTCGAAACACCGGTTCAGTAGCCAACACTACGCGTGATATCAATAGTACTGTCAAGGGACACCTAGTGGAAACCAAGACGCATTTCAAAAATTTAAAGAGGAAAAATTAAGAAGTATTTGAAAGATTCGGGGTGTCCGGGAGCTTAGAGCTCGCCATCCGGATATCCTACTGATAACGTCTCCAAACTGGAATAAGGTGTAAATCATCTGGGAGGGTTGTCCCAGCTCTGAATAAGCCCCGGACGACCATTGCCTTGCAGCAGAGCCATAAAACAAACAGGTCAAAGCTAGTACACAATGGTACAAAAACGGGTGATAATTTTATGGTAGGAGCTATAACCGTTTATAACCAATATTTTAAAACGTATTTAACATAACACCGGAAAATAAAGTTTGACGCTAATGGACGGAAACGAAGGACGTCATTTGCATTGTGATCTGGTTCTGAAATTCTGTGCAAAGAAGGAAGCGAAATATTACAAAAAAATATCGTTTCTCTAGAGTGTACATTTTTTATGGATATTCTGATATAGGTATTGCCCTAAAATATATCGTCCTTGTTTATAAACAAGGATATCATTTAAAAATACGGGTATATCGGAGAAAAATATTAATTTGACATATCGATATTTTGTCAACATCCCTGACCGAATTATGATTCATTTAATTACAACATATATAAGGTAGGTACCAGGACTAGGTACCAAAAAACATACACTGACATATTACATCGTATTACACGTTCACGTTACACAAACCACACAACTTGAACGTGTATAAGTTTTTCATCTGGTCTGTCACCAAGACCGGAGTTATTCAGTGCTTGCTACTACTACCCAATACCAAAAATTTAAATTCTTATTTGGAAGTCAAAATATAGGACATATTAAAATGGGTAAAATTTTGTTGCCTAAAAAGATTTTACAGGAGTTAACGTGCTCAGTATGTAATAATTATCTTTCATATGGCCAAGTGAAAATTTATGCAAGTGAATATCCCAAATGTGGCCGCTGTACTGCAACCAATGATAATGGTACCATCTCAATCATTAACAACCTATATAAGAATTTTATTTTTCCATGTATCAACTGTTACGAGGGTTGTACGAAGCTGTTGGAATTTTCAGATGTTCCCAAACACGAAGAAACGTGTAAAGGTAAACATTACCATTGTCCGATATGTCCAGAATCTCTGTACAAACCCAATTCAGTTCTGTTTTTACTAAATCATTATAGAACTAATCACAAATCAGAAATTATTGAGAAGCCATTTGTGTTTGTGGATGTTAATATATGTAAAGAACATGTTTACCTTTATTGTGATGACTTAGAAGATTTATTGATTTTTATTAGTGTGTCTGTTGATGCCAATAGATTGATTATTAGTCCAAGTATAATGAAAAATTCTGAAGACATTACATATCAAGTAATACTTTTGGATAAAGGTCAGAAGATTTATTGCAGTCCAGTTAAAATATGTGCACCTTTTGGATTCACTTTCAGTGCACTTGAAATAGATATACAACTGTGTTCATTAGAACAATATAGTCCTTTTCTTTGTGTTTTTAACTTTAATACACATGGTATATTAAAAGTCAATACATTATTCTCAACTCTACCTGATGGTTTAACTAATCACGAAACTAATCAGTTCAAAAAAACTCATGTAAACCCTGAAGATTACGGCAAGCTACCAAATATTTTTAAGCTCCCCAACTGGCCTAAGAAGATTCCAGATTTATATTCTACTAAAAGTTCTAGAATAGCTATTGGAACTTTTGATAAAAAGCAATGTGGGGACCATTACGAATTCATAGGTGCTTCAAAAAAAGAATATATTACAACTTGCTCTTTGTGTGAAAATTACTTTGCGACATCTGGGCCTTATATAGATATATACAGATGCCTACATATATATATTTGTGGATCATGTTTTCAAAAGGGTTTAAGAAAATGCTCCCTTAATTGTGATCTTCAACATGCCCCAGATACTTTGCATTATAAACTTCTATATTATTGCCGGTTTAATTGTAAGTTGTTTTTTAAAGGTGGTGAATTGAGTATCCATGAACGCCATTGTCATTTAAATAAAGAAGCACAACTTGATGATAATGCTTTTGGAAAACTTTATTTTGGAAACTTTTTCTCCACTGATTTTGATGGTTATAAGTCCATAATAGTTAGGAATAATGTATTGGCCTTCAACTTCAAAACTTTTGGCCAAAAAGGAAGAATATATGTGGTCACAGATTATGGTTTCCAGTGTATAATATTTTATGAGACTGACAATAAATTTGTGAGATTCAAAGCAAGACATGCTTATTCACCTGATCAGTACTACATTTGTTACAAAATAGTAAAACATGGTATAATTTCACTGAATTCTGAAATAAATAGTTTTTCAGTCATTTTGAATGATGTAAATGATGACTTCTTTTTTGTGGTATTAATTCGGAAAACATAAATACTGATAATTTTAAATATTTAATGATTTGCTTAAGTAGGAAGCAGTTATTGAGGTAGTTATGTCAGTTGCTAAGTTAAAAAGGGTGCTATAATCCTAAAAATTGATTATTAGAAAGAAATGAGAAAAGCTCTCTTGATCTCTACTAAGTATCTAGTTTGTAGTAGGTACCTATGTAAAAAATATTTTAAATTTAAAGGTGGGTTTAAATTTTATTATACATATGATAATTTGTAAAATTAAAATGTAAAGTTAAAAGTCAAGAAATAAAAATTACTTTATTTACAAATACATATATAATGATATTTTAAAAGTGTAAAAGAAACATATTTCTGACTTTGACATTTATCTGGATGAAAAGTGACATTTACCTCGGTGGAAAGTGATCACTTTCCACCTGGGAAAATGTCAATATTTATTTAATATTGAAAATGTTTCAATTTTATTCCATTATTTAATTGTTTTCCAAACTTTTTGAACCTGATCTTAATCGAGGAGGAGTACACTCACCTTGCAGGAGCGAACACTTGAAAATAAATTGAAACTAGAAATGAATTCACAGAATATGCCAAAAAATACAAATGGGTTAAATTTTAATGTAAAAGCCATAAAAGATAAAAATAAATGAACTTTATAGCTCACAAAAATAATAAACACTAAAATGAAAGTTAAGAGTCTGTATGTTAATTAGATGCTAAAAATAAACATACCTAAATATAAAGAAAAAATGAAGGTAATGTCCTGGAAATACACCAAGCCAAACAACAAATGACTAACACATTTCTAGCTATCTCTTGTATGTGTTTCTTATATGAATATCAATCTAAATGTGGAACTAGAGGCCGGGGAGAGTTTGGAAATATGTTTATGCTCTCAGAAATTGCATAGCCAGTAATAATATACCACATTATTTTACTAGAGTGAAATCAGAACATCATTATAATTTTCTGAGATTGACCGTCACTGCTTAATGGCAATAATTTGACGTTTTATAATAACTGTCATCTTCATCTTAATATTATTAGGTAACGACATTCATAGTTCTAGTAATTTTTTGCCTCATCTGATTTTATAAACAGGAAATTTGCCTTAGTGTGTTTCAAGAACTGTATATGAACCCCCCTTAACTCTAATATTATTAGAGAAATATACATATTTTTACCTTTACTTTTATTATTTTTCGAAATTCCTAATACTAAATGATACAAACTAGAAAAATATTTTCAAATGGTGCTTGTTATCATATATAAAGTAATCATAACTATTCTTGAAATTTTCTGATTAAATATAACTCGTGCAATGAAAATTACCCTTATTTAATGGGAAAACTCACCCATCTATACTAAAATGAAAAGAGCACTTATGCACTATTGCTTTTTTTACAACTTGTATTCAACAAGTTTTGTTCAAAAGTAACAGTACTTTTCAATGCACTTGTTATTAGTGATTATAAAAAAAAGACAGTATATACCAATTTATAAGAACATTTATGATTTCGCAGCTGACACGGAGTCATCTGCATACCTGCATAGTGACTAGATTTTTGTGCCTTTTGGATTGAGTAATGTCTATGGTTTATTTTATTTTTATTATTATTCTTAATTAAGTATATAGTATTATCTTTTTTAGTTATTTTATTTTGTGTTTATTTCATGGGACATTTGTTATATTTTTGTTTTGTTTAATTTTATAACAATTAAGAAGCAACATATATATTTTTTCTGAAAGCATTTGCAACCTTTTTTAAGCCCTAACACTGGAACCTATGGTGGAAGATAGATCAAAATACAAGAGTTCTAACCACACTACACCATAACTTATTACGTTCTGGACGCGCGTTTCGCTAACCAAGTTATGCTAACGTGGTTACCGAAACGCGCGTCCAGAACGTAATAAATTGTGGTGTAGTGTGGTTAGAACTCTTGTGTTTTGATCAACCTTTTTTAAAATAAATCGTATAGGTGCTTCACTATGTAAATTCAATATAAAAATGTAACTGGAAGTTATTAGAGGTTATTTTCATAACAACATTTTGTGCGCGTTGCTTGATTCTGATTGATGATGCAGAATTTAAAAAATTAAAATGATTTTACCCAATTTTCACAAGAGCTTCATGCTTCTCCTAATTTACGGCGTCTGGTTCTTCCAGTTCCTATTGTGTCGTTAAAAACACGTTTTTTTACAAGTGGAAATTGAAAAAGAATGTACAAGAAAAAACGTTTTTGGATTCATCCCATATTTAAAAGTAGGAAAGCTTTTGCTATTCTATTAATGTAACAACTGCGAAATGACCCAGAAAGTCATTTTAATTACTTTAGAATGTCTAAAGAGCAGTTTGATTGGATACATGATAAAATTGGTAGTAGAGTAGAAAAAATGTATTGGAACAAGGGAACCTATAAGTTCAACTGAATGCCTGGCATTCTGAGGTAGGTTCTATCCAATTTAAATACTTTGGTATAGGCCGTACTTAATATTCATATTACATTATCCTTACTATGATCTTAATTTCCAGATATTTGGCATCGGGGGATAGTATATGGCCTCAACATTCTATTGTTTTTGTTGTCTCAAGGACTGTGGTATCAAACATTATTGGAGATACTTGTTATGCTATTTGAGGCACTATATCAAAGATATATCTAAAAAAAAGTTGCACGTGAGTCGAAACAAGTTGCTGAAAGATTTAAATGATCAAAAGATTAAAAGATAATAAATTCACTAATGCTGAATTTATGAAGGCTCTGGCCGTTTCTTGTATCAAAAGATAAGAATTTTCAAATTCATGTACAATCTTGTCAAAAGAGAAAAAATATCTGTAGTTGTTAGTGTGGGTAGTAACTTAATGTTAGTATTTTCATCTTTTGTTGTTTGTTTTTTTTTTGTGATGCTCAATTTTCACCATGAAAATCAAGATAAAAATACATCTTTTCATACCAAGAAAGCAGTTCAAAATTCAGTTCCTCTGAAGACAATTGGAACCTATATTTTTTGCTAGATGTGTGCTATTATACAAAAGCTTAACTTAAATGGATTTAATAAGAGGGTCTTTTTATTCTAGCTTGAGTCAGACAGTTTTGGTATATTAGCAGCAAGGCTTATTCTCGGGTATACAATAATTGCCAATCGTAGAACTGTAGACAAAATAGCCTTGGCCGTGATGTGCTTGTATAGTAATTATGTATTCACTTATCCCTGAAAATGAAAAATTCAACAACCTATATTGACCTCATAAGTTTCTTGATTAAATGGTGAAGTGATCAGAGGAATTTGGAGGGAGAAAGCTAAATAATTAGGCAGCATTCGTGGTTCAAACTAGTATTTATACAAGAAATGTTGTCGGAATATGAGATGGCCTGGGTGATTATTTTTGTGGAATAGGAGCCATTACATATCAGTGGGAAAAATAACTCAATATTTAAGGTTTAATGCCCATTTTATCGAATTATATATGTTCAATTCATGCTAAAAATTACCTTCAAAAAATAAAAGTCTATGTAAAAAATGTAAGTAATATGTTAATACAACCTGTTAACCTGAATGAAGAGAAAACTCAACAAATAAACGTTTATTAGTTTAAACACTCCCGTCTCAGATGCTAGTAGCTTAAATAACAATACAAAAAGAAATTCAGAGGTTGATCGCAAAATTTTGAGGTTAGGTTAGGTACCATCAACAAAACCAGTGTTGCTAGGTTATTACAACTGTAACAGATCTGTTACCTTTTGAAGAGATTTATTACTTTTTTACCTTCTGATGAAATCTATTACCTTTTTACTCAAGGCTCGAAATAAAAAAATTTAAAAAAACATTGAGCAAAAAAATTGTTTATTTAGGAAAATGGCTAAATGACCCAATCACCATATACAGACTAAACGCAGGCTTTTGTTTATTGCTTTCTAAAGCACAATGTTGTACTAAAATAATCTTCAGTAAGAATTTGTTACCTTTCTTCAAAATCTATTAACTTTTCAAACGCCTATCTATTACCATTTATCAAAATGTTCTGGCAACACTGAACAAAACTTTAAATTTGATGTATTCTGTCATTCATAATGCCAAAATCAAACAAGTTAAATTTTTTAAAACATTTTGTTTCCATTTTCGCGTCCTTAATCAGAATCAAGCAAACCGCGCACGAAGATGGAAGCAAAGCGCTCTTGTGAAAATATGAGAGGGGTGATTGATTTAAATATATTTTTAATTGTATGTTATGATATTTCTAAATTGTTTGAATATTGTGTGCTTAGACAGAGGGTATACCTATGTTTCTTTTTCATTCTTACTATAAGGGATGTAATAATGTATTTAATTTGCGGTTGTGTACTTTTTAACAAAGTAAATATTTGTATTTACATATATGTATGTAAATATACTCTCATAGTTTAAATGTAAAGTTTATTTTCGTTAAATAGCCAAATTCAGAAATTATGACAGAGTTTTCGATTGCATGATATGACTGGGGAAAATAATATTAATCATTACTGGAAATTGATTCCTTAATTAATTTGTTAAACGGATATTTTCAACATTGGATTATTCGAAATACGACTTAGGAAAATAATAATTAGTGCCAAATTAAATCCTGTCTTCAAATTTTATTCTAAATTAAATATTATCTGGCAAATCTATCATTTGAAAAAGGCAGTAAGTATTCAGTGATCTGTGGGTCTGCTGTTCGGAAAGGTAAAACTAATTTTAAGGCTTAATCTTGCAATCTCGCACCATGTTACTTGTCTGGAAGATGACTCGTACAACTTTATGCCAAACCATAGGCGCTTTAACCACTTCAGGATGTTTTCATTTATTTATTTACAACCGACCAGAAAATAGCCCTTCAAGGCAATTTTTTTACCAGAAAATTAAAATTTTCACTCCATGTTAACATGTTTAAATGTGGTGAGGAAATGTGAAGTGAATATTTTAAAACATCATTTGCAATTTGTTTTATAAGTCGGCAAGCCGCATCGTGGTACTTGCTGGACAATATACTTTTTTGGTTGTGTATGTAGCTTTCTTTGGTATCGTAATTTTCACGTAAAAATATGTAAATTACACATGATGTTTGGTCTGGGGGGAGGGGGGGGGGTAATTACCTCCTCACCCTCTTCCGTAAAACCGCCCTTTATTGGCCTTGAGCCTCGGCCGACCTTAAATTTTAGAGTACGAGCCGTCACTGGTCACTTAACAAACGCCAGATTTAAAAAAAATGTACAACGTCTGTGGGAATTTTGGAGAATATTCCCGAAAAATTTGTTTGGTGAGATTCAAAATGAAAGTTACCCAAACAGATTTGTTTCGTCCCGGAAAGTTTCTGGCTGCCCATTACTATTTTAACACATTTACTTAGGTCGAGTATTTATAGTGATGCATCCAAAACCGAAACGTGTTTTCAAAAAGATATAACTTTATAATTTTTGGGGGAGGGGGACTCAACACGGCCATGACTGTTTGTGTAGTGTATATTATTAATCCTTCAGTCAGCCTCCAAGACTTGTTACCATATTTCTTTACTCTATATAAAATTCAGTTTTAGGATAAATAATAACAATTAGTTAACGTTTTATTTTATTTATTAATGCTAATTTTTAATACAATTACTGGACATAATATAAAAATAGAATTCCATTTATATACAAATTTTATGGTCAATATTCCCATTCTATTTGCACATTGGCACAAGATGCTTGACTAGGCAACATGGTGGGATAGTTTTCCTTATTTTGATAATTATTTTAATATAGTATACGGTAGTTATTATTACAATAAGATTACTAAAGTATGTTCTTATTCTAGGAATAGACAACAACTTAAATATACAATATTTACAAGAAGGACAAATCCATATTAACAGCTTGCAGCTAAGACATGCTTAATTAGGCAATATTGTTCTTAATCTATTATGTGTTCTAATTTTGGTAACACAGGGTGGTCCGAAAGTAAGATAAGGGATTTTAGGGAACTTCCATAAGCTGGTACAAAATGATTTTTTTGTATTTATATATAATAGAGTGGGAGGAGATAGCTAGGAAAAAACAAATTTGATTTGGTGACAAAAAAAACGCCATCTTTACGATGTAAATTATTTAGGAAATATCAGTTTTAGGGACTAAAAAAATCTACTTGCACATTTATACATAGCATACGTCATTAAATAATTAGTTAGTTATTTTGATAAAAAATATTGGGTCATAAGTGTATGATATGAGGTGTCAAGGAAATCTCAGAAACACTTTAATATATTGTAATAAATTTTGCCAAGCGGTTGTCATGAGCATGAATAAAAATGGTTTTAACTTCAGGCTTATCTTTTTTTTTTCATTTTAATTATTTTAACACGCCCGCAAAAGAAACTGAATGAATATTTTATTAACGCATATAATAACCAATATAATATGCAATATTTTTAAGCTTTTTTAAGACAGGTACTAAGAAAAAATTTAAAAAAGCTTTAATCAACCCCTTCATTTTTAAAAAATAATTTTAGTGTTATTATGACCATTTTTGTTTTTTTTTCTAAAGAAATTCAACACTTAATTAATGACAATGATACTGTAAAGGATTTATTTTCTCAATTGAGGTTGAACTATTATACCTATAGCCATGTTTGGAACGGTGTGGTACCCTCCAACCCTCTTATACAGTGTGACCCTTTTAAAAGCGGAACACATATCTTAGGAATTAACTACCAGGTTAGTTTCAAATTTTGGTGATGTGTATTGATTTAAAATATGACTATTTTGACATATTCAACTTTGACATCGCTCATTGGCGTGCGAGCCTAGAGGGGGAAAATGGTACGACTTTCAAGAAAAAGATATTAGTACTTTTTTAACGAAATTTTGTTTCTCGATTTTTACTCAGCATTATCAAGAACCCCCATATAGCAAATTTCAACAAATAAGTCATTAGCTTTGGGAAATACGAGCTTTCAAAAAAGGCATTTTTTTTCATTTCAAAGGCAGAAATCTCTTAACCCAGTGCCTTTATCAAAAACACCATTTTACATTTTTTTATTATTTTGACCATCTTTATCGAATTTAGAAAACAAAATAGTTCTAAGACATACTCTAAAATATGTTCGAGTACTTCAGCTCTGCATTGTGTTGTATAAAATTATAAAAATAAAAAAAAACTGTCTTAAAGCAATTTTTTTTACTAAAATTCAATAAAAATGTAAAATAGTGTTTCTATTTCAAAATGAATTTTTTAAAAGCTCGTATTTTTCAAGTCTAATGACTTCTTTTGTTGAAATTTGGTATAAGGGTAATCTTGATGATGCTGAATAAGAATCGAGAAGAAAAATTTCGTTAAAAAAATCCCTACTATCTTTTTCTTAAAAATCGTACCATTTTCATCCCTCTAGGCCCACACGCGAATGAGCGAGGTCAAAGTTGAATGTCTCGGAATAATTCCATACACATCACCATTTAAACTAACCTGGTAGTTAATTCCTGAGATATAAGGGTGTTTCGCTTTTAAATGGGTTACACTATATATAGGCCTCTGGATATTTTCCTGCTATGTATTGCTAATATATTGTGTGGATTAACAACACTATAGCAAAATCTGGCTCAAACAACATTGCTTTTCTGAGAAAATTAATATAAGTTACACTTTTTGCCAATATATCACTATCTATTACACTTTGTGCTAGTTATTTTTTGGTTAATTGCTTGCAAAAACAACTTTTTTAAGGTAAACATAACAGATAAACATAAGAGTTTTCTGGTAGTGCAGAGGAGCTATCGGCAAAGTATGGGGTCTGTCACTTAAGATTGTCCTCTGGCTCTATACGGCCGTTATTCGACCTGTGTTCACTTACGGAGCCATTTTGTAGTGGGCCAAAGCCAAGCTAGTTGTAGCACAGAATAAAATGCAACAGCTACAGAGATTAGCATGCCTGACGGTTACAGGCGCAATGAGATCCACACCTGCGATGGCAATGCAGGTGCTGCTGCGTGCTTGCCGCCTCTCTATATATTTCTGAAAGGCGAGGCAGAGAGAACGGCAGTCAGGCTGCATTCCGTTGACCCGTGGTGGGGAAAAACTAGGGTCCTGGACATGCCCGAGTATTCCTGGAGGCTGTCGCACGACAACCTCTTAAACAGATGCCCTGATCCCCCGCTTCATTTTCAATAAAAACTTTAAAATTGACATCAGCCGCTGAACAGAACCAGGAAAAGAGGCAGACATACACATCTACACTGACAGCTCGCAGAATCAATCTGGGGCTGGCTTGGGAGTGTATGTACCGGAACTGGACCTGGAAATTAGTATGGCCCTAGGCAAAGGGGTGACTGTCTACCAGGCTTGGAATTCTGCAAGGTGCCGTACAAATAGAAAAAGAAGGAATAACAGGTAAAAAAGTTATTATTCTCGCAGATTCTTGAGTGTCACCAGATGTTGGAGACGATTTCCCAGAAGAATACGGTCACAGTGTCCTGGATTAAGGGACATAGTGGATTCGAAGGAAATGAAAAAGCAGATAAGTTTGCGCGTAACGGAGCAAAGGGCAAACCTTGCGGCCCTGAAACCGATATCCTCTAAGGCGATCAATCTAAAGATAAACGAACAATCAACAAATATTCTAAAAGAGACATGGGAGAGACAGGGCTTTAGACACTCAGGTGCCGCAATTCGTTACCCTGAGGCCGCTCGGATAGAGTACCTCCTCAGGCTCTCTCGAGGAAGTCTTAGAAAACTGGTAATGATGCTAACGGGACACTGTAAGCCAAACAAACACCTTCACACCTTGGGCGTCCTCCCGGATCCAAGTTGTAGAGGGTGCAGCGTGGACGACGAGACTTCTGAACATGTTCTTTGTTACTGCCTAGCTCTTGTAAATACCAGAGAATTCATTATGGGGGAAAGATGGCCAGAAATGGCCACAATCGGAGGATGCTCGGCCGCTACGGTGCTGAACTACATAAATGCTCTTGGCTGGCTCGACGAGTAAAACTTCGAGGGATGTTACAATGGGCCCACTCTATCTATCTAACATAATTGTTTTTGCCATTCTAGAGATTTTAGCGAAATCCATTGATAGAAAATTTTATATAATTTCAACTCTATACTTCAAAGTTTATTGGTATTTTAAATCTGTTTTGACACATAGACTTTTCCGCCCGACCTATTAAAGGCAATTTTCTGTAGAATATCAATAGAGTTTCAGTTTTCAATCTTTCGTTTTGTCACCTTAAAATCACTTTTTGAATATCCTATATATTAAAATATCACATAAAACAAGAAATAAATTGGAAAAAATTATGAAACGAAAACCTAGAATGAATGTACCTAATTAAAGAAACCGTTAGAAATAAATAAGTGTTTATCCGCAGAGTTGTTACTATGATTGCCCATGTTAAAAATATACAAATGAAATAGCTGCCTATAAGGGCATATTTTAGTGCGCATTTTATAAAAAACGGAGTGTTATAACTAAAACAATTTTCACACATATGGTCAAAAATTCTAGAGAAAATCTCTTGGTAAAAATGTGCACTTCTTTTTAGCTGTTTAGCTGGAACACCCCGCATTTACTGAATGCCAACAGAAATATTTCTTGAGAAATGTTATTATTTGCAGATGACCACAACATGTTGAAACTTAACTATTTCTACATGTTGTGACGTATCGGATATTCGGTCTGTTTTATAAAAATCGCATATATACAGGTTATTTTTATAAAAATATTTATTATTTATATTTATATTCATATTATTATTTTAACTGAGAATGGGATGTGCACTTAAGATATCACATACAAAATTACACAGGGTTGACAGGGTTTCAAAAGAAAGTTTAAACTATGAAAGTTAAAACTATGATATTATAGTATGAAAGGAAAATATTCTTAAACTGTTTTAACACAAAATTATGATTTTGCCAAATTGCTGGGAAAAAAAAATACAATCTAGATTTTGAATCTTTAGATTTTCTTTTATTAGAAGGTGCATTAATACGCGCCAATATGTAGAACCATATTATGTGAACATTATCAGATTTATAACTCATTGCTTTATTAATAATTATGCATTCAATCCTCAACAAGTGCAAAGTTATTAGTGTTTTCAAAATTAAGTCTGAATGTCTAGATCATTGTGATAGTAGTTTAAGCCACCTGTAGGACATTTTCAATAGCATTAAAAACTTCTGTTTTGCTTAAACTAATTATTGTTCTCATTATTATTCGGTATAAAGAATATTTAAAACAAAGCAGAGTAAATTAGAATGTATCTATACATCGCTGGTAGAGTTAAGTATATTAAAAACTAATAATAAATGTAAGTATATATAATATTAAACTTGACATTGATTTATTACTTGAGCGAATAAAGTAGAAGAAATATGTGAAATGTACAGTTAAAAACGAACTATTTTAAAAATTCATATGTATTTAAAGAACAATTGTTGCTCACATAGTGGCATAGCCAGCTTTTAGAGGCGGAGGAGGCAATGATAAAGGGGCGCCATAATGAAGGAAAACTATTTTTTTAGTAAAATCTAAAAAAAATGAAAGTTTGCGCCTATACAAATACGTTGCTTATAAAAAAAAGGCCTCATACAAATACAATGTTTACAGAAAACGGCGTCACTTAAAGAGGATGGGCGACGGTATTCGAACTACAGATATTAGTTATCATCGGGTCAAAAGCTACATGAATTATGGTTATGATTCTGTCCATAGAGACCTAGATCTTGGTCCTGATCATATCGACTGACGAAGAAGTTTTGCTCCACTTCGCTATTTATGAATACATTTGTTTTGCCAAACAAAGTGGTGGCAAAAGGCGAAAGGGCGGTCTGGGCAGTCGCATCTCCTCACCCTCCTTGGCTACGCAACTGATATTCTGTAATACTGTACATTTTACATAATATAAATATACCTTATTAAATTTATTGAGCGACGAATTCATCTGTGCTGAAACTACTGTTCGAATTCAGATCATATTTAAATTGATTGATTATCCTTAGGTGAATTTATTTCTATCTTGTTAGACTTTTGTAAACCCGTAAATACAGGGTGTCCGGAAATTCGGGTCCAATATTTGAAGGGAGTTACACGAGTACACACGAAAATATTCGAAACATTTCATATGATCCAATTAAAATTTTAAACATATTTGTTTTCTAAAATTTGAAACACCATAAACCTTGTTTATAAATGTTTAAAAAGTGACTATAATATATATTTTTTAAAGGGTGTAACTTTTGTTTGGGCCACGATTTGACAGCCCCAAAATATGTACTGTACTGGTATTGACCTAATTTGGTACTTCTTTCAGATTTCTTCCTTTGTTTTTCAAATTTTATGTTCCTTGGACTTATTTTTTACCCTGCACCGTTTGATACTAATTTAGAAATGTGTTTAAAAACAAAGACATTTGTGCCGGGTTTTTAGAATCAGTAGAAACCATCAAAACTGTCAATGTTTTAAAACAAATTTTTTTAAATTATTCCAAAATGCTACAAGCTATCAGAAAGTCTAAGGGTCATAAGTCTGATAGAGGTACTAAACTAGATTAGTGCCTCTACAGAATTTTTTTTCAGCTGTCAAAGTGGACGTTACCCAAAAAAAATACACGCTGTTTAATTTTCAAAATTTGAAGCATATATCTCTAGAAGTATAGGAGTCACATCAATAATTCGAAAAAATTTTTTTTTAACACGCTCTATATTTAAAACGAAATCTTTCCGGACTGATGTCAATAGTAACTTTTTTTGAATATCTTTATATGTAGAATAGCTTCTCCAAATTCGGGAACGGATTTTCCAGACATCCTGTAAACACTTGATTAAAATTAGGAACTCATCTTGATGATCATTATTCATTTCAGGTGTTTAATATTTCTTAGATAAAATATTAGCATTACTTCACCTAACATATTAAATATTAATGGAATATGCTATAGAGAAGTTAGTAAATACTAGTATCCTAACGTTCAAAAGTCTGCATTATTTTAATGACAGCAAGCTAAAGTATTTCATTATGTGCTTTAACTAAGTCTCTAATATTTCTTTGGAAATAAAATTTTGGAATACATTGCTTGCCTATTAAAAATAAATAAGATCCACCACTAAAAGGTAAACAAGGATGATGGTTAAATTCGTAAATTGACCAGATTAAAAAAAATCTATTGGACTCGAACAATTTAACTTCAGGTAAGAAGTTAACTGTTTTAACTGGAGGTATATATAATATTGCATAAGCGTTATTACAAATTCTGGTCATCTGTCTTAGTCGATACATCAACTAAACTATTCTACAGTCTATACAGTATTTAAAAATCACAGCTCTCTGTACGTTTAACCGATCACGTGCTTTCTTTTAACGCTTCTCCAATAGTATTTGTGATCCATCTTCTTAGTTTCATGTTTAACGAAGAATAAACAGCTGGGTGCCGACTGACACCACAATTTTCATGATGACTTAGTACCCCATGCAGCTCCCACCTGTTGTCTGCTTCTGAGAAACACATAAGTGGTGCGCCTTCATCATTCTATTAAAAAAAAAGAGATTTACTGATTATACTACTACTACACAACAAAATGGTTAGTTTCTTATTTAGAGGAACGTAAGATAAAGGTTAAGATTGGGGATGTTACCTCTACTGGATATAATATAAATTGTGGTGTACCTCAGGGAAGCATTATTTCACCACTACTATTTACCCTTTTTACAAATGATCTGGAAAATTTCTTGCCTCTGTCACTATCAAAAAATAGAATGCAGATGACTGCACTATAGCAATTTCTGATAATAATTTCGAGAAATTGGAAAATAATGCCAATATAATTTTGGAAAAATTTGCTTTATGGTGTGAGAAAAATTGCCTTATTGTCAACGAATCCAAAACTTGCTTTATGACATTTTGTATAAGAAAATATATGCCTCGGGTTCCAAATTTGTCATTAAACTGCAAAACATGTAAATAGGATTGAAAATTTTAAATTTCTAGGATTACATCTAGATCCACACACAACATGGTGCAACCACATGAATCATGTCGTAAGTAAGTTAAATACTGCCTACTTTGCAATAAGAAATATAAAAAACACTAGACTACTTTTAAATACCTATTACGCACTAGCATATAGCCATCTAAGCTATGGAATTATTTACTGGGGCTAATCAACAGATTTAAACAGAATTTTTATATTACAAAAAAGAATAATTAGAAAAATTTTCTTATTAAGCCTATTAGATTCATGTAAACCCTACTTCAAACAGTATAAAATTCTCCCTCTTCCATGTATTCTAATTTTACACTAGGTATTATCCGTTAAAAAACATTTCACTAGATTTTCTCGTCATCTAGAACTACATAATTTTGATACAAGAACCTCCACAAACATTTATATACCTCCCTATAGGACTAGCACTTTCCAAAAAAGTTTTTACTTACTGTTTTTGTGGGAATATGTACAACCAACTACCAGCAAGCCTAATAGAAATAACTTCTTACAAAAAATTTAAGAAAAGTACAAAGAGTTATCTTCTTGAAAAAGTTATTATAATGTTAGAAATTACTTTTCAATTTTGCAATAATTGTTTTCTGTTAATTAGTCCAATCTTAATATTGTTTTAAAAATGTCTTATGTTATCCTTTATTTTTACACTTGACGTCATATCTATTTAGATCTTTTGGCTTGAAGTGAAATAAAAGAAATAAATAAACTACTACTGCTACTAAGTACTACTAGTTTATGAGATAGTACATTATACTAAAATTTCAATTAAAATAAAATGAACATATGAATTTTATTGTGAATAGTAAATTAGTATATAGTACTCTACAAGGATCTAAAGCAGCGACGAAAGTGTGAACAACCCATACAAAATGAAAGGGGTGATCCTACATAAAAAAACCTTTCAAAATTTCATATGAACATATGAGAAGTGTTGTCGCACGAAATTGGGTAACCGGTTATTTTTTTGTGAGAAATCATAATTTTGTATTAGATTTTATGTAGCACTTACTGCTATTATTACTTATTTCAATTTGTCCTAACTTTTTCGACAGTAAACCTCTGAGTTTTGTTATGAATAAATATTATTCTTACACCAGCACAGCAAAAAATTATACTTGCCCAACAAAGCTAGAAATAACTGTTTTCGAGAATTATGCAAATGTATGCCCATGAACAACAATTTTTTAATAATAATAAATTAAGGTGTTTTTATTTCAAGACAATACAAATTAAAGGTCCCTGAGGACGTATTGACTTCTAAACTATAATAAATTCTCCACGTGATGACCGTTGGTTTCAAGGCATAATTGCAATTCTTTTGTTTAGAGGATCTCTGATCCTTCCATAAATATTCTGGATGTGTCTGAACTCGTCGCAGGTATTTTGAACTCCTACCCAGAGCTGCTCACACGTTTGTATTGGAACGGAGAACATCAGATATTTGAGAAAACCCCATATACAAAAATCACGGGGATTTAAGTCCTGCGACCTAGCTGGCCATTGAGTTGGTCCGCTCGATTAATCCATTGGTTTCCATAAGTCTGATCCAGATATTCGTGCATAAACCACGCGGCTCGCCGAATATTTAAAGGAACTGCATTTAATAATGTGGGTAAAATACTCTGAAAAAAATTTAAATACCCTCCGCCTGTTATTCAACAGGGCAACTCTGCAGGTTCAGTTTGGTTGTTGTTTACAATACCTATCTACACAATAATACTAAATCTATGTTGATGCTTGGCTTTTTCAAAACACGGGGATTATGCCCAACCTACAGTATGTCCCACGGATCTGAAGCCGCGACGAAAGGGGGAGGTTTGTCGAAAGCAGACCGTTTCTATGGATATGAAGAGTTTTAGCCAATCACTAATGAGTAAAGCGACGTTTCTATAGATAGTTGCATTCTTTTCATATCCTCATATTCGTGCGCCATACTTTATGTATAATAATGATCTGAATTGTGTAAATTATCAATTCCGCCTTTCCTAAAAACTAGACTCATCGAAGAATAAAATACTGGAAAAGTCTAGATTTTCAATTTTCCTCAGCTAATCGGAAAAAGCTATACCCTCCAACATAGTATACACCTTTCTAAAATGAACCAAGTATAAGGTCTCTTTATGTATAATATTACTAACAGACGATTTAGAAATTCCTGGATGCATCGCTGACAATTTTCGAACACTTAATTCTGATTTATCTTCTAGATCTAACAGAATAGCTTCTTCGAATTTATACACTACAACGGGATGTTTATTCGTTTCATTTTTTTGGAAACATCGATCCGTTTTCCCGTAACATTTGCGAAGGACCATAAAGTTGTATAAGTGGGATGAGTTCTATCTGGCAACTTTTCAGCATATCTGCGTTGTGCTGCTAGAGCGTTACTTGTAGATTAAATTCACATCTGCATTTTTTGCATATTAGTAAAGGAAACCATTTTTTAAATAAATGTAAATTAAAATATTTATTATTACGACAATAACAATTTTGTCAAAAATGACAATTATGTTTATTATCATTATAAATGTATTGTTCGTGCATCGACATAAATTTAAATTTCTCGAAAACGGTTACCTCTAGCGTTGTTGAGTAATTATACTTTTTAAATGTGTAAAAATAACATTTATTCTAAAAAAATACAGAAGTTAGGGCAAATTGAAATAAATAATAGTACGTAGCTCCCTCTAAATGCTACATAAAATCTAATACCAAATTATGATATTTCACCCAAAAAAAAACCCGATTACCCAATTTGGTGAAATAATTTTATTTTTTGCAAGTTGTTTAAAAAAAGGAAATAAAATTTCTATTTCAACATCCTATATCTCCGTAATGAAGTATTTCCGGACCTCTCTATATGAAACTTTTTTTTTATGTAGAATCATTATCTCATTTTTTAGGGGTTGTTCGGGGACACTCTGTATAAGTCAAAAATCGCAAATCACACCATACGCAAAGAAGATCCCTAAACAGAGAATATCTACTCGCAAAATAGTGATAGAAGGCAACAGTGGATGTAGCAGTTAATTTAATGTGAATATATAAACTAGTACATTATGCAACCACTGCTATTTCCGCACATGAGTAGAGTGCTTTCATTTGGGTACTGTACAGTAGTATGTTTACGTGCAAAAAAAAGGTTCGATTTAGAAAACATACTATTAAAACTTGCAGAAACAAATTAAGTTCAGAAAATCTAGTACGCAAAAAATATGAAAAATATTAAAAAAAAATAAAACTGAAATGGCTTACTCAGTGCCCCCAAAAAGATTTACTTAAAAAAAAACTAGATAGTAGCCCTATCTCCACACTAATGCTATTGGTCGTGGAAAATTATTTACGTAAATACTAACTTTTTCAGAAACAAATTTGTACAAATATTACTAGTACACCTATTTTTAGTATTTTTAAAACATGTCAGTTTTTATTGCTTTAGATTTTTTTACTCTGTTTTAAGAATTTTATCTTCATATTTTATTAGAGTTCGAGGAATAACTATCATCAGTTTATCATGGCTATTACATAATAAATAATTTTGCCCACATTTCATACATACTCGACAAAGTTGATTTTGGTTTTTAACATTTGCCCACATTACTACTACAATCAAAGTTTTACAGAGGGTCATTTTTCGACAGTTCTCAATAATTTCCGATATACTGAAATTTGGACTCTCTGTAGGCGCCTCACTGCCAATCGAAGCAAACTCTTTTACATCACAATTTGATCTTTAAATTTAGGAAAGAACTTCTTGAGTAATCTTGAGTAAGCGGCTGTTATCTATTTGTGGGCATAAGCCCATTTCTATTTTGTTTTTCCATCTTGTCAAAAATATGCAATCATTTTGTCATAATTTCTGACGTCCTCCAAGCATTTTTGTTAGAAATCCTTTCTACGGGTAACTTATTTACATAACTATCCTAAAAACAGCGAGTTTTTACTTTTTTAGATAATTAATGGATTTTCTTGTCACCTATATTTATACACCACGTTGTTTGGCTGCCTTCACATTTATCTGTTTTTAAAGAAAATGTCTCACTGGGCATGACGCAGAAATACAAAAAACAGTGTCCTCAGCATTGTATACATCTGTTGAAGAATATTCCTTTAAATTAACGAAACAAATAAACAAAACTCGATGTCTTCCAAATTTACATTTGTGGCCTCACCACAACCTGGTTTACCTTCGACAGAAACGATCCATTCAGCCATTTGAGGCTGCAAAATGTTCCTCTTATAAATTACTTGCGGCCTCAAGTGCTTTTTGTTTAATTAGTGACCCAGATATTGGAATATTTTTATTTATAGCCTTGCACAACCAACTCTATAGACAACTTGATCCACACACAAACCTCCTGACTTGTGAAAATTTTTGTTTCTGCTTCAAAAACTTCTTGAAACATTTTTTTTAGATCACTTTCGTTTTTGATAATATCGTTTATTTGAGTTTTTCCAACACCAAATTTTTCGTTTAACTTTCGGAAATTCAATGCATACTTTTTATTTTCCGTGATGATTTCAATTTTGCCTTTCAGTGGCAATCGTTTTCTCATAATAATAATATAATTTAGCAACGTAATTAAAATCTGTACGAGCACGATGTTAAGACGATGGCAACTCTACAACAGATAGGTAAAGACAATACTTAAAAACATACCATGAATATAAAATCGCTAACCAATAAAGCCAGATGACAAACAATAATGGGCATTTCCACCTATAGCGATTAAGTATTCACAACAAATAAAATAAATATATAATCCAAAATTTCCGGCAATTATTAGAAGGTACATTTATATTTTATATGCAACTAGGTTATACAAATTTTGCTCGGCCTGACCTCGACCGTTTTATAAGGGTGGCCGATATTAAAATGTTTCTGTATATGGGATTCCAATTAAGTAGGTTTTACACTAACACAGGTTTTACTGTAGATGATATTTATATTATTTTACTTACGTAACATGGTGATTTATCTGTGTCAGTGTATCCTGCACAAATTTTGTCTTCATTCATGTGGCCATTGTAATGTTTGGTTGAGTTGCATTCTACGTTTTCGATAACAGGTACCGGTAAGTAGTGAAGATACTGTTCTTTATTTGGATCTGTAAATTAAGAAGCATATTTATTAAAAGACAGTAAATAGAGCATCATTGAAAATAGACTAACTATTTTTATGTCAGATTATATACATTTGTTGGTTTTTGTTTAACAAAGATATTTACACGTAAATTTTGTTCAGTGTAAACGATTTTCTTTTATTTTTTAATTATTTTATTATAAATTTAAGTTCAAATATTAATAATATACCTACTGCAATTAAGAGGAATACGAAAAAAAGCTAGTTCTATAAAACCTCTAGAATCCACTACTACCACATACTCTCCAAGGGTAAAATTTCAAAAAATCCAAAAATAAATTTCTAGATATATATATATATATATATATATATATATATATATATATATATATATATATATATATATATATATATCACGTAATCACATCTTACTTCCTCAGGGGCGAGTTTTAAAAAAATACTCTTTTATTTGACACCTACATCTGAAAAAAAATCGATACATGCATCCGATAGAGAGAAATCCGGAAACTACTATGTTTTACCACAATTTACACCCCGATGCGGACGAACACAAATTGCCAACATATTTCTCAACGCTGTAAACTTGGAAATAGCGATGGATCGAAAGGGCAAGTCTAGGTGCTTGGATACGAGCAGTTCAAGACTCAGGAAAAGGTGGGTATGCAGAATCAGGGTGTTCCTTAAAGTCATGTTCATAATGAAGCAGGTTCATCTGTTGTCAATTGTTATATTTTGTGACAAATAGTTCATATAAACATGTGTCCTAATATGTTTTGTTTTCGAGATAGAGGGTGTCAATTTTTTGGTAAATCAACTTTTTATATTAATATTTTAAAAAAGGTTTAGACGATTTTGATGAGATTTGTTTTTTAATGAAAGAAGCTTATTTGAACGTAATAATAAGATTATAATTATATATTTCAGTAGCGTTCCGGAGGGTAACATATTTGATATTTATAAAAAAACACCATTGGTTAAATTAACTTATTTGCATTTTAAAATGAATAGCTTATTGACAATCAACTATCAATTCTGACTTATAAACTGACTTGTAAAATTCAAATTGATATCAAAGTACACAGCTCATATATGCATATATTTATTTTGTAATAACTTTATACAAATTTTATAAACATTTATTTCAATTTTTAAAGAAATTACTAAAGAACTATATGGGTAGTGGGTAAAGGCGATTTTTTATATTTTCTTAACCATTTTGGTTGGCCTCTATTTTGTTTCACTATATTGAATTCTTACTTGGTTATGTCACACTTGATTTTTGGGTAAAATTTAAAATCATAAGAATAAGAAGTTTTTTCACTAATTTTTTAAACATTTTATTAGATCGTCCTTATAATATAGAATATAATATTTTAATATTCCTAATTTAACTTTATGTAAACATTGTCACAGTCAATTGAATAAGGTTTTTTACGCTAATTTTTTAAACATTTTATAAGGCGCCGCCATTTTGTTTCGCCTTCTTGAATTCATATCACCATTTTAAATTATTTCAGACTGTTTTTTTAATGTTTTACCAGTTCATTCCCATGTCACACTTGATCTGTGTGCACAATTTGAAATAGATTTTTTTTATTAATAATTTTTTTTTAACATTCAACACACAACTACAATTCTTCAGTAGAACGTTTACGATGTCTTCCCCATATGACCATATGACCACAATTTGAAGTCCATCGGGTAAGTAGTTTGTTAAGTTAAGCTGCGAATAAAAAGATTGACAGACAGACACACGCTATTGAGAAAACATATTTTTTGGCTTCTAGAGACCGTGAAAAAATCAGGGTAGGTCATTTTTTGACGATTACATTTTATTTGGTCTCCATTTTATTCCGCCGTCTGGAATTCTTACCAAATCTTACCAATTAATTTCTATATATTCTTGGCCGAAATTTGAAATTAATTGAATATGTGGTTTTTTCAGACTGATTGATAGTTTTTTTACATTTTATTATCTCCATATCACTCTTAATTTTTGACCAAAATTGGAAGTAAATCGGATAAGTAGTTTTTGACTGCTTCCGCAAACAGACAGATAGACAGACCGACGAAATTAAGAAAACATGTTTTTCGGCATCTAGTGGCCCTGAAATGTAAAGGTCTATAAATATCTCGGAGGGTGATTTTTTACGATTACAATGTTTCCCTCGTAACGTAACTGGTCCATGTCATATTTGAACCTTTTTTCTTAAAGGGTTTCAGAGATACGATGATCAATATGTCTGTGAGTCAGGGCGTTTTCTTTATGCGCAGATAAAAGGTACTAAATTATTTGAAAGGGTAATTTCAACTAATCAATATATTTATTATTTATGACTTACCTCCAGGTTTGTTGATACCCCATCCAGACAATACGCATAGCTGTCTTGGTTCGATATCCTTAGTGGGTAAACATACAGTGCTGACGTTTCGACCCAAATTGAACGGCTTCGAGAGTTTAATTAAAACTACGTCGTTTAGAAATTCGTAGTGGGAGTATTTTGCCTAGAATTAAAAATCAGTAAATTACTAATTAATATTTGCACCTAAGAGAATTATGTAAGCGGATCAATTTAAATTTTTCGAAAGATATTGGGTAGTTGTTTGTTGACAGTACATATTTACGGAATTTGGATTTTGGGATGTTATAGGTACTCCACTGTTTTGGACCTCTCTGTATCGTAATGAAAAATATACGAAAACCTAATTGCCAATTAAAATGGTGTGTTTCTGACTTCAGGTCTTCATCAGTACAGTCAACTAGTTAAGAGGCGAGTAACAGAGTATCAAGTCCGGCGAAGATTTCGGATATATATATATATATATATATATATATATATATATATATACGGTTGCTCGTATCCACTTTTCACAAGTATACCTTTTTGACGTAGAAATGGCAAGGAAATAATTTGTTTTACTCAAAAATGTAATACAAGACTGTACCAAAAAGTTGTGATTGTTCGAAGAAGTAGAAAGACATGTAGGTGGCGCCCCTACAAGTAACAGCAAAAAAATATATATATATATATATATATATATATATATATATATATATATATATATATATATATATATATATATATATATATATATATATATATATATATATATATATATATATATATATATATATATATATATATATATATATATATATATATATATATACAGGGTGATTCATGAGGAAATGTCAATACTTCAGGTACATATTCAGGACCAAAAAATAAACATAAAAGTCTATATAAATAAGTGTTCGTTCAACATTTGCTGGATTAAGAAGAGTATATGCAATTCTGTTCGCTGGAGGCCTTAGTTCTCGAGATACAGGGTGTTAAAGTTTTTATTTAATTTTCCTATTTTTTAAATAAAATCTATGATAATGTAAATAATGGAGTGAAAATTGATATACGGGGGTTTTTTGGTATGACAAATTCGAATCCAATATTAGTATTGCTGTTACTTGTAGGGGCGCCACCTACATGTCTTTCTACTTCTTCGAACAATCACAACTTTTTGGTACAGTCTTGTATTACATTTTTGAGTAAAACAAATTATTTCCTTGCCATTTCTACGTCAAAAAGGTATACTTGTTAAAAGTGGATACGAGCAACCGTTTTCGAGATATTTGGCATTAAAACAGTTTGGCCTTGCGGACACTTATTTACGTAGACTTTTATGTTATTTTTTTGGTCCTGAATATGTACCTGAAGTATTGACATTTCCTCATGAATCACCCTGTATATATATATATATATATATATATCTTCCATCGCCATCGACGATTACCAATTCCGTTCTTGCGTCGAACTGAACACCACCCCACACCATAATGGAGCCTCCGCCATAGCTTACCCTTACGAAAAATGGTTTTGCTCAAAACGTTCTCCTGTTCTTCTGTACATTCTTTCACAACCATCCGGTGATTTTAAACAAAATCTGGATTCGTCGGTGAATAGGACCTTTTTCCATTCTTCAGGGCCCCAATTTTGATGATCCCTAGCAAATCTAAGCTGTTCAACCCTATGATTTCTTAGCAACTCGGGAGCAGTTGCAGGTCTCTTTGCATGTAATCCATTATCAGACAATCTCCTTCTTATCGTTCTTTCACTTACTTGGACCTGCCGTACGTACTCCAATCTGTTTCCACAGAAGTTACTCTTCGGTCACGTAAAACGGTCAGGGTAATAACCTACCATAGTGAGTTCTTCTGCTGTATTCTCCATGCTGATTAAACCGATTTACAGCCCTTTGTACTTTACTTCTTGTGACATTTAAAACTCTTGCCACATAATGCTGTGATCGTCCATCTTGGATTAAAGCAATTGCTTAGGCAGCATCAGTCGGAGACATATCCATTTTAAAAATTAAGAAGTAGCCTCACGAAAAAACACACTTATTAAAAAAAAATAATTTGATTACTTTTGTAAGTCATAAATGACATTTTCAGGTTTAAACTGTCACATCCACCTTGATTTATACCTTAGTTCACCTTAGTTGTTCGCACAAAAAGATTAATAAAAATTGCAAAATTTTTTTTAAAAATTCATATATTCCAGAAAAATAAAGATATCGATGTGAATCAAAAACAAAAATGGTGAGAATAGATGCCAGTTTAAAACTTCATTTAGACCAATTTACTATTACTCCACTTCATAGAGCCTCTTAAACTTATTGTAAAAAAACGCCTTTTTGTTTAGTCCTGTATATTATATACGTTGGTCTATTTTTTTAAAAATGTTTAACATGTGGGCAATTCTCAATTAAAATCCTGCATTAAATAAAAAAGTTATTTGCAATTGAAATTCGTCAAAAATTTGCGTGGATCGATTATTTTGCTTGTGAGTGTATATATATGTATAGGATTTTTTAGGACGACCGCTAAAACAATTTGGCCAACTATTATAGATACGTGTTTCTGACTTAAAGTCTTCATCAGTACAGTTGAGTACAACTAGCCCCAAAATGAATACATAAAGCCACACCAACTGCAGCAAAACCGACATTTGTGATTACCAAGGGAACCTCCGAAATTTTCGGCGGAGTTGATACTATTACCACGGAGCAAAGAGTAATGGAATCGAAAGTAGGAAAATATTAACGCGGCAAGAACTATTATATGGTAGAAAAGGGACTTTTTGGGATGACCGCTAAAGCAATGATATTTGGCAAACGATAGACATGTGTTTTTGAGTTAAGGTTTTCATCAGTACAGTCAACTAGTTGAGAGACGAGTAGAGTAATAAAGTATCAAGTCCGGCGAAGATTTCGGATGTTCTCTTGGTAACTACAAAAGTCGGTTCTGCTATTGTTGGTGACTCTGGTGTGTTTTGGTGTCTTAATTTTGGCGCTAGTTGTAGCTAATACTACAAAACTTCAATCACGCCTAAGTAGAAAAATATATGTGACAGCTAACAAAGAAAATTTCTCGTGTTTTTTACGTTTTTCGATTCTTTTATTAGTAAATTGAATATGAATATCTCTGATATCGCTAACTAGATATATTGAGTTTTAAAAAAATATTTCTTTTGTTTTCGTCGTGAATGTAACTAATTAGCTACTTTGGCAAGTTCTTCAAAAAAGCTATAATCTGAGAAGTTAAGATAGGAAAAGATGTTTACAAATTCACTATATTTGAAAACGTCGATATCAGTAAGATATAAATCATGAAGAAAATGTAATGATACGTTACTTTGGGGAACTTCTAAATTATTTTAAAATTCTGAAGCTAAGATACCATCTTTGTATTGATCTTTAAACCATTCGCAATAATATTTGTCTGGTTTACTGCCTCAAAAGTCCTTTTTAGATCTAAGAATACCCTCACTCCATATTTATTATTATATAAATTTATTTCAAGTTTACAAAGAGTTAGTTGTAATACAGAATACATATGATTATTTTTGTCAAAAGCCAGATTGATTATTATCACAATTGCGTTGCTGACCATATGTTATATTTTAAGCTGATCATAAAGATTTCTTAAGCATATTAATAAACTGCCAGAGAAATAGTTGCAATTAGTTCCAAAAAAAAAACGTTAAGTAGAACCGACAGTTCATTCTCTTTCTGCCGTACGAAACTACGAAAGCTTCTTCCATGCATGATGTAGCACGCAGTCCGCGTCTCGATTGAAATTTCCAGGGTGAATTCTCAGAATTCTTGCAGTTCTATCTGGGGTACAGTATATAAGAGATAAAACTGCACTACTTGAGGACTGACTATCCAATACTGATTGTTGCCTGGAATTATTATAATAGTTAATCGAACGCCTAATATCTTGAGTACAATATCCATTTGATTTTAAACCTTCAGTCAGTTCCTCTGTTTCATTCGAATTTAAATTTTCATCACATAATAAAAGAACCCTGAAGACTTTTAGTTTCTCTGTTTCATTTGAATTTGAATTTTCATCACATATTGGAAGAGCTCGATAGGTCTGGTATAAATACATGAACTCTGTTCACTGGAGCCCATTCAGTGTTTTGATCCCGGGCAGTGAAGATTCATGGCAGAGATTTGTGGATGGTTTAAATATAAAATGGTAAACCATACTGAAACGAATTATCTATTAACTAATTTTTGGTTCCAACAAATTACACAATTTTTGGAAAAAACATTTTGGTTAGATATTATTTTGTTCTTTTCTTACCTGTGGATGAGGAATAATTTCGTTGATCATCCCAACTTGGGTACTAGAATTATCGGCAGAGTTAAAAAAGTTCGTACTTCCAGCAAACAGAACCCACTCTTTACTGTCCGGTATCGTATTATCGCTTGATACAACGCATGAGTAACTGGCAATAGCCCACATAGGAGCTATCAGGGTCGATGTACATTGAATATTTCGTTTCTTGTCGTAGAGCAGAGTTAAGCTGGGCCATTGGGTTGCAGCGGCCTTGTTGCCTCCAATTATTCTTGCTTGTGGTACACGTTCATTGCTATTGCTACCGCAAGCTAAAAAAAAGAAGATAGGTAAATTGTCGGAACTTTCCTCTTCACGGATTCCACCACACACATAATGCAGTTTATATATGCAAATGGTTATTTGGTAATAATTTCATACAAATTATACAGGGTGCTTTTTAATTGATGACTAAAAATAAAGAACTTAGTATTTGCTTTTTTTAGGACTAAAAGTTCATGTAAACATGTGTCCGCAAGGTCTTCATTTTCGAGATACAGTGTGTCAAAATTTTATTTTTTAGTTTTTTCATGGACCTCGTACATGTCTATATACAAATCACTCAAATTTGGCAAACATATGTAAGCAATGTATATGAAATAGCTATAGTACATTTTCCAAGAATCTACTGGGTATTACTTTTTTCCACATCGCGACATCTTTTGCTCACCTGCAATATTTTGGCTGTTTTTATTTAGAAACTCAGATTCCTCATTTTTTTGTAACTTTTCAATTTCTTACTTTAATCGTTAAATCTTAAAATTGTATGTTATTTTTACTGTTTTTATTCTGATTGCTAAAAATGCAAAATGTAATTTTTTGGTTAATTTTAAGAATAAAAGTTCAGATAATCATCTCTCAAAAACTAATGCCTATTGAACACATGCTTATATAAACTTCTAGTCCTAAAATGAACCAAAAAATGACATTCTGCATTTTTAGCAATAAAAATAAAAACAGAAAAAATAACAGGAAATTTTAAATGTATAGAGCCTTAGCATTTTGCCAAATAACATGTAACAGGTTCAGAATATCGGATTAAAGTAAGAAAGCAAGAAGTTAGAAAACAAAATGTGGAATCCGGCTTTCTAAATAAAAACAACCAGTGATGTCATAAATTTTGGGGGTGTAAAAGGGGTTGCGACCTGGAAAAAAGGAACACCTAGTACATTTTTGTAAAATGTATAATAGCCATTTCTTAGATACAGCTTATACTATAGTGTGTGTAACAAATTTGAACGATTTGTGTTTAGAAATGTACGAGGTCCATGAAAAAAACTAAAAAAATTAAAATCTTGATACTCTGTATCTCAAAAATGATAGCCTTGCGGATACATATTTGTTTAAACTTTTAATCTCAAAATAAAAAAAAAATACGTCCTTTATTTTAAGCCATTAATAAAAAATTGTAGAAATAATAATGTGTCATTTTCCTTGATAAAGAAAAATGGGCTTCGCTTATTTTTGTATCCAGGTCCAATTTATCGATTTTTGACAATAAACCTGTTGTATTACATATTTAATAATAATTTATCGAAACAAATATACATTTTTCATCTCCACAACTTCTTTTTTAGATCTAACATACTTGCGCAAGTGCATACAAACATTCATTCACTCCCTACACCCACTTAAATAAAACCACTGCTTCAATACTCCATTTTTTAAATCTTACTTTTATTTGTTGTTAAATTATTTCTATTTTGATATTTTTTTTGTTTATTCACATAGGCTATAAAAATAAATTGTAATTTTTCTTATTTTCCTCCATAAAAAGAAGGATTTTATTTTTGGAAATTGAATTATATCGACTTTTAATATATCAGTTTATTCCAATTTCACACTTGATTTTTGAGCAAAATTCAACTCAATTTGATAAATAGTTTTTTGAATTTACATTTTAAATATTTAATTAGGTCGCCATTTTGTTTCACTATAATGGCTCTTCATCACAAGTTTACCAGTTTATCCTTATATCACACTTGATTTTTGTGCAAAATTTGATGAGTATATTAATTTTTTTTTAATTTTATAAGGCCGCCATTTTATTCCGCCATATTGGATTTCCACGAAAATTTTACCCTGTCGTTCCCATATAATCCTTAATTATCAACGATGATTTCACAAGGAAAGTAAAAATGAAGAAATAGAAGAATGATCTGGGAATGAAGTTAAGGTAGTTGAGAATAAGCAGATATCGTTTTTCGCCTATTTTAGGTAGTGTTTGACAGACGCGAAGCAATAATTCAAACAACTGATGAAAATGAATAGAGGGAATACAGATCAGTCACCAAGATGGCGAAACTTCAAAAAAATTAGGTAGTTAAATTTTTAAAATTGTAGCTCTTGAAATTGTCAAAGTGGGCCGGTTGAGGGGTAGAGGGGTCGGGGGTGATTCCCCTCCGGGCCCGGATTTATCTAAGAATCATATAGTGGGGGTTACGATGAGAAGTAGTGTTGCCAACCGTATGATGTACGATCGAAGAGGTCTGATTGTATGTGTTTTTAATTCGCCAAATTTTCGTTTAGTACTTTCCGATAATAAAAGTAAAGGTGTGAAATTTTTGTTTAAATGTCAAGTTTACAATACCTGAAAATATTTTCGTACGTCATTACACTCGAGCCTGGATGTTCGTGACTACAGTATGTGGTAATTAATTTTTACCTACAAACTTTCTACAATTTTTGCTTTTTTACATGTTTAATAGTATTTACTCGCTGATACCCGCAACATTGTTTTTTTTTAAACCAAATGAGCTGATGCATCATCTTTATTGACAGCCGAAGTTGTGGAAATAAGCGGTGCTTCGGTTGCTGAACCTCTTCTAAGGATTTTTGAGGAGTTGTTTCAAGTCCTGTCGGACACGTCTTATATTTATATTATTTTCGGTTTCTTCATTCTGCGTGTTATCATTCAATGTTTCTACAGGTAAGATATCTTCATCGTTAAATACATCGGGATTATATGCGTATAACCTTCATTTATATCATTTTTCTGTATTAGCTATTTTTCCGAATGCCTTGTTCAAAAGCTCAGCAATTTGAAAGTTTGTTATCCTTTCTTCTAGGTGACTTAGCCCTGTCATGTGGAGGCAGGTTGAGAACAATTATAGCAGATTATCTGCAGAAATACATGCCTCCAATCCAGAATGGCTCACATGTTTATCCATAATAAGCAGTGTTGGCTCTTCTTTAGAACAGTATGTAATAGTTTTGGAATGATTGAGCCATTGAAAAAACAAATCCTCTTTCATCCAACCATTGTCGGAGCAAAAGCAGGCAGAACCGGATGGCCCGTTACGTTTTAACTCGGGACCAATTGAATTCTTTGCAAATATTAATTATTGAGGCACATAATTCCCAGAAACGCACACCACTTATAAATGTTTTGGGGCGTAAACTTTTCTCCATGATGGAACGAAAGATATTCACATGTATCCATTGCTTTCCTGTTAAAAGCAGTGATCCTGTTAAACCCGCTAGCCCAATCTTTGCCAGCTTGCTGTTTTGTTTTAGAAAACGCCGTTCGAATATCTTTTGTCTTAGCGTGATTAAATAAAGAAACGAAAACGGCGTTCGAATATCTTTTGTCATTACCCTTCTTGAAGTCGGTCAGATGACTGTAGCCGTTTAACTACATACTTGCTGAGGCATAGTAAATATTAGAGAGTTATTATAGTCAAAATATAACTAGTTTTATTCGCGGTCCGCCATTACCCGACCCCACCCTAAATATATTTTTTAAATCATTATGCTTTTTTAAAATATAGTGCACAAAATAGAAAAAATAGTATAAAATACTCGTTTCATAAGACATTGATTCTCACTCTCCTTTAGAAAATTCGCCTGCGGCTCGTTTTCTAACCTAACGGCCGGTTGCAGAAAGCTCAATTAAAGTTTAGAATATCTAATGGAATGTCAAATTTGACAGCGAGTTCCTAGATTTCTGTAAACAACTAACGAACATATAATTTAATAGTCAGCCGAAATTACGGGATTTTGGCTAAAACCTGTTTAATCTAAAATTGGGGGTAAAAAAATCTTTCAATAACTAGACTTATTAATAAACATAGAAACTATGACGTTTTGCCGAATCCCTATGGTTTGGTTCACTATTAACTAGTAACAATAAACTAACTAGTAACAATAAAAAAATAACACTTATTAAGAAAGCGACGTATATTTATTTAGAACACAAGACGTCTGGTCTTTACACTTTTCATTTCATCTAAAATAAGATTAAAATCAACATCTATAGCGCATTCCGATTTAATACTTATCAGAGCTAGATCATTAAGTCTCTGTTCACCAATAATCGTTCTTTGGCATGATTTTATTTTTCGCAAACGATGATGAATGATCTTTCGACTCCAGCGCTATTTGTTGCTAAAGTATAAAATATTTTATATAAGTTTGTTATGTTCGGGTCTCTAGTCTCCAGATCGTTGAAAATTATGAATTTCTTCTGTAATTAGTTTATTAATCCTTTTTACTTCTAACATACAACTGTGGAATGTCTTGTATTCATCTACCGTACATGATGTTAAATCATTCTTGTAAAATGTTACGATCCATAACACTTTTAATCTTATTATCAATTGCGCCCAATATTTCAGCCGATAGTCAATTTTTTGTGAAACTTCTATGAATTCTTTAAAGCGGGTTTCCAATGTTTCGATACAAATATCTATTGCAACGTAAAAAACGGTGATTTTAAATTTTTGTTCTTTATTTTCATGTTAATAGTCTGCTTGAATTTCATCGTGAAAATATTTAACTGTTCTTTTGCGTTTTTCGACAAAATTTTGGGTACTGTTACACTTGCTTGCTAAATATAAAGCTTCCGCTTTATATTTATTTTATTTCTTTTTATTATTTCTTAAGGAAATTAAAAATATTTAATTAGACTTGCCGCATTGTTCACATTTAAGTCAGACTTTTGCAGATAATTCGATAAGGCGAATATTTTATTTAGTACTTCTTTCCAGAAACACGTAAGAAATTTAAATTCTAAAGTTTGCATGGTATTTAAAATACCAGATGCTTCTAACAGTTGTTTTGCAGTGGTATTGGCAATTTCTCCAGAAATAATTTTTTCGCAGGTTTCTTCAATTGCTACAATATTCTTCAGTTTGAATTGTTTCGAATCGAGGAAAACTCTCTGTTATATAAAGATATATCTGCTCTAAAGTATCAAAAAACAGTTTAATTTCTGCACAAGATGTAACACTATCAACAAGTCCCAAATTAAGATTGTGAGCACAACAATGCATATATAGTGCCTCTGAAACATTTTCATATGGTTCGCAAAATGGCTGAAGGTGAGGTAGACTAAATAATTCTAGGTAGACTTATAAATTTAATTTATTAATGTTGTTTTCTTGCTTTTCGCAGTGAATAGCAAATATAATCAATTAATCGAAGTATGCAAAATAAGAGGGGCTGGCTGTCGCTCCCCTGGCCCCCATACGCTACGCCACTGAATCGGGGGTAGGGCTCGTGCCATAAAATTATGAAACTAGTGTTTTAATATAATATTTTGCATTTGCAGAGGGTATTGTATTAAAGAAAACACCCACAATTGGCTTCGTAACATGCGATTTGCCACAGGAAGTGTGACTGGATACTTCCACCTAATAAAATAGATGTCTACTTAAAGGTTATTGAAAAAATAAATCCCCATTTTTAATACTTTTTTTCTAAATAAATTTAATACTCATGACGTCCGAGAATATGACCCCAGTTTCCATGTATCTCTGAAATTTTATATGAGTTTAAACTAAACCTGTAAACACTTTTAATTGGGAAGTAGAAGGAGGGTCTTGTAGATGAACATTTTTCTGAAGGGCAATAAAACAAAAAAATAAAAAGTACTTCGAACTATTGGCTTTAAAGAATCTGATACTTACTGAATTCTTGGCAGTGTAGTGTGGCAACTTTGCCACAGGTTCCATTTTGTACTCTAGTTAACTGAGAAAGCAAAGAAAGACTGTGTGCCTTTATATCCAGTCTGTAATACGCCTTAAAGTCTAGCCCTCCTGGTTTGTCTATAGGTTTTAACTGAACAGCCTCGGAGAATCCTAAAGTCTGGCAAGCCATGTCCGCATAGGTGCTATTCCAGTTATCATCATCTAGGCAGATAGGCGACAAGGTATTGTTTTCGAACTGAACCTGAATTAAAATTTTTAAATAATTAAATTAATTTAAAATCTAAGTATGTCCCGTTAGACATTAAATGATAGTTGTTTTTTTGCTTATATATTTATGATAAAATTTAATATATTAAATTTTATCACATTTTACTAAATATCTGTAAAGTACCTGTAAGATATTATTGTCGTTTCCAATATCGGTCAAGGTAAGGCATTGCCATTCATCAGAGAGGTCTGCACATTGAGGTATACCATCGCATCGGAGATTTTTGTCGATACAACCACCACCCATCTGACATTTGAATTGATCACTACTGCATTCTGTATAAACAAAAATTAGCATTGTTACTTTTCATAATAGGTAGTGTTGGATAATAAAAAAACTACCATTAAATTATTTTATATTTTCACATTTCAGGATCCCCAGGCCACGAAATCTGTATTATAGTTTTCTTATTTTCGTCTCTCTTTCCCAAGAACTCTTAATTTTTGTTATAAACTTTAGGGCTTCCAATTCCAAAAATTAAAATGATTAGTAAAATTGGGCTTCGTGCCATTAAAAACCCGAAAAAATATATGAAACACGATATTTTTATGATATCTCCCTTTTTCCTCTTAGTCGACCCATTCTCGCTATACACTTTATTAATTTTCCCAAGAAATGTTTTGTGTCAAGAATAAAGAATATAGAATAGATATTTTCACATTCTTCAAAATTTATAATAACCCAAATCACCTAAAGAAAAAATAGGTCCCTACTAGGGGGGTTTGTATAAACCCCTGGGTGCGATGAAATGATTTGTTTGATTAATAATCATGAGCCAAATTTAAAGGCAATATAATAATGCGTTTCAAATTTATCGCAGAAATTCTAAGGTTTAAAGAAATTCAAATTATTATTCCATCATTTTTAATTTTTGTTTCAATATGCTTGCTGTGGGACCATTTCGGTAATACCCTAAATAATTCCTAAAAATGCCTTCCAAATGTATCAATCCATCCTGGAGATCACTGTTCATTTTTAACGGATACCTTGTATACCAAATAGGTCAATATTTTTTATATGGTACAAGTTCTTGAAACTGTATATTTTCTTATACTCTGTGATAATTATGAAAGTCGGCCGGTTGTAGAAAGCTCGATTAAAGTTTAGAATGTTTAACGGAATGTCAAATTTGACAGCAAGTTCCTAGATTTCTATAAGCAGCTTGTCAAATCCGAAAACTCCATTAAATATTCTAAACAGCAATTAGGTTTTGTGCAACCGCCTATAGTGTGATATTTATATCCTATTATTTCAAGAAAATTCTATATTTCTGCAGTGATTTAATTGTTTAATCGGCTACTAATAAGATAAGATACAAAAACTGCGTCCAAAAATGGCATTGTATTAAATATTAATATTTTTTAGCTAATATGTTTTTGGTCCCCTAGTTAAAAAGATGAATAGTCCAAACATTATTGCGACTTTTTGATAAATAAAGCCTTTGAAGATCCCGGTATGATTGAAGACGACCCTATATTATGCGCGGTTTATCCCGCTTCTAAATCCATTGTTATTCTTAACTCGTAATCGTTAAGATATATTTGTTCATTTTGTCTCTACTTTTAATTATGGTTACTCAGTTTCATTATAATCTATTTATAATCCTTAATTTTTAGTGCATTCTTCCAATACTTTCGGCTATTAAGGGTTAATGTCGTTTGCCATATTGTGACAGGCACGTTGCGTATTCGTAATTTTAATTGTTAAATGTTAGGAAGGTCGTTTCTTATCGATAAGTTTAAAAATACAAATTAAGAGCGAAACACAAAAAAAAAAGAAATTTGAAATAACATGTTTGGCGCCACCCACCTCACAAAAATTTCTAATGTTATAGTGATATTTAAAGCGTAGGTAAATAATGTTCTAAAAATGTGGAATAACATGTCAAAACAAACATCGGTTGTAGTTAACCGATACAGAAGACTTCTTTCCATAAATAAGCTTTATGCCAACACTAGTTAATTCTCAGTAAAATTTTCTCAACATCTCTAAAAACTGCATCTAAATTGGTTTTTTTGTTAGGGAAATATTCAATTCTTAATTGTCCCACTTATTATGTCTTTGGTGTATAACCTAACTGTTATTTTTCTTAAACATTGCAAACATTTTTGAAAGGGCAAAATATTACTTTAAATATGTTCTTTCTGAAGTTAAACATGACCTGGCTGTTTATATTTTGAACGGAGTTCCAAAGTCTCATTTTAAAAGTTACAATAAAATGTTAATGGCACAAGTTTTTGTGCTTTGGTCTCATCATAAGGACCTGCTAAAATCGCAATTGCAAAGTAAAAACATTAGCATGGACTTTTTCATTTTATATCCAACACCCTGATATACTTTCCATAGAAAAAATTTGTTACTCAAATATTTTTTTATTTTCGTTACTACAACAGATTAGCCTGCTGCCTTTATTTGCATAATGTAAAAAACGAATAGCTTACAGCCGGTAATTCAACTATAAATAAAAAATTCTGGAGTTAGATACAAGAAAATTCATGATGCTTAAGGCAGTCAACTTTGACAGTTACTCTCATTTCTCTAGCTAAAAATAAGTGACTTTTCTCTGGTGCACGATCATTAACACTTAATTAGTTCATAAAACCTGTTTAAATTTTTTCATGCATTTCTTTAACTAGCTAAATTAATGGGTTATGGCTTTAAAGATAATAATTTAATTTAGAATACATTTATGTGGAAATTCTTAGACCATAAGCATATATTTTTGAAATCTCACAAAATGCTCTACCTAAAAGAAGTCGATGTTATTTTTTGCTATTATCATTTGTTTACTTCTTTATTCTTCTTGACTCTTCGACTAAAACCCTATAGCTTTTGAATTTAAAATATAATAAAAAAGATAAAGCTTGCAGTCACTGTTCAAAATATAAGCAGAAACTGTGTACAACACAAGAATGATATCGAATCTTGATATTAAATTCAATTTACCGCACAGTTTTTCATCTTCTCCATTTGCGCAGTCAGATCTGCCATCGCACCTCCAACTTTCTGGTATACAGGAGTCTTGTTCTGAGCAGTGGAATGAATTATTGTGACACTGAGTCATATGGCAGTTTTGTTCATCCGAGCTGTCGGGGCACTGGGATCTACCGTCGCATTTCCAAGAGACAGGTAAACAACGTTTTCCATTTTTGCAGTTGAATTCGTCAAAATTGCAAGTCCAAGAATCTAGAAAGAAGGTCGATTTTTTCCATTTAGTCGTTCTAGTTTTGACAAGAGTTTCGATCGATATTTTTATTGTTCCACTAATTTTAATACTTACTGCAGTCTGTTTCGTCACTACCATCCTTGCAGTTAACTATTCCATCACAGACAAGATGTCTTTTTAAACATTGACCACTAGCACACTGAAAATTAAAAATGTTATATCTTATTGACTTACATCCAAACAATTTTAATAAATATCTGTATCATAATTCAATAAATTACCCTAAAGTTATTAGGACATCCATCTTCCATACACCCAGTTTCATCTGAACCATCACTACAGTCGGAAACAGAATCACATCTGTCATTTGCTGGAATGCAATAGCTACCATCTTTGACAGACGTCCCATTTGCACACTGAAATTGGCCAGCGGCGCATCTACAAAAATATCATACTCGTATATAGTTTAATTTCAATGAATTTTAGTTTGAATTAAAAATAAATATTTGTGTTTTACTTTTCTTGTAAAGGAAAATATTGTAATCGAGAAAAAATCACCCTCCGAAATTTTTTCAGATCTACGTTTCAGGGTCCCTAGATGCCGAAAAATAAGTTTTCTCGATATCGTTGTGTTGACTGTCTGTTGGTCTGTTCGGGGCATAGCTGAAAAACTACTTGCCCAGTCGACTTAAAAAATGACTTATCCAATTTACAACCTAAAGATAACATAGTTTATATATACATATATTTATTTGACAACTTTATAGACATTGTATAAATTGTTAAAGTTCGAGAGATTTATTATAAGGTACGTTCTACTAGTAACTACAAGATATACCATACATGTATATATATATATATATATATATATATATATATATATATATATATATATATATATATATATATATATATATATATATATATACATATATATATATATATATATATATATATATATATATATATATATATATATATATATATATATATATATATATATATATATATATATATATATATATATATATATATATATATATATATATATATATTATGGGCCCTACATGAGAGTGCGAAAGAGGTATTAGGAGAACAGCGGAAGAAGCAAAAGGAGCTTTACCAAAGGTGGCTGGGTATTAAGTCTGATGCAGATCGACTGGAATACATAACAATAAAACGAATAATACGAAACACAATCAAACATGAACAGAACAGTACATGGGACTAAAAATACTCAGAAATAAATACTTATATAAGGGACAGGGAATATACAGCAGCTTACCGATTCACAAACTCAGCAAAAAGAAATCACGAAGATATCTACACTGTATAATATCACAAATGTGGGTCGATCATTACAGAAGGCTGCTTACTGAACGACAAGTAGAATATTTGGGAAGTATAGCCACTGCAGGTATATAAATTGAAGGATAACCTGCAAACAATGAAGAAGTGGAAATCGTTATAAAAGCAGTTGAAGATCTGAAAAATGGCAAAGCTTGTGGCCCAGAAGGAATCCCAGCAGAATTACTCAAAAATGGAATACCATATACCAATACTTTTTCGGATCTTAACAGAAGTGTTTAAAGGACTCTTAAATGGAATGGATGTGCGGTCCCAAACGATTAGAAAATAGCATGTATCTAATCAATTCACAAAAAAAGATATAAAAGGATTTCTGGAAACTATAGAGGAATTTCTGTAACCAGCACAATAAATAGGATTGTGGTAGGATTCTAAGAGATTTAATAGAGTCTGAATATGGGCAGTATGAAGAAAAAGAAGTAGATCTGACTTTTGTAGATTTACAAAAGGCATATAATAACATACTTTTAAACATGTGGGAAGTGCTACTCTCGTCTCTAATAAACTACACGCTATCCAAAGCACTAGAAAACCTTTATGCGGGCTCAAATTGCCATATAATTATATGTATATATAAACTGTGTTATGTGCGTGGTGGAATCCATTGCGAGGAAAGTCCCGGGTAAAGCGACATGACTGTTTTATTTTTGCGAAATTAAATTTGGTCAATTACTTGCATAAACTTATAAAACATACTAACCTTGGAAAACTGAATAACATAAAATCTTCCGTCACAGGTTTAATTTCGTTTGGGTTGAATGAAGTACTGCTAATATGCTGAGGGCTTTGGGTCGTTAAAACCGTTTCTGTAGGTAAAATTTCTTCTGCTTTGATTGTATGATCGAAAAAGTCTTTACTATCGATTTTGACGTATTTATTTGTATCTTGTGCAATGCTATTCTGTTCACTTTGTTCGTCTACCTGCGTTACTTCCGTAGGCTTAAATTTATCTAGCACGCTTTGTTCTTCTGCTGAAATGCTATTAAAACTATCGAGAGGCGCAACAGAAAGATCTTCGTCAGACTCTACGGTGTTAATGGGCAAAATAGTTGTAGACCTAGTAGTTACAAATAATTTTTCGGTGGTTGTTACATCAGCATCAGAAGCCTCTTTTACTTCGTAATGATCAGGATAGTTTGTTGTTATTTTTTCTTCTGAAGGGTTTGTCGTATCATCAGTTATTTCAGTTGTCGTTAGTAGTTCGTCTTTTGATGCCTGCTCTTCCCTGGTGGAAACTTCGTTAGAATTTACTTCAGTAGATTCTGAAATAGAATTTGAGATGTTATCTTCATTTTCTGATATTTCTACTACTTCAGTGACTGTTTCAATATGGTCCGCAATCACTGTAGTCGCAATTTCGTTCATTTCATTCTGAGTCGTCACATCTTCACTTTTAACATTGTTAGTGGTTGCCTCCATGGCTATTAGGTCTTCAGTGCTGGAATCATCTGCCGTTTGTGGACGTGATTCAGTCGTATTGCCTACATGATCTGTATTATTTTCTGCGCTAAAGCTAGTAGAAATATCATTTAGCATAGACGCACTATCTGTTGAAAACCCTGCATTGGATTCCTTGGTACTATTATCTGTAATAATAATTTCTGTGGCATTTGAAATGCCAAGTAACTCTGTTTTTGTTGACGAGGAAATAGGGGTTAGAGTGGTAGTTATTGTCTCGTCTGGTTTCTTAAAATTAACGGAATTTTCATTAAGTTTGTCTTCAAAAAAGCTATTACTGTGAACATTGTTATAAATTTCTGGTGGAAGTGTTATGTTTTCTTCTTGTTTTTCAGTTACTAATTGTTGACTGTTTTTGACTTTGTTTTCAGTTGAAATATCTGACACAGTAGTAGTTTCTGATTCGGGTAAAGATAGATTGTCTGAGTTATCAATAACATCAACATTTATGTGATGACCGTCATTACCTGGTAATAATTTAGATTCATTTTTTTCGTGAGATATTACTACTGGCGGCATTCTTGTAGTTTCCTGAACCAAATTATTGTTATATTTGTTGTTTGTGTCTTCTCCTATTTCATTATCTTCATTCAAAGGAATAACTCCCAACGCCGAAGTGTCTGTGGGATTTGGATCAAAAGGATTGGTATGATTTAGCTGATCGTTTTCTAAGCTTGGGGGTCTTGTTTCATTTGATTCCTGGCTCTCAGTTTCATTTATGATATACGGGTGTCCAATAAAATGTTCGTCAGAATGTAATATATTGACCAACGTGTCGTTTTCTATTTCTGGCAAAAATGGTGACATATGCTCTAATAGGGAATGGTCAGTTTGATAAATTTGATGAGTATGATTCACTTGATTTATTATATCCTGTAAGTGGTCATCTGATCTGTTGGTTTCTGACTTTTGCGTTGTTGTAATTTCTATAATTTGAGGTGGTTTTTCCTCAACGTGAATTTGGCTTTGATTAAATACCGAAATTTGTGCAGGTTCAGTGTTACCTTCCTGGAAACTTGATGTTGATGTTATTATTTGGCTAATATGAGCTTGTTTATGAACGTCTTCCATCGTAGTATTTTCGGATAATGATGGAGGTATTGTATAAACTTCAGCCGGCGGAGTTACAACTTTAATATTCTTAAGTTCATTTATTTTTTCGTCAGAAAAGAGATTTGTCGTAGTAACTTCTATGTCTTCTTCTTTATTTTCTCTGCTATTTTCAGTGGTATTCTTTATTTCTACTGAATTTATTTCTGTGGAATCAATAACTGTAGGAATGTTATGTAAAGTTTGATGGTCAGAGATCGAGCTATAATTTTCTTTTGAAACTGATGTATCTGTATTAAGCATCGTAGTCGTTTCAACTACTGGATTCATGTTGAGGTTGTGTTCGGTTTGAAATTCGTTTTGATTTATATTATCATCGGAGTTAAGAATATGAGTTCCATTACTCATGTTTAAATCTGGATTCGCGTTAAAAGTATGGTCTGTCTCAACTACATGATTCATTTGACTGTGTATGTCTGATTGTGTAGTGGAGTTTTCACCATTGTATTGAACTTCGTTAGGCCGATCCTTCTCCATTATAGTTACATGTTCGACAACATGTTCTGTCTGATGTTCTGCCGATTTCTTAGTACTAGGTTCAATATAAGTAGCTTCTTCGTTAACGAAATGATATTCGTCATCTTGATGGCCATGAAGTTCAGTTTCAGTATGAAAATCAGGTACGATATTTGCATCAGTCGCATCTTCAGCATATATTTCATGTTCATGATTAAAATTTCTAAATTCTCCGTGTGACTCTGGCGATGTTTCGTTAGTCTCCTGTTCAACAACATGACGATCCTCTGATGTATTAGATATTTCAGTGCTCGATAGTGAATCTTGCTCAGTACCAGTACCCGATGCAGCTTCAATAATTACTGGAACGAAATGTTGGTGCTGATGTTCAGTTACTTGCCCATGGTCAGACCTTTCAGATGAGTGTTCCACGTTATTGTGCTCAGGCATTGATTCAACTTCAGAAAATGGTTTTATTTCTTCAATATTCGCGTTATCATGATCTTGCTCGTATTTCATTTCTCGAGCGGATTCTGAGTCAGAGGAATTTTCTGGTTTTGAAATGAAAATAAATTCAGCTTCATGAATTTTGTGTTCAGAGGTATGTTCTTGTTGTGGGGATTGGGATATCGATTCTTCAGTCTGATGTTCTTGTTGAAATACGGGTAGTTCATTATGTGACTCTTCTCGCGAATCATTGTTAAAAGATTGTTCGCTTGCCGATAACTCTTTAGTTTCATTGTCTGATTGGTGTTTTGATATTAGGTCATCCTCAGTTGATGGTTTTGGATTTGTTATGGGCTCAATAGATGGCTGTGGTTCAGCAGAAAGTTGTTCTTCTGTGGGCTCTTTAGATTCAGAAGATGGTTTATGTGTTAAAACAGATTCCGGCTCAATAGATGGTGGCGATTGTTGTTCCGTAGAAGACTTTTCATTTTCGATAGAGAATATAGGATTTATCTCATTAGATGGATGCGATTCAGTAGAAGGTCCCAGTTCAGCGGATGGTTCGGGTTCAGCGGATGGTTCGGGTTCAGCGGATGGTTCGGGTTCAGCGGATGGTTCGGGTTCAGCGGATGGTTCGGGTTCAGGGGATGGTTCGGGTTCAGCGGATGGTTCGGGTTCAGCTGAAGGTTCTGGGTTCATAGATGGTTCGTGTCTAGCAGCATTAGTTTCATTAGATTGCTCAGGTTCAGAAGTTGGTTGGGGTTCAGCAACGGGTTCCGATTGATAAGATTTTTTGGGCTCTGCAGATGCTTCTGGTTCAGCAGATGGTTCAGGCTCAGCGGATGGTTCAGGCTTAGCGGATGGATCATGCTCAGCAGATGGATCAGGCTCAGCAGATGGTTCAGGCTCAGCAGATGGTTCAGGCTCAGCAGATGGTTCAGGCTCAGCAGAAGGTTCTGGCTCAGTAGATGGTTCTGACTCTGCAGCAGGCTCTGGTTTAGGAGAAGGTGGCAAGTCAACAGACTGTTCCGGCTCAGCGGTTGGTACCGGCTCAGCAATAGTTTCTGGTTCCACAGTAGGTTCTTTTTCGTGTGAAGGTTGAGGCTCGGCAGCCGATTCCGGTTGTGCAAAAAGCTCATGTACATGTTTTTCTACACAATTCTTACCATTTTCTGCTAACATTTTTCCTTCTGGACAGGTGCAAATAAAATCAAGGTTCTTGCTGTAATCAAATAAACAGATATGCTCGCAGCCATTGTTTTGTATTTGGCAAAGGTCCATGATTTTTGTTGTTGTCATAGGTCTGTTTGCTAGGTGATACGTGTCCATAAGTCCGTCATTTCGTTCTAAAACTTTGCTTATCTTCTTTTTTAACATGTCTTCATTAATTGGGTCTCTGGCGTTGTGAATACCTTCTTTAAATTTCCATGCTACTCTGTATTTTACCACAATACTTCCTGGTCTATAAAAAAAGAGAAGAGTTAGGTATATTATAGTATTGAGTTATTTCTTAATTAATTATCTTTAAATAGTAATATATTGTTACTATAATCCTAATTTCCCAGAATTTAAATGGCTTTTCTTATCGATAAGTAAATGGTCCAAGTAATCGACCGTTACTTTTGCATAAAAATTACAGTAAAGTTATTATTGCGTTGATTTTTTGTTGTAAGAAAAGCTTATGTTGTTTGTTAATAAACAAGTAATTTTTCAAGGAATTGTCCATTAGATTAATGGGGTTTCTGTTGGTGACGCATGCTGACCTGCTATTTTGCGGTTTTCAAGCGGTTCATGTGCAATAGCAGAATCATATTTAGGTTCACTCCTCTTGAGAGTAAGGTGACCAGTTTTGAGTAAGCAAGGAACGCATAAGAGAAAGAAGTAGGTAGGATGACATATTTTTTACCAGAAAAAACAATTTAAAAAATATATTACAATATATTAAATTATCATACAAATAAAATAATATACTTAAAAAAATAAACAAGAAAAAAATTGTTATAGGAATGAAAAACAACATTTATAAAATATTAATAAAGAACACAAACTAAAAAATATATTTATCCATGTGAAATGTCTCTTAGTTACACACACTTATGTATAGGAATTATTGCACATTTCAAGTAGAAAATTTGGGCAATTAGGGTTAGTGTGACATTGCTCTGATGATTAGTAATTCGGAAACAAACTTTGACTTACTGGACTGCAAAAATCATTTAGTATATCAAACATCTTCATCATACGTGGGATATGTATGTAAATAAATTCAATAATAATAATAATAAGAATAGCAATAGTAAACATCTAACTTAGATGATAACGACGGCATTTTCGATATAAATCGCTTGACATCTCAAAAGATACTTACAAAAATTCTGTAACCTTAACTTCGATATTCGCAGATCCATATTTCAGCACATCATTAGTGAACAGAGTCTTTTTCAGTTCTTCTTCCAGAGTTTTGGCTAGTGTTTGAAATTGTGTGCTATTTTTGTTGGTCAATTCGTCGGAATATTCCATGTTGTCGAGCACTATTTCAGACTCCAACGCTCTAGGAACTAGAAAAAAAAAAGAATTCTTGTTAATATCTTTTAATACAGTAATTTTAAAATTGTAAAAGTTCCACAATTCTATGACTTGATTTTTACTTCCCTCGTAAAAGGGTCAGGGTCACTGCTGAAAAACATGGTTTCTCAATTCTGTGGGTCTGTCTGTAGCGGCATAGCTAAAAAACTACTTACCCGATTGACTTATCCGCTTTTTCTCAAAAAATCAATTATTTTGTAAGAATCAACTGGAAAAATTTTGGTACCAATCGAAGATGGCGAAACAAAATGGCACCTTAATAAAATTTTCAAACATTGAGCTCGAAATAACTACTTAATGGATTGATTTACATTGTGTGCCATAACTAACTGTGCTATCGAGATGAACTATTAAATTTATGGTTCTAATTTAAGATGGCGGATTGAAATTGTGGCCAAGCAAAATTTTTGTAATTGTGAAAAAATCACTCTCTGGTTTTATATATCTTCACATTTTAGCGTCCTTAGATGCCAAAAAATTTGTTTCATCAATTCCGTCGGTCCGTCTGTTGCTCTGTCTGTCTGTCAGTTCGTGACATAGCTTAAAAACTACTTACCAGATTGACTTCAGAGTTTAGACAAAAATTATTTTTCATATGGGGATGACCTGATAATATTTTGGTAAAAATCCAATATGCCGGGACAAGATGGCGTCCTAGTGAAACGTTAAAAAATTATTACTACAAAAACCAAATATCCAATTCACATCAAATTTTGAACAAAAGTCAAGTGTTACATGGGAATGAACTTATAACATTTTGGCATGAATCCAATATGAAGGAATAAAATGGCGCTCAATAAAAATGTTTGAAAAGACAGTATATATGTTACTAAATGACTCTGTACTGAGCTAAATTGTACCACAGTTCACTATTCCTAATAAAACAAAAGATTCATAACGAGGGAAGTTCCGGGTTAAGGAAATTAGCGATTTTTTAAAATGGGATTGTGCCTAAGACCTTTGCACTTGAATTTTTCTTTGGTGAAAAATAGGCATATTTTACGCATGTTACGTAGGTAACTATACTATATCGTAGAAAAATATGAGAAAATAGCACTATCCGGACAAATGATTCAAAAATCAACCATTGTCATGATAACCATCAACATCGAACATAGACCAATTACGTAATCCATTAACTTTATTAACACTTCAGGAGTATGCGAAAAAGTTTGTTGTCAGGCTTTCCACTTGCGCGTTTAACTGGGAAGAGTGTTATAATTAGCTGCACTTTTTTCTAGCTTTCCTGGAAAATATAGTTGCATTGCTTTTCGTACAATATTCCTTATTTTTAATTTTTTTTAACCAAACTCAAAGAGTGCCTATAGATTGAAACGTGCTTATTTGTGTTTAAATACACACACAAAAATTTTTTTTTTGTTGATGCTTGTATCTAGCGAGTAATCAGTCCTAGTGACTAATTTTTTGGGTTTGCTCATAATCAAACCAGTATCACGCCACGTGGTAAAAACAAAAGGCTAAAAAAGATACCATATGAAACCTCTAGTGAAAAGAATTTGTTATGCCATAACTCTCCTATTATGAAGGGCTCATTACTAAAGGGCATCTAAAAACAATTGAAGTAAGGTGTGGGTAGTTTTTTACCTATGCTGTGAATAGACAGACAGACCGACCTACGGAATAGAAAAAACAAATATGTTTTTCGGCATGTTGGAAACCTGAAACGTGTAGATCTGTAAAAATCTCGATTACAATACTTCCCTCTTACTCCTTAGGAAAGTAAAAATAATACATGCCTTTGGCCCAACCTGTATCTGTCCGACCTCTAACTCAAAATTTAATAAATTCTGAGATAAAAGTCAGAATTTAATTAATTCCCAGTTAAAAGTCGAAATTTATTAAATTCTGAGATAAAAGTTAGAATTTGATAAATCCCGAGTCATTAAGTCGGAATTTAATAAAGTTCAAGACCGATGTTAGAATTTAATAAATTTGGAGTTAGTAAGTCCGAATTTAATAAATGAGTAGTAAGTTTTTTCGTAATAACGTAAACTGTTCAATATTTTATAGCTTTATGACCCGATTAAAATAAACTTCTTAAAACTTAAGCCTCTCTATTATAGGCTCTTCATATGAAATCTTATAAGTAGAGATATATTCTGACTAGAAATTATTTTTAGTGAAATTAATTTAATCACCACAAAATGTGTGCCAAATTTAAATAATAAAAATCGTTTTACTCAAGAAAATCTAATGTAGGAATTAAGGTTATTCAAGCCGATGGTGAGGTCGATGTAGACCTAATTAAAACGATTTTATTGATGCGCGTAAAACATTATACAGTAACCCTTCTAGAGATACATGGATCTTATAGCTTTAGATATTCATTAATCAAATACTAATGGTATCTGGTATCGACATGTTACTGCCTATTAAATCAAGTAAACCTGACAAAGTCATAGATATATTTAGACCAAAACAAGAACTACGTGGGCTGACTACCTATACTCTTATACGCGATCTTAAAATGTCATACAACATCTGCTTTATATAAGAAAGGAAGAACATTTGTGTGTTTCAAAGGTTAAATTAACTACGCTAATCGAATTAAGGTACTATAAATACAAAATAATTAATATTCGTCAGCTTAGCAACATACACAAATAATTTGAGTAGCAGTTTTTAAAGAAGTCTCAAAACGTGGTAAGTAGATCACGAAACATTTGTTCTCGTCTAAAACTCACTTAGATGACCTTAAACACCCGCCCCCTTAAGGAATCTCTCTTAACGATAAACGGCGAAATTTCACCAGGAACGCCTCAAAGAGAAAATATTGGGGGAGGGGGGAGTAGGTAAGAAAAACCCAACTAAAAAAAGGTCCGCAGTTCTGTGTAGCTACCTAGTATCATTCATATTTTGTTTTCTGTCTGGACCCTTCGGCTTTGAACAAAATTATTTTAATTTAATTCTTTTAACAATTTATAAAAAAATGAAACAATTCCAACATAAAATAAGATTTTGCCAAAAGAATAAAATATTGGGGGGAGGGGGACGCTCCTATTCCCATATGTCCGTCCCTGAATGTCACTCTATCCTCTTTGCAGTGCACTAACTCTTCGAAAGCATCTTATTTCCTTTTCCAGGCGTATCAGAAGAGATACGAATTCCAGATGGAGAAACAAAATGGCTTAATAAAATATTTAAAAATTCAGCCTGAAAAAAACTACTTAATAGATTGATTTTGTTTAAAAATTAATTGTGGTATAGAGATGAAATTATGGTACGAATTCAAGATGGCGGTCAATTAAAATGAAAATGAAAAAATCACCCTCCCAGGTTTTACAAATCTTCAGGTTTTAGCGTTCCAAAAATGTTTCCTCAGTTCTGTCGGTCTGTATGTCGGTTCCTGGCGTAGCTAAAAAATTACTCACCCGATTGACTTCAAATTTTGGTCAATTGGTAATATTTTAGTAAAAATCCAATTTGGGTTACTATAGAGTGAGAACCCCTGATCTAGACAACGCGTAGATAATCGGCGTAGAATAGATTGTATAGTCTACTGAACATCCCTGGTCCCCGCTGTACAAAACCTATTTTTTAAATACATACCTTCAATCATAGAGGTGTCCGTAGAAGGCAACAGACTCGAAACTGTATTTACAGGTGGTCCAGGCGTTAGCGGAATGTCGTCGGGAGGTTGCTTGTTATCCGATGGACTAAATACGCCTGCACTTTTTACTTGGGCTTCCGTTCCGTCAAAATGTCTAGCTGTAATTTCCTTTGGCATCATAGGTCCTTGGTTTCCAATTACTCCGACTGAAAATAATAAAATTATAAATTAATACTTTTTGTTACATATTTGGGGATCTCATAAAAACATTTACTGGGAAAGCCCATTTTACATTATTCAATATTAATAATTTTTGTTGTTGACAAGTTGTACAGGGCAAAATACTACTCTCATCAGAATGTCGTGTTCGATCCTATTCAAATAATACCATAATCGTGTCATTATGGAATAGAGGCTCCCATTTGAAGCGGGATAGGAAGCCACTGCGAACGAAAGGAAGGGAAACAGGGGGGTGCGAGAGGGGAAAGTGAGATAAGTAGTAGGATAAAGAGTAGGCAGTTTATGTATAGAATGTCTGGAGAAGAAAGGTACGACCAACCAACTTTTTCAACCATTTCAAAGATAAGTTAGTTAACAATTGACCTTTGTGTTATAAAACCGTTTTGGTCTGTCGAAATAAGTCGATGCATAGTAGGGAAGATGCGGTTGTACACAGCTCTCTCGAAGACCTTAGCAAAGTTGCTAAGTATGGCAATCGGTCTAGAATTAGCAAGAATCGAGTCATCCCCCTTTTTCAGTATTGGAGAGACGCTGGTCAATTTCCAGCTTGAAGGAAACGTGCATGTTTTCATAGCCATATTAAAAAGAAAAGTAAACGGTTTGGAAATAACCAATCTATAATCCCTCACCAGAAAGCTTGGTACAAGGTCATGCCACGCAGTCAATTTGTTTTTCATACCTTTTATAGCCAGTTCTATTTCAAGTGCAGAAAATTCATTTATACTTATATATGTGTTCGACATAATGTTAGCGACTTCGTCTGGACCAAATAACGGCAAATCCTAGTGGATTGGAGTAAAACACTATGGAAATATGCAGCAAAATTATTCACTATCTCTTCAGAACCTGGAAACTTATTTAAGCCTAAATGCATTCTACCTGGTATTTTTGACGTAGATTTGTTAGATTCTAAATATGACCAGAAATAAGTTGAGTTAGTGCTTAGCTTATCTTGTATTTTCAGGGCATAAGTGTCATAACCTATGTCTATTTGTGTTTCAATAACAGTTCGCAATCTCGTAAACTCCTCGAGAGAGTAGATATAGAGACTAGTTTTTTAAATTTTTTTTTCCGATAATTTTCTTTAAGGTTTATAAATAAAACAAATTGATCCAGCAGAGAGCCAAGTCTGCCATAAAACATTTTACTATTTAGGTTATTGTCATTACAGCTATTTAAGAACGACCAATTTGTGTTACACACAGATGCATATAGACACGCAAAAATAAAAATATTAAAATTGCCTTAAATAAGAACATTCTTGATATATGAAAACAAATCTAGGAAATGTTCTAGTACGTAATGAGTAGTTTGTGGCAGTATATAAAAAATAAAAATATTATATATTGTCAATTAATCCCCAGTCTTATGCACAGACTATCAAGTTAATTAATTGTTTAAATATAACCTAAAGTCATCAACTTTGAACTTGGTTGAAACTGCTAACAGTAAATATTTTTCCTATTATAAATAGCAACGCATTTTCTAGTCGATTCAGACTTGACTCTAGCCTTAAAATAACCATCCCTTAGTTTTTTGCGCTGTCAATTCAGTTGCCAATCCCCATACATCCAAACCTAAGCCTGTTACCTAAAGTAAATACTCAAGTCGTTAAGAACTTTATAAGTAGTTATTAGTATTAAAGTTCCACAAGTATCTATAGTATTTCCTTAAATTACTTAAGTATTTACTATCAATACTGTTAAATAAGTTATTCCTTAAAGCCCCGTTAAGTTATTGTTTATCTAAAGCCCCAAAGTAAGAAGTGATACAAAGCCTAAATTTCTACAACTAAGTATCACAAACAGCAAAGCAATATACAATTCTACCATTGTTTTATAAACTACGAGTTTCGCTTCAAAAACCATCTGAGCTACGTACAGGTATATTGTTTAAATTTTGACCACCCCTCTGACTTTTTTTATTATTTAAGCTATAAAGGTGAATTTTTTTTACCACATTGTAGGAAATACAGCGTGTTTTATAAAAATTGTACGTAAATGTGTTTTTGTTTTTCGATTGCAGCCAAAATGTATCCCTTATTATTTGTGTTTAGTACTCTTATTTCTTCTGTTATGTATCGTCTAATTTTATTATAAGGAGTTAACTCTTAACCCTAGCGAAAAATATCCATAACTGTCAAATCTGGGCTGTTAGCTGGCCATCTGATACTCCCAAATCTTCCAAGCCAGACAGAAAATCTTATCATTTATAAAGCGAGTTACATTGATATTATGGTAAGGAGCATCGTCCTGTTGTCATAAAATTCATTGTCGTCTGGTAAATTTTGAACTACTCGAAGTATCGGCCTTCAGTCAATCATTAAAAAATGAGGGTCCTATTACCCTGTTGTTTAATATTCAACAGCACATATTTACCGATGAACGACCAGAACGTTTAACTTGACGAATAGCACGAAAGTTTTCTTGCGCCAAAATATGACTATTTAGTCTATAAAATTTTAACGCAGTTGAAAACACTGATTCGTCAATCCAACAATTTTGTTAAACAAAAGCCTGTCTTGTTCTAAAAGTCCCATCATTTCCGAGCAAAATCTAATCGAATTCTTTTATTTTCCTCCTTAATACTGGAGAGGTAAAATTTTGTATGGGTGAAATTTATTTTTGGCCAAATTATTTTGTATATTTTAATAAGATTTTCCTAGTTCTTGTGCACTTTGTGGTATGGAAGTGCTCGGATTTTCTAAAAATCGGGAGTTTAAAAAAAAACGAAACTCTAAAACTTTGAAAATCTAGCATAATCTTCAATTCGTCATCATAGTAGTTTTCATCCCGAACTATTGTACGGTAGTGTTTTCGTTACTTGTTTTTAAACAACACAAAAAGTTTTCAAACTAGAAATAATTCTATCTTCTCTATATCGCCTGGAATATTGTAACCGCGCTTGATGTTTATTGTAAGTATTTCTTCTTCTGTGAAATGTATGTAGACAAGTTGTTATTAATCAAAATAAAATAATACGGAAGTTGACGTTTCCCGACATTCTTTTTTTGGTCTGCACATGGGTGACCGAAGGGTCTTTATTTCTACAATTAAACAAAATATCTTCCGATTTACTACCACGTGGTAATAATGAATAAAATATATAGTTATCTCTCGGGGTATGATAGAATTGCGAAGAAGAGTATTATTGATATTTTTTTGCTTAAACAATAAGATTTGAGTTTAATATAAAATGAATTATGTATAGTAACAGAGTATATTAGGGTAAAACCTATACATCATTGTGATTTTGTAACACTTAAGTAAACTAGTTACAATTATCAGTATTAAGAACATGTCACGCTTTTTCTGCCTGCATAATGCTTAACAGAAGTTAAATACTGCATAACATATTGCTCCATATTATATAAAAAGTGATACTGTTAAAGCTGCTGTCATTGGAATGTTGTAGGACAGTCTATTACGAAAGTAACGAACACCATCGATTAACCGTTAAAGAGATATTTTTATTTTTCTCAAGGATAACAGGCCTATTAGGCATGCAATAATATATCGGGTAAGCTGCTGGAAAAAAACTAACCGATTGTGCAATTTGTGCGCCTTGCTGAGCACAGATGTTTTAATTCCTCTTGTCCGAAGTATCGGTTAAATGAAAGTAAATTAAACAGGAAGTGTCTAAGAATATGGTTTGGTCACGCGAGTTGTTGGTTAGCTGGTTATATCAACTTCCTTTCTATAGGATGAGCGGGAGGTTATTTATTATTTTATTGTTTAAAATACTATTTTCAGAAATTATTTATAATAACGTGAAATGCCTAATGACGTCCTAATAAATTTGAGATTAGATGGGGTAAACAGTGGTGTTTTCCGTCCATGCTGAATTTTACTTTTGTGTATTGTATGTTGATATAGATCCCATGTTTTAAAAGTAGCCCTAAGGATGACTAAATAATCTGTTCGATGAAATGCCTTCCAAAAGTTTGTGTATACCAGATCCACCTGGCCAACTTCGTCAATTATATTAAAAATTGGGCGAAGTGAGATAAATTAGCTACAGTTGAGCTTTGTGTCATAAAACCGTGTTGGTCTGTTGAAATAAGTCGATGCACAGTGGGGACGATGTGGTTGTACACATCTCTCTCGAATGCCTTTGCACAGTTGCTAAGTATGTCAATCGGTCTGTAATTAGCAAGACCCGACGAGTCCCTTTTTTCGGTATTGGAGAGGCCCTGGTCAATTTCCAGTATGAAGAAAACGTGCATGTTTTCATAGCCCAATTAAAAAGAAAAGTAAGCGGTTTTCAAAAAACAATCAATCCACAACGTCTCACCAGAAAGCTGAGTACAAGGTCATGCCTCGCAGTCAGTTTGTTTATCATATATAGTCAGTTCTTGATTGACTGAATGGTTACTTGATGAAAAATCCATTATCAACAATGTAAATAAAACACTTTAAACTGTTTTAGATTTTCACTTTTATTGTATTTAAACTTACAGTTTGCTTAATGAGCTCAATTTTTAGAAAAACATATTTCCAGGTAAAAACTTGTACGGCCTATGGGAGTCCTAAATAACACCTGGACGGAAATTTGTAAAAAATTACTTTTGTTTATTGTGTATGTAATATTTCTAATACACAGTTTTGGGCATGATCCACAGATTAATTTTTAAACTGCGGATTTATTATTTTTATTGTTTTTATTTTTCATGAATTCACTTAAATTAATTTTGGTTTAAATGCAATTTTATTGTTCTATTTACGCAGTTTACGCCACTTTTTCTGTAGGTTTACCGATGTAAGTAAGTATCTTATATTTATTTTCTTCTTTGAATGGTACAGTGTAAATTTCTGAAAGTATTTTTTTAATATTATTATATTTAAAATATGGCCAATTATTTTGGCATCAAATCCATTGTTTATCGGTTTAATTCTTTTTGAGAATTATCTATGTTTAAAGGTATATTAATTAACCTGTGTATCATGCTATGAAATTCTGCTCTTCCCAAGCATACCACCATTAGAGACAGTTGAAATTATAAAAAGACATTTTATTATAAACAAAAACAATCCTATCCTACAATCAGAAATTATAGATGCCCTAAAAGTATGCATGAACCAAAATTACTTTCAGTTTAATGAAGAGATATTTTCAGCCAAGAAAGGGCTTATTATGGGAAACCCTATAAGTCCACTCTTGGCTGAAATATTTATGCATAATTTAGAGGAAGAAATTAAAACATACCCTTTGTTTCAAAAATGTCTCTATTGGTATAGATACGTCGACGATATATTGAATTGTTTTACTGACACGATGAGACAACTTAATATATTTTTAAGAGATTTAAATACCATACCCAAAAATATACAATTAACTGTCGAAATAGAAACTAATAACTCTATAAACTTTTTAAATTTGAATATAACAAAGGTTGAAAATAAGCAAGACTTTTCAATTTTCCACAAACCTACACATACGGATACAATTTACCAATAATAAATCAATGCACCCATTAGCACACAAACTAGCAGGATTTCATAGCATGATACATAGATTAATTAATATTCCTTTAAACAAAGATAATGCTCAAAAATAATTAAAACTAATTAAACAAATAGCAGCTAACAATGGATATGATGACGAAATAATAGACAATATTTTAAATGAAAAAACTATTAAAAAACACTTTCAGAAATTTACCCTGTACCACCCAAAAAAAAAATTAATAAATAAATCTATTTTGTTAAAAATTTCCGTCCAGATGTTATTTGGGACTCTCGTAGGCCATAAAAGTCTTTACCTAGAAATATGGTTTTGTAAAAATCAAGCTCGTTCAGCAAATTTTAAGTTTAAATACCGTTTGTCTGACAAAGCTACAGTGTTAGCGAAACATATGTTACAAGTTGTGAATTAAAGTGAAAAATCTAAAACAGTTTAAAGTGTTTTATTTACATTATAGCCAGTTCTATTTCAAGTACATATATTTCTTTTATACTCATATTTGAGTTCCAGGTGATATTAGCGACTTTGTATGGATCAAATAATCTATGAAAATATGAAGCAAAAAAATTTACTATTTCGGGAGTATTTGGAAAGTTATTTAAGGTTAAATGCATTCTACCTGGCATTCTGGACGTATCTTATTTGAATTATATTTATCACCAGAAATAGTTTGAGCTGCTGATTAGACTATCTTGTATTTTCAGGACATAAGAATTAAAACAGATATCAATTTCAATAAGAATTCGCAATCTCTTAAACTCAGCGAAATAGTAGATAGTAGGGACCAGTTTTTTATGAATAGTTTGATCTTGATCCAGTAGAGAGTAAAGCTTGTTATAAAACATTTTACAAGCTACTTTAGTGCCATTCAAACACGACCAATCTGTGTTATAGAAAGAGCCAGAAAAAAATAAAATGAATAAATAAATGAAAAATTTAATGAAATGAATTTTATTTTAACATTTAATAATCAGTTTATTTCTTTCTTCGGCCGGTGTCGTTTGCTTATAAAATGTTTAGTCTAAGCTAGGGTGACTGAAGAATCCTTATTTTTACAGTTAACCAAAATATATTCCAATTTACTATACACGCTGTAATAAATAATTAAAATATGTATTATCTCTTGGGCTATGATAGAATTGCAAAGAAGAGTATTAATGATAATTGTTTGCGTAAATAATAAGATTTGATATTATAATAAAATTATAGTAATAGAGTATACTAAGGCAAAATCTTTACTGCGGATTTGCGACACTTAAGTAAACTAGTTACATTTATTTTAAAGACAATATTAAGAGAGTGTTTCGCTTTTTCTGCCTGTATAATGGTTAACAGAAGTTAAATACTGCATAACATATTACTCCATATTACATAAAAAGTGATACTGTTAAAGCTGCTGTCATTGGAATGTTGTAGGACAGTCTATTACGAAAGTAATGAACAACATTGATTAACCGTTAAAGAGACATTTTTATTTTTCTCAAGGATAACAGGCCTATTAGGCACACGATAATATATCGGGTAAGTTGCTGAAAAAAAAACCGATTGTGTAATTTGCGCGGCTTGCTGAGCACAGATGTTTTAATTCCTTTTGTCCGAAGTATCGGTTATATGAAAGTAAATTAAACAGGAAATGTCTAAGAATATGGTTTAGTCACGCGAGTTGTTGGTTAGGTTAGATGGTTATTTCAACTTCCTTTGTATAGGACGAGCGGGAAGTTATGTATTAGTTTATTGTTTAAAATAATATTTTAGTAACTATTTATTATAACTGCGAGACGAGACAAAATTTGTACTCTCGTCTCGACACCATTCAATCTCGAGACTCGAGATGAGACAAGAATAAAAGTGTTGAGACGAGACCGAGATTCTCAGCTATATATGTATTATAGTTCTAATTAAATACCTTTTCCGTTCATGTCCAAGGATATTATTTCGTCAACAAAATTCTTTTTTTACTAAAAAGGAGGTATTGCAAAAATTGATCGAGTTTAGGACTGCTTATAATATATCAGTGTTTTTCAGAAAATAACATTTTTTTCTTATATTTTCTGCTGATTTTAAATTTACATATTTAGAATATATTAATAATAAATATAATAAAACCATTTACAAAACGTGATGTACAGAAGTTTAGTTTATATTTATAACAGGATCTACAAGCTTTATTTTAAAAGGTAGAAAAAAATTTAAATACAGATATTTTTTATAGTTTTATCAAATGTGTGTGTTAGAACTTCTGACACACAATGTTCTGTTTCTTCCTGACACATTGCCCCTTACTGCCGGGTTTTTGCCAATTTTAACGATTGCTTTTAATGATAAAGACAACAAACTTGGTATGTTTATAATCAGCAAGAAGAGATCCATTTATTGAAACAGTACAATACAGGGTATTCGATTTAAAATAACAAAGTCGTTCGGCAATTTTTTACTTTCTAATTGCCATTTTTTTATTTATTTTACAAGTCTTGGCATCTGAGATAAAATCTTAAAATTATTTTTATTCTCTATATTTAAACAATACATGATTATCACGTAATTTGTAGCTTATTATTTTTTTCTGTTATGAATGTTTTTTAATGGAACTGCTTGAATACTATCATTTTTTGCATTATCTTTAAATTTCTATGAAAATTTCGAATTGGTGAAATTTAAAAGCCTTTTTGGTATCCTCTCTGTACAGTTAATCACTAGTTTACAGCCATTTTGCAAATTTTTGGTCGGTAAATGCAAAAATGATGGTAAAAACATTCTAACACGTAAGATTTATGAGTTTAAGAATTAGTGAGTATTTTAATAATCAAATTATTTAAAAATAATGTCTGTTGGAATTAAAAAAATAAGTTCGGATTCTATCGCCCCCGGCAAATTAAAAGGATGATTTAGAAATATATGGTGATAAGGCAGAACCCTATAATGTATCAGAAAAAGACGGTTCTTATTTTCCTGAAAGTGAAAAAAAGCACCCTATTTAATGTCCAAAGAGCATGCTGAATTATTAGGTTTAAGATTAAAACAATGGAATTTACATGCCACTGGAACCAAAGTTACAATATTTAGGAAGCGTAAATAGGATTTATCCTCGTTTTTTACTATGCAAGAATAAAATGTGTATTTGTGTTAATCCAAATAGTATTATGGAAGAATTAGGCTTTGCAGATAACACGGAAGAATGGCGCTTATTTATAGAATCTCTTAAAATAAGTTTAAAAGTAGTTTTGCTCCATAATGGCAAACTCTTAACCATCTATTCCTCTTGCGAATGCGGTTGACAGGAAGGAAACATGAAAGTTTGTCACTTATTCCAAATGCAGTAAGCTACGATACGTATAAATGGCAGATATGTGGTGACCTACAAGTCATTGGATTTTTAGTAGGGCTTTTGGGTGGATTTACCAAGTATTGCTGTTTTCTTTGTCTTTGGGACACTATAGCAACATAGAGTCATTACCAAGTAAACTAGTGGCTCCAGGGATATCACTTTATTCCAGGCCAAGCTAACAAAAATTCTGTTACCTCCATTACACATTAAACTTGGATTGATCAAAAATTTCTTAAAAGCATTAGATAAAGAAGAAAATAAATAAATTAAAATTCCTTAAACAATTTTTATCTAGTCTAAGTGATGCTAAGCTTGAGGAAGGAATATTTTTTGCACCACAAAATATAAAAATACTAAGGAATGAAAGTTTCATCAGAAGTGATGTTGAATTAGCTGAGTGGAGGCGTTGTAAAAGAATTGTTTTGGAGTTTTTAGGAAACAAAAAAGTAGAAATCTACGAAAAACTCGTAGAAGAACTACTTGAAAACTATTGCAAAATGGGCTGTCGCATGTCTCCTAAAATACACTCCTTGCACTCCCACTTAATTTTTTTTCCCGAAAATTTGTCTGCGGTTAGTAAAGAGCAAGGAGAAAGGTTTCACCAATATATACCAGCAATGATGACGGGGGATTATTGTTGTTTTCTTATGAGAGAAAGCGATCAGGAATATAAGCGAAAGTCAGTATTTGCAAAATTAATTACTATAAATATATTTTCAAGGTTATTTTTCCAAATAAAGCCTGTTATCCTTAGAATATTTTAGCTAGAAGGTTAAAAATTCAACATCGTTTTAATAAGACCGGAAAGGAAAGGGAAAGCTTTTTACTATGCATTTATGAATCGTCATATTGAGCACTTAAAACTGCCAAGTCCAAAAGTCTGCCGAGATGCGTAGGGTTTAATCGACCTCAAGTTGACCTTTTTTTTTAATAAGCTTAGAGATTTAAAGGACAGATATTCCTTCAACCCTTCCAAAATTTACGGTGTAGCGAGACAGGGGTTTCAACTTCTCACCAAAATCGGGAAAAAGTAGTTTCATTGAAATTCAAGAAGCAAGTTGGAAAACTCATAACTGGAGAAAGCAGTCGTCTAGTTACAATAATGTTATGTTTGAATGCTTCGGGAGATCACTTCATCGCGCGACTAATTATTTTTCCCCGAAAGAAAATTGCTGAGCGGATGGAGCACCTGAACGGTCAACTTTTGCCGTTCAAGATAATGGCTGGATGAATAAATCCACATTTCTTAAATCGATACATACCTTTGGACAACGAGCACACCTTGGTAAAGAGGAACCAGTACTTTTATTATGGTGGACATTGCAGTCACAAAAAAACTTGACGTTATTACATTTGCTAGGGAGAATAATGTTCATATGCCCAGCCTTCCACTACACTGTTCAGGAGGTACAGGCCAGAATCGCTGATTACGGAATCTCCGGACTTGTGAACCAAGCCTACTACTACTACTACTAATTTGTCGAATGGAGTTAGCAAGGAATATTTTTCAATGCACTGGTATCTACCCCTACAGTCCCTAAATTTAGAAGGTTTAAATATTCCAGAGGAATTTATGAACAGAGCCATACCAAAGCTCATTTGCTAGGTGATAACTGTCAGAGTGCAGCAAGATTTGCTGTTTAAAACAATTCGCTGAAGTGACTTTTCTATTTGCTACAGCCAATTTACAATAAGTGACAGTGACGATGATAAACTAATAACTCTCCAATAATCTTGCTGTTTAACGCAACTCGCTGTATGACGGAAACTGATGGACAAGATATGACGACACCAGAAAAAAAACACCCCAGCATGTCCAGACAAACGAAAGTGGCCAATAAATTAAAAAAAGATGATAGCGCTAGTTTTAAGAACATTTTGGTAGAAGTTTCACCGATTCCTCAGGCCATGGAAAATAATTTGAATACAAGAAAAAGAAAGGCGGCAAAAAGTGAAATTTTCACTTTACTTGGAAGAAAATTCACCAAAGGGAAAAGAAAAAATTGCGAAGACCAATATTCAATTTAAAATAGTGACATCAGGGGAAAGCGAAAAATTGATAGACATAAGAGAGAAAAAAAAACGACCCCGAAGTACAGAGTGCGACAGATTGAATTTTATATGAGGGGAAGATTTTGAAGAAGATTAGATCCGATGCTGTACATGGTATAGCTGGGCCTATCAAGAGTGCTCTGGAGCTGATAAGAATCAGATCTACTTAGGTACATATAAAAACTATTGAAACAAATATATATATATATATATATATTTTTTTTTTTTCTGATAATATCGATAGGTAGCCGATGACATCGCTAGTTATGGATAAATGAATTACAAATTTGATCTTCGTTAAATTTGTCTTCCGAAACCGCCTTTGTTGCAAATATCTATAGATAGCAATGAACTATAGAGAGGTAGCAATACCTAATTTTATCGACTAGATTACACCTATCGACATGCGATAGGTACAATTTATTATCGTGTATCCCTAGTTGCGCATGCAAATGAGGCTAATGTGTTTAACAATCATGTTTGTATGTATGTATAACTTTTTATTTCCATCTAAAGGGAAATCCCTGAACTGAAATTCATGAGTAAAACATGAAATTATTCTTTTACATCCTGTGAGTGCTCTTGGCTAGGTTTGTCTATGATATTAAAAAAATTATGACTTAGTTTAAAATTTTAGCAAATTAAACTAAAATAAAGCATTATCTTCTTCTAGTTCATATTACTTTCCGACTACAGCAGATTATTCTAAAGCAAATTAATAGAAGTTAATGATAAAATATTCAAATTAATTAATAATAGGGAGATGTATTTTTACATTGATATTTCATAATATCAATTATATTTTTATATTAGAAACAGTTTTTACCAAACAAAACAACTACCTAATTAATCAATTAATTTGTTGTGGCTTTCCGGTGAAAATTATGTATGTTGGTGTGAAATATGTCCCACATGTTTTTGAAAAATTTATTTTGATTCACAGTTCCATTAATAACAACATTTTTGAATGAGTCATTTCTGTCGGTCCGATCAAAATTAATTTTATCCATGCAATAGCAAGGTTAAGCAAGGCCAGGAAATTAGTCACCTATATCATTAATAGTATTGTAAACTAATTACAGAATTAAATTATCTAGATTAGTATGGTAAGTAATAGCAAAATCAGATAATACTCCGTATAGACCAGCCATTCAAGGATGAATAAAATATTACTACTATGCCCGCTGACACAGGAGACATGTAATAGGCTGCCATGTTTTTAAGTTTTAAATAAATCAGTTTGCAATTTGAAATTATTCTATAACTCCACAAGATGCCAATTTTCGATGAAAAAACAGTTAAAAGTTACTTCCGGTTTTACCACAAGTGACCCCTATTTTTTTGTTTTAAAAGAACCCTGTATATTTTTATCGACTATAATATTCAGCGTAATATTAGCTTTTTAAAGATATATCACAACCAATATTTTGTTTTCAAAATGTCGGCTAGACAGCCATTTGTTAAAGATTATACATTACCGTTTTATGAGAAAAATACAGTCACATTTTATAAAATACTTGTTTTAAACTGTCCAATATAAACTTAATTCTTCATTTTTAGAACACTTCGATTTAAAAACCGTTTATCGTTTTAGATAATATAATTTTTGAATTTTTTCACTTTTTATTTTATCGAAAGAGCAATTTACTCGATTAATTTTTTCATTTTCGCTTTAAATGAACCTTTTTAAGATGTGTCGCTTGTCAAACTTTATTTTTAAAATGGCCATACGCCAGACATATCAGGATAGTTTTTAATTAAAAAATTGCTATTTTACCGTCATTTTGAAAATAGATATTAAGGTGTGAAATTTCTTTAAAAAGGCAAAGTTACGGAGAAAATGACTGTGAACAAAAAATACAAAGTGCCGTTAAAATATTGGAGTAAATTGCTTTTTCGATAAAACAAGAAATTGAAATTCTTTTATTACTCAAAATTATTTTAATTAGGCGTTAGTTTATTTTCGACTGTTTAAAATAATTATGTATGCTATACAACTTAATAAATTAGAAACACATAGTTTTAAATAGCATCGTATATAAAATTATCGAGGTTGACATTTGTCACTACCACCAAGAGTCATTGTTGGCTTAATTGCGTACGGGAAATTTGAAACATATAGAAGATAACGATGGTTACATCGAGTCATTTAAAGATATAGACGAAGCGGCTAATCGAGTTCCCTTGGATTTATTGCCCAGAAAATCTCGAATGCAATATGAGATAAGTTTCACGATAATATTAAAAAAATATTAGGTAAATGGATGATAGCGTGGAAGAGCATACATGTATAAACGTCGCCATCTCCATCTTATGACTCCTATTTTTTTGTAATATATGTTGTTGTTAGAAATAAAGGTATTTTTTATTGTATTGTATTGAGTAAATGACGTAAAGTGGAGAAAGGCGTTTCTGAAAATATTTAAGTCTAGCTCGTAGACAAAAAAGTTTAACAGCAGATATGCTGTGATAATCAACTTAAAGCTTTCTTTTTAATTTGCCACAAAAGAGGTCCGAAAAAAATATTGATCGTTTTAAACATTTTTTTTAGGTCTTCACTTTGTTCTGTCAAATTAGATTCCAAAATTATTAATCCGCACACTTGACGTTTGTGCAAAATATGGCCTTTTCAAAATTTGTTAAGGAAGCAACCTGGTTTAGAAATTGGATTTCTAATATGTATCTACATTATATGCCTACCCATGGTTGAGTATCCAATACTGGTTTAAGTTGGGATTATTATAGTACCTAATCGATCTCTAGTAAAACTGATATAAGATATGCTTATAAATTTCAATAGATCCTTTAATTTTCCGTTTGTAGAATCCTGAGGATGACGGAAGAATTTTTGCTTCTTTTACATTTTTGACATGTGATTGTACAACTTGTATCTTAAGCCTAGTGGATATAGATTGTCCAGATTCTTCAATAAAGACTTCACCATAGAAACAAGGCATTGCATATACTTCTTCCATTCGTAAGGATGATTAAATTTCAATAATATTATACCTATTTCACCATATAAATCTTGCCAACTCAATTTTAGGTCTGATTGAGCCATGTTGTACATCAACATATTTCGTTTTTCGAGGATTTTTTTATGAACAAATCTCAGGAGCATGGGATCTCCAATGTCACATGTAGACAATGCCTTCATGGAAGCTTTTGAGGAGATAGCTTTAATGTCGCTTCCATTAAAGACATGATCATGGTTGAAATATGTAAACGACATTTTTGTCATATAGCCTTTCGGTCCAGAAAATCTCCCCGTGTTTCTTGATCATCTGAATCAGCAACACCCTAATAAAAAAATTATAACAAAATTGAATCAGAAGGCACGATTTCCTTTCTAGGTGTTCTTGTACAAAGGAAAGGGGATTGTCCATTAGGACACTCTGCATATAAAAACACTAAGACATATGAATAGATACCTAAATATAAATTCATATTATCATCTGGAATAGATACAATCAGTTATTAATTATGTTATATATTAATAATTCATTAATAAACCATAATTTTTTATCAAAATTCTTTACAATAGGAATCAGAGAAACTGACTTAAGTTTTAAGAAAGAATGGATATTGCACTGAGGATATTAGGCAGTCAGTACGGAAATACAATAATCCTACTTCACAACAGGAAACTAATAAGGAGTTACCGATAGGAAGTGTAGTTCTTTCATTAACACACACAAGATTACTTCGGTGGTTCAACATACGCACAATCTTCAACACCCACAAGAAAATGGGACAATGTTTGCGATCGCCAAAAAGTTATTCCTTTCCAAACAGAAAGAGTATATGCAATTCCTTGTTCCCGTGGTAATATCTGTATTAAATAAACTTGACGCTTTATATGCACTAGGCTTAAGGAATATGAGCGATGCCTTAAAAAGAAACAATTTGTGCAATCTGCCATATCTGAACACGAACATTCCATTGGACACGTTATTTTTAATTTATTACATCTAAAAAATAAAAATAAAAGAAAAGCTCTACAAGAATATAGAATGTTGAATCCAAGGGAAAAAGAGCCAAGTTCAAATACCTCTAGAAATATATTTAAATACTTTAATAGTTAATTCAATTAGAGAGGCAAAAAGGGATTTAAGAAGGTCTCTTAGTAACATTTGAAGAATGTCGGAAAAACATAAATTTCATGCGTTTAAACATACGAGAGTGTAACATATTAAAGGGACAAAGACAGGCGATTGGAATTTTCTAGATATATGCTGGCCAAATTATAAGAGTTTGGAACCATGGAGCTAGATTTTCTACTGTAGAATACCCAAATTGAGCATCCGAAAATCCAAAACAAATTCAAGAATTTAAAAAATCAGGAAAAAGGTCTGTTTACGTCAGACGTTAAATTTCCTCTATAAAGCCAATGCGTCTGGTGCGGTATTTTACGAAATAAATTTGCGGCTTCATTTTTAAAAACACCGCAACGGGAGATACCTATTTAGATATTTTAGAGACAAACATTGAAGGTTTTTTGAATGATTTGTCCTAGGTTGATAGGATAGTGATTATCTGGCAACAAGATGGAACTCCAGCTTACAACGTTGCAAGAGTTACCGAATATCTGAAAAACAGGTATAGATGATGGCTAGGGTCAACTGGGACGACACTTTAGGTCCCAAATAGCCCAGATTTGACACCATTAAATACCTTTCGCCTACGAAGTGGACCTAATCAGTTGACACATTGTATTCCAGGATAAATAGAGATGATTAACAGAGATCATCTAGACTGGATGAGTCAGGACTCGGTTAAACTAAAAAGAGGATTCCAGTTATGTATTCAAAAGAATGGAGACCTTTTCAGCTCTAGTTATTATTTTAATACTACGTTTTATTGTAGTTGTATTATATCTATATTTATGCCCAGAATGTTTGTTCAAATTTGTCCGTGCTTGCATATTATTATTATTAGATTATCCGCAACTGGAAAAAGGAAACCATTTTTCATCCCTTTGCAGCTTCACAAAATCTGCTAAATGTCATTTTAATTTTATATTTGGGGTTAGGATGGGTTACACTAAATCGACCTAGAAGTTTATGCAGAGTCCGAAGTTGAACAAAAAAGCAGGGTATTCTATATATATTAACAAAGTTGTTACTTCCCTACGGAAATCTGAAGACCCGTTATATACAAAAATTAAATTAAATAAAATTTTAGGAAAATTCATAAAACTTTGAGAATTAACCATTTTTTATATTCTTGATTTTCACTGAGATAAAGGGGTGATCAATTTTTGGTGAGACACCCTGCACCAAGCGTTTAACTATGGTGTCAAAAAAACGTTTATATTTTAGCCGTAGAAAAAGTATAGTATTTTACTAGCATGTAATGGTATTACTGCCTCAGATGAATTACAGTACTCGCTTCCCTGGTGTTGTAAATTTCATCCCCATGAGTAACAACTATCATTACCTGTTGGTTGAATAATATATTATTTATCTTTAAATTTTGCTTGTTGCGCTTTGAGTATCCGACAGTCAAACCAATTGAACTTCAAATGTTTGCAATTCAATTAAAAATTATACTTTTTTATATTATCTAACAAATATTTTTATCCATACATATATACATTTAGTTCCTAGTGCAAAAATGTCGGAGAAAGTAATTATCTTTCCGCGTTACATAAAAATGATAAATCTAAATTGCTATTATCTTAATATATAAAAATGCCATTAAGTATAATCGCAGACTGGTCATTACGCAGTAAATATGTGTTTTTCCACTTACCAGCTGCTAAGATTCCTATAATCAGTGCTGCAGCGACTATACACAGACATACCGTCCAGCACAAACATTTGTTTCTACTCTTCTTATTTCTTTTGTCCATGGTAACATACAGCTTTTCACCTCTGAAAATAAATTTGTTATGAGTCTTAAGAGGTAACAATCAAGTCAACTAGTAAGCAGGTGCGCAAATAGCTGTGAATAAGGTGCAACTTAGATCTAATGATTATTTTAAGTGATGGGTATATTATTATCCATAATTAAAAAAAAGGTCGGTTAAATTATAAAAACTGCTTTCTTTAGAGGCTATATTTTTTAGGAAACCATGTTTTTTGTATCAAAGTTTTATTGTTGTCTATCTCTAATATTACGTCATCAGGTTTTTTGGGACAATGAGCCTAAAGAAATTACTATCAAGTTTATTTTCAGTACTGGCGGTTAGTTAATAAGCGCTGTAAAGTAGCAGCACTGATCACACATTTCAAAAAGTAATGATGTTAATCTAGCATTAACTTTTATAAGCATAATTGCGTTCACTCCGGCAAAGCGCTTACACAATATTTGGCCGTTGTCGAACTGCGAAGTGAAGTTTTCGTCGCGGCCCATCCAATAGCATCCCGCAGCAAATATATGTGACATGCGATGTGACCTTGAAGCGACAAGTTTCCTACCAAATGCTGAGCCGCAAATAATTTACCGGCGGTGTTTTGTCTGAAGAGGTATGCGAATTTGTTTGCTACCCGGTTTTAAACATATGAAAAATTATTTTTATTCTGGCTTACACTCTTTTATAATTAAATGGATAAAAGTACCTGTTACTATGTCGATGACGACGGTAGAAGCGAAGAGAAAATTTTCTACTCTGAAACGGACATCTCTAAGGAGTTCCATGTGCTAAGGCAGACTTAATGACTTAGCATGTTCATAGTAGAAATAAACTAGTAGCGCCACACTCCAAAATATTTTCCTACCGACAAAATTTGGCAGATTGTTGGCAGCATGCAAAGCACGTGTAGCGTTTCAGTTAGGATCCGTCGTTCAAGATGCGAGGTTCGAGCGTTGCGTCCCAAAACAGAGACGGATTGGCGAAAATGAGTACGATATTATGTGCTGCTGTTGGGTGTCTCACGTCGAAAAATTGTTTATATTTTCTTATATGAATTACAGTTAGTTCAGATCTTCTAATCGGTACATTTTAAATAAATTATTCAATATGTTTCTGTTTAATGTTTTGAACAAATTCCTGTTTTGACGTCACGTAAACGTAACATAAATAGGTAGTATTTTAAAATCTGTATATCGAAAAATAATAAATAGTTACTGATGAAATCTTCAATTTTTGTCACCTCCAGCTTTTAGCCTCAATTCTAATTTGTGAACTAAAATGCCGATTAGGTGTTAACAATGGAATTTACACACCAAAAAATCCACTAACTGATATATTACTTAAAACACATTAGATAAAACTTTAAATGGATGTTAAAATTAAAATTGATATAGGTAGTAGAGAATCTCTGAAACAATTACATTCTAATACTTCTTTGAGATATTCCAAAATTTTATTTCTCTCCTTTTTAACCCCCTACCAATTTTTTAATTAAAATGTTAAATAAATAGTACTTTTTTATTTAAATGGATAATTTATCGTGTCAATTTCTAAATCTGTCTTTGGGTGCCCAAAAATTCGTAATTTAATTAGGTTTAAATGCTTATTTAAGTCAGAATTAACGAATTTGTATCTCTAAAACATTTAAAAATATAATTGTATGTTTGGCGGATGCATTTAAAAACGTGAAAAATAACACTAATTTTAGAATTAACAGTGTGTATATCCAAAAATGCGGAATAAGAAAATACTACGTGATTTTACCCTAAAAATTATTTTTTTGTAATATTATCCCCCTTTTTAAATCTAAATTGAATATGCCCAAAAACAGTCCGGTTAACTCGTGAGCTAATAGACATACCGAGATATTCTTTGATAAAAATTGGTTTTGACACGTTGTGAGAAACTGGACATATTTAAGACGATTTAGGTAAAAAAAATAATATTTTTGCCATATTTGTTCTCATCTTGCAGATGGAGAAGTACTATTGCTTACATGAAAGGTTTTTACAATATTCCGTTTTCACGAAATTTTTCACCCGATGATCAAATGATATTTTTTATTTTATTGTGTGCCCATATTTTCCTAAATACATCTCTGGTTAGTGCCCGACTTCCCTTTGCTAGCCGCGGCGTTCGGAAACTTCCGCAACAATTCGGCCATATCCGTAGGCTCCAGTGATTGCGCGACGCGAAAACAATGTGGCAGAAATAGATCAAAGGATTTATCGAGGAGTGGACCTACTAGTTTACTTCTACTATGGCATGTTTGTCAGATGAACAGAAACTTTTTCGATCTATTCCCGATTTGATTGAAAGGATGATTAACAAATTTGCCGCAACGAAAAATTGGCGCACTAAATTGGTTTTTAAGAGAAATTAAAAAATTATTCATTTTTCGCGGATTGTGAAGTGCAGACAGTCACCAACAGTGTTTTTTTTTAAATTTATGTTTGAATATTGCGAGGCATATTGTATATTGAATGATAATGAATAACGCCGACAGGTAAGTTATTTAAATTAGTTAAATTATATAATACATTTTGTTTTCGACATAAACTGCATTCTGCAGCACTGTCAGGAATCGTCACTGCAACTTTTTATTTGAAAATTTATTTTCTGGAATTGTTTTCTGTCTTACTCTAAATTTCGAATGGAGCTTGAAGTCTACATAATTCATTTTAAGTAAAGACTATAACCCCGGATCGATGAATAGCAGGAACTGTCACTACCCGGAAATGCCCAGGTCTTGTACTTGGACGGCTTCACACAGGCTAATAGAGGGCTTGCTAAAATACAAGAGCTATCCTGTATAGCTGAAAAAATGTTATTTATTTTAAAAATGTCGCAAGTAGTCCAAGTCATGTTTTCTGAGCCGTCACAAGCCAAGGCGATTTGGTTGCTGTCTTGGAGCCGCCAGATCATTACTGATATTGTCGGAATGCTGACCACTCATGGCAGACTAAATTGGTAACTAAACTTACTAGGAATAAGGGATATAACTGTAGATCTGTGAAGGAAATTCGGCACCACTTCATGGTTCTACGATAGATGGGACAGACTCAGAAGGATCAGCTGGCAAATCTGGGGAGGAGTTAAGAATCTTTGATAGGGATATGTTGCAAGCCTTTAATCAGGGGTAGAAGGTTAGCCAAGGTGAAAGGTAGAAGGTTAGCAAAGGTGAAAGTTATACTTGCTAATAATGTTAAAATTAAATTTTAGGGTGGTTCAGTACTGTAATAGTAACCTCAGTCAACAAATAATTATTTAAGTAACCTGTTCTTTATTTAAATATAGTGTCAACAACCGGCAACAACATCGCATTTTTGTGAATGCAGAGCACACGATCAAGTAAAATTGTAAATTAAACAAAGCGCAGTTGGTTTGCCTAAGATGATTATTTTTGGGCACAAGTGCGAATGTGTGCAAATATGTTGATTAGTTAACTCCTAATGTCTCTTTTTCTCTGGTAAGTCAAAACGTTGTTGTTTTTCTCTAATGGCGTACGCGGTACGAGATTATTTCTAATGTTTCATTAATTTGTAAGTAATTCTGAGGCAAAACAGATGTCTGTAGATACAAAAAACACAGGTATACATATCTCTTTATACATATTTGACATACAAAATATACATTTCTTACAATAAATTCTTTGAAAATTCTGAATGGTAACACATGTTTGGCATTCAGAACAAAAATAAGGAACTTAGGTATACATTTTATGTATAATGTAGAAATAATAGATAAGGTATGTTATTAAATATGCCCATTGTGATAATAGATTTCAATTTTGATCAAATGATTCTTATACAAATATGTTCGAAAATATTACTATTACTAAATATTACGCTCGCTATTTCTATCGACATGTCAACGACAAGAAGAAAAGGAATTTCTCAGTACAACTTTACAGCTGTGTAATTACGTCTATGGTCTCAATATTTTATCAATATCTACCTGACACACTTGATTTTTGTGTAAAAAATCAAATGAATGAGTAGTTTCTAACACTGACCTTTTAAATATTTTATTTTGCTGTTATTTTGTTCTTCCATTGTGAATTCGTACCAAAGTTTATTTCTATATCACATTTCAGCAAAAATTTTAGTTTTTTAGACTGATTTTTTAAATATTTTATTATTTTGTCATCTTAGATTCGTACCAAATTTTTATTAATTCATTATCAAGTGAAACTTAATTTTTGTTCAAAGTTGGAGGAAAATTGAATACGGCGTTTTCTAGTAATTTTTTTTTGTACATTTTACTACAAAACTACGCAATTTTAGATTTTCACCAAAATATTATTATGTCAATCCTATATGACGCTTTATTTGTTAGCAAATTTTAATGTCAAGATGTAGACAGCAAACACACAAAGAAAATGACAGACAGACAGACCCACGGAACTGACAAAATATCTTTATGGCATCTAGGAACCCTCAAAAGTGAAGACCTGAAAAAGATCTTGGAGGGTGATTTTTTCACGATTACAATACTTTCCTCTTACAAGGAAAGTAAATAGGAAAAACCTCATTAACTGGATTCAAGAATTAAGTCAATAAAAATATTTAAATCAACGAGATGACTTAAGACGTTTTTTTGTTTGACTTATCTTTAATCAAAATGTGCAAGGCATATTGAATAATATTTTTAGTAGGCACAGTTTAAAGAAAGGCTTGATTTAAAATTTATTTTTTTTTTAATTTTTCCAATTGACTTGAGGCAGCTCTGCTGATACCGCTCCTATATTTTTATACTCTAAGAATGCGGAACAGAATGCATGGGAATTCGTCGCTGCGCTTTTAATATTCTAAAATTAAGAAATATGGGTTATATAGATATTCCACATAATATAAATCCACAATCACCGCAGAGTCTGCTGTCTGAAAAAAAGCGATATCCTTGCGAGTTTGATATTTAAGGGGTATGTCAGACAGTAACAATCAGTTTGCATATAAACTCAATTTCTTCTAACTTCCTCCATTAGTATAGCACTGACTGGACTGAACGTACGAATTTAGGAGCGGTATCATAGGGTTACGATTACCATGTATCCGTTTATCATATTCCAAAAAACCTTTAATAGTATTTATTTATTAAATTGGAAAGAAATTTGTAATTTCAAACTTTTTTAAACTTTGAGATAAAGGTGTAATTATTTTAAAGATGATATCAATAAAATAAATATAGTCGGAATTTAATATAACTATTATTCTATATTTTATAATAAAATATTACTTTTAGGATGCATGAGCTAGTACACAATCAACAATGAAAATTTAAAAGTAAGTAAAAAGAAGATTCGACCAGGGCTTTCTGAATAATGTTGAGCATACGGTATTTAAAAAACCTAATTCATTTATTTACATGTAAATTAAGAGGTGGTTATTAAAATTCATAGTACATTAATTATGGTAAATGAAAGTAGAAACTAGATACTTTGTTGAATAGAAGTATTTTATGTTAAAACATCGTGAAATATATTTAGATGATCACTATTGTATTAATAATGGACGTGCTCAAAGGTCAGTATTTAAAAATGAAATGAAGTTAATAGTAATTAGTCAAATATTAACTGTCATACGAAAAAATCAATCACGTAATTTAGAGAAAATAGAGAACATTCGTTCCTCAAAATTAAGGTCTACAATTTCAATCAATTTTGCACGTTCTCACATTTTCCTTAAAAGCTCAGAAACAGAAAACAATATGGCAACCCTGTAGATGGATTCTTAATGCATTTTCGAAAAAAAATGTAATTTAACTGACTCCACATAATAACTCTTAAGGTTTTAGAGATAGCAATCTATCTATCACTTAAAATGATTACTGCTTCTTTAAATTTTTTGTAAATTTTCATTATCTATTTATCTGTAGTGTGTAAAAATGTGAAAAAGAAGACCAAGGAATACTGCAGTAGCAATTTCTAGAAGAGAACTGGTCATACTGCACTATTTTATCATGATTCTGTGAAGGCATTGAACCTCTGAGAAGAAGACAGATGGAGCAGCCCATGAGAGCGAATGAGACAAGTTTTCATTTCTTTTTACCAAACGGATGCGATTGTGTCTGAAGAAGACAAAATGATAACCATTTGGAGGCGACAGCATTATACAGTGGAGAGAATTTTTAATATATGTCCATACAATCTGATGATCGTTATATCCAGTAAAATAAAGATCTAACTTTTATTTAAATGTTCATATGGGGATTTTAGACGAGCCATTTAAATATGTCCAGCAATAGACATCTGCAAAGAATAGTTAGAAAAAATAGATGCAATATTTTGCTAAAAACAGGAACGTATACTAAATAGCTTAAATTAGATGTTCATATCAAATTTAAGTACTCTGCACTGAGATACTGTTCTAGTTAATGAAGTTGTAAAATGAACATAGCGACAATGTTACTAAAGATGACTAAACGTTTGAACTTTTCGTATTGAGGATAATATATAAAATGCCATTAGGTTGCAGTATCGAGAACCTTTACTTGTTGAATCAATCAATCTGTCAGTTGATTATTACTTCATTAAAACGATTTATCATTTACTAAACAATCAGGTAATTAATTAATAAAGTAATGAATATAATTTTAATAACAAAGTAAAAAAACCTAATCGGAAAAGTGCTGTTGTTACTATACCATTATATTGCTTATTGTGTACTCGTAGATTCACTCTTTAAATTAAGTGATTGAAATTTATTGGTTTACGTATCGTAGATTACATATGTACAGTTTCAGTCGCGTAGCAAAATAATGATTATTTCTAGAGTCAGACCGAAGGTGATTTGTTTGGCTGGAGCCGATACCAAACTTCGGCTTTCGTTAAAGAATTCGGATATTATTATCTTATTTTGATAATAATATCTGAACAAATCTAACATTTTTTAGTGTTTTGTTAGCTTTAATAATTAATAACTAATAGATTATAACAATTAAAAATACCGCAATGTCATAATCTGATATAGTTTAGTTGTGATAAAGTCTCCATGAAGCGAAATAATAATAGTGACTTTCATTAAAAAATTATCAGACTTGAAATATAAACTCTAAAAAATGTGTTAATTAGCAATATACTCTTTTATGAAAAATCAGTTGTTTCTTCAGGTATTTAAATATATGTTTTTATTATTAAATTGTTATTTAACACTACAAAAAAGTTATCTTGTTACAGTCGGTTTGGAGCATCTCTCACCGCGCCAAGACTATTTTCTATTAAAATTATTGATAATAGAGACATCATTCCGGGAGTCAGGACTTTTTTTATTGGAAATATTTTCTTCTCTACGAATCTTTTTTAATTTTTTTAAATAATAGTTTCCGAATTATTTGCAATAAAACTAAACTCCATTTTACTTTCCCCGGAAAGGGAACTAATCGTGAAATAATCAACTCCCGAGATTTTTTCAGATCTCTAAGTTTCAGTTTTCAGATGCAGATAAACATGTTTTCTCAATTCCTTGGTTGTGTCTATTGCTTGCCTAGCTAAAAAACTACTAATCCGATTGACCTCAAATTTTGGTCAAAAATTCTGAGTCATATGGGGATGACCTGAAACAAAATGACGAACTAGTTAAAAAACTCCTTATCCAATTTACCTAAAATTAAGTGTTATGAAAAACTCAATTGCAAAAATTTTCTACGAATTCAAGATGGCGGAACAAAATGCTGGCCAAATAAAATGTTTGTAATCCTGAAAAACTGACATCAATCTTCATGTTTTAGCGTCCATAGATGCCAAAAAATACATGTTTTATCAATTCCGTTGTATGTCGATCTGTCTGACTGTTTGTCGGTCTTTCAGTTTGCGGCGTAGCTTAAAAACTACTTACTATCCAATTGACTTCAAATTTTGGTCAAACATTAAGAGTCATATGGGGATAATCTGGTAATATTTTGGTAAAAATCTGGTATAGTGGAACAAACTGGCGGCCTAGTGTAACGTTAAAAAATGTTACTAAAAAACTAATGATACAATTTAACTCAAATTTTGCACAAAAATCAAGTTTTGCATGGGAATGAACTGATAACATTTTGGTATGAATCCAAGGTAGCAAAACAAAATGGCGACCTAATAAAATATTTAAAAATCATCCTGAAGAAACTACTTATTAGATTAATTTTAAATGTAGTGCAAGTATTGAGTATGATATAAAGATAAAATCGTAAAGTTGTGGTAACGAATTCAAGATGGCGAAACAAAAAGACAGCCAAATAAAATGTTAAAAAAATCAATGTAAAAAATCTTTTTATTCAATTGACTTTAAATTTTGCAGAAATATTAACTATGACATAGTGATAAAATGGTGCCCAATGTAAATGTTTAAAAAGACTGTAACAGAATAGACTATAACAACGGTATAGAGTATATATTTTTATATATTCTAAATATAATTCAAGCAATATTTTATTAAAACTGTTGGTTCTCATGTTCACGCTTAAACAGGCTTGATTATTTCACAAGAATTATAAGTAAATTTGTCTAATATTAGTTTCGAGAATTTTAAACCCTAAATATTTCAAATGCTATATTTTAGAGAATAGACAGATTTATAGATAAGCTTTTTTAAAAGGTTACAATTTATGCCTTCCTTTTCGTGGGTTTATGATCCCATATGTTTCCTGTTTCATGGTAATCTTTCTTTGGTCTGTTTAATTTAACTCTTTGCAAATATTAATTGGAACATTTTATTTGGTTCGATGCAATGATAATAAATGGTCAATTTACTATGTTGAAAATACAATAGAGTATTTTGTAATAGGAACATTACCGAAAAGCCACGTTTTTGGGGCATAATTTTCCCTTCAGAAAAGATAAACTGAAAGGGTTTTTCGTGCTTTTTTTTCGCCATGACTTTTCGGACCCATAATGTGTTAAAAAATGTTACTAAAAAACTAATGATACAATTTAACTCAAATTTTGCACAAAAATCAAGTTTTGCATGGGAATGAACTGATAACATTTTGGTATGAATCCAAGGTAGCAAAACAAAATGGCGACCTAATAAAATATTTAAAAATCATCCTGAAGAAACTACTTATTAGATTAATTTTAAATGTAGTGCAAGTATTGAGTATGATATAAAGATAAAATCGTAAAGTTGTGGTAACGAATTCAAGATGGCGAAACAAAAAGACAGCCAAATAAAATGTTAAAAAATCAATGTAAAAAATCTTTTTATTCAATTCACTTTAAATTTTGCAGAAATATTAACTATGACATAGTGATAAAATGGTGCCCAATGTAAATGTTTAAAAAGACTGTAACAGAATAGACTATAACAACGGTATAGAGTATATATTTTTATATATTCTAAATATAATTCAAGCAATATTTTATTAAAACTGTTGGTTCTCATGTTCACGCTTAAACAGGCTTGATTATTTCACAAGAATTATAAGTAAATTTGTCTAATATTAGTTTCGAGAATTTTAAACCCTAAATATCTCAAATGCTATATTTTAGAGAATAGACAGATTTATAGATAAGCTTTTTTAAAAGGTTACAATTTATGCCTTCCTTTTCGTGGGTTTATGATCCCATATGTTTCCTGTTTCATGGTAATCTTTCTTTGGTCTGTTTAATTTAACTCTTTGCAAATATTAATTGGAACATTTTATTTGGTTCGATGCAATGATAATAAATGGTCAATTTACTATGTTGAAAATACAATAGAGTATTTTGTAATAGGAACATTACCGAAAAGCCACGTTTTTGGGGCATAATTTTCCCTTCAGAAAAGATAAACTGAAAGGGTTTTTCGTGCTTTTTTTTCGCCATGACTTTTCGGACCCATAATGTGGATAAGTTAGTATAGGGTTATATATTAAATTATATACATAATCTTAGGACTAAGAATTGAAGGGAATATCATTTTAATCTATTTATTCACTTCTTATTATCATGGGTGACACCTCGTGTTTCTAAGACGAAGTTCCGAACTTAAAGTTTAGAGTAGGGACTTAAGCTTCACCATTCACAGCTTTATTCGTTTCGTCCTGACTAATAAAATCAAAGAGGGGATTGGTCTAAGGAGTGGATCTAGTAATAGCTGAGCTAACTTTGTATTTTACGGGAAGACTAAAAGTCAGTCTGTGTCAGAGTTTTGATTCTTATAGTTGATCCTAAATTCTTCTTTTGTGGTGGTTTATGGGGCTTTACGTATACAGTGGGATATTAAAGTTGAGGGATTTTCAAAGATATTTTATTTTCATTCTATGATTTATTTGGGGAGTAACTTGTTTAGAAGAGTTAAATTTACGGGTTATTTAAAGATTCTTGTTTTCTTTTCTTTTGTACTAAGGTTGGGGATTTTAAGATAATTCCCCCATTTTCTAGATTTAAATACTTTTTTTGTTATTAGGTTTAAGTATTATTTTTGTACAGCATTTCACTTACTTTATTTTTGTTAATAGATTTTTAAGTTGTTTTTAAAAACCAAATCTTTTATTTAAATAAACCATCTGCTAGTTAAAATAAATATATATTCAAGAAGAAGATACCATCGTTGTTGCAGTTTGCTGTTGTTCGAGTTTATAAGGCCGCAGAATTGGTGAGATAAGATGTCTAATTCAATTTGTACTAACAATTATATTTCATATTACTCTAAATTATAATTTACGAAGAAGCCTACAGAGTACCTTTGATTTTACTTATCATATATTAGTTAATTTCAGTATTGTAACAGGGTTGCCCGCTAAGCCTCTAATAAATAAATAAAATAAATAAATAATTTTAAATATAACAAATAACCGCTCGATAACCCTGCTACAAGACAGTCTGTTTTCAAACGACTGTGGACCGAATTAAATTGGTACACTTCACTATTCCTAATAAAAAGAAAGACTCATAACGAGGGAAGTTTTAGGTAAAGCACATTTACCAATTTTTTATATTAATTTAAGAATTTCAAAATTCATTAATTTATAAATTAATGAATTTTGAAATTGTTTATGGACGGGATTGAGACGTTTGCACATTTTTGTAGACGTCATTCCGAATCCAATGAGCCCTCACTCATATTTTCACTAGCAGTGGCAAGAATTAACAAAATTTTGAAAATTTGAACTAAACTGTGTGTGTTCCGAAGAAGAGTAGCTTCCAGATTATAGCTCTTCTGTCAGCATAAAGTTGGCCATTTGAACTAAATAATTATTTACTAGCTACAGGTTTTGTAAATTAATATATTAATATTAATTTTTATGTGGTAGCGTGCCCCTTCGGCTGAAATAATAGCCAAAGTTAGCCAAAGCTGAAATCCATAAATAGGTCGGATCTAGTTATTTCATATTCTGAATATATCCACAGAGGATCTTACGTTTTTGATATTATTTCGGGCGTTTTTCGACAAAATTTGAATTAGGCATATTATTTTCGTATCTAAGAAAAAAAATCTAGGTTTTTGTTAGCAGGTTCTCTCTCTTCATACATTTATACGAGCTGTCACAAATGAGTTGCTCACCAGTATAACCTTTATCTTTACCAATATAGCCGAGAAGATGGTTACAAACAGCAACAAAAGTTAGGCACTTCCTCTGTACCGGCAATCTAAGAAAGAAAACTGACCGATAATATCTGATAAACTGTAATCCGTACAACTTTGGGGAAATATTAACAGCAAAAGTTATCACTATAAATACAAATTTATTTAAGTTTCTAAATTTAGAGCGTACTTTGATGTACCACCTTCCTTATAATAGCTAAATTAAGTGAAATAGGTTTCATGGAAAATTAAAAAATGTGTCAGTTTTTAAAAAAGAAATCTTCTGGCTATTAACCCGAGATATATAAAAAATTAATTTAATATGCAATGTATGAAATAATAAAGTTTCTTTACAGTGAAACCAAGTTTGTTAAATTCGGTAAAGTCAATCTATAACTCGTTTGTTTACACACTAAAACCGTTTAATACTGTTTTTTTAATTCAAAGTATATAACACATGTAACCTTTTCTTGGGTATCGGAATAAGACATAAAAAATTAATCATATTTTAAGTTTTTAAAAAATGCGGACAAACTTATTTTTATGAGAACGTGGCGGAATATGAAGGCTAAACCTGTAGGAAGAATTTTTACATATTTGCTTTTAGGCTCTACAACGTCTCCAAAACTAGCATTTTCCTACTTACGTCAATAATATTTTTCAGTCGTTTTCTGATTTCAAAAATAATGCATACTTTCAGATTTGATAACAAGGAAGCTCACTTGAATACACTAATGGAGCGCTCTGTATATAAACATTATCGATCACAGTGATTTGCTAAATGAAAGTTTAAAAATAGTTGCTATAATAAAGACAATCAAAACATTCGTATCGATATTCCGTTATGCCTTAGACTGGTTTTGAACTTAAAAAAGTACTATAATATAATTTATATATAACCCAGCACCATCACCCAATCATAACCACCACACACCAAATATTCCCATGAACTTTTACCTCAAGGTTGTTCATACCATCTCATCAATTAAGGTTATTTTCAAAGATGTTATCTTAATTGACTATAATGGTAAAATGTTTGCTGATTCTCGTTCGGCTACAATAGTTATTTACAAAATTGCTATTGATGTAATTATACATCCTAATACAATTAATCTAAAAATAAAAAGTGTTGCGTTTTGATTTTGGTAATGTTATTTTTTTTAAGCACAGTTATGTCCTAAAATTACATGTTTAATTCTAATTTAATAATAATTGATGAATTACTTTAAATAAATAAATATAATATATTGTCGATTCAAAAAAAAAAAATAAATAAAATAAAATGCCGTTGCTTTATCTTATTCATAAAACATTTTTCATTTTTAGTTTATCAATACATTGACGTAAATATTTACTTTTTTATTTTATTGTCTTGTTCAGATTAAGGTCAGAATTTTTGTTTATGTGATTTTATTTCAATGGTTAGATGAAAATTCAATTACGGTTTAGATTTACAAAAAACAAACAAATGACAATCACAAAGTAAAGAAAAATGAACATTGAATTTATTATTCTAAACTGAAAAGTGGAAGATTCTGTGTATTAATTCATAACGAGAATAATTTTATTTTGATTTTTAAAACCGACTTTGCCTATGCCTAAATAATTATTCCAAACTAATTATCTGAAAAAATCGGCTGGGTGTAATTCATTAAATTTACTTTTTTGTATTAAAAAATGTCTAAATATCTAATAAAAATAATACTTCTTTTTAAGAAGGAAAAAATTATATTAAGCTATGTACATGTAAGTTACTAGTATTGCAGTTTTGCAGGACACTAAACTGACATTTTGAATAATTGGTTTTGTTTAGTTTGGTGTCTAGTATATCTCTAGAGGTTTGTATAAGCTTTATCAATCATTTATAACTACAGGTTCTAAACTCTTTTTATTTCATTATATTGTCAGCAGCCGCTGATTCAACGAAAATGAAAGATTACACCAGAAAAGTCAACGAAGTATAGATTTTTAAAATCAAACAAAAATATACTATCCAAGTAACTAAAAGTCAGTGCTCATTTATCAACTTTGAGATTATTATTTATTAATTTTTTTTTGCAAATTCTGGTCGTAACATGTAACTATTAATATTTTTTCTATCTTTAGATAAGGCATATAGACCTCATTCAAAACATCAACTGAAGCCCATTTCAACTTTTTTGAATATTTCCGATGCTCTTTGTTTCTTATATAAAGGGGTCTCTGAGTTTCCCCATTCTTACACTTATATTGTCAGTTTTTGTTTGGATTTAGTCAATACGCTTTTTAAGATGTTCTCGACTTAAAAGCTGCTTTAATGTAAGTTTTTTGTTTTTCCTTTCATATTTCGGAAGTAATTCACATATAGAATAGCTGTCATCTTGCCAGATACAGAATTGAAATGGTCTGAAAATGGTCATCAGATAATGATATTGACAATGTTGTCAAGTTTTCCAATTTCGACCAAATAAGCAAAATTACTTTGCTTAAATCACATTCCATACTTAGTTTTATCCCTTTCGATTGTGCCCGCCAACATCACTGTGATCCCTTAACAACAGATCCTATTTTACTAATTTTTGTAGACAAGGCAGAATTTTTCGTAAAAAGTACCGTAACGGTTAAAAACCAACCAAACTCAGATTTACTAAATTTGATACATGCCTGATTCTGATCATATTGTCTCATTTGATGGTGACCTAGACAATGTTGCGAAGTTTACAAAAAATGTTTATTAATTTTTTTTAATATAATCCCATACTTATTTTTATGTTTTGCGACTAATTGCTAACATTAACATGGCAAAAATTTCACTGGTTTTTCAGGATACAACACAGCATACTACATGTAGATAGAGGCGGGTGACTGATAACATTGACTATATTGCAAACCCGTTTTGTAGAAATTACTAAATTTTTTTTATGTAACTCCAACCTGTTATATTGCTCAAGATGACTATAGCCTCAATACCAAATCTCTATTTCACTAGTTTTTCAAAATTATTCGTAAATAAGCATTATTCGTAAACAAATTAGTATACCTATCATTTTTACGAGAAATGCTGAGTTATATCTTGAAAAAAAAATTAATACAGAGATTCCATGTTAAAGGAACTCAACAATGTTAGCAGGCATGATCAGAAGAAATAAAAATAGATATAGGATTATATCAAAAGTATAGTAAAATTTCCAATATTATGAGAAGAGGCTTATCCTATAAGCCCCGTGTCCCAAATTTGAACTTGGCTCTTTTAAAATATTGTCTATAAGCCCATGTTTTAGAATTACCACTTGGCTTATACTTGATAACGATGAGAGATACATCGCTGATTGAAATACATTTTAAAAAAGACCATGCACATGAATTTTTGTCAGAACGTTTCATTGTCTACCACCTTGAGATATAATATGTTTAGGCAAGTTCTGAGATTTCACTATTCAAATCTGAGGCAGCGCTGATAATATTTTTCTAAGAAGTTCTGATTTGGCCTGCAGGGAGTCCAGGTTCAATACGAAAGTTTTGGTACCACAATACTTTCATAAGCCTACAACATAGTTTCAATATTGATGTCGTGGTTGTCAAAGACCATCTTCACTAGCCCTTTTCATTATCAAACGCAGTGCTCGCGTCTCTTAGGCGGTGCTTAATCTCATGCTCAATATTTCCTCTTTTGGATAGACAGTTATGTAAGTAAGGAAAAAGCTCTATGCTCTGCAAAGTTTCCGCGTGGGTTGTTATAGCAGGTGCCACCACGTTTAAAATAAGTCCTGGTTATTAAGTTCTGATGTTTAAACTTAAGCTAAGGCCTTCGTATTCAGTTTCTTGTTCTATCTTCTGGGCTTTTTAAAGTACAGAATCACCTTCTATTAATGGTGGAGGTGGTATTTACCATTGTGAGAATATTATCAAAATATTTTGGTAAAAAAATTTGCAACGTAGGAAAGTTTTTAAAATGTGTGAGCGTCAACTATAATACGATTTGAAGAATAAGTAATATTAATTAATAACATTTTTTTCGATAAATCATAATTGAATAAGATAATAAAAATGTAAATTTTTTCAAGGTGTACAGGGTATTTACTTTTAACACAACACGTTTCATTTTTAAATAAATCTAAATGGTATAGGTTCTAGAGCAAATCTACCGGAAATTTTCGTGAAGTAACTGCTTTTTCTCCTGGGGATTTTCGAACAAACGTATTAATGGCATAAGAAAGAAACGGAATCCTGAGGTGTTTTATGCACGACGACCGGAAGCCACATTTTTTTGGACTTGCAAAAAATGGCGTTTTTGACAATTTATTTTCCAATAAGAAATTGAATAGAATTTATTATATTAAAAATACTTGTTTGGAACCATTTTGAAGAGAACAGAAAGTCCTAAATTTGTTAAATAACACATTCAAATTTGCCTGTTTGCACAAAGACTACAAACGATTGATTTTTCAAAGTGAATTGCAGATTTTAGTCGTTCTATTAGATATAAACACTTAACCATTTATTATGCTTATTAGTGAGTACTTTTTAACAAGTTTTTTTAAAAATAAAGTTCATTAAGCACAGTAAAATTGTAAAGAAAATTCGAAAATTCTTTGTCATGCGTAGTGATGGCACGAACGAATATTACCAAAAGAACGGTAATATTACGTAATTAACGACAGGGTAATATTATATTTGTAACTTTACCCGTAATATTTTCCGAAAATTTCGGGGTAATATTACCTACCTATTAATTATATGCGACTATGCTAAAACTCTGGAATTTATTTGCTTCGACGGGACCAACGAGGGAATAACCGAGAGCAGGGCATGACAGTGGCATAGCTACTATATAGCGTGAATAAGCATGGCTAAAGAGTAAAAGGCTCAAATTTTTAATGTGCCCAATGCAAATCGACAGATGGGAGCATTTCTTTAATCATTCGTTATAGTTGGTATCAAAAGAACGGTAACATTACGACAATATTGGATAATATCACCGGCAGGGTAATATTCTGTTTTTAATTTTACTCGTAATATTCCTCGAAACTTTCGTGGTAATATTTCCAGTAATATTACCAATTATTAATTGTACGCGACTGTGCTAAAACTCCTCGGGAATTTACTTGCTTCGACCAACGGGGGCATGACAGTGGCTTCAATAGGCCCAATGCAAACCAACAAAGGAGACCATTTTTCAGTAATCTTTAGTTATAGTTGGTATCCTAATTGAAATTTCTGAAATATTGGGACTTTTTTTAGACGAAACTAAAATTACAAGCAGTTATAAAAGTTTTCTCCGTTATTTTAAATTTGAAAATATCTTGACCCTATCCAAGAGCCCTTGCTAGGCCATTGCATGATCTGCGATGATTTGTGGAAAATGAAGAAACAAATAGACTGGATGTTATAACCCATTTAGGAAAATTTTGGGCAATCAATTTTGTCTGAAATACAGGTCGAAAAGCTGATCCTATTACCTGGTTTCTATTTTGGTTTTCAGCAAGATTTTACATAACAAACGAAGAAATAAGCTCATTATAGAGAGAGCTTGAAACTCAGCGTTTGTTCTTACTGGAAATACCAAAGCTTAATGACCTTCATCTTCGCATATGACTAACAAGAGCTCTGGTCGAGAATATTTAAAAAAAGAGCCATCTTTGTCTTCTATTTCTTCGCCGTGCAGAAAAGCGGAGACCTTCTGCGTTAGACGAGGAGTTAAATGTTTAATTGTTTCCAGAAAATAGCTTGTTTTATCATTCTTTATCTCTATTTAGATTTTAAAATTTCCTTTAGTTGTTTTGTTAAAATTTTATAGGTTGTTAGTTGTTACGTTTATTGTTACTTTCAATATTTCTTGATTGTCTAATCTCTTTTTTTTAGAAATTCGTTTCTTGTTATATTATTTAACATATTTAGCATGCTTTTATAATGGTTTATGTTCTATTTTTTTTAGGATAATTAAAAAACATTAAAAATCAAACATATTTAGACTACATTGCGCATTACCCTGAGATAAAATATGTCTAAATACCCCCAAATTTATCAGAATTATCGAATTATACCATGATATTAAATTAAAGTCGAAATAATTATAAAAAATTGTAAAACCTTTATGATTCAGAAAAAATTAGTGTTACCGAATATTACCGTAACTTACCGAATATTCTTACCGAAAAAGAAATTACTGGTAAGTTGCCATAACTAATATGCAGTCATGCGGTTTTTGGTGTTTTATGCTTTGTATATAGATGTGTCTAACAATCGCAGTTCCATCGAAAATTTAGAAATGTAGACATTCCATATTTTTGGTTCCGATCTAACCAATAGAAGTTGCTATATTTTTGCTTCTGTTTAAAACAAAAAGCACAATTTTCGTTTCCGTCGTGCATTGCAAAACTCAGTGATGCCACCAACATGTTGTTACAATAAAACCCGAGAGGAAGAGCAGTTCCTTTTCACGAAAATTTCCGGTAGATGACTCCACTATAGTCTGAGTATGGTGTATGCGTGTGTGGCATATGAAAGCATGACGGTACCGTGGTTGTTGGCTCATCCATCGAGGGTACTCGATAGGGTCCTCGGCATTCGATAGATCGGTCTCTTCGCCTGCCGCGATTGTCTCAGCGAACGTTACGCTGTTACGGCCTTTGCGGGTATTACTAGAGGGAGGAAAATCAGGTTAGTAGATATCAAAAAAATATTAAATAGAAGAGATACTATATTATAATTAGTGCAGTCATTCTACATATCTCAATAAATTATACGGTTTAGACGGGTTTTGTCTAGTTTATTGGCTAAATCCAGCAAAAATAGTTATGTTAAATTCGCCATTCTCAAAAATGGTTGCTTGAACCTGGTATTTCACTGTTTTGCAATTTACTTTATTAAACACATTTTTTTAGTGGGCAAGTGTTAAATTTTCAATATTTAATTTTTCTTGAGGTTGGGAACTTTTCCGATCTTCTTTTTTTTATTTATATGCAAACAATAATTTATTATTGCATTGTCATAAGTGATAAAATAAGCAAAACAAACAGAAAAACTCAAAAAACTCGTAATTTTAAGTAACAGTTGTTACTTAAAATGACTTGAATTACTTGTTGTAAATAATTAAACTTTTGCTACTATTTTAAAACCGAATATCTTTGTTTCGATATCTCTATAGAAGAAATTATCTTTTTAATGAAAATAGGTTTTTTATTTGATAAATGGATAAAAATGAAAAGTTTTTTAAAAAAGTTTTGCCAAACAAATTTTAGCAAGACAACGTTTTTAGCTTCAATTCAAAGTATCTACTTTTGGCAATTTTCAAAACGTAGGGCTGCCTATATATGATATGTTTAATATATTCATAATAATATATGTTTGCACATATTCATAATAAAATTATGTCTTCTCTAGTCAATGTGGTAAGTGGCAGTTGTCTCCAAGTAGGTAGCTAGCGAATATTATGATTAAATTAAATTGTATTGTGCTGTATCATTCATTATAGGTGCCTTAGAGCGTGAATATGCCTCGAAGGCATTAGGTTTAAAACATCTAGTAAACTTAGGTCAGAAGTATCTATATAATAGGAGACAGTTGTGAGATGTTCAAATGTGTAGTGTAGTGTTACGAATTTGGCAAATGTATCCAGATTGGAAATCGGGTGACCACGAAAATCATTTTTAGACATGTTCGTTAAGTTGGCTTAATCTATAATGGCTTAAACACAGCTTTTTCGGGGAATTCAATACAATTCTAATTAGGAAAGTGTAATGATTGCACTAAATTATAAACTATAACTTAAAAAAAATTTGAAAGGTATATAGTTAACATGATTTGGTTCAGAAAATGACAGAGTAACATGCATATAGTAAAGTTAATAATGGTATGATTATTTTATATGAATTAAATGTTTAAAGTAGTGAAACAGCAGTGCATGAAAATAATTAAAGATGTTATTTAGAAGTAGTGCCTTGTAACACAATGGAAATAAACGACCTACTTTGTTTACCTTTTTTGCGTTTATCTTAAGATTTTCTGCTATATTTTTTAAAATGTATATATAATAGTTAACTATATAAATATAAATAATTTAAATATAAGTGAAGGAAAGGTACACTTTTTCAAGTTTTGATCTTAAGGCTGTTCCAATCAATGACCGTCCCATGATTTAGCACCATTGCTATTGTGTGGAGGATCCACCTAACATCTTTAAAAATGTTCGGTCTTTCCGGCACAAAACCGACGGCTTATGCTAAATAAATGTTGTTGCAATTATTTTGACATTGATTTTCGTTCTTGAAAACTGAAACCATGTGTCTGTGCAAATAAAATCAATAAAATGTCCTTTTGTTGCTCACTTTGTAGAGAAGCCTTCAAAACATCTATTTAGAAAATCTCCACAA